>OX465275.1:175186295-175811295 GCA_949987645.1 Tachina grossa
AATTGTTGTTATAATTACATATTTCCAACAACAATTGTATGGCAATTCCACTCGTCTTAATTTCACGTGGAATGCAGAACATACCCGAATATATACTTTTATATGAGCTTTGAGATTTTCTTTCGGTTAAATAATATCCAATAATTTCAAGCTATAATTCATTTCATATTTTGTCTTATATTGGCAGCACTGTATTTGCTCATTGTCGCCAACAAAAATAGAAATTAGCCTAAGTGTGGCTACAGCTACAAAATCGGTCATGTAGTTTTGTAGCCGTGTTGTCGGGCAAATAATCATTTTCGTATACACACATGTATTCTATTTTTGACAGGTTGTAGTCGATAACTTGCTGTAAGGAATGTGTTTAATATTTTATTAAGTACTCGGAGCGGACACTACTATTTTTGACTTTCAGTTTTTTTTCAACCAGGCTTGTCAGATTTTGTCCGACCTATTTCGCCAAAATGATTTTAAAAATCACCAAAAGTCGCTAAAATCTATTTTATGTAGTTTTTCTTAATATATATTTGATAATATTTTTTTTTCTATATAACATTTTTTTTAAATAATCTTATAAAATTTTAGCAGGAAATCGCCAAGAGTATAAATAAAATCGCCCAAAATTATTTTTTGTAAATTTTGCTCATACACATTCAAAACGCACACAATAATTAACATAAGAAAATTGATCGAAGTCAAATTGTTTTAATTTCTTGCAGACCAGTTTTGGTAGGATTTATTTTTGAAACTACTCCTTCAACAAACTAGCTTTCTTGAATTACAAAAATTTTTAAGTTCAATTTTGTTTAAAAAAAAAAATAGCCGGGAAAATCTCCAGGAAAATTGCCATGTCGCGCAGTGGGGTGATTGGTAGAGAAAGTGGCGATTAGTTCATAGAAGCCGTAATTTTAAAGTGTTGTTATTTTTTATTGATGAATATTATTAAACACATAAAAAACCAGCATTTAAAAAAATTTTTAGAAAAAAAAATTTATTTTGTATATATCAAAAATACCACATTTTTACAGCAATTTAATTTTTTTTTTTTAATATTTCTAAAACATTTATATAAACAAAAAATAATTTTTTAAATGCTCATGTACCTGAAGTTGACGGTTCCATTATAGAACTTTTACTTATAGAAGTCTTAACAAAAACTATAATCTAAGTTTAAAATTTTTAAACGCACTAATAATCCCAAATTAATATTACTTACTTATTAATTTACTTATTAAGTAAAATATTTTTTTTTATTAAAAATACAAAAAATATTAATTTGGGATTATTAGTGCGTTTAAAAATTTTAAACTTAAATTGTAACAATTCCCATAAAAAAAACACTAATTATTAACTTGACTGCACCCGGTCAAAAAAATACTTGTGTGGCAACACTCTATTCTTAAATAACTGTTGTTGTTATTTACATTTATTTTCTTTTACATACTCTTATGACTACAATTTGAAGCTGAAAAAAAGTCAGCCAATGTAGCAATAGTAAAGTAAGAAAATAAAAAACATGTTGATTATTGAGTTCTTGTTTCAACTTTGTTATTTTATATTGAGCTTCTCATTTGTTTAAATGAAAGTTTATAATATAATAACTCTGGTTGTTCTAAGAAGCTTTGGGTAAAGGTTCCCTGATGATCTGCATTAGCAACAGTGAAATGCGCATAGGATCCAGCTAAACCCCTCAATAATCAATTTCAATGTATTTTTAATAAAAAAAAATATTTTACTTAATAAGTAAAATATTAATTTGGGATTATTAGTGGGTTTAAAAATTTTAAACTTAAATTGTAACAATTCCCATAAAAAAACACTAAAAACTATAATCATTCGAAATATCAAAATTTTCTCTTTTTTCAATGCGCGCAAAAATAACTAAAATTATTAAACTTTGGACACACACTGCAAATATAGTAAACTACCAAGAACTTTTATTTTTGCAGTTAGTAGAATTTTATCTACTTTCATTTGGTACCAACTACAGTTGTGAAAGTTAAAGTTCATCTTTTGAATTAATCGCCATAGTGCGTCGCCAAATCAAAAAACATAGACACCAATCAAGTTGAAAATCGCCATAAATGACAGCCCTGATTTCACCGGATACAAACCCAAAAAACTCTATTAAAAAAATTTGCTTTTTACTCACCTGATTGCTTTGATATATTTACTACGATTATAATCGTGCAACTTACTATGGTTTATTTATATTAATATTCAAAATTTCAAGTTGGTAACACTGGATAGTTGTTTGTGTGGTTCGCAATTTCATCATATGAAGATAGACATAACCTCCTGTTTCTACAACCCAGGCAGTTGACTTGAGTATAAAGTTTATATGGAAAGCACTCAATCTTTTGAGTGATTTTCACACAAATTTTCTAGACGAGTCGTCTGCCTGAATTGTAGAAACTGCAAGTATTTTGTAATTGTTTTCTTAGAAAAAAAATTTTAGTTGAAGCTTTTTAACTTCTTCACTACTTTTTATTTTAATACTTCGCATTTTTTATTTTTCTGTATTTATCGCCAGGATACAAGATTATTCCCACCAAAGGCTCTATCTAGTCTGCTTAACTACAATGAATGTCTTCTACAGTACTTAATAATTGTAGTTTGTTCATAAAAAAAAATATTTATTCTCCATACAATTTGCCGTCGGCATCTGCAAAGTTGAGCTGTGTAGATTTTTAGGGTTCCGTACACCAAAGGTGAAAGAAAAGGAACCCTATTGTTTTCGCTACGCTGTCCGTCTGTCCGTCTGTCCGTCACACGGTATTTTCTCAGGAACCGTAAGAGCTACGGACCTGAAATTTGGACAGAGTATGTAGAACCTTGGCCGCTACAACAACAAATACATGAGAACTAAAAATTAAAGGGTGTTTCACAACGAGCAACGAAAAATGTTAAAATCCCATGTAATATACATACAATTGTATGAACATATGTATATTGAAACTTGAAATTTGTAAAATTAGTGTATTTTCATACAGACTACAACAATTAACACTAAAATTTAAAAAAAAAAAAATAAATTAAAGGGTGGTCCATCAGTTAATGCAATTTTGACTATGTAATTTTGACAATTTGCTATATCTTGGAAACCGTAAGAGGCAAACAATTGAAATTTTCAAAAACGGTAAGACTAAAAAAATTAAAATTATAAAATCGCCAAACCAAAAAAAAAAATCGCCAAAAATTAAAAAAATCGCCAAAACGACAAACATCGCCAAAATTAAAAAAAAATTCTAACACAAAAATATTTCGCCAAATTCGAAAAAATCGCTAAAAAGAAAAAAAACGCCAAAAATCGAAAAAAATCGCCAAAAAGGCGAAAATGTCGCCAAAACTAAAAAAAAAAATTATATAAAAAAAATCGCAAAAATGAAAAAAATCGCCAAAAATAAAAAAAAAATCGCCAAAATGAAAAAACGCCAAAAACCGAAAAAAATCGCCAAAACAAGAAAATAAAGTGTCAAATCTAAAAAATGAGCCAAAACTTAAAAAAATCGCCAAAACCGAAAAAACGCCAAAACAAAAAAACCGAAAAGACCCCAAAAACAAACAAAAAATGTCAAAACTATATATTATATAGGATTAAGTTTGTATTAAATTACATATCTAGTTAACGTACGGAACCCTTCGTGCGCGAGTCAGAGTCGCACTTTACTGAATTTATTTATAGTTGTTTTTATTTAGTAAACTACATATTTATTTTATTTTGTATAATCAATATTAAAAGTTCCAGTAACACTCTAGTGTCTTTAATAAAAAATTTAATAGAATTTGTTTTTGAAGAATTAGTTATTTGAGAAATAAAGTGCTGAGTAACCAGTTATGAAATAAATTTAGTAAGGTGCGACTTTGACTCGCACACAAAGGGTTTCGTACGGAACCTAACCTATGTAATATTTTATGAAATCTTGCCTCTTGAATCGAATATTTTACCTGTATCTGGATTCTGTATTTTTAGCGAATCAAAAATCGTAATATTTATCAATATATTCGTTTGCGGTAAGGATAATGTGATTCTGTAATTTCTTTTTTACAATAGTGTAAAGTTGTGTTTTACTCTCTATTTAATTGTATATCATGTGGCATCCCTGTATACAAAATGTCAAAGTAAGTGAAAAGCACAAAGAATAATTTTAGAAAAGCTAAATGAGTTTTAGCTTGTTATATTACTTCAACCGACAGCGATTATCTTTAAAATATGTTACTGGATAGCAAAGTCGATAAATTTTGAGTTACATTTATTATAGCGATACGTTTTTCATAATAAAAGTTACTGAATCTACGTACTGTGTAGTTTCCATAATGCAAAAAAAAATTAAAGCAAAAGGAAAGAAAAGCACTAAAATTTTTGAGTGGTTCCTATAATAACTTTCTAGACAAGTCGCTTGCATTGTGGAAACTGCACTTTAGAGCTTTGTTTTCGTTTTGCCGATTTTTTTCGGCTTTTGGCGATTTTTAGCTTTAGCTTTTTTTTAGTTTTGGTGATTTTTTCGGTTGTTTTTTAGCTTTGGCCTTCTTTCGTTTTTAGGGATTTTTCAGTTCTTAGCAATTTTTTTTTTGGAATACATACAGGGTGGGCCAAAAGAAACCAAGGGGTGTAAAAGTTTAATAACTTTTTTGTTTATTAATTTATTTTTATTTTTTCTTTCAGATTATATAGACAACACTTGGAGAATTTATAATGGAGAGGTTCAAAACTGAACAGAGAACCAGAACAATAGAATTTTATTATTTAAACCAGAGATGAAAATTTGATTATGAGTGATGAAGCTCATTTTCATTTGAATGGCTTTGTTAGTAAGCAGAACTGTAGGTTCTGGGGTTCTCAAAATCCAAGAGCCATTCATCAACGCCAATTGCACCCCATCAGGTGTACAGTATGGTGTGGGATCACATCTGAAAATGTCATTGGGCCCTACTTCTTCGAGAATGAAGATGGAAGTGCTGTAACCGTAAATGGAGAGCGGTATCGGTTTATGATAGAAAATTTTTTACGTCCTGCTCTTGAAAACAGACCTGGTATGTGGTTTCAGCAGGACGGAGCCACTGCCCATACTGCCCGAGACACAATGGCACTTTTAAGTAAAATTTTTGGAGAGCGAATAATTTCTCGAAATTCGGAAATTATTTGGCCAGCGCGATCGCCAGATTTGACAGCACCCGACTATTTTATTTGGGGTTTTTTTGAAGGAGCGAGTGTATGTGAACAAGCCAGAGACAATCCTTGAACTCAAGGCAAACATTGTTGCAGAAATTCGAACGCTACAGCCACAAGTTTTGAAAGATGTTATGGAAAATGCTCTAAAAAGATCCCATCAGTGCGGAGCTGAAAACGGTGGTCATTTAAGAGACATCATTTTTCATACTTAGTGTAAAAAAATTTCCATTTTGTATATTATATAATCTGAAAGAAAAAATAAAAAAAGTTAATAAACAAAAAAGTTATTAAACTTTTACACCCCTTGGTTTCTTTTGGCCCACCCTGTATTTTTAACGATTTTTTGTTATTTTTAGACCTTTTTTTCGTTTTGGCGATATTTTTTATTTTATTTTGACGATCTAGCTATTTTTCCGCATTTTAGCGATTTTTTTTGGAGTTTAGGTGATATTTTTCATCTAAGCGCTTTTTCGTTTTTATAGCGTTTTCGAAAATTCCAAGAGTTTGCCTCTTACGGATTTCCAAGATACAGCAAGTTGCAAAAATTACATTAACTAATGGAATACCCTTTATTTTTTAAATTTCAGTGTTCATTATTGTAGTCTGCATAACAATACGCTAACTTTTAAAATTACAAGTGTCTATATAAAATTGTCTGTATTTTACATTAGGATTTCAACGGTTAGCTCTTACGGTTCGCGAGTAAACAGCCTGTGATGGACAGACTGACAGAAAGCAATAGGGTGCCTTTTCATCTTTTTTAATGTACGGAGGGGGATGTAGTTTTTATGACAAAAGTCATGCCATAGCGTTGCGTTAAGGATTTGTTACGGTTTAAAAATGTGTGCTGAAAATTTTGTAAAAAGCGATGTTAATGGCCTCTAAAGAAATTACACCCAATTTGAAAAATTTAGCTGTAACAATATGACCTCTGTCAATTGTCAAAGTGCGGAAATTCCTATTGGAGGACCCTTTATCAAATGTTTGCTAGAAGTTGTGAACGATTTGTAAAACTATCCATAAATCGCCCATATGATTTTCATCATTCCTTTTGTTTTGAGAAATTTTCTATAATACGGATTTAATTATGCCGATTTATTTATTTATTTATATTCCTTAATTACACTTTCTCTTCCGAAAACTTGTAACATTCTACTACATTTAAAAAGTATGTTAAACATCGTTAACTTATATGATTTGTTATTCCTTATTTAATTTTTTTCCCTAACATTTTTGTTGTTGTAATTATTATTTTTTATTGTCTGTTGATATTCCATTTTCATAAGCTAATTACACATACTCTAGATGGATAGATAGGGAAGTGTGCGTTACCACTACAGTAAAACAAACAAATAAGCAAACAAACAAATACTTTTAAAAACTCACACATACGCACATGCATATATAAACAAGGTATTCCCTTATACACACACACACACATGCACAACACACCCAGTAGAAATTACGAACTACTTTATGGTAATTAATATATGCCACTAAGAGCTCTATAAACATAGAAAACCAAACACTTTCTATGTATGTACGAGTATGATGAAGCAAGTTGGAGGAAAACAGAAATTACAAAAAAATAAAAACTAGAGAAAATAAAACACAAATTCATAGCTGGTAGATTGTGTTTATTAAAATGTTATATGAGTTGTTGTTGTTGTTGCTGTTGCTGTTGCTGTTGCTTTATACCTGTAAAATACATTCATACAATTGTTCGTACAGAAATTGCAGTGATGCAACAAGAAAGATATAAAAAATATTATATGTTTCTGCTACTGCCACTAATTGCAAACATCCGCCACTAGGAAATTGCGCCTGTTTAGTAGGTTATGAATAGAGATAAAAGCAAAAAGGAAAGAAAATAACAATAATAACAAATGTTGAGGGCAAAACTGAATGTGAGAAAAAAAACGAAGAAAAATGAAAATACATCAAGCAAACGGTTTACACTGGGAATAAAAACTCGGGGAACTGTGATGGCCTATAATTATGGGCTGTTTTCTAACTAATGGATCGATGGCAACTGAACTTTAGTTGCGTTGCTAGTTGCCGAAATGGTATTACGGATGGCAACTGGCAACTAACAGCTGGTAATTTCAGTTGCCATATTGGCAACCACAAATTTGTAGTTGCTGCCTAGTTTAAAAGCAAAAATATTGAAAAATTAAACAGTAATTGCAATATTATTTTTGTTTTTGAATTTCTTCTATTCATATTTAAGCAAAAACAGAGATTGTTCAAACTGATTTTAGGCAACAACATCTACACACAGTAGAGGCAGTAATTCTAAAGAATCGTCTAATAGATTTAACTTTTATACTTCCTTCTCTTCAGCAATAGTTAATTCCACTTAACTAATAATTTTTATGATCAGTAATGTTTTTAAGCACTTTTAATCAATAATTTTCTTTTTAGCACTTGTATTTGTTATATTTAAAAAAAAAATTTAAAATCTGTTGATTAAGAAGAAGTATGTTAAATATAAAATTAAATTTTAATAGGCGTACCTCCGCCCATTTTTTTATATGCAAGATTGTGTGTTTTCAGAGCTCAGGGTGTGTGTTAAGGTTTGTAAAAATCTGTAAAGTAGAACCACTTAAAAAAATGTATTAAATTTTAATGAGCGTAACTCCGCCCATTTTTTAAATAAAAGATTGTGTCTATTTTAGAATTCAAGGTGAGTGGCAAGTTTCATAAAAATTTGTTAAGTAGAACCACATGAATTATAATATTAATCTTTAATGGGCATAGCCCCGCCCATTTTTTAAACTTTAAGATTGTGTAATTACAAGGAAAAAAGGTGTTTGCTAGATCTCCCAGCAATCAAATAAATAGAATATAGTATTCAGATTAAAACAATTGTGGGCGTGTCCTCGTATACGTTTTTACAATGAGGCCAATTGGAAGCTAAACTATACTATATAAGACAAAAAGAGGATTTCTGCAATCGATTTGAAATTTACCGAGCTATGAAGTAACAATATCAAACAAAAAAATACAGATGAATTGATAACCTCCCCCTTTTTTTAAGTCGGTTAAAAAGACTTAAAAGCTTATATCTGCTTATTTGGATGCTTTTGCTTTAATTTTGAACAGTAACGAATTATTTTATGCTGATACTGCCTCGACCTCCTCGCCTCTACTGCTTCATATAAAATATCACCCAATTTTTTTGCTGCCTCTTAATTTCCACATCCCTAAATCAGTAATAAGCGCCACAACTTTTGCTTTATTTTTTTTTTGTTAGCATACTTTCACCACAAGTATAAACAAATACGAATTTTTACTTTTTTGCTCCAGACTTTGTTGAAACTCCTTGAGTATTTATGTAGAGTAATGTTAACTTTCAAGTGCTGTAGAAAGTCCTGAGAAAATTTTTTGTTGCCGCAATAACAGTTACAATTGCTGGATAATGTTTGTGCAGATTTCAATATTTAAAATTAAAGAAGCTAAAAAAATAAATTTTTCATATGAGATATTTTATTTAAATGTTTATTAAAGATTACCTGCCTTATTCATAAAAAATATTTCAGGTTTATTAAGCGCTTATTTGACATATTTCTATGGAAAATTTGTCAAATAAACCTGTAATAAACCTAAAATATTTTTTATGAATTAGACTATACAAATTCAATGACTAATTATAAAGTAAATTATTTTAATAAGTAGAGCAAAAAAAATTTATGGGGTCATTTTAATTACATTCAAATTTTAAACAAAAGTTTAATTTAATCAATTACATTTTTATTTGATTTTTGGCTTTTTTCAACTAAACGTGTTTATTGTCGGAAAATTTTTTTTCTGTGTACCGAAAATTTCAAAAATTCTATTTTTTGATTTATAACTTTGTTTTAGTAAATGAGCGATTTACCAAATTTTAGATGCGAGTGTTGTCTCCAACAAACAACGAAATGTACTATATTTTTAATGATGTGGCGGAATTTTTTTACACGATTTTACAACAGCTTTTTGCTATTGTAGTCTCCACACTGAAATGATATTGAACCAACGTAAAAAAAGGAGGAGGCTATCAATTCGTCTGTATTTTTTGTTTGACATTCAGGTATGTGATGGAAAACGATCGTTTTCAAAAAGTACACTAGAAGATAAAACATAAATCACATATTGGAACTGGGAAAAGGAATTTATCAAAAATTTCTGGAAAGACTATTAAAAACAAGTTTTAAAATTATTAACAAAACGACTATAAGAAACATATCACACCTTTTATCGTTTTCAAATTGTTTTTGTGTCTAAATCGTTTTTCTTCACATACCTGATTGTTACTTCATAACTCGGTACATTTTAAACGGATTGTAAAAACTTTTTTTGTCAGAGAGGGTAAAGGTTCCAATTGATCCCATTTCAAAAAAAGTGGGCGGGAACACTCTCATTATTTTTTATTTGATTTTATTATATTTTACTTATTTGATTACTGCGAAACCTAGCAAACACCTTTGGTTTTTGTAATAACACAATCCTAAAGTTATAAAATTTTTACGAAACTTACCACACACTTTGAGGTCTAAAATATACACAATCTTTCATTAAAAACTGGGCGGAGTTACGCCCATTAAAATTTAATATTTTATTTTAAGTGGTTGTACTTTACCGATCTTTTAAAAATTGAACACATACCTTGAGCTCTAAAAATACACACAATTTTGAATTTAAAAAATGGGTGTACGCACGCCCATTAAAATTTATATTTCACGTATTTCTTAACCAACAGATTTTGAATTTTTTTTTTTTTTTTTGAAGAGTTTACTTTTAGTTTGGTGCTATAACTTCTTTTTCAAAAATGTTCTATCAGATCTTTGCATTGAAGTAGGTTTTTTTTGGCATAATTATCATTATTAAATTTAAATTCAATTAAATTAAAATCTTTTACAATTATTATGACAAAGTCCTTGTCAATTTATAACAAATAATACAAAATGTATATTCATACATAAATAATCATATATGACACTCTGCAGTAGTGGGCTTCCTTAATTGTCCTTCAATAAATAATTTCTTATTTTATTCATCAATCAATCAATCCACGAGTACGAATTAATATAATCGTCATAATCTTTGATTGAAATCTTTTATCTCTGATACTGATTATTTATATTTTATACTTTGCTTTATTTACTATTGTTTTCTTTGTAAATAAATACATATTTATTTAGCGTCCTTTGCTATTGTATTTTGTGCGAATATTAATCAAACCACAATAACAAACACGCAGTTATTCACAAGCAACAGCAACAATGTTAGCAAAAACTAAATGCACTTACTTGAAATATAAAAATACACACACACGCACACACACACACTCACGCATGCTTTTAAGTTACACAGCCAGACAAATATTTAGTTCTTCTAAATATTCACACGCATACAGACGGACGGACAGACGGACGGACAGACAGACAATCAGCCAGACAGATAGATAGATATGTAGATAGAGAAACAGCCAAGCAAACGCATATTAAACACTCTGCATTAGCTGAGAATGTTGTTGCATTAGTACAAGTGAAGTGGCATAATGCATTGCTTACATACTTGTATGAAATACAAATGCAACAACAACAGCAAATAAAACCCAAATACACTTACTTATGTGGCCATATGGTTTAGACAGGCAAATCAGCACTGAAAAAAATATATAAACTCGCCATACAAGCCAACCAACACACTCTGTTACTACCAATACTAAAGCAGCTAAAATTAATGCAACACACGCATATATCAATGTATCAAACAACAACAACAACCTGTATCTAAACATGTCTGTCCGTCTTTCCGTCTGTCTGTGTAGGCTCACAGGGCACTTATGATTATGTGCATGGATTTCATTGCTCCTAAAGAAAGAGTGCATGCGTGCGTGTGTGTGTGTGTGTGTGTGTGTGTGTGTGTGTGTGTTTGTTTGGTTATTTGCACAGTTTTAGTCTCATCCACATTATGGCCACGCATTATGTTAATAAGTGTAAAATGGGACACACGACAAAACAAAAGCATCATCCATCGATCCACAAAAAAACAACAAAAAAACATTACGAGAAAAAAGAAATTGTTGTTTGGAAATGTAAGTGAAAAAAAATCACTCAGCAATCAAGTTTAGATAAGAATCATGATATGTAAAGAAACACGCACAATGGATGGCTTGGTGCCATAAACTATTGCACAAAAAAAAAATTATGAACTGCTTTTGTGGTATATAAAACGTTTCTTTATCAACGTTTAAAAACTTATATCTATGTCTATATATATATATATATATAAATAAGTTGTCCTATGTTCGTGATTTTATAACTCGAGAACCACTCAACCGATTTTCAAACGAGTACATGCGTTGGAAAGGTATACTTTCACAGATGATAAAATAAAATTATATAAATTATTATTATATATTATATTATAAATTTTCTACGAATATGCGTTATACGCGCACTTTTATGATGGTGTGCTTTCCCTATATAAAATGTATTTTTTTTAATACAAAGACGTAACCGTATGTTATTGTATTGTCCAGCAACGCAAACAGGTTTACTCTAGTTTACATATAAAAATTATTAAGGCTTTATAAAGGCTAAGAGCCAATTTCACTAGTTTATTTAAATATCAATTCATATTTAAAGCTAATTTCCCATACAAAAATTAATGAAATTCGACATTTAAGTAGAGTTGGTAAAATTGCCCCTTAATAAGAAAAATTTTTTATGAAAATTTGTTTTAAAAACTCTTTATAAAGGCTTAATAATTTTTATAAATAAGGCCATTTGTTTTTATATTTCAATATTTTATTTATTTAAAAAATGTATTTTTTGTTGGTTTAGTACGTCCAGATACATTTCGTTGCTGATAAGCAACACATCAATCAATTCACAAAAAACCTTACCAAAACTCAATAATTTATTGAGATTTATTCTAACGGGTGTTTTTTTAGAGGTATAGAACTTCGAATTGAAATAAAACACAAGAAAATCGTTTTAATGTCCATCAATTTGGCTTTATTGGAAGGATAATTTTATGCCATTAATGTTTAAATATGATTTCGGGCATGTGGCCGCCGCGGCTGGCTCGAATAAAGCCAATTCTACAGGTCCAATTTTCAACCACTTTTTCGAGCATATGGGGCCGTATGTTGGCAATAACGCCACGAATGTTGGCTTCCAAGTCCCCTAACGTTTCTGGTTTGTTGGCGTAGACGAGCGACTTCACATATCCCCAAAGAAAATAATCCAATGGTGTCAAATCACACGATCTTGGTGGCCAATTGACAGGTCCATTCCGCGAAATTATGCGCTCATCGAATGTTTCCTTCAATAAATCGATTGTGACGTGCGCTGTGTGGCATGTAGCGCCGTCTTGTTGGAACCACAACTCATCCACATTCATGCCATCCAATTCGGGAACAAAATAGTCGGTTATCATGGCTCTATACCGTGTACGGTGGCGAATCGATTCATTCAGGTCCTCTTAAACACTTTGCTCTACAGCGGCAATTGTTTCTTCGGTGCGCACTGTTCGACGTCAACCTGTTCATGATAAAATGGCAAACCAAACTAAATATTAATCACTTGACAGCTGACAAAATGGCCGCCAGTTAAAAAAGTGATGCCAACTTAAAGTTCTATACCTCAATAAAAAACACCCTTTATAAGCTTAATGGCTCGATTATGGATGGCGACCGAACTTTAGTTGCCGAGTTAACTAGCAACGCAACTGAACTTAAAATTTTTATTATGTATGGCAACTTCCTCCAGTTGCCAAAAAGTTATCGAAAATACGATTATGACAGTTTTGCAACTGAAAATAATATAAACAAATATTTAAAATATAAGAAATAAAAAAGTGCTTAAAAACATTACTGATCATAAAAATTATAAGTTAAGTGAAATTAATTATTGGTGAAGAGAAGGAAGTACAAAAGTTTAATCTATTAGACGACTCTTTAGAATTACCGCCTCTGCTGTGTGTAAATGTTGTTGCCTAAAATAAGTTTGAACAATCTGTGTTTTAGCTGTAAAGCATATTTTCCTTAAATATGCAGAGAAGAAATTCAAAAATGAAAAGAATATTGCAATTACTGTTTAATTTTTAAATTTTTTTGCTTTTAAACTATGCAGCAACTACAAATTTGTGGTTGCCAATATGGCAACTGAAACTACCAGCTGTTAGTTGCCAGTTGCCATCCGTAATACCATTTCGGCAACTAGCAACGTAACCAAAGTTCGGTTGCCATTCATAATCGAGCCATAAAAGTTTTGTGAGCTTTTTTGAATTGTGGTTGGTTGAAGTCTATTGATGTATTGCTTAGCAGCAACGAAATGTATCTAGACGTGCTAAACCATCAACAAATAAATTTTTATTTATTTTTTTATATTAAACATGAAAATAATAAAGCAGCCCATACACGTTTCAATTCAATTGGCAACTGAGTCGATTGTTGTCCAAATCAAAGCTGTATGACTCCGTCAAGTGTTTAGTTTGGCAGTTTTAAAGTTATACCTGATTTACATTAAGCATTTTTTCATGAAATTTCATGAATTTTGTTGCACGCAACTTTTTCTATTTGCTAATTGCAGCGCTATAAAAGAGAATGTTATATAGAAAAGGACGTATAATGAATCTCTGATGCATTTTTGGTAGCTTTTTTTATATGAGCTGCTTCTCCAGGCCTCCTATTGACAAATAAAAAAAATTTTGTGCAACTAATTTCATGAAAAAAATGCTTAATGTAAATTAGGTATTAGTTGAAGAAAAATCAAAATATTTTGTTTTTTTCAAGTTGACTCTCTTTAAACTCGATTGTGCTGTGTATGTTCGAATCTCTTGATCAGCTGTCCAAATAGATGTTTGCAGCTTGTAAAGAAAAAGTTAAATACTTTTAAAATTGTATTTAATAAAAATGTCTCATTTAAAATTCACTATAGTTCAACTAAATCTAAAAATGTCTCAATTGTATTTAATTTCTTGAATTTCAAATAAAAATTATAAAAATTAATGAATGAAGGCAAAAGAAGTTTTTAACTTGTAAATTTGTAATTGCGAAAAAAAATGTAAATTTGACATTTTAATTATTATTCGAACTCCATTTGTTTCTATATTTGTGATTTGAACGGGCTAAGGTTCGTATTGCTTTTTAAGCCAAATTACATGTGATAATTATTACACAGAAAAAACTAAGTTTCGTTTTCAGTAACCAAATTCATTGAATCAGTAAATTTTTTGTGTGAATAAGGACCTACAAAAAAATTTCTAGATTCTGATAACAATTTTGCAAAAATTTAACTGAAAAAAAAAATTATTTTTAGTTAACTTATTATGGCATTAGAGAAAAAAGTTAACTGAAACTCAAAATATTTTCAGTCAAATTTATTAAAAGGAACAGAAAAACATTTTTGCAGATTTTTTTGTATTATTCAGCAATTTTTTTTTTATAATTTACAAACACATTCACTAAAATTTTTCGTATTATCAGAAAATAAATTAACTGAATCAATAACAATTCTTAAAATTTTTTTTAAATTAGTAAAAGTTTTATTTGAAAAAACTAACTGAATCAATTGAAAGTTTCAACTATTTTTTTTTTTACTTTCAAAAATTGGCTTGTTTTTATTGTTAAGCATTTCGTTCTCGTTCCCACTTTCGGAACTCGTCAGTAGACTTCAACCCAAAAAAATTTTTGAATTTAGCTAACAAACTCCATATGTTTATAGTAAGACTCCTAATACTATATTGAGAATCACAATATACAAACATAATAAGTTTGAAAACCGCAAACAAAAATCTTTAAAAAAATAAAATGTTTTTTTATATCTATAAAATAATTTGTAAAAAAAAAATTTTAAAAAAATCAGAAAAATTTTTTTACAGTATATAAAAATAAATTTAACTGAAAATAACAAATTTAAATATAAAAAATAAACCTAAATTTTTTTTTACAAATTTTACTGTATATATAGATAATTTTCATTCTATACAGTTTTTTTTACATAAAATAAAATTGGAACAAATAATTTACTGGAACAGTAAAAAATATTTACTGAAACTAAATTATATTTCAAAACACACGTTTGTTTGAAAATTTTTTGGGAATAATTTTTTCTGTGTAATGAACAAATAACACCAAAGTCTGTTGTAAATATTCTGACTAACAACACATAGTTGAACGGAACAGCCAGCCGTTTTCGAAGGCCACTAAACCTTCATCATCAGCGTTCTTTTGTGTTTGGTCCACTATGTGTGGTGTCAGTAGATGTAGATTTCTGCTTTATATACTTAGCATTATTGCAAAGGGAATATGTGAATTGTTTTTGATTCATCGTATTTCAATTTGCTGAAAGTTTTTTTTGTAATGAAAGCTCAATTTTACCATCTCTATATTTACAACAGTCTTACCATTGTCGTTTGTTCTTTTACTAGTTATACACATGTTAGTTAATTTGCTTATTTTTGTTTTACTTAAGGCAAAATTTTTTGGTTTGTTAGTATTAAGTATATTTTTTTATTTTTAATTTTTGCCACAGGCCCATGGCTATTAATTTTAGTTAATTTTAATTATTATTCGAACTCCATTTGTTTTTGTTCCGTTCAACTATGTGTCGTTAGTCAGAATATTTACAACAGACTTTGGTGTTATTTGTTCATTAATAATTATCACATGTAATTTGGCTTAAAAAGCAATACGAACCTTAGCCCGTTCAAATCACAAATATATAAATTTGACTGTTGAATGAAAATCTTTCAATTACACAGAAAAAAATAGACAAGAATTATTTTCAATAAAACCATGTTATTGAATAAAATTTTAGTTTCAATAATATTTGTCATTAACTTGAATATTGTATTTATCAATTCCGCACATTTTAAAATATCATTTAATGTTATTTATTTGTGTTGGTGTTTTCCTTGCTTGTTGATTGACTAAACCTGGTCATGTGCTGATGTCAGGGATGATAAATGAGAAATTCAATTTCGTACCAATTAGCTTTTAAAAATGTACTTTTGGAACCCAATAGTACTAAAATCGTTATTTTTTGTATTTTTAACTTTTTTTTATTATATTTTTGGAGCATGTCGTCGCTCATTTACTCAAATAATGTCATAACTCAAAAAAACTATTTTGCCAGATCACAAATTTCAAGTTTTCAATTTACACACGTCTTAATGAAAAATGAAAAGTTTGTGTTTGTTTCAAAAAAAGAACTATATGAGGATTAATCTGCATCATTAACTGATATTTTATTAAAATTAGAGACAGTGGAACAGGCAGTAAATACATATCGCTGGTCTCAAGTAAAAAGGCCCTAACTCAAATAATTGCTATTTTACAGGAGAAGGTAAAAACACAATAGAAACTGTAATATTCTATCTGTAATATTTTTGTACAACTGATTGTAAAAGCGTTACTTTTCAAACTATTTTAAATATATTGGAATCACTGAAAAACTGAATTTCGTAAAAAAAATATGAGTTACACAGCCTCTCAATAAGTCCTTTGTTTGTATTAGACTTTCAAGTCTTCGTTTTGATTATGAAAATTCTCTTTCCACATTCGCTGATGAGTGAAGAATTGACAGTATTCTCCTGATAACTTTTGAAAGCTCATTAACTCATCCAATTAATTTTTTAAAGCTCGAAACTCGTTATTTATTGTACAATAATTTCCACTTTCTTTTCGCAATATTTTTTAATAAGAGAGATACTATACTACTAACATATTCGGTAGTGAATTTTGTTAGGCATGTTAAAATTTCGTTATAAAAAGCAACTTTATTTAGTTTCGCAAAAGTTTCTATAACATTTCTTTTAAAATCCGGTTGTTTAACATTTATTTTAAAATCCGTAACTATACAACTTTTAATTTCATTTCTAGATATATAAGTTTAAATTTTAATCGTTTACATACGTATGTAGCATACATAGCTTCATTTAATTTCATCACTTAAACGATTGACATGATAATAATATAGCAAGTTTTTTATTTCTTACAAATTTTATATTAATACAATAGATAAAATAAATGAAGACGGCGCTATCATATTGAAAACGAAACACCGGCGAAGTTAGATGTAGTTCTTTATAATAAATCAATCAAGTGTAATGCACATCTATCAAGTTATTCGCTCTCAACAACAAAACAAATTCGCCACTTTTCTCTCAAAGTGATTATACTTTAAATGATCGCGATTAATTATTTTTGTGGAAATAAAACAAGGGATAGTCTCTCGCAAATTTTTCAAATAGTACCAAATGAGTCACGGGGGTACCAACGTACTTTTAGGGTTTGAATAGTACCCAAAAAAGTACAATTGTACCAACTTTATCATCCCTGGCTGATGTTGTTGTTTATTTTGATTGTTGGTGTTGTCAACGAGTGCATTCGGACAAGAAGCCGAAAAACGTCGTGGCTTGTTTTTTTTTACTCAACAAAGTTAGAAGAAACAAAAGAAATCATGTTTTGCGTGTATTCATTATTTGCGTATCCAAAAACGATTTGCTCTTTAGCTGAGTGGTAAGTACGTTAGTTTATTAGTCAAGAGATTACCGGTTCGACTCATCCGAATCACATTTAGTTTTAATAATAAAAATTTAATAGCAGCCAAGCAAAAGCAAACAAAAAGGGGTTGAAAAATGTGACATTCATTCATCCACACACACACACACACACAATAACAATTATCACTGAAAATAAAATTTCAGTCAACAACTTTTTTCTTTGATTCATTAAATTTCTTTATTGACTGAAAAAAAAAATATATTCAATAAACGTGCATACAATTTTATTTATCAATAATGCAAAAATCGTCATCACAGAAAATTCGAAAGATTTTTTTATTGAATCAACGATTTTCGTATTCAAATATCAAAATCATTTTTTTTTTGTAAGCTTATGAAGTGTGTGGCCAAGAATCAATTAAATTGAAAGACTCAATTGAGAATTGAATTGAAACGTGTATGGGGTGCATAGGACCCTGGAATAAGTTGTTAATAAATTTTTTTGTAATATACTAAACAACAAATTGTTTGTTTTTTAAATAATATTGCATCTATAGCTAAAGTATTACAACTTTATTTATAAAAATTACAAATTAAATTTAGCATTGTCGCTATCCATTTTCCTGAATTCCATGACTTCCAGACATACAAAATGACTTTTCATGCAAGCATTGGAAATGATTTGCAGTGTAAAATCTCTATTTAAAATTTTAAATTTGCTTTCGTTTTGAATTACCTATACTTCCGGATCAAACCATTTTGATATTATTGACCGCCTTAGAAGTTTTTCCTCTGATGGGTAGAAGTGGAGAATAGCTTACAGCAATTAGTCAAAAAATCACTTAAAGCTTATAAAGCCTAGTTCGCCTAGTTCTCTAGGAGGTGGAAAACTAAAAAAATTTATTTTCTATACGACTTTAATTTTGATCTTTCGACTGTAGGCGAAAGTGCTAATCGAAGGAATTTTCGTGTGGTTTTATAGATATTGTATCTATTCAGGCTTTCAAGGTCCATTCAATTTCTTTAAAATGTAAATAAAAGACGAATTTTCATTTGGTATTATGATCAGAGAACGAAGCCGATTGGCTAACAGCCACCCCCGGCATTTTTGTCATGCCGAAGCCGCTGCTATTGTGAATGTCACTTACTGTGATTATTCAAAATGCTGAATCAGGCTGAGACTGAAAGTAAAGCGCAGAAAAATACAACCTGGGGTCAAATCGTTACATCCGTGAACGTTAAACTCGTCACGTAAAAACACAATTTTCGGATTATGACATACGTGAACGTATTGAAATCCCATTCAGTTTATACGATTGATGTATCATTTAATTTGTTTTCGTACGATTGCCGATACGATCACGTATGTAACGATTTCAAGCCTGATTGAGAAATTTTTGCTATTTTGAGTCGATTAAAAATTAGAAAGTAACATGAAAATACATTTGCAATATGAGTAAAAACTAAAAAAACGAGCAAAATATGATTAAGCTTACTGGTACTGACCAGATTCAGGAAACATTTGCGAAAGGTTCTGTCAACATTTGGGAAATTCGCCTGAATCTATTTATAAAAAGCTTTCAAATGTGCAAGTACGAGTTTATGGAATAAATAAGCGAAAAAAAAAAGTTTCACAACGAACATTTTTATTTGATTAATTTCGAGAGTTTTTCTACCATCACTGATTTTTGTAGATTACCTCTAGAATTTTTTGGTTGAAGTCTACTGGCGAGTTTCTGAAGCAGAAATGAAAGGCATATAGACAATGTGCTAAGTCAACAACGAACAAAAATTCTTTTTTTTATTATTTTTAAAATAATCTTGAAAATTTCTTTCAACATTTTCTATTTTGGCAACCCATTGTTCCTTATTATTGTTTAGTATTGAAATCGCTACCAAAGATTTTCTATGATATCTATGGCAAAATAGTGAGTGTTGTAAAAAAATCGTGTTGATGGGTATATGATTTTGTTCCCATTTGATTATTACTGCTTTTATATATCTTTCCTATCAAGCACATGCATCCATATTAGCACTTCAATAGCACGTGAATCTAAAAGATAGACGGACAGGCATTTATAGCAAAAATTGTTTAACACATTCGTCATGGCGAAATAGAAAAAAAAAATACATAAACTTAGCGTTTGAGTATTGAATTGCTTTTGATATGTTTAGAAAGATAAAAACAAGAGTAGTTCGGAACATATGTATGTAAGCACAAGGAAGCCAAGCTTTACAAGAAGTGAATTGTGGGAATGAAAACATACATATCGTTGCCTTAATAAAGAAAGACCCTAACGCATTATTTTCTTTTGAAAGGAAATTTTAGCATTTTTCGGTACATGAGATGTTCTATCGAAATATATAAAAAAATCGATTACAAAAAAAAATAATGAGTTAGGGCCTTTATATATTAAGGCAACGACATGTATGTATGTATATAGTGATAAATGTATGTGTATTAGAACTTTTTCTAAAACAGGCCTTAATTTTTGTAGTTGGAAATTAAATGCCGCACTTACAGTCGCTACAGTAAACTGTCGCTACGAGTATTAGAGAGAAAAAATAATAAAAAACAAAAAAACTTTGAATATTTGTTACAAATACGAAAGATAAATATTTTATCAATCATACGACAGAGAGATTAAAAAGTAAAAATTGTTCATACGTCTGAACTGACAGGGAATTTTTGCATTGAAATCAATCATACGCATATGCATACATATTACTCACTTACTTCAACAACGTCATAACTCAAAAATGCTATGTTTCTCAAATAATCATACAGAATTAATCCACATATCGTTATTCATATTGTGTGAAATAAAATTTTCTTTGTCTATTATGTTGCGTGTAAATTGAAAACTTTAAATTGATTTTCTGTAAAACTAGATTTTTTGTCTTATGACGTTTTTGAAGTAAATGAGCAATATGAATTGGGATTTAGAACACTGGAAATTCTTAAATATTAAATTAACTTAAATTTAATTAAATTCCCTAACACATGAACATACATATCACTACCTTAATATAGAAAGGCCCCAACTCATAATTTTTTTTTAAATCGGGTTATCGGGTTTTTGCTTTTTTCTATACATTCGCTGTTCTTCTAGCGAACTATATGGAAAACTCAATTTCAAAAAAATAATAAAAAAATAAAAAAAAAATATTAGATAGGGCCTTTCCATTTTAAGGTAACGACATACAAAAGTAAAAACAAAAAAAAATATTTTGATATAGAATTATTAATTTTTAATATGCATTTCTAACAATCGTATAGTAACTAAGCGACTATTTTTAATAAATATAAATAAATTCCTATAAAATATGCTGCTTTTGACACAAAACAAAAATATTTTTTTTTTTCAATTTATATAATCAAACAAAAGCGCACTAGCACTTACACATGCACCAACTCCTCCAAATGCACAAATGAAAATGGTGTCTCTGTAACAATTGGGTTCTTTTTAAATTTAATAAATATATATATATACTGCCAATGCCAATATGTAACCCTCCCTACTCTTCCTCAACCAGTTTGACTAGTTTTTAGTGGTCCAACAATAAAAGCACCTAAATGTATGCTACATATTGCCTGCTTACTGCTGTTGCCTGTCTAGTTTTGATATCCTGCCCGCTTCTGACTGCATTGCCTTCGGCTTGTATGTATGTACATATGTATGTATATCATGCGCCAATGACGGCAATTTTGATATGCCGCCGTATGCACACACACATATACATATAAACACTCACTCACACAATCCCATTTAAAGTTTTTGTACTCTATATAAAAATATTTCAATATATGTGTATTTTTTTCTGTTATTCTTGTCACTTTTATATCTTATTTTTGGCCAATTTTTAGCCATCTATGCAGTTTGCAAATAAAAACTTAACTAATATTTAATATACATACACACACACATACTCGATTTTAAGGGCTTTTTCATTATGGCAAAAAAAAAAAATAAAACACCCAAAAGATAACTCATCATAAAATCATTATTGATGGCGCAGTTGAGAATGTTAAATGATGGACAATTACTTTAGAGCAAAATGTTTAAAAAACAGGCAAATTTCAATATATAAAACGGTTATGTTTTGAAGATTTTTTTTTCACATTTTGAAACAAATCTTTCTTAAAAGCTTTAAGTAACTTTTCAAATTAAGGCCCGATTTTTATATTGGAACAAAACAATTTTTAAGTTTTCCCAGCAAAAAGCTTTATAAAAAATATTAACAAATATTAAGGCGCTCAGGCTCTTATATTGTTAATATTAGGTTTGTTTCTTTACTTTTTGGGTAACGTTCGCTAAAATGAGGGAAAACTATAACTTCGCTCAATAATATACAAAAATGCACAAAAGTACGAGAACGCTAAAAACCAACATTTTAACACGAATATAAACGTCAGTCCATGTATGCACATGTGTACATACATATACACATTACTAAACACATACTTATGTACATACATACGCCCGTATTAACTTACATGATTCAGCATACTTATATAGGTGTATTTATCTTAATTTAATTTAAAAACTTATAAAACTTTATTTGCCACTAGTTTTTAAAAATTTTTTCATAAATTTTTCCATTTATTTTAGTTTTTAGGTAAATGTAATTTTTCTCTGTAATTGTGTACTTTACAAACAGCTGATTAATATTTGATTAAAAATAAGTATTACTTTTTGGATATCACGAACAAAAATAAGTACTTTTTGTATTAGAATTGTGAGTACATAGTGTTTTAAATTTTTTTCTAATTAATTTTTTCAAGATTTGGTAAGAAAATGTTTACTGGGTTCTTTCTGTTTTCATACATAATCATCTTCGAACATTAGCAAACAAATACAGATTTTGTTAATTTTAGAATTTCTTATTTTGTAAAAGTTACTTTTTGCAAAAGCTGAATTTTGTAACAGATGCTTTTTGTAAAAGCTACTTTTTGTTGAACGTATTTTTGTAAAAAAGGTACTTTTTGTATAAGGTACTTTTTGTTAAAGGTGCTTTTCTGTAAAAAGTACTTTTTTGTAAAACGTACTTTTTGTAAAAATTACTTTGTATAAAAGGTACTTTTTGTGAAAGATACTTTTTTTAAATTGTTTTGGTAAAAGATTATGTTTGTAGAAAGTTCGTTTTTTAAAGGTACTTTTTGTATTGATTTAATTTTGTAAAGGATACTTTTTTAAATACACTTTTTGTGAAAGGTACTTTGTGTGCAAGGTATTTTTGTAAAAGGTACTTTTTTGTAAAAGGTACTTTTTGTAAAAGGTACTTTTTGTGAAATATACTTCTTGTAAAGTTTTTTTTTTTTTGTAAAAAGTATTTGTTATAGTACTTGTTGTGAAAGATACTTTTTTAAAGTGTTTGTTTAAAAGATTGTTTTTGTAGAAAGTACTTTTTGTAATGATACTTTTTTTAATATACTTTTTGTTAAATGTAATTTTTGGGAAAGGTAGTTTGTGTGCAAGGTATTTTTGTAAAAGGTATTTTTTATAAAAAGTCTTTTCTCTGACAGATATTCTTTGAAATCGTGTTCGTTGCAAAAGCTACTTATAATAAAAGGTACTTTCTGTAATGGAAACTTTTTTAAAGTAACCTTTTGTAAAAAGTATTTTTTGTAGGAGGTTTCTTTTGAGCAAGACTCTTTTTAACCTCCTACCAAAAAAGGGGTATTATAAGTTTGTAGTGTGTGTCTGTGTGTCTGTAAGAGTACACGTACAAACTAAATGGCTTTGAAGATATCGCATCTTTTCTAGATATATTCGGGGGTTTTTAAAATTTTAAATTTTTGTCATTGAAAAATGTTTTTAGTGTAAAATGAACTATATAAAATATTCTTAATATATAAATTTAATTATTAAAAATATAGAGTGTACTTCTATAAAAAAAGGGGGTTTGAGATGCATACTTTCAAAAAAACTCAATTCTCAAAGTTAATTTTTGAATAGCCTAATTTTACTCAAAACTTCTGAAGATTTATTTAAGATTGTTGCTTAAGAAGATTACGTTTTAATTTTATTGAAAAGTGGTTTGTTCGAATGGATTTGTTTTATAGATAGATAATGATTTTATGCAGTAGCTTGCTATATTTGACTTCTTTTCTAACCTTTTCTTTTATCAGCGAAACATTATTTGTCAGCTTATTAAAAAGCTTTTAAGGTTCCTTTAAATACTTTCAATTTATGTTAAATTCCCCTTCCCGCTTTACCATCATCCTTTTTACTTGTAGAGAAATTCGAAATTTCCTGGTTTTCATACCCAGCAAAAACTAAAGGACAGTTCTTTTTTAGCGTACAACTTTAAGTTGTTGCACCATTTCCCTTAAGAGCACAATGACGCCTACAAAGTCACAAGCGTGCAAAACTCAAGTACAATATAACTGCTGGCTTGCTTGCTTGATTTTTTGTCTGTCTGTCTCTCTGTCTGCTTGTCATTTTGTTTGTTTGCCTTACACGCACGCATACACTTTCACACAATCTTCGGTAGCGGTAATGAGGAAGCACTCTCTGCCACATGAGTATTTTGTTGCAGTTGCTGTTTTAAAAAAGGCTTGGTCTTTTTGTTATAATACTTATTTGCAATAAGTGTAGAGCAAAATGTAAAATAAAAAGTATATAAAAGGCTTTTTCTCCTTTTGATCTGTGCGTAAGTGTATTCGTGTGTGCAAGCAGTATATAGAAAAAAGTACAAAAACTATATACAACAGCGCAAAAAAAAAAAGACAAAATGACACCCTTTTTTAAGGCAACAACAACACCAAAGGAACAATAACATTAACCATCTCTACGGAGTTATATGTTGTTTTGTGTGTGTGTGTGTGTGTGTGTGTGTTTTCAATATAAAAAACTACAACCAAACGACTTTCATGGAATCATTTTTTACTTGCAACATTCCTGGAGCAGTCAGTCAGTCATGTGTTTTTGTGCGTGTGAGCGCTTGTAGGTGCATTTTGTGCATCAGCCATTTACGCACTATTTTGTTTGTTGCGCGTATAACAAGCACGGACAGATGTATTGAAGAAAAAAAGACAAAAAAAATATACATATTCCCTACAACATACAACATGTAGCATCAAGCGGCATGTTGTTTTTGGTGTTGTTGTTTCATATTATTATAATCAAAAAGGCGGAGCTTTTTTGATCTTTTTTTCGTTGTATGCGTAACATATGAACACACATTTTTTTTCGTGAGTTGTATATAAAAAACAACCATCAGGAGTTGCGGCAACAAATACAATATTAACAATTGGCGCCATATAAACATGAAATGAGTTATTTTATACATGTATACGGCTGCAGTGTGCAGCAAAGAAAGAATGAAAAAAAAAAGAAATGTGGCATCAAAAAATGAAAATGGGTTATCATTATCATTAAATACAATTCAGAATGATGGGTAGAAATTTTCATATGATTAACAAACAACTGGTCATATATTGTTGCTGGCCAGCTAGACGTACTTGCATATGTATGTATGTATGCATGTACATAAGTAAAGTCTGTGTAGCCCCATTGTATTAACCATACTGCTGACACACAACTTAAACACAGGCTTTTTTTTTTTTTTTTTTTGGTTGGTTGGTACACATGATTAAGGAACTATTGTGTAAATGGAAAAAAGAACGACTTGCCAATTGCTGCTTCCTTTTACAGGAAATTATTGCAATATTATCTAAAGTTCTTTGACCTCCTCCTACTGATATTCAGTCCTTACGCAAAGAAATAACAACATGTTTCCATAATACACACAAATAAATTTATTGTAATTTTTTTATTTGTGCTGCCGTGTGTGTTATTTTTTTTAATATAATGAGCAGCACCACCATCATCAGCTCAAACCTTTAGCTTATTATGTTCGCCATAGTCTATGCAATTTTTGTTGTAAATCCACAATAATGTCCACATTAAAAATGCCTGTGTTTAATTTAAATTTATATTTAAAAAAAAAAACAAATTCATTGTTTCGAAGTTTTATGCATACATATGTATGTATTTATGTAATAGTTAAACAACTAAAAAGCATAAAATTTAATACAAATTCATTTACAGTAACAGGCTTATCTCATATACTCGTAGTTTAATATAAAAAAAACTGTTTCTGAAATATATTACTGAGAATTGTAGCCTAAGAGTATGCCTCAGTTTTATTGCATTTGAACTGCCAATATGTATGTTACAAAAAATATGTTTCAGGCATTAAATATAACGGCAAAAATAACAGAAATAATTCTATACAAATTTAGAAAAATTCCAACATTATATTAGAAAATAAATCCTTATATTGAAGATTTAAGGTAATTAATTTTTTGGTGAGTTTTAGTTCCGAAAAATTTTTGTAGCTTAATCTACATAGAAAAAAGTTATAGGCAAATCTAACCAACTGTGACGGTTAAAATTGTAGCGACCAAAGAAATTTATTAAACCAACCAATGTGAAGCAGTTTAAAAATTAGTTTTTTTTTATCAATTTGCTAAAAAAAAAATTACTAATCATATATAGCATATTTTTAGGGGCACTACCAATTTCCCATCTTAATCAATGTCCTTAACACCAGCACCAGCGAGCCGAACTATAAACGGGTTTTTTGCAAAAAAATTAACATACACAAATACATTTCTCTCAGTGAACATCTCTGATTTAAATGCCATCATACAATTACCATCCTACCAATTCCAAACAAATCCTATCCGAACCGGTTCAATGTAAACCACTCTACGGAGCATTTATTTCTTAGTTCCCAATCCTAAAACAAATTGAAACTTTTATTTAGTTATTTTATTTCATTTGATCCTTTTTATATGAATGAACTCTTTAATAATTTTGTATAATACCTTAAGCAGGACTTCAGCAAAGGCTGCTGCTGAGTTAAGCATAATGATCAAACAGAAACATACAAATTGGTACAAAAAAGCAGCCCCAGAAAGCAGTGGAGAGATATAAGCCCCCTTATCGTGGTTGGCGTATTTCTAAAGAATACGGCAACATTTTTTCTTTAATCTACGAGTAAGACGACATTGTCGTAGCCGAAGTCGAAATACGGCAACCACGATAAGGCACAATCTGTTTTATTTTGAAAGCAGCTACCATACTTTCAATAAATTTCATACACTTTGTAAACAAAACTACAAAGAGGAATAAGCACAAAAGAAAATGAAACAAAAATTAGAGAGCATTTGAATTTACTGCAATAGATTTCATTATGGGCTTTGTTAATTCGACAGCAATTTTCTCTGAAGTTGCAGACTTATTCAAACAGTATGTTGACACTTTTAATTGTTAAATTTAAAAAAAAATTACCGAATTATAGCAAAAATTTATATTTACAGTAAAATTAACAACTCAAATTGGTTAGATTAACCTTCATTGCTTTCCAGAGTCTAATTTTTGTAACTCTGTATATCTATTAAATTAACCAAGAAGAGCATACATTTTATTGTATATATTAAGCTATCAAATAAATTAATACAATAATTTACTTTGGTAGTAAACTACCAACTAAAATTGTTTAAATTAACCAGACGAGCAATTTGTTTATCCAAATGCAAAACAAACATTTACAGTTAAATTAAACTTCGTTATTATTTTGTACTTAGATTTTTTGTTTACTGCTTATATCTGTTAAATTAACCAAGAAAATGGTAAAGCTAAATTCCAGTTTAATTTTTATTCTCTTTAGAAAATCACATTAATTAATAGAAATATTTTAATCAATAAGAATGGAAAAATATTGAACTTAAGCCCGATTAAGCAATTATTACTAATTAAAGTTCATTCTAGTTCAGTTAAATTTAATATGCATCATATAATTTCTACTACTGATAGAATACTTCAACTCTACAGTATAATAAGATATAAAAACCAGCTAAAAAAAAATTCCTATTTATGGGCTACAGTAAATAACCAATCAATATGCATTTACAATGTAATTTTTCTCATGTATAAAATTTTCTTAAATAATCTAAATTATTAATATTGCCAAAAAAAAAACATTTCACAATTTATTAATTGGTCATATCCTCTTTAAATTAAAAACACAATTTGATTGACACATGGTTATATTTACTTCTGTATATACGATGAGTATTTAAAATTTGACATATGTACATATGTATGTGTACCAGTATATTCGTAGCCCAATGTAAAATCCATTTCTGGGTGATCGATCACAAGGGCGCATTCTTAAATGTTCGATTTCAAAAAATTGCAATTCGAATGAAAAGAAATGTGTAAACTGCAATAATGTCTAACGTGCAATAAACAATCAAAGGACGAGACAAAAAAAACATTAATATGGAACGGGAGGGAAAAAACGACGGAAGCCAAACATAAGCCATTAAAACAGAAAATAAATAAAATTTTTCAAAAAGTTGAAAGTTTAATTTTAAATAAAATAATACCGAAGTACACAAATTCAATACTTAAAATGCTAAATTTGTATTAAACATATATATACACATACACATACATACATACATATGTACGTGCAAACTAAAGGGCTGCACAAGACATTCACGTGTTAGGATGCACTCAAGTAAATCAACATTCACTTAAATATTTACTGCCTTATGCATTAAACCCATTCACCACAGCAGGCTACACGAACACACGACTTCAAATGCCGCTAGCAGCATTTGTCGCCTCGTAGCCGGCTACTTAATTATTTTGGAGACGGCAGCAGCACCATCTGCACCTGATATTCAAATACAAATACATAGTTCAGTATTACCACTTTTATATATTTTGCATTTATAAAAATTAATTACTCTTTTAAATTGTACTACTTTCACGTAAAAGTACAAAAACGAATCAATTCATTCTTTACATAAATTTTTGGATATTGATTCCGTTAAATACAGTAAAATCCCGATAATTCGTAATCGCAAGGGACCGGCCATTTGTTACGAATTATAGGGGGTTTCGATTTAGCGGGGTTTTCATTTAACGGGGTTAAAATAAAATAAATACGAATTAACGGGGTTTTTCAATTTATTTACTAAAACGATAAAAAAAAGTATAAAAAAATTGTTAAAAATAAAATAAAAATTTGTGGTTTTTGTAACACCGATTGAGTTTTATGCGTGCGCACACACACACAAGCAGAAGCAAAAACTCACGCAAAAAATCGTTCTTTCCATGTTTCTGTTGTTTTTATTACGAATTATAAGTGGTAGTTAGCAAACAATTACGATTTATAAGAGGTAAAGAAGATTTTATTTGAAAAAATACTACGAATTAGCGAGGGGCCAAAATGTACGTAAATTTTACGAATCAACGAGATTTTTTCAAGGGACCGACAGTTTATTACGAATTATCGCGAATTACGATTTATCGGGGTACGAATTAGCGGGATTTGACTGTAATATGAAATAATTGCACAAAATCATTCATTCAACATTTTGTATTATACTGGCAACACTGAATTTTCTCTTTGTAGCCAAAGAAATAGAAAATAGTTTAATCGGACTACAACGACAAAATCAGCATAGACAACAACCTGTCGCCCTGTTGCCTTGCTGTCCTCAAAAGAATCATTCTCATATACACATGTGTATTCTATCCTTGACAATTGGTACACAGAAAAAAAATATCATCGAAAAGCAACCAACAAAACAAATTGTTAATATTTAATTTAAAAATTAACAATGATCATTATTGATATAACAAATTAAAATTTTTGTAGTCAATTAAACTACTCAACAAAATTATTTGTGAAATTATTTCATAACGGAATGCGCACATGTAGAAGAAACAAGAAATCATTTTTTGTGTGTATTCATTTTTTGCTTATCTAATAAAGTATTGCTCTTTAGCTGAGAGGTAAGTGAGTTAGTTTATTAGTCCTGAGGTTGCCGGTTCAAGTCCGCCCAAAGACATTTAGTGTTTTTCGCAGACAAGCAAAAATCGTTTCCAGGTAAAAAGCGTGTTAATATAAAAATTATGATACGGAAATTCAACAATTCACATTGTTAATATAACAATAACTTTAATTGAAATAACTTTGAAATTCAACAAAAATAAATGTTGAAAAAATAAATAAATTTCAACTAATTATTTGCTGATATATTTAATTGAAAATATTTTTAAGATTTTCCCTTAACTTACAATTTCGTTAATTGTATTTACAAAAATCGTTGTAGGTTCAAAATCAATTAATTATTTAATTGACATAACAAAAAAATTAATTGTATTTACAAATCATTTGTTTTTCTGTGTAGCCGGTAGCTTGATGTGGTGAATGTGTTTAGTGCATTATTCATAAAAATATATGTTAATTAAGGGCTTATTTGACAAATTTAATTTGTCAAATGAGGTTGTTATTTTTTTTGACAAATACTTTTTATGAATACGCCGGTTAAAATTCTAAGTGAAAGTTATAGAAAACTAAGACGTAAAAGAGAGTTCAGCAGGAGATCTTAAAATTTAAAAAACCAGTGTAACTAAATTTCATATTACACAGATTTAGCACTAATCAACAGTTAAATTGTAAAATAATAACGGATTTCATGAGAATGTTCAAATGTCTCGCAAACTGTGCAATTCTGCGTTTTTGCGCTCTCGTAAATAAAATGACAAAAATTGTATAGAAATGTATTTATTTTTTATTTATTTTGACTCGTAAACTCAACCTGTGCAATTGTGCAATTTTTAAACAACAACTTCTTGCTTTTTTTGGATTTCGTTAGGCATTTTTAGACACACACAGACACTTTTTTATATAATATCTCCATGTGCCCTTTAAAGACATTCATTGCAGGGGTTTAATATAAACATATACATATGTAGGTATATTCAGTTTCAAATAATTTTAACTTGCTTGAATGTAAAAGTCCTAACAGAAAAAATTATTACCTGGGTACTTATAAGATTGTTTTCACGAAGGCGGTCCCAAAACTGGCCGAAATGACAGTAGTTTGAAAATAGTTTCTTTGTTGTTGTTGTGTTTTTAGTTTCAAGGCGCCAACTTGTTTCTTGTTTTGGTACTCAAAAATAAGCGATCTCAGTGAATTCATAAAGTAAAAAAATTTGCTCACCGTTCTGTAATTCATCACTTTCATTCGAAAGGTCTCAATCCAACAACTATTAAATCAGAGTTACATTATACTTTGTGGGAGTCAGCTTCTTCGTTTACGCCTATGAAACATCATAAAATCTCTGGCAAAAAGGAAAAAGCACTTAAGTCGAGATAAGCTGATTCTGAGTTAATGATATCTCCGTAATCTGCATATTCGAAAGTACACCTAGTTAAAATCTCAATTAATTTGTGTGATTTTTCAGGAAGTTATAGCACTATGACTTGCGACTTATCTTTTATCTCATTTGGAATAATAGCTTAATTGATGTTATACTTTGGTATATTTCAACTCAAATGTATTACTTATAGTGTGTAGAACGATGTTTGATTAAAAAAAGTAAAGGTTGACAGAGAATTTCCCAATTTAACTATAAAAGATATAAATTTCTGAAAATTGACTGAACGCTTAAAGTGCTCTTCTAGAAAACAATAAAAAAATGATTTAAGCACTTTTTCCTTTTTGCCACAGAAATATTGGGCAATTTCAAAGCGTATGTTTTTTATGCTGCATCTGGGATAATTTTTATTGATTATCTTTAAAAAGTTAAGTTATGAAATTGAGGGGCAAAAAGCCGTACATAAGATTTTAAGAGCTGGCAACATTTTACACCTTATTTGCAAGTAGCTTTCGCGAGTTATTACAATACAAAAGTTGTACGATAACGCCTTCCACTTACATATATTTGCAAATAAAAAGTATGAATTAACAGGATAAATTTTGGGAAATATCTAAATAAAATAAATCTCAAGTTTCTGGTAATTTCTTTGCTAGGTCAGCCAGTTTCAGGAGCACCCTCGTATATACATACTCGTATATACACATATTATGGGGCACGCAAATTACATTTTTTTTCTACTCACCCAATTTATTTATATACATATGTACATACACTCACACAACTTGTGTGCAGTTGTGATTTTAAAATAAATTGAGCGCCACAAAGTATGCTGTAGTTAGTATTTTGTATTTATTTAAAACAAAAAAACCCACATACACAACACAACATAACACAACACAACACAATAAAGGCCCAACAATAAAGCGTTGACATGACAAATAATCATAAAAAAGCAACAAAATGATAGATAGAATAGCATATATTTACATATGTATGTATGTATCTATGTTTGTGTGTTTTTGTATATGCACTATGTAAAATTTTCTAACTTTGTGGACAGTTAAAGCAAGTTAAACCACCACCCACTACTCCTCTGGCCTGCCTTAACTAATTTTTATGCATTTGCCATAAAATATAACAACATACTATTTACATTTTGGTACCCATACATATCTGCAAGTTAACTAGTAAATTAGTGCTTGTGTAGCGGGCACTCGACAGCATTTTTCAAAAAGAAATCACAAAAAAAGAAAAAAAAAAAAAGAAATGTGCATTTCATACCGCATTAGTTAACGTGTTAAAGTTTGGCTGCCCGGTAGTATACATTGCGTTTTTTTGTTTTGTTGTCTATTTTGTTCTGTTTTGTTTTGTTTTGTTGTGTTTTGCATTTTTCTATTTTGTTGCTGTTGTTTAATTTTTCATTTGAAAAGCAAACACAAGCACACGTACAATTGTTAATGGCTGTGTGCATATTATTTTCATGCAATTTTTTCTCGCGTTGCATTCAATGATTGAGGGCTGCCTAAAAGTATGCAATATTTACCCTATAATGTTTTGCTGCACATACATAAATATGCTCTAGTGGATATTTTTCTTTTTGTGTGCATGTGTGTGGCCTGCGTCATACTGTAGCCGCCCGTTGTTGATACTAGTGGCATTAGTTTTAAAAGTATGATTTTATAAAATAGTGGAGTGTAGTTTGGTATGATTGCTTGTGTGTTTTCTGGTTTGGTGCGTTTGGTGTTAGCCTGGAGTCTTTATATAAATGATGCACCGCAAAATTTTAAACAATATACAATATCAATGTAACCCTCTCTTATTTTTTTTTTATTGTTACGTATTTTTCAAATGTGTGTATTTTTCTCGATTCACCATAAAATGGAAAGAAGTGCAAACTGCGTTAAGGTCTAGGTGAGGCGTTTGGGTGCATTTAACAGAACAGCAGGAGTTTAGGCGCGTTAGATAGTTAAAAACTTACAACAACAACATCATTTAGATGATCGTCATAATGGTGATGGGTATTGTCGTTTTTGTTGGCAGCACTTTTAAATTTAATATGTTTGTGTGTTTAGGAGTTTATTATTTGGAATTATTTTTTTTTTTTTTTCATCAATATGTTCAGAGGCGAGTAAGGCAGCTAACAGCCCTAATACTTGTTTCCTTTGGCTTGGCGTGTGTTTGCCATCAGTTGGCCAGTTTTTAAATAAAATAAAATTTTATTTTATATAAAATTTTAAGCCCGCAAACATCATCATCCATAACCCTGTGCCTGTTCGCTAAAACTATTTTTTTTTGTATATTGTTATACTAAAATTCTGTGATGTCTATGAGTATGAGCATCAAAACGGAAGCTGTTGGCAAAAATATTTTTTGCGAAAACAACTTTTATTTGGTTTCATAAAAATAACTCTTTCCTCTAAAAAGGCGTTACGTTTTATATACATGCATACATATATATATTTTTTTTTCTTCTCATGTTTGAAGTTATGTTTGCTATAACGTGATTTTACAATTTTTTTTTCTTGCAGTTTTATTATTTAAACTCATACTCTTGAACTTCCTCGGCTAAAGAAGGCAGGCCTTAAAGTATGCTAGGAATTTTGTTGTAAAAATAAAATCAAATAAGTAGCTGGTATTTGCTAATATAGTACTTTTAATTGAAAAAAAAGGTTTATTTTGTGTTAATAATTTTATTTATTGAATTTAACAATTCCATTTGGACTATAGCAAATGATGAAAAGGTTTAATTTTGATGGATAAAAAAACGAGTATTTTTAAGCGAAATCATCGGATGTTTATTTAATAATAATGGAGAACAATAGCAGCCGAATGGCCGCCACTGCTACGCTTGCAGGATCATATTTTTTCATGAGATATTCCTTCACCACTGCACACATTTGCGGCTGTGTGTCCCCACTAATTGCACGAATTACACCTTTGAGACCTTAAATCGATCGTAGGCCATTTAGGTAAGCCTCATCTTTCACGTAACCGCAAAGAAATAAGATTAAAGGTGTTAAATCATAAGATTTTGGTTGCCAATTGTGATAGCCTCTTCGAAAAAGCAAGCGGTCAGGAAACTTTTCACTGAAAAAAAGCGATATTATTTGATTTTTCATATTTTTTTTTAATTTTTATTATTAGCTCAAAATTAAATTGTAATCAATTGCAATCAATCAATGCCATATCAAATCATTAGTAATCTTTCGATAGCGTTATTTATTCACCGTAAAAGTTGATCCAACGTCTTTTTCGAAAAACTAAGATCCACTCATCCCGCCAGATCAAAAACTGCACCAAGAAGTCACAATTTGCGGATGTAGAAGCTTTTAAATAATAGTTCTCTGATTTTCCTAATTTTAGATCCTCTATAAGTACTTTACGTAAAAAAAAAGCTTACCTAAATTCCGGTTGGTAAATTTCTTAAAGAAATTTCCGTATGCCAGTACGCACTTCCAAAAGAAAATTACACGGAATTTTTGACATTTATTGTCTATTACAGGGATGTTACAACTATAAGTGGAGACTTTTTTCCGTCAATTGAAACAAAATCTAATGTTCATACAATTGGTTGGTCACGGAATTCCTAAGATTTCTTATTTTTATGAAATAGTAATTAATTGTTAGTTGTTTGGTGTGCTGTTTATTAAATAATTCTGGAAAAAATCCGACTTCAACTCAAATATCTTATAGAACACTTTCAAAAAAATTTATGGACCAAATTGGAATTAAATTCTTTCAAAAAAAAAAAAAAAATGTATAATTAAGAAGAAGTATAATATATCGTCAGCCCATTATTGGTTTGACCTACCGACCATTTAAAAAAAATGAGTTAGGTATGGAGTATATATATTTCGAATATACACTTTCTGAACCCAAAAAGTGTTTCGCGAAATTAATTATGGTTTCTGAGATATTTATCATTCATTTTGCTCCATTTCAACTATTTTTAGGTTTAATAAGTATTGTTTGGCTGTAAACGCCACTGTTTGGCTATTGCGTCAAATTATTCATACAAAAATGTACAAAATAAATTTAACTCTTGTTTTGCTTCATTTCCGTAATGTTATAAAAATAATTGGGACGACCGACGAACTTCGCATAGTTCGATGAACTTGCCTTCTAGAATTCGATCTACTCCAAATCTCAGCCTTGCTATGGATATATTTGTAGTGTATGGATACCAAGTTATGCAAATATTAACTGCGGCAAAAATGGATTGTGTACTTGAAATAAAAATTAATGCAAAAATCGATATCAAGTCTTGAAATAAATAAAAGTCTCTTAAACTCTAAAAAGGCAGAAATTTGGAATAAATCACACCTATTGCGAAAATCTTAAAAATTCGCAATGTTGAAAACAAGCTCAAAACTAAAATTGAGTTATTAACATTATGAAAATTCAAAATAAGCTTGCAAATTTTTTTCAAATTTTAAGTCCTTAAATAAAAACAAATAATGAAACCCAAAAACTTTGGAAAAATTACATCTTTCGCAAAAAAAAAATAGAAATTCGCGAAAAATTGCAAAATTTTAAACCAGCCATAGTTTTTAATACAAATTGCTAAAACTATAAGGAATGCTAAAAATTCCATAAAAACGTGAAAATTGCGAAAATTCGCGAAAACTTGGTCACAGCAGCATATGCAAAAGCAAGGTCTAATATTGTTCAAAATTAACTGTTAAGAAGAATACTTGCAAAAACTCGCTTTCATCGCGAACATTGCAAAAATTCGCGAGAAATTGTAAATCGGAAACAAGCCGTAAAATTAATTAGAAATTGCCAAAACTGCTAAAAAAAATTAAGTTGAAAAGAACGCGAAAAAATCTCAAATACGCGAAAAATTCCTAAATGCATTGTAAAAATTACTTACACTGCAATGAATAAAAAAACCTCAGAAAATTAGATCAATTGCAAAAAATTGCTAACATCGCGGAAATTACAATGTCTGGTAAGGGTTTTTGTTTAATTTTGGGGTTATCGTTAAACCGATCGATTTATTTCTATGGACTGCAAGCATAAATTTTCTTCTCAACAACAAGTTTCTCAGCAGTAAAGTTGTATACATATGCAGCACAAAAAGCTACTTTTTAAAAATAGATAATGAAAAGTGGCGTATGTGGCACAAAACATTATTTTTCTCTTTCAATAAAGTAATATTAACTTTTAACTCTATTCATGGAACATCACAAAAATTTACATATTTCTTCTAAGCATTTGTCGGAAACAATGGTGAAAATATAAAAAAATTCTATCGGGTATACCTTGAGAATACTTCATGTAAACCTTCTTTGTCGTTTTTCTCCATTCCTACTTTTTGGCATATGCTCAAAACCAATAATGGGCTGACGATATATAAAATTAAATTTTTAAATGTGTCTATTTTGGAGCTCAGGGTGTGTGTTAAGCTTTGTAAAATAAATTATTAAATTTTAATGGGCGTGAATCCGCCTATTTTTTTTTAAATGTAAGATTGTTTTTAACTTAGAGCTCTAGGTGTGTGGTAAGTTTCGTAAAAATGGTTTAAGCAGAACCACCTGAAATATAATTACAAATTTTAATGGGCGTAGCCCCGCCAATTTTTTCAACTTTAAAAGTGTGTAATTTTAAGAACAGAAGGAGTTTGTTAGGTTACGCAGCAATCAAATAAGTAGAATATTACAAAGTCAAATATAAAAATTTGTGGGCTTTTCTCCGCCCACTTTGTTTGCAATAGGATAAGAAGAAAAATTTTTCAATCAGTCTAAAATGTACCGAGTTGTAAAGTAACAATGTCAAAAAAAAGACGAATTGTCAACCTCCTCCGTTTTTTAAGTCGGTTAAAAATAAATTAATTAATGCCCATGCAAATATAACATAGCGTCTATACCTGATATAGGGCCTAATTTTGTAAAACGCAACGCTTGGCGTTGATAAATTTTGCATGTATATTGTTTTTGTAATTTAAATTTTTTCCATACAAAATTTGACAATGCTTGGCGTTGCGTTTTACACAATTAGGCCCATAATAATAATAATAATAAATATATTTCTATCAGCAAACGTTAAATTGCATAGCAGAGCGAATTATATTACGTGTGGACTGCAATATTAGTATTATATTAATATTATATCAGATATTACAATATTGTTTTTATAATATATATTTAGAAAACAATATTATGATATCAAGTGTCAAAAAACGCACACATACATAGATACGTGAAGAGAATTTTGTGTATTAAAGTGGAAATTAATTTCTTTTGATAAAAAAAAAATTCGGAAATGTTTTAATTATGCACGATTTATTATGAAAATACCAACATTTTTATGAAACAGACATTACTATTACAATAAACGAAGATGTTTACCGCACGGCTGCCTGATATTTATGAAATATTATGATATTTACAAGAGTACGTTTTCCCCTACATAGATATTAATATCAATATTAATATATTTTTCTTCTTATTCTGCCGACGTTCTCTCTCATATTATATCAGAGTTAATATCAGGTATAGACGCTATGTAATAAGAAATAAATGTAAATTTACGAATGTGAAATTACGTAAGAACTCCGTACCGGCCTTTAAAGAAAAAAATTTTAAATTTTTCTGAACATTCTCTAACATGCGGTATATTTTCATTAAAATGTTTTTGCAGTATGTCTTCAGGCACAAGAAAAAGTTATGCAACGATTACAATTGCCCCTGAAAGTGTACTCAACATTTATTAATTTTATATATACATACATATTATAAAAAAAATTTCAAATTATTGATATCTTAATTTTTATTTACACTATCTCGAAATCTAGTACTTACGAGTTTTGAAGCTAAATCTAAATACTTTTTACTTGATTTCCCACACAAAACAAAATGTATAGTTTGTGAGTAGATTTATAGGCAATCTAATCAAAGTCTTACATGAAATTGGAATTTTTATTTTAAAGCATACTTTAAGGAGCTTTCATAGAATATACTTAAATTAAAAACTTGAACGAAAAGCAATATTTATTTGCAAATTTATAATTAAATTATATATTCCCAAACTATTTGTTTCTTATACTATTTTCTTACAAGTTCAAATAGCATACATATGTAAGCTCTTGAGCTTTTGTTTATACTAAAAACCCTTCATCCCAGCATTTACTCTCCAAATACAAAACACCACCATAACCATCTCAACGCTACCTTGAGTTTTCTGGCAGACAATTTCCAAACATTTTCTCAACATCATCAAAGTAAAAAGTCTTAAAATTAATGCCCAACATTTTCTTACAATTGCCATATAAAAATAAAAAAATAAAATAAATGAAAAGAGAAACCTCAAATACTGCGTAACCCTTACGCATACGAGTACATTTGTTAAATATCCTAAGTCAAAAATTTCAAACCCATTCTTGTTACAGAAAAAAATTTACTTATACAAGGAGTATTTGTGCAAAGGATCTTGTTTAGGCATTTTAATTTATAAGCATGCAACATACTAGACTAACAACTGCTTAGCTCATACCCAAACGCTTATACTCTCAACAACACTTCGTAGTATGAATTCTTTTAGTCATATCTATTGGCTGGGGAAGAGGAAAAAAAAATTTAATTTTTGAATATTCTGTGCTGCAGAATTTGCAAGTCTATAAATAATTACCAGCAACAGTTGTGTGTGAGTTTATATGTAAATGAATATAAAACAAGTATTCATCTAGTATGTATGTATGTATGAATGTCTCAGTATAGTATGTGCGTGCGTATTACAACTAAATAGTCTTTATACATTATAAATTGACTACAAACTCCTTAGACTAGGCAACAACAGCAAAACCAGCAAAAAGAAAACTTTCTTCTCTGCAACACCACTCTACTCACTCCTGCTCCCTTAAGTTTAAAGTACGAGTGTTTTCTAAACTAAAAACTTTAGATTTCAAGACATAGAGAAAGAGAAAATAAAATGTCAACGCCAAGCTTCAAGATATTCATTTACCAAACATGCAAGCAAAAATGTAATTTAAAGAAAGTGTAGAGTGAAAGGGTGCACACACACACACACACACACACAAATACATTTACACATGCATGCATGCGGTCTTTGAATTAAAAAGAAGGGGTTCAAAGGGATGTTGAAGGCAAAAAAAAAATTACTTCTCTTCGGTACTTAAAAATATAGGGTGTTTTTTTTAGGGGTATAGAACTTCAAATTGAAATAAAACACAAGAAAATCGTTTTAATGTCCATCAATTTGGCTTTATTGGAAGGATAATTTTATGCCATTTATGTTTAAATATGATTTCGGGCATGTGGCCGCCGCAGCTGGCTCGAATAAAGCCAATTCTACAGGTCCAATTTTCAACCACTTTTTCGAGCATATGGGGCCGTATGTTGGCAATAACGCCACGAATGTTGGCTTCCAAGTCCCCTAACGTTTCTGGTTTGTTGGCGTAGACGAGCGACTTCACATATCCCCAAAGAAAATAATCCAATGGTGTCAAATCACACGATCTTGGTGGCCAATTGACAGGTCCATTCCGCGAAATTATGCGCTCATCGAATGTTTCCTTCAATAAATCGATTGTGACGTGCGCTGTGTGGCATGTAGCGCCGTCTTGTTGGAACCACAACTCATCCACATTCATGCCATCCAATTCGGGAACAAAATAGTCGGTTATCATGGCTCTATACCGGTCTCCATTAACGGTAACTGACTCTCCAGCATTATTTCGGAAGAAGTATGGCCCAATGACTCCACCAGCCCATAGAGCACACCAAACAGTCAGTTTTTGTGGATGTAATGGCGCCTCAAGGGTCTCATGTGGATTCTCTTCACTTCAAATGCGGCAATTTTGCTTGTTGACGTAGCCATTCAACCAAAAATGAGCCTCATCACTGAACAAAATTTTGCGATGAAAATCAGCATCGAGATCAATCTCATTTTCGGCCCATACACCAAAATCACGACGCATTGCATGGTCTCGCGGCTTTAATTCTTGCACAAGCTGGATCTTGTAAGGTCGCAAGCCAAGATCTTTGCGCAAAATCTTCCATAAAGTTGATGGACAAAGCTCTAATTGCTATGCACGGTGGCGAATCGATTCATTCGGGTCCTCTTCAACACTTTGCTCTACAGCGGCAATTGTTTCTTCGGTGCGCACTGTTCGACGTCTCTGCGGATGCGTATTATCACATAGAGTAAACGTAGTGCGAAAACGATCCATGGTTAACCGAATTAATTGCTCTGATGGACGATTATGTCGACCATAAAATGGACGGAGCTTGCGGTAAACTTCGCGAACTGAACCATTATTTTCGAAATAAATTTGCACGATTTGCAAGCGTTGTTCTTTTGTCAACCTGTTCATGATGAAATGGCAAACCAAACTAAATATTAATCACTTTGCAGCTGACAAAATGGCCGCCAGTTAAAAAAGTGATGCCAACTTAAAGTTCTATACCTGAATAAAAAACACCCTTTACTAAAATGTAAATAAGAAAACAAATTTAATAACATCGACTATTGCAAGTGAAGAAGTTTAATAATAAAATTTTGTTGCATATGTTAAGGAGTTGTTTTTTGTTTCTCCATCTTTCTAAAAATGTAACCAAACAAGAGGGTTTATTACCATAAAATCTATTACCCATATCTAGTAAAAAACCAAACCAAAATTTAACATCAAAAGAATTAACTTTGTTTTTAGTTAACAACAGAGTTGAGCCAAACCAAATGTTCTCGACTAAAAAATCATTTAAATACTAGAGTTATTTTTATAAAAAAGTGCGCTTGCTGCTTAGATTTAATGTTTTAAGAAAAAGTTTCCAAAAAAACATTTCAACAAGTTTAGCTTTTCTTAAGATAAATCATCAATCTATAAGAAATCATGTTAACAAAACTTTTATGTTGAGGTTTGAATGTTTTATTTAAAAAAACGAAAGATTTCGCCATTTTATTTCATATCGATTGGAGACAGAATGCCGTCTTTTTGGTCAGCAACTTATACAAAGCTAGCGGTCATTGGTTTGTCGTTTCATTGGCAAAAACTTTTTATTACAAATCAAAGTCACAAACAAGCCTTTACTTAAAAGAATGTGGTGGTAAGACAGCGAAGCAAAAAAATATTTCAAAGGATATAAAAAATAAAAGAGTTTTAAATTAACTTGATAATAAATAAAAAATTATTCTGCCAAAAAAAAACTAATTTAAAGCAAAGAAATTTCGAAAAAATTTATTGGACCAACTGGAAGTAAAGTCTTTCAAACAAACAAAATTTTAAAATCTATTGGTTAAGAAAAAGTACGTATAACAGTGTTTTCACACTGACATGGTTTTAATAAAAGTTGATTTTAACGTTAAAACCTGGTTTTACCACACAAATTGTTTTTGTTAAAACCAAATTAAAACCATTTTTGAATTGGTTTTAAGTTGGTTTTATGAAATGCAACCTTATTTTCGCTGTGATAAATTCAGTGCTGCCAAGTTGAAATGACCGACAGCAGCTGATAATGTTATGCCAGTCAATAACAATAGATGGCGCAGCAGCAACAATAATCAAAAAATTATGGAAAAAAATATTTTTTGGAAGGAAAACAATGAAAATATTTTAAATTGAAATGTGGAAAGTGAAAATAGACAATATGACTGACATTCATCTGCCTATAAAAAAGGTTTATCTTATAATGTATTTGTGCATTTTTATATTATTAACAATATATCCAAGAACTTCTTCATTCTGTATAAGAAGTTCCATAATTTAAAAAAATTTTATTTACAAAATGTAAAATAATTTCCATTTTAGAGCGCATTGTGAAATATCTCAGTTTTTCATACAAACAAAAACAGTTGAACAGTATGTCCAACAAGTGTTATTAAAAAGAAGAAAAAATGCAACAACAAATACACGCATTTCGGCAGGAGATTTATTTTATTTTGAGCAAAGTTATTAGACAGCCTGTGAGTTAAAAACTGAATTTAACAAACTTGCAGTGTGAAAGCAAAATCAGCTGTTTATGGTTTTAACGTTAAAACCAGGTTTTAACTTTCAGTGTGAAAACACTATAATATAAAATTAAATTCTAATGGACGTGCATCCGCCCATTTTTTAAACGAAAGCTTTTGCAACGACTTAAAATAAAATATTAAATTTTAATGGACATGAGTCCGCCCATTTTTTTTTAATGGAAGGTTTTGTATATTTTAGAGCTCAAGGTATGTGGTAAGTTTCTTAAAAATTGGTTAAGTAAGACCGCGCAACATATAACAATAAATTTTAGTGGGGGTAACCCAGCCCATTTTTTCAACTTTAAAATTGTGGAACTACAAGAACAAAAGTGGTTGCTAAATTTCGCAGCAATCAAATAAGTAGAACATAAATTCAAATAAAAAAATTGTGGCCGTGTTTCTGCTCATTATTTTACAATGGGTGAATGAAGAGATAGAGGAAAGCTTCATTCTTTAACAACTTTGCTTTTTGCACGTTTTTAATAAAACAGAGTTGCAAGAAATCAACTGTATTAAATTTTCAATGCTTTAATTTCGCCGATGATTCTGCTACACAATGCTTTAAGATTTAACGGTTTTATAAAGAAGACATAATATGAAATATGAACTTACATATATATATCCACAAAAAGGCCTACTAAATATATACTAACAGTGGGTTTGTTCAAAGAAATTTAAATAAAATCAGTGCGACTTTGACGAGCAAACTTATAAAATACTGTACGAACTTCAGCCTATATAATCGAATATCTTATCTGATGTAGATTTTTTTTTTTAATTTAAGTACCCAAAAATTTTTTTTCGGGTTTTGGCGATTTTTTTTAGTTCTAGCTTTTTTTCTCAGTTCTGGCGCTTTTTGCGTTTCTGGGATTTTTTCGGTTTTTTATTTTTTTGAGGACTTTTTCGGTTTTTGGCGATTTATTTTAGTTTGAGCAATTTTTTTATTATTTTGCTATATTTTCGCTTCATCAAAATTACATTAACTGATAGAATACCCTTTAATATTGTTTTTTTTTATTTTAAATTTCAGTATTAATTGGTGTAGTCTGCATAAAAATACACTAAGTGCTAATTCACACGGTGAAATTTATGACGTCTATTTTTCTTAATTCTCTTTTGAAGTTGCTACCAAAAATTCCTTGCATTCATACGATGTTTTTTTTTTTGACGTCTAAATTTACTTCTCTCCACTCATATAGCCAATAAGCTAGAACAGTAACAATAAAATATAACAATAAGATAGAAGAGTAACATTGAAACGTAACAACAATAACAACAAGAGCAATGTAAAGAGAAATATGAAAAAAACCATGGAAAACAGAAATCGATACATTTTTTCTACCCCTATTTCTTCTCTACCCCGTTCGCAAACAAACAAAAAGTGACGTCGAAAAATAGACTTCATAAAAGTCTTCGTGTGAATTAGGTGTAACTTTGAAAATTGAGAGTGTCTATATATATGTATGTAATTGGATGTACATATATTACATAGAATTTCAGTATGTTGCGTTGATGGTTCCGAACACCCTATAATTTTTAACTGTCATATATTTGTTGATGTGAAAATTTCAGCTATGAACCTCTTATGGTGCTCGAGAAAAGAATCTGTAACAGACAGACGGACTTCGTAGTGTAAACAATAGGGTTTCTTTTCACATTTACTGTAGGGAATCCTAAAGAACACACCAAAAATTGCGTCCATGCAAAAAATTATTTAAACTGATATATACAGTGGGGAGCAGTGGTGAGTACATGTTTGTATCTTCTGCATTTGAAGGCGCATAAAAATAGTAATATCGAACGGCTGCATCTATCTGAATCGAGCTGTGGCAATGTGTGCAGCTGGAGTGGCGGAAAATTCCAGGCGAAAATAACCAAAAATTAATCAAAAGTATGCCCAAATGCATAAATAGTGAATTTCAAAATAAAGGGCTATGGATCAAGTACTAAAAAGACATCATATTTTAAATGTTGCCTGAAGGTGCAAAAGTGAGTAGATGTGAGTTATTTGAATTTTATTTGGTTTTTTCTTTGAATGCGTAGGTTTTTTGTTTTGTTTTAAAAGCATTTATGTTAGCAACTAAATAATAAATATAATTCAAAAAACAAAAATTAAATCGCTTCATTATTACTATTTTTATGCACCTTCAAATGCAGAGGATACAAACATGTACTCACCACTGGTCCCCACTGTACATACATAATTAAAATTAAGGAAAAAAATGTTTATCAATTCTATGCAAGAAATTAGAAGTAATTTTACACATGATTTATATGCGCCTAGGCAATATTTTTCACAATATTATTGCCTTTATTACATACATAATTTACATAATGATTTATAAGCCCAAAGCTAGACTTTGGCTTGTTATCTATGCTAGAATCTTGCTCAAGCTGTTGCTCAACTTTTTTTGTGTTGTTCTTAATAATCTTTGCAGGAAACCATACCAGCAGCCCCCGCGCCCAGTGAAACCACCAACTCTTCCGACACCAACACGGAAACGGATCCATATGCTGGTCTCATGAAAGATGCAGACAAACTGAAACTTATGCTGTTGGCATGGAATTATCAAAATTCAAATGCTGTACGCAATGGAACTGAGGGACCGGACTTGGGTGTAGTGGGTGGCCTATGGGCTCAATATCAAAATGCTTTGGCGCAAAGTGCAGCAGCATCTGGTAACAAATTGGACTCTTCACTTTCGCCAGTACCGCGAGAGGGAAATCCTTCGCCCATGGAAGCGCAAGATGAGACAAATTCATCGGGCCAGAAAGAGGAAGATGAGGGATCAGAAGACGACTCGGATGATAAGATAGATGAGAAATTGCCTCAATCCCATGACCCCGAAAGATTGAAGGCCTTTAATGTGAGCTTTTTTCTCTTGTCGTTTTAATAGAAAATCTTAAGAGACTTTTATTGAATTGAATTGTTATTTGCAGATGTTTGTGCGTTTATTTGTGGACGAAAACCTGGATCGCATAGTACCCATTTCGAAACAGCCTAAAGAAAAAATTCAGGCCATTATAGACTCCTGTGCCCGTCAGTTTCCCGAGTTTAGCGATCGTTCACGTAAACGTATCCGAACCTATTTAAAGTCTTGTCGGCGCAACAAGAAAACACGAGATGGCTGGGAAAATACGGTAAAGCATAAAGTTTATTATATCTCTCATTTTCTACAAAAACGTCATAACTCAAGAGTATACAAGATATTTTTATGAAATTTTCACAAAATATATACAACGATATGAGGATTAATTCTGCATCATTAACACAAAAATTCCATTTTTTTAGTTATGTCTTTGTTTGAGTAAATGAGCCATATGTGTAATTATACAATTTTTATAATATCCTTAAAATATATTTATTTTGTGTTTCTTTAACAGACCCGCCCCACTCCAGCCCATCTGACTTCTGTGCAGGCTGAACAAATATTGGCCATTGCTTGCGAAAATGAGTCCCTTAATGCCAAACGCATGCGAATTGGCCTAGAACCAATTACACATGCCATACCCGCTCCTGGCTCAGCGGTAGCAGCTGCGGCCGCTGCGGCTGCAGCAGCAGCTGCTGCGGTAGCGGCCACTACCAGTTCGGCAGCCTCTGTTGGGGGTGCCAGCACTTCGTCCACCGTTACTTTAGCTTCTGCCAATGATGGCTCTAACGCCGCCAGTTCTGCTGCTTTACCTTTTGCCACCGGCACGGGCTTTGCTCGCTCCACCCCCAGTTTGGAGACTGCTGAACCGCTATCCTTAACACCGGCCGCTGCAGTAGCTGCTGCTGCCGCCGCCGCTGTAGCTGCCTCCTCAAGTGGTGGGAGTGGCGGCATTAACTCCAATCGCAGTTCTCCTTTAGCTTTAAGTTCAAATGCCAGTGTTTCAGGTATGGAAATTAAACCTTTATCTTCTACTATGGCCAATGGCAACAGTGGTGCCAATGGAACAGCTACAGGTTTAACTGGCATGCCGGCTACTAGTCCCCTTTATAGACCAACAGATTTTACATCACCAAGCGCAGCCTCACCTTTTGTGGCTGCAGCGGCGGCTGCAGTGGCGGGTCGTACACCAACATATCCAGCCTATTTCCCCGGCGTTGGCACATTAGGAAATGGTAAGCTAGCGGCAATCACACATTTTTTATTACTTGCCTTTAACTTATTTCTTTCTTTCAGTTACTCCTACCGATCTGTCTATGAAGCCTTCCTCGTCCACGATTAATACACCCATCACCTCAACCACCGTTAATACTTTGAATACAAACATTAATAACGGCAACAATATTAACACTCTGGCAACCCTAAATCAATTAAATGTCAATGCAAATCTCAACAATGGCAACGTGACCAACACAAATGTTCTGGCCACAGCCACCCAACAACTGCAACAATTACAACAGGCCCAGCAGCAACAGCAACAGCAACAACAGCAGCAGCAACAACAACAGCAGCAGCAACAAAATCAACAGCTACAGCAACAACAACAACAGCAGCAGCAGTCGCAACCCGTTCTAGGCAACTTAAGCAGCAACAATATGGATATGAATGCTGTCAGAGCACCACCCTTGTTGCCCCACAAACTGAGTCCGAATGAAATAACGGCCGCGCGCCAAGTCATTTCAGCCTATCGGGAAAGCGCTGCTTTTCTGCTGCGCACTGCAGACCAAGTAGAGCAACTGCTGCTTCAGCAACAGTAAGTGTGGGTTTTATCCAAGTGGATGGAGGAAGTGTGGTTCATGAATAGACAGAGCGATTTTTAAATAAAAAAAAAAGAAAGAAAACATACAAATATAATTATTTAATTGTTTTTTCTTCGTTTTATGTTTTTTGTTTAATTGAACATTAAAATAGTTTATTGCGTATTGTTTAGATATTTATTTAAAATAGTTCAAAATAACAAAATAACCCTCTTGTTTGCTAAACACTAGGGTCGTTCCTATTATACTAATAATAATAAGAAAGCAAAACATAATTAACGAATTACTAAAGAAAATAGTCAAATACGAGTTGAAAAACTTTAAGCTTTTTTTTGTTTCTAATGATAATAATAATTCAAAAACCATAACATAAACGTAATAGCCAATATTTAAATTAATTAAAAAACAATTTTGCGTTAACGAATTCTACCAATTAAAACCACATTTTTTTTAAATTATTTTGTGTTAACAACTCGTACACAACCGTAATAAAAACAAAAATCCCTAAGAAATAGTAAAAACCAACTTAAAAAAAGTATTTAAGCCCAAAACAAACAAACAAACAAACAAAAAATAAAAATATTTAAATAATCCACTACAATTTTATTCTTAAACATACATACATATACATACATATATCAATCAGTAAAAAAACAATAACAACAACAACAACAAAAACCAATAAAAATCCACTTACAAAAACAATAGTGTTAATAATCGAGCATAAACCGCAATGAAAAGTAAGAAAAATAGCAAAAAAAAATTTATTTTTTCAAGAAAAATTTTTTTGTTTTCACTTTTATTTATTTAGTTTTTGTTTAAATTCTAAAATTTTTATTAAATAATTGTTAAGTTTTTTTTTTTAACATGCTTAATAGGGAAGGGGGTGTACTGTTGTAAAAAATTTTAAGAAAAAATAAAAAAAATTTAGTTTTCAAAAAAAAAATTAATTAAATTAAAACAAAGAAAAAAATTGTTAAAAAACGACTACAACACAGGGTGATATGAACAAAAACTAAAAATATTTACGACCTAAATACTTTTTAACAAAATATTTGAACTTTGTTAAAATTCAGGATATAAGAAATTATACTTGCACTTTGTTTTTTTTTTTTTATTTAAAATTTATATTACATACACATATTTATATAAAGTTGAAAGAAAACCAAAATTAAGAAAGAACGTTTTATTAATTTTAAACAAATTCCCTACAAGTCTTCATAATAATATTCTAAAACAGAGATATTTATAAATTCTTTTGAAAACTTCTCCCAGACTTCAATATCCCAGTAATTTTATAAACTGACTGACCCCTCATCACTTTTCAGATACGCAGAAAGATATGAAATAAAGTGCCGAACAAAAATAGCAATGCAATTTGTTTCAAAATCACATTTAATTTTTTTATATGTAATTTTTTCAAAGACACCGATTTTTGAACCGAAGTGAATGTAAACAATTAGTTCTTCAAAATGTGTTTCTTAAAAAAAATTTACAAGAGGTACTTTTTTAAAATTGACCTTTGCGAAAGGTGCTTCTGCGAAATGTATTTTTCAAAATGTGCCTTTTTAAGAAATACTTTTTCAAATAGTACTTTCTTTAAAAGCACTTTATCGAAAGGTATTTTTTTCATATTGTACTTCACCGGAAGTTACTTTTTTTTAAATTACTTTTCAAATGGTACTTTTTAGAAGGCACTTTTTCAAAACATACTTTTCAAAGCATTACTTTTCAAAAAGTACTTTTGCAAAATGTAATAAAGGAATTTTTTCAAAAAGGTACATTTTCAGAACGTACTTTTTCAAAGGGTAGTTTATTAGAAGGTAGTTTTCAAAAGACACCTTCTTAAACGGTACTTTATTAGAAGGTACTATTTCGAAAAGTACTTTTTCAAAAGATATTAAAGGCACTGCAAAAGGGTTCTTCATCAAATGGAATACTTGTAGAAGGTACTTTTCAAAAGATTCTTTTTTAATTGTTACTTTTAGTAGCAACTTTTCAAAAGATACTTTTTTAAACGTAACTTTATTAGAAGGTACTTTTTCAGATGGTACTTTTTCAAACGGTACTTTATTAGTAGAGACTTTTAAAGATACTTTTTTTGTAATGGTACTTTATTAGAAGGTACTCTTTCGTAAAGTTTTTTTATAAGGTTGAATTATTTTTAAGTTAAAATGACCTGTTGCCTAAGTCACATTTTTTAAAGTTATTCTATCCAAATGTAAATTTCAAAAAGTTTGCAGAACGTTGTTCTCCTGCCGTTTCTTTATGCATAAATACATACTACCTTTTCAATTATGCAGTTTTGAAAATACAGTACAACTTCGATAGTCCGGACATGCGCCAGTCCGGTCACTCCAATAATTCGGACGCTTCTACATTTCGGTCAATTCAAAGTTTTTACCTCCACAATCCGGACAAAATTTTTTTATGCAAGAACAAAAATTAAAATCCAAGCAAAATAAGCGAGTTAACGGAAATTTTTGTTTTGCTTTGTTATTCGTACTTTGATTTACATTTTTCACTGTTATTGCTTCAATTTCGGTTCATTATTTCGCAAACGTGTTTGTTTAATTCCATTCGAAGTGCCATGGTTTTAAATAATAAACGCAAACATAAAACACTAACCTTACATTAGAAGTGTGATATTTTACAATGTCTTAATGAGGGAAGATCTATTAGACAGGTTGCCGAAAATTTTCATGTTCTTAAATCAACGATTTATGCATTTAAAAAAAGTAGTAATGGATGCAAAAACAAAGATCTCTAATGCAGATGCAAAGAAGTCATTTCCAATTTGCATTCAGTGGGCTGAGGAGAATAAGAGAGACTAGAGCAAAACGCACAAATCAACCACTTCAACAAAGTTAGTCAGCACAAAATAACTTCGTTTTTTTAATATATCATAGTATGTATGTATATACATATGTATGTATGCATTTAATTCACTTAAATTATTTTAATATTTTCAACTGCTATAGTCCGGACAACTCGTTAATCCGAACGAGCCTAAAACTATATGTGTCCGGATTGTCGAAGTTGTACTGTGTGTTTATTTCCAAAAAGGTCGTCAAGTTAGACTTAGGGTTATATAAATTAATTAAATGCCTTTACATATATTTGACATTTTTTGTTTCCATTTTGAAATCATTTCATTTCAAATGTTAATTGTACAAAAGTTCCACAATTTGACTAATTTTATACAATTGTTTTATTAATATATGCAAATTACACTGTGTAGTAAGTGCCAAAAAAAAAATAGCTTTGAAAACGATTTAGTCAAGATTGTACTTATGACTGAATAAGCCACCGCTTTATGCTTTGCGCCTACAGTAGTATCCGAGAACTATGAGCAATAAAAAACAAGTAGAGCCTATTTACTTCTTGATTTTTCCAAAAATCATTTTAAAGAGATCTTCAATCTAAACTATTTCAGCTTAAAAGTTTTTAAATTTTTCCATTGCCTAACACAGTGTTGTTTGCATTAAACCTTAACGAAAAAAATGTTCTGTAACAAAATTACCTGATTTACATTAAGCATTTTTTCATGAAATTTTATGATTTTTGTTGCACGAAACTTTTTCTATTTGCTAATTGCAGAGCTATAAAAGAGAAAGTAGAATGAATCTCTGATGAATTTTTGGCAACTTTTTTGATATAAGTTGCTCCTCAAGGCCTCCAATTGGCAAATAAAAAATTTTCATGCAACTGATTTCATGAAAAAAAATGCTTAATGTAAAACAGGTAAATAACAAAAATAAAATAAAATAATAAAAAACAAACAATAAATTGAATACTAAAAAAAACTTTTTAGAATTTACTTAATTTTTAAAATAGTCCTTAAATAAATTTACTAAATAAATTTAAAAATAAAAACATAAATACATATACATACATACATACATATATATATATATATATATATATATATATATATATATATATATATATATATATATATATATAAAATAATCAAAATAATATTGAAAATATGCCACATACACACACAACACCGTTATTGTATTTTTAAATTCGTAAATTTTAATAAAATAAATTAAATTTGTCTAAAACAAACAAATAACTTATTTAATTAAAAAGAAAAATAAATTGTAAAATCTTGAAAAAAAAATCTTAACAAAAATTGCTGTTTAAACAGCATTAAAAAAACGAACAAAAAAATAATAAACAAAATTATAAGACACACAAAGAGAACTCGATATTTGTCAAATATTTATTAATTAGTAATAACTAAAAAAGATGAACAATTTAAAATGAACAAAATGTCGATTTAATAAAGAAAAATAATGAATTTATGAATTAAATGTATAAATGCAATGAGTTTTATTAAAGAACCTGGAACACAGGAAAGCAAGTATAACAATTTTATAGCAAATTATGACAAGCAAGTTAAAAGTTTATACATACAACAGTTGCATAGCAGTTTAGAAGCCAAATATATCTGAATTCATATTCGTGTCTATGATGTATTGCAGGATTATAAATCTTTTTTCAATAAAATAATTCTGATTTCAATAAAATAATTGAAACATGTTTTAATCATTTGCAATACATCCAAACCATTTGATTATGTTGCATAAAAGTTATCGAAAAAATAATAATTATGAGAGATTGGCAACTGAAGGCTTCAAAACATGGGATATATGAGTGCAAAAAAGAAACTTTGTTAAGTAAAAATTTTAAAAGAATTACGACATTTTTAGTTTTTCATTAGTGATTTTCATTGCTCTAAAGTACGTATTTGGTTTTAGTACTTATTGCAAATGTTTAAAGTTGGCGACTTTAAAAGTTTGTTCATCTGGCAACTTCTCGCGTCTTTTTGATAAACAGCTGCTTATTAAAAAAGATAGCAGTAAATCGGGAAGAATGTTAAAGCGTTCACAAAAAATGGTTGTGTTTCAATAAATTTATAAATTTAAAGTGTTTCGGTGTAAAATAATTTATTTTATAACAAAAGAATATAAAGAACAAATCAGTTTAAGTGAATGTAATCGTTTTAGTTCAGAATAAAAAAGTAAAATGCCAAGTGATTTTGTATTGTCAGCCAGTTGGCTGATCGGTTTCATTATTTATTTTAAAATCAGTACCTGGATTCAATAACTTTTATTACGTTAATCATATCGCTATAAGAAATATAACGATAATTTATCGACTTTGCTATTCAGCAACATATTTTAACGATATTCGCTAGAAGATAGACTAGGGTGCTGATGAAGTGCGTTGCTGCACAGAAAAATATCGGTATTTCCCCCAGCTTAAAAAGTCTAATTTAATTTTTCTTCTCTTCTTTAGAAACTCACATTAATTAATAAAATATTTCATTCAATAAAAAGAATTGAAATTACTGAACTTAAGCCTGACTAAAAATTATTTCTGATTAAGTATTCGCTGTTGTTTGGAGGAAAAGAAAATAAAATCACAAGCTCAAATTCATTGAGTTTTTCTTTTTCATTCTTTATGCTTTTCGCTTATTTTTACATTTTCTATACAGAGATATCATATAATATTGAATTAAATTGCGATTAAGAAAATGTTGGAGACTATCGTAAAAAAGAAATTACGGAATCATATTATGTTTACCACAAACGAATAAATATGTCGATAAATGTTACGATATTCGGTTCGCAAAAAGTTACAGAATCCAGGTACAGGATTGGACACTATGTTATCATAACGATGCTTATTCAATGAAATTATTTTTCGATGAAGAGATGAAGGTACAAAATGTTGAATCTATTGGACGGCACTTAAGTTAGAAATCAAATCCTTAGAACAGCCGCCTCTACTGTAAGTAAAAGTTATTGTTTAAAATAATTTTTAACTAAGAATGGGTTTACATATGTATGTGCGCCATGTGCAACACATGCTTAAAAAAAGCGTAACCACTAATTACTAATGAAAAACTGTTTGATTCAGACACGTATTTGTTAAGTTAAACAGTTTCATACATAACTAATAGACAATGTTATAGAATCCAACACGATTGGAAACAATTTAAATCAATAAATACATGTTTGAATCAAACATTTTTTCATTAGTAATTAGTGGTTACGTTTTCTTTTTGGGCACATGACACACAAGATATGACAGATGTAAACTCATCCTAATAAAGTGCAAAACATACAACGCCTTTTCAATGAATGTATAGTTTATTTAATTTAATAACAGTGAACACCGAATTTCAAAATTTTACACATGAAACTAATTGCAAGAAAGTAGCAATACAATCACATTTTTTCACTACCACACTCACATTCTTTTTAATTTCCAGTCAGCTTTCAACGATTTTTTCAAGAAAGTAAATTTTTGATGTTTTCAGAAAGTAAAATGAAAAAAGGTTAACAGTGTTACCCCCCTTTAAAGATTCGGCCAAATATACAGGATTGTGGTAAATAGTTATTATAAATTATGCATATTTTATGTAAAATGTTTAAAGAATTATAATCTCTTATGTTCAAATAAACATGAAGAAGGCCTTTCATGCTTTTCGAAAACAATAATTTTATTACAATATTAACAATAATACTTATTCCCAATTTATTGCCTTATGAATTTGTGTAGGTGACATTCTTGTTAACTCTAATTAAGATGTGAACAAAACAATTTTTTTCAACATTATTTTTCGTCGACATTTTTAAAATGAACTTTCACTTTCCTATGAAATTTAACAATAAATTTTCACGAGTCATTTATTTCATTAAAATTTTTATTCAAGAAAGTAATTTCATGTGTAAATGTAGCGTAAAGGAAACAAATTTCTGAAAAACGACTAGAAAGTTACTTTAAAAACAGGACCCTTTGTTTGTGTAAGACGTTGACGTTGGAAATCTTGGTGTTTTTGTAATAGATTAAATGAAACGTGTACAATTTTTCTTTAATCTTTTACAGAAAAGTCAAGTTTCTTACGTCAACGTCTTACACAAACAGGCAGTAAAATACAGTAAAATAGTACTTTTTCCTTATTGCCAAATAATTTACTTTTTACAGTACAAAAAATTTTCCCCTAAAGCATTAAGGTTTGTACATTGGCTAAGCTAACAATAAAGGGGTTGATATTAACTAATTAAATAAATTGCAGCAATAGCTTTAAGAACATTTGCAAAGGTTGTCCTTTTCGATAAACTTTTTTTAGTGGAAAAATTAACAAACAAAAATGTTTTAGTACGAAAATGAGTCCGAAAGTTTAGAGTATAAAATTTGTGGTTTTCATCAAGAACAGCGCATGTCCAAAAATCGTATTTTTAAGTTAAGCCAAGAAAAGTGGTTTTGAAGCTTATTTAAATAAAGGTACAAGTTGTATTCTTAAAAAATATATGTAGATACATACGTCCATATTTTTCAAAATTTTCGTAAACATTTTAAAAAAGCATTTAAAATATCGCAGGTTTACATCAGCTACATCCAAGCTATATGCACAATGTGCAAACTTTTACAAAATAGCTTTTGTGCTCTAACACCGAGAGTTGGTTGTACTGCCACAGCAACAACACAACAGATAACAATGCTTGTTCTTACTTTGCAAAGAAACCAGAACAAATTTAAAAGCTCAGTCGTAAAGCAGCTCTGGGTTGAAGAACAGCTCTCGCGTCATCGTACTTATTTCTTAAGTGTGGTCAGGCTTGTGTGTGTTGTTTGGCCTTCGAGATTTTCTCGTCTCGCTCGCACTGGTTGACTGATATGCCATGAATAACCGTATAATCTTGCGGTTCTTTTGTGGCATTTCTTTAACAACCACGTTGCTACTTCCTATGTGAAGGCATAGGTCGTGTACATTCGGTCACAATACCTTTTTAAAATACTGTTAATAACATCTTGGGCATATGATCTAGTTACTCCGCCCATATTTGTGCAACCATATTATGCAAATTTACTTTGTATAATATGTACTAATAAATAAATTAATTAATTTAAGAGCTTGTTTACCTGTAATGCAAATATCAGAGTATTATTGTATGGACGTGGCTGGTTTACATCATAAACTCTGAATGAGAAATATATAACATAGCTTGTTATTCACCAAAACCACAGATATATGGGTTATTTTTGATATTCTTTTCATAATTAAGCATTTGACTACAGACCACAAAAAAATTAATTTAATTATACATATTTAAATTTTATTTTATTAAAAAAATGTACAGTAATCGGTTATTATTTATAAAAAAATTTACTTAAAACTAAATAATTTGCAATTTTGCTTTTAAAAATATTCGTTGTAATTATATTTTTGCAAATTTATAGTTTAATTAAATTGTTAAAAAATAAAAAAAAACATAATTTTTTTTCAAGTCCAATAAATAATTAATCTAACAACTTCTGCGGCAAAAAAAAAACAAAAACGAAAAAACTTTTGTCCATTTATACTGTTGGAAAGAAAAAGTTTTACACTTTTAAGCTCACTAATTAACATGACTACTAAGCTTTAACTTTCGTTTTTTACTTAAAGGAAGCACCTAAGGATTTTGTTGTTTGTTTCTTCAAAATAAAGTTGCCTAAAAACTTTTTCAAGCTTGACTGGCTTTGAAAAACTTCTAAGAGCACCTTGTGGTCATTGCGAATTTAACTGGCAAGATTTATTTTTACAATTCACAATTTTCTTTTAAATAATGAATAGAGTTAATAGTCCAATTTAATCTATAAAAAAAATACATAACACGTCCTAAGTGTTTACCAACTTAGCTAAAAAGAGATTTTCTCTGGAAAGCATTTGAGCTCACGCTAGCACGCCATCCAAGGCATGTATAACACCATTTGTAGCCGGTATATTCGAGGCTATCATTTGGGTATCATTCACCTTGATCTTGCCCGCTGAGGTCTTTTGCAAAATAACAGTTTTACCAGTCAGCAAAGAATCCTTAACTTGATAGAATCTCATGCCAGCTGAGAACAGAGTGCCCGGTACTATATGTTTCATGGCGAATTCTTCGGCAGCCTCTTTATCGTTCATAAGTTTTTCCAAAATATCCGACTCCAAGTCGATGAAACTTTTGTCAATGGGCGCGAATACGGTGTAAGTTTTTATACCTGAAAGAGAACGAAGAGAAAATTACTTTATATTTCTTTTTTTTATTATTGTACATTTTCATTTCGTGATACCTTTACTTTGTAATTTCTCCGAAAGTCCAGATGTGTATAAAATCTTTAAGAAGGTGGAGAAACGATTTTCTCTATCCGATTGCAGGGTTTGCAATAGATCTCCTACGGGTAGCGGGAACATCACTCGGTCCAAGGCATGCGCTATACCCTGAGGTATTTTAATATCCTTTTTGTTTAATACAACCATGGCGCCATTAATGGTGGTGAGCTAAAAAAGGTAAAAGTATTTATAAGCAAGTCGAATCGAATATTTAAGGGCTGCAAATTGGAGTTCTTAAGGAACTTTCAAACTTAATTTATAAATAAAGTTTCTACCACCAAAAAATCAATTGTTGAACGAGCTTATTTTTTAAATTTACACCCTGTTTCCACAAGTCAGGCATGCGACTCGTCTAAAAAATTTCTATGAAAATCACTCAAAAAATTATTGCTTTTCATATAAATGTTCTACTCAAGTCGATCGTCCGTGTTCTGAAAACAGGGGGTTAAAGTTGTTTTTGATTTTTATGTTCGTTTAACAAGTGTTTCAACATTTCTCTTTTTTAATTAACTGCAAAATTTTTTGTAAAAATCTGACGGAGATATTCATTCGACAGCCAAGCCACGTAAGAATGTGGGCTGCCATATTAAAGTCGATAATTCCTTCCTTTCTCTTTTCCACAACATTTCACCTGAGAAATATCATTCTACTTCAAGCAATACTTACTGTGACATCGTTCCATTCCTGATCGTGCATATTATACTGATTGACCCTCAATTGAGTACCGGCCAAGGATACGCCGGTCATTTCATCCTGTAAAGTGGCTATTTCGAAAGCTCCGGGAATGACATGGTGCAACAAAAGCTTCAAATGAATTGAAACGAAAATATTTATTAAAAAAAATTTTTAAACTGATAACTTTCAACCAGCAAAATTTACCCCACTCAATAATCTAGGATTGGCCTTAAATTTCTCTTCAGCTCTTTCGGGACCGCCCAACTGCACCAACAAATTCTTGAAGGCCTTGTCAGTGGGCACAAAGATGGTATAGGGCCCGGTTTCGTTTAAAATGGTATCCAAACCGGATTGTCTAAGATATTTGGCCATGGCAAATAGTCCATTAGTCTTAAGAATTTGTATTAAGTCTTCACTGGGATTAGCAGTGGATAGAGAGTCCACGGTAAGAGATGCAGCAGAAGAGCTTGATGTAGGAATGGCGGATTCCAGCTTAACTTCGGAGGGTTTGTCTTGATGTTCAGTCTCTTCTACAACAGCATCAGAATAGTGATTACTTGATGGAGCCGCCTGCTCCACGGTAGTATCGGTAAGACGTTCGGTGATGGCCTCATAGGTGGAAGGTATGTAAACGGGTGAAGAAGTGGACGCAGTGGTGTAGCGTGGAGCAGGAGTAGAACGATGATAAGAATGGTCGAAATGTCTGATAGTGGAGGAAAACCGATGGGTTGGTTGAGTAGTGGAATGATAATAGGGTGTAGTATTCCTGGAATGATACCTATGAGTGGACACTCGAGTCGGAGGCGGTGGCGGTGGTGGTGGTGTGGTAGTCGTGGTAGTTGTAGTAGTAGTTGTGGTAGTACTGGGTCGTTTTGTGGTCTTAAGTATTACGCCCGATTGTATTTCTACAATTTCATCGTTGGGCAAAGTGAGGCGTGTCACCGTAGGAGGCAATTTGATATCACCATTACGTATGCGTTCCAGTATACTTTCCACCTCGGTTCCCGTCTGTTTGGTTTCCTTCTCGCCATTTGCTTTGACACCCTGGATCTTGAAGCTACCATCAGATTGTTCTTCTAGATAAACATAAGTGGCCTTCTTTTTGGGTGGCAAGGTGGGGGCAGGTTTCGCTTGAGCCTTAGGTTTCGAGCTTAAGCCTTCTATTTCATAACCATCAGGTATTAAGCCCCTTTTGGCCAATTCTTCTAAAGAAGGTGGCTCATCGGAATCGGATTGGATAACAGCTGTACTGGCTATGCTATTGGCACCATTCGAGACTCCTTCCACATTACCGCCATATAATGAAGCTAAATTGGATAAGTCTACACCACCGGGCAAGTTTTGAGTGTCTACAGCAGTTTCTTCGGGATCGGGAGAACGCGAGATCTGCACCGTACCACCTCCAGGTAAAGCTAAATCCTTCTTCGTCTGAGGAGCCACATCAGCTAAGCTCAGCTTTCCTTTCGAACCACTTACCGCCTGAAGACCTTGTTCGCCAAACAAATTTTGTAATTGATCTTGGGTATAGGCTTGTTGTCCTTTCACTAAATTTGGATCGGTTGTTCTTATCACTTGAACGCGCTCGCCACTGGGCAATACCAAATCCATTTCTTCATAAGTCTTATTGCCTAATTCCTTTTGAGGTTGTTCGGCTAATGCCGCCTTAAGTTGCTTTAAAAGCTCATCTCTGCCAAAAGTCTTGACTGGTTTTCGGGACACTGTTTTTTGGCCAAATTTTCCAGGGTCTGCTTTGATGTGATTGAACACCGCCTTTGAGTGTATTTTGTGGGTGGTGGTGGAGGGTGTTGTGGTAGTTGTTGTGGTTGTTGTTGTCGTAGTGGTGGGATGTTCTTTGTAGTAGTTTTGTACTGCCGAGGCGAATGAGGGCAATTCAGAAGGTCCTACGGGTCGGCTGCGATTGGGTACATAATTGAATTGCGGCTCTTGCTGATAAATTTGTTGCTGCTGTTGGTGCTGCTGCTCCTGTGGATTGCCTTTAATAGTGGGTAACACCTGTTGCTTGATAGACTGCTGTTTAGCCAAAAATTCTGCATGTTGTTGCTTTACTTTGTTTTGGGACTTTTCGTATTGTTTTTGTACAAACTGTTCATGCTTTTGTATTAGTTTCTGTTTATATTCCTGATCAGTGGATTGGGATTGACCCAAATTTGATGGGAACTGAGAGTCTGCAAAATTTTGCTGCTGATTATGTTCTATCTGTTGCTGATGTTGCTGCTGCTGCTGGTCATGTTGCAGCTGATGATATTGCTGCTGTTGTTGATGGTGCTGCTGGTGCTGATTTTGCTGGTGTTGTTGATGCTGCTGTTGCTGTTGCTGCTGTTGATGTATTTGCTGCTGCTGTTGTTGCTGCTGCTGTAGTTGTGATTGCTGTTGTTGCAGGTACTGTTGCTGCTGTTTCTGTTGTTGTTGTGGTGGCTGTACAGCTGGAAATGCTGTGGAAGGTAGATTGCCGTATGGTAGCTGGGGAACGGGTATACCCAAGTTCGGTGTCAATAAAAATGGTTGCTGCTGCTGTTGCGGCAATTTCTGTTGGGTTTGTGGCAAAAATGTTTGCTGGGTTGTTTGCGCCTGTGGCAGTGGAACATGTGGGGGCTGCTGTTGTTGCTGTACAAAGAATTGTGGTTGGGTGGAGAAAGGTTGTTGGGGAACGGTGTGCGTTTGGAAAGTGGGTACAGGGGCTTGAGCGGGCAGTTTTTGTTGCGTTTGAGGTAAAATTTGAGACTCCGGAGGCGAGAAGTTCTGGAGCTGCGGCTGCGGCTGTTGCTGATAAAGCTCCTCAGGTAGAGTGGAGTAGGCCGGAGGTCCATTTTGGAATGGTTTATTATTGAAGGACCTCTGGGGTAAAGATTGTTGAGGGCCAACTTGTTGAGTGGCAAAATTACGCAAAGCTAAGAAATTTTGTTGATGCAAGTCCAAAGGCGCTGCAGGCGAAGGGTGCTGTGGTTGTTGTGGAACATGTTGTTGCTGTTGCTGTTGCTGTTGGGGATGCTGAAAATGCTGCGGTTGCTGAGGTTGATAATGTGGTATCTGGTTTGGTGGATTCCTTTGAAATTGCGGATTGTTGTTGGGATTGTGAAAATGTTGCTGCTGTTGATGTTGTAAAGTTTGTGGTGGAAATCGCTGCTGTTGTTGTCTTTGTTGCTGGGTTTGCGGTATGGGCACTTCTACGCTGGGTGAAGGCTGCGAGAAGTGTGCTTGTTGCTGTAGTCGTGGTTGTTGTTGTTGTTGCTGGTGATGTTGAGGAACTTCGCTGTATAATTGTTGTTGTGTGTTTAATTGTCTTCGAAATTGATTGTGGAAGGGGATGAGCTAACAAGAAAATAAGCAAATTAAAGAAAATGTTAGAAATTTGAAATAAGTCTGGGAAGATTTAAAAAGAAAATAATAAATAGCGCAAGCTATGCGCTACTCAACTCTTTTTGTTAAATTAATTTTTTATTCTTTGACTGTGTCGTTTAACATTTATTTTAATGTAAAAAACTATTCCTATCATTTATGTGCGGCAAGTTTATTTATCTATTGCTGCATCACCATCATTAATCTTATAGTGGTAATGCTACGAATGCAGTTTGAAGTATGATGCAACATTTAGCAAGAGTTTCTATTAATACTTACTTGCATGTGCATGTGTACAAATACTCGTGTAATTATTGCAATCAATAGAAAATATGACAGCATCATGCTGCCACAAGCTTAACAGGGGAGATTTATATAAAGTAAATTGTTTTTTTTTTTTTTAGCCAGAAAGTGAACATTTTAATAAATTAAAAAAATCGAAACATCCGTGCAGACCCTTAGGAGCTGTCAAGTCGTAGATATACTCAAGCTTCAAGTATTAAATACCAACTCCTTTTGAGCGAAAGATTAAGCGACATAATTTTCAAACTTAATTATTTTAAATGAATCTATTGTGTAGGATCGTAAATAAAAAAACTAATTTGAAAAAATATATCACTTAAGCCTTTTTTGGCGGTTATGGATCGAAATGTCATTGTTTTGACCGAGTCGACGGCAAAAAAAAGTTTGTTAAAGCATAATATGTGTAGATTCCACAATGCAATCAAGCGACTTGTCTAGAAAAAATATATGAAAAACATTCACATTTTTAGTGATTTCTATAAACAATTTATTTTTGTTTGTATTGTTGTGGAAACTACACAATAGTTCTGTGCGGTTTGTAGCTCAACTGCAATTCGTTTTAAGCAAAGTATTTTGTTTTTCCTTCTCATAAATAACTTCTTTATTGTTGTACACTTTCCAGTAAAACTGGCTTAAAAGCAGTGAGTGCACTGCTTGTTAGCCACTTAGAAAAGCAAAAAAAAAAAAAAAAAAAAAAAAAAAAATACAAGCAACCACAAATAACCATATCGAAATCTAGGTTGTGTTTAATTTAAACGAAAGTAAAAGCTTCCAACGACATGAACCAGTTTTTTATTTCTTTTCTTTCTTAGCCACAAAAGCGTTTTAGTGTTTTTAACGTTTTTGTTTCATGCTCGCAATAATATTGTGGTTTTAATATGAATACATGTATGTACGAGTATATATAGTTTTTCGCCCAATCAAGAGTCAACAATATCCTTTTCTATGGTGGCACTGGCTCCAATTTCAATACTATTTGTTTTGGCTTTGAGCATGTTGTGCATCAGGTCTCTTCGCTGTCGTTGATTGTCAAAGTTGCGTACATTGACACACTTTTAGGTTTGTTGGCGGTTGTATGCACTTTTTCCTCTCCTCTGCTTCTTTTCTTCATTTTGATATAATTTTCAATTTTGTAGGTTAATAAATTCAGGTTGCAAGAGTTTTTTTTTTAATTTGTTATTTATTCAAGACTTGAGGAAAATGTGGAAGGCAACTGACTTGTTGTAGCTTGTTTGGCGTTAATAAATTAGCTTACAATTGTGTGATAATGATATCGTATCGTGTTGCACTGACATTTTCTGTTGCAAGTTTATAGCATAAGCTAATAGATTGTATGTATGTGTGAAAAAAGTAGTTGTGATTTGCAAAAAGCAAAATTAAATTTTTTAATGAGGAGAACTTGAAATCATTTTTCCTCAACAACGTCAAGCGAATTTAATTCATAATTTTACAATGTCTCAATAATTTTTTTAAATCAAAATAAGACTTAGATTTGCTTTTGTATTAAATTTATGTACTAAAAGCCACTCCTTCAAAAGCGTTTGCCAATACCACAACAATTCAGGCCTCTTAACTCATTCCAATTACTAACAATGAATTAATATTGATTTATGTTAGTTTAAATTCAATTATGTATAACAATTAATACTTCTTATTAACCCGCAGCTCAAAAGTTAAAACTTTTGTTTAGTTTTTGTATATTTCCAACTTTCAAATATATGCACATTCGTAACTCAAATTGAAACATAAATGCAGTTTTCAAAAATTGTTTCAAAGAATTTAATATGCTTTTAATCAATTTCGATTGTAAAGTCTAAAATTTAGTTGATTTTGTTTTTGTTCTTTTTGCGCAATCTAATGATTTTTCATTTTACAATTTAATTGGCCTCTTTTCATTGGATACCAGCAAGATAAACATGCACCAAACTGCTGTAACTTGCCACAACATAAACACCATTTGTTATAGATTTGTTTGAGGTTGAACAGTAAACGATTTGAGCAAAAACTAAAGAATTTAGAGCCACGCAAAAAAAACCAAACTGACATGCTTCAGACGTATGATGTCTGTGTGGCAGTTAAAAATTGTTTAGACATGTAGCCACTTGATGTTGATGCTGGTTAGTTCTTTGTCATTTATTCGGCTTTAGCAAATATATAACAATTAAGATGAAGTTTCCTTATTACAATCGCCTAGAAAATTTGTGTGGAAGTTACTCAAAATTTTTATCGCTTTTCATATTTATATTTAAAATTTAGTACTTGAATTTTGAATATCAAAATTGGTACTAAATTCTGGTAGTACATAGTACTTAATTTTAAAAAAAGTAAAATTTTCTGTGTAATTAGCTTTGAAAATATGTATGTTAATTTAGATTATATTTCATCATTTAAAAATATTTGATTTTAGTACTAAAATTTAGTACTATAATTTTAGTATTTAAATTCCAATTAATTTTTTAGTGCCTTATTTTTAAATATGTAAAATTTATTTACCAATTCGAGATAGAAAATTTGAATAAAATTTGCGAAGTATTTAAGTTTACTGCTCCGCAAATATTTAGCACAATAATATTAGTTTAGGTATTGAGATATACATATATTTTTAAAATTTGGTTGTATTTAAACTTTTTTATTAAAATGAGTTTTAGTACCTAAATTTTAGTACTAAAGTTCGTGCTAAAGATTTTTTAGCATTTAATTTTTTAAATTTGAAAAATACTTAATTTTAGTACTTAAATTCTTAGTACTAAAATTCATACTATCTTTTTTAGCACTTAAATGTGAAAATTTCCTTTTACAATTAATATGAAGCAATTTTAATGGAAAGTGTTTAGCACAATAATTGTTTAGTCACCAAGATATTTTTAAAATTTGGTTCGAAGTAAAAAAAAACAAAATATTTAGCACTTACTTTTTTTACTTGAAATGAATACAATACTTAATTTTAGTACTTACATTGTAGCTCTAAGATTCGTGCTGAAATTTTGTTTAAGTATTTAATTTTCTAAATATATTATTTTAGAGCAAATATGAGTTTTGAAAACTATTTAGTTTCCGTACTAAAATTTTTAATAAATTTATTTTCCGTAATTAAATGTGAAAAATTTCCTTTACAAAATAATATAAAAATTTTAATGAAATTTAATCAATAATTTTTAGTACAAAAACTTTATAGCGAATTTGCGAAATATTTAAGTTCGCTGGTCCGCAAATGTTTAGCGATTATTTGTCAGTAAGCACTTGAATTTTTTTTAAATACAATATTTAATTTTAATACTTGCGTTTTAGTACTAAGATTCGTACTAAAGTTTTTTAAGTATATATTTCATTTTCTAATTTCAATATTTTTCAGCAAATATTAGCTTTGAAAAATATTTAGTTTCCGTACTAAAATGTTTCGTAATTTTTTTATAATTATATATATGTATAAAATTTCTTTTACAAAATAATATCAAGCAATTTTAATGGAATTCTTGAGGTTCTATAAATCTAAGATTTTAAGTACAAAAACATTGAAGCGAATTTTGCGAAATATTTAAGTTTACTGTTCCGCAATAATTATTTAGTCATTAAAATATCTTTAAAATTCGGTTCGAAATAAAAAATTTTAGTACTTAAATTTCTTTGACTTGCAAAAAAAATGGTAATATAATAAATAGTTATTTAGCATGTACTAACATTTTAGTACTACAATTCGTACTAGAGATTTTTTAGTACTTAATTGTCTAAATAAGTATAATATCTTCACATAATATTTAATTGTTGTACTAAAAATTTTTTTGTTCTAAATGTGTTAAACATAGTTTAAAAACAAAATCAAGAAAATTGAATGCAATACTTAAACTTGTATAAATCTATTATTTTTAGTACAAAACCTTTATAGCTTTCTATCTTCTTTAATAATCATATTTAGGGGTTTTTTTTTTCTTAGAAATTAGCTAAATGCCAAAATTTTATATTTAGTTTATAGGTAAATTTTAATAATCTATTTTTTAGTAAAGTGGACTTATCAATTCGAATACTATTAGTTAAATACAAGTCTCATTTTAATTCATAATGCACGCTTCGTTTAGTGAGTTTTAATGACACTAAAATGATCTAAGATACATAAGATCTAACATATTGACAAACATAGACGATGCATCCAAGCAACTAATTTTTTATGGAATCATCAGCTCTACATTTTTGCATCTCGGACTCTATTGCATGCAATTATTATGTAATTGTAGCCAATTCTCACAGATGATGTTGATCATGGTGGTTTTTTAAACACATCTTTGGTGTTGGTTTTTTTCTTTTTCTTTCGTAATTAAGAAATGTTGCTTTGGCCACTTTGGCTGTAGTCAACAACAATTTGTACTCGTATTAAACGTTAAAAAAAATTATTTTTGGGGGCTAGATTTCCTGTTGTAAGTTTTTGTTGCAATATGTTACTTATCTGGTCTTAGATGTTGCTGTGTAAGCATTTAATGGATGCTTTTGTTGATGTAAGTTTGTTTTCGTAGTTTCCCTCTTTGAAGATTTATTGATTATTTTTTTGTAGTTTCTTTAGGCCTTTGCCTTCCTTTTCGCCAGTACTCAGTTTTTGGTACTCGTATCGTTCATTATGCTCATGATCTTCTTATTGTTTTTTGTTTTTTGCTTAAAACTTAAACCGTTTACTTTTCGGTGTTAGTTTTTTAATACAGTTTTTTATATTTTTCGTTATTTAACTCTTGGTTGGTTGGTAGCGTTGTTAATTTGGCCAGTAGTCAAGGTTGTTGTTTGGACCTGATTAAATTTAAGTTTAGTTGTGTTGCATATACTATACATATGTAGACTTTTATTGTGTTCATTTTTGGTGATTTATAATGAAATAGTTAAGATCTTTGCTGTTGGAGCTTGTTCAGGCTGTAGGAACAGCTTGTTTTTAATAATTCATTGTTTGTGCAACAGAGGTTGAGGATTTTTAAATAAATATATGCTACATGCATACATACATATATACATACTCGTAAGTATGTATATTCATACGATCATATGTAAGTACAGTTCTGGCTAGAAGCGTAATTACACACTGTGCGATTTCCTTTTTTTGCTTGCTTGTGACACAGTGTGTTTAGTGGAATTGTGTATTGTAAAAACTGGTTAAATGAAATTGATATTTTGTAATACCGAGCATTGAGAAATAGATGTACAAAACTCTTAAAACATTTTTAGTAAACTATTTGTTTTAAAGGTTTTTTTTTGTAATGCTTTAAAATATACTTTTATTAGATTCTTCTTAAATTTTAGCTTTTACGGAATGCAGTTTCATCAAGGGTACTTTATTCAAAAGTTTAAGGAGTATTTTTTTTAATGCTTCTCTTTTTAAAAGCTGCTTTAAAAAATACTTTTTTCAAAAGCTACTTAAAAAAATTACTTTTTTCAAGATACTTTTTAAGAAAAGTGCTTTAAAAAAATTCTTTTTTCAAAAATTTAATTTTTAAAAAATACGTTTTTCAAAAAGTACTTTTTAAAATATATGTTTTTCAAAAAGTACATTTAAAAAAAATACGTTTTTCAAAAAGTACTTTAAGAAAATACTTTGTTAAAAAAGTACTTTTAAAAAAATACTTTTTTCAAAAAGGACTTTTAAAAAATACCTTTTCCAAGAATTGCTTTTTAAAAAAATTCTTTTTTCATAAAGTACTTAAAAAAATTATTTTTTCAAAAGCTACTTTTAAAAAATATTTTATTCAAAACGTACTTTTTAAAATAATATTTTATTCAGAAGGTACTTTTTAAAAAAATATTTTATTCAAAAGGTACTTTTTCAAAATGTCCTTTCTCACGGTAGTAGTACTTTTTCAAATGTAATTTTTCTAATGTTAATTTTTTTTAAATATATTCTTCTTCAAAAAGCACTTCTTCAAAAGATACTTTTTTAAAAGCTAGCTTTTCAAAAAGTACTTCTTCCTAGGTACTTTTTTTAAAGCCTGATTTTCAAAAGGTACTTTTTTGAAGAATTACTTTTTACATAAGGTACTTTTTCCTGAAAGAAACTTTTTGAAAATTTAGCTTTTTTATCCGACTGTGCAACGCAAAGAAGGGTATTGCTTTAAATACTTTTTAAATTGGGCTTTTAAGGTCAGCGAATTAAAATAAAAGATAGTTTATTTTTATTATTTCATCCTGCGTTTCGTTGGAAAATCCCAACTTCTTCAGGGGTGTTTTTAATTTATTTAATCTGGTAACATTGTATTAGAAAAAATATTGTGTATTGTGTTTATCAGTCTAAAAGTACATTATTAGTAAAAATTTATTAATTACTGCATGTTTTCAGTAATCAGTAAAAATTTACTGCTTACAGGAATTTTTTACTGCTTACTGAAATTTTTCTAGTATGTATTCAGTAAATTTTTACCGGATACTTTTTCTTAAATTATATTTTTTCAAAATGCACTTTATCATACGATACTTTTTAAATTACTTTTTTAAAAGGTACCATTCTCTTATATATGCTTTTTAAACAACGAACTTTTTGCAAAATATATGTACATATGTACCTTTCTTAAAAGTTAATTTTTCAAAATGCACTTCTTCATGCGATAACTTTTTTTAAAAGGTACTTTTTTTCAAAAATATACTTTTTAAAAGATAATTTTAATTAGCTTTTTCAAAAGGTACTTTTAATTTAAAGGTAGATTGTTCAAAAGGTACCTTTTAAAGTAATTGTTTTAAGCAATGCTTTTCACTGAAAGACACTTGCAAGTACTTTGTACTTAAAGCATTTTGACACGTAATGTAATACATTTGATTTATATTCAAAACGCTTTAAGTACAAAGTACAACAATACTCTTTCAGAAGATATTTTTTAAAGGTACTTTTTTCAAAATGTACTCTTCTTAAAAGTTACTCTTCAAAATGCATTTTTTCATAAGGTACCTTTTTAACAAGTTTATTTTTGCAGAACATAGTTTCTCCAAAATTAATTCTTTCAAAACGTACTTTTCTCAAAACGTAATTTTGCAAAAACGTTTGTTAAAGTTAAAGCATGTGTTAAAACCGGTTTTGCCATACAAAATTCGTTTGTTAAACCAACTTAAGTTTAATAATCGTTTTTGCATAAGGGGGGTAAGGCTTGTGTATTGAAAGTGCATGTCTTGAAAGATATCGATCGAACTTCTTTGATGTTTTGCATTACTTTTTCAAGCCCACTGTTTTGATTGCTATTATCATAGCAATATTTTATAATCAAAACTTGCACACATGTACTCGTATGTATGTTGTAATTTTTTAGGAATTGTAATCGCTATGTACGTGTTTTGTAAGCAAAAAGTTTTTGCTAAAATATTCGCAATTATTGTTGAGTATTTTTGTGTCATATTTTTTGCGGTCTCGTCAGCGTAAGAATCAAATCCTTTCACTTTTTTTCTGTTAGTCTTGGCTGCGTTTTGGTCAGCAGAAGACATTCTACCAGTTGTAGAGGCAAAAAAATCTTTGGTCAAGTTTGTTTGATTTAAGCATTAAATTAACGTTGAAGAAAATGTAGTGATTGGGTTACATTGTTTCGTATTGAATTCAGAAAGTCAAATAATTTAAAATTCAAATTTTATGCTGACTAGATATATTTATTTTCATTTCAAAAATTTGAGATACAACTTTGTTGGGTCGACAGAATCTTTCAGCAAGAACTAATTGAAAATGAGGGCCGTGAAGGTATTTTTTAAAGTTATCATGAAAACTTGGCTCTTTGTTATTTAACAGAGTTTTTCTTTGTCTAGTGGCTTAAGCAATTAGTGAAATGATCTCTGTGAACTTTTCTGCTTTATCAGCAAATTGGAATATCATATAGCCCATAGTGTGCTGCAGAAGACGATTTATAAGACTTTTCAAGACATGAGGATTTTTTCAAATGCTTTACTACAGCGAAATATTCTAAAAGAATCGCTAAACAACACTGTTGGCAAGATAAACAACCGAAAAAAATGTCTTGCCAACAGTGTTGCTTAGCGATTCTTTTAGAGTATTTCGCTGTAGTAAAGCATTTGAAAAAATCTCTCATGTCTTGAAAGGTCTTATAAATAGTCTTGTGCAGGACACTAATAGCCCATAGAAATTCATAAAATGGATGTCTTTGTACATGCATATGTACATATATATGGATCTGTTATAAGATCTATTATTATTTATGCACTTAAAATTAAATTAAAAACGATGACAAGCTGTGTTAAAATATTAAAAATTTCTTTATTATATAATTCGTAAAGGCGGTGTGAGAAAGATCATAACAAAATTTGATATCGCTGGCAATAAAATACTCATAATTTAAAAAACAAAAAACACTAAATTGTCAACTCAAAATCGATTGGTCATGCTTTTTGTTTCAGGTAAAATAAATAAAAAAATATATATAATGAGAAAACGAAAGTGAAATTTTATATCTTTATGAAATTTTTTAATAATGACTGGCAAGAAAGCAAACAAAAAAAATTGTTAATGACTAACATGCGTTTTGGGAACGACTGACTGAATGAATGAGTGAGTAAACGAATAAATGAATGAATGAATGATCGATTGTTTTCTACACCAACTCATTAAACGAACGAACGCATAGTACGACATGCAAGAATCTGCGTAAAATATACAAGTTTTATTGAACTCTCGCAGTTGCAAAGCGTTTGTTTTTTACCTTTTTGTGTCTTGTAAGCAAAATTTGCATGATTACGATTATGCTAATGTTTGTTTAAAGTTTTTGTTTTTAATTCCATTATTTGTTTTTTGCATGAAATGCATTTTGTTAAAAAATATACGGCAATAAAGCTGTAAAGCTAATGAAAAATCTTTCAATTAAGACAAAAGTTTGTTAAGTTAAAGAGTATCCAATAATGTTGGATTCTATGACATTGTCTACTAGTTGTGTTCAAAACTTTTTAATTTGATAATCCAGTGCCTGGATCAAAGCTTTTTTCATTAATTTTTGTTGGTTACGCTTTTTTGGGCAAATGTTTGACAAGTGTGACCGTACCTTAATACTTTGAAAAATATATTTATTAATTTTAAAGAAATTTTATAAAGTAAATTGATTATGGATTTAAAAATTTTATAATTTTATTTGTTTTTATGGCTAAGCAATTGTCTATATGCATTTCGTTCCCGCTTTTGGAACTCGTCAGTAGACTTCAACGCAAAATATTTTTGAATTTAGCTAACAAACTTCGTATGTTTATGGTAAGGCTCTTAATACTATATTGAGAATCACAATATACAAACATAATAAGTTTGAAAGCCGCAAACAAAAATCTTTACAAAACAAGCATCTTTACTCGATTGTGCATATATTTTATACTTCGGTATTTCATGTATGATTATGGATTTATTAAAAAAATTATTTAATATCAACTTTTAATTCAATAGTTATTGCTTGATTTCTTAACAATTCATTGAAATTTATTAAAAATTACTGAACTACTTTTTCTGGGTTCTTTGTGGGGTTTATTTAGGTTAAAGTTCATATGTATGTACATACATATATCTTGAGGAAGCCAAATTACTTGTGATAATTTTTAAGTAACAAATAACAAATGACAAACACTAGCAGAACAGAACAACATGTTGTTATTGTTGTTCTTCTTGTAATTGAGACATGATAAATTTGAGTTTTCATTACGAAAAATCTTTCAGCAAATTGTAATACGATGAATCAAAACAATTCTCATATTCCATTTTCACTGCAAAATTTTTATACAGGGTGGGCCAAAAGAAACCAAGGGGTGTAAAAGTTTAATAACTTTTTTGTTTATTAACTTTTTTTTATTTTTTCTTTCAGATTATATAATATACAAAATGGAAATTTTTTTACACTAAGTATGAAAAATGATGTCTCTTAAATGACCACCGTTTTCAGCTTCGCACTGATGGGCTCATTTTAGAGCATTTTCCATAACATCTTTCAAAACTTGTGGCTGTAGCGTTCGAATTTCTGCAACAATGTTTGCCTTGAGTTCAAGGATTGTCTCTGGCTTGTTCAAACCCCCAAAGAAAATAGTCGGGTGCTGTCAAATCTGGCGATCGCGCTGGCCAAATAATTTCCGAATTTCGAGAAATTATTCGCTCTCCAAAAATTTGACTTAAAAGTGCCATTGTGTCTCGGGCAGTATGGGCAGTGGCTCCGTCCTGCTGAAACCACATACCAGGTCTGTTTTCAAGAGCAGGACGTAAAAAATTTTCTATCATAAACCGATACCGCTCTCCATTTACGGTTACAGCACTTCCATCTTCATTCTCGAAGCAGTAGGGCTGTACTCGTTCAATATTTTCCGCAGTGCGACTTAAACGTGGTCTACCGGTTCGAGGCAAATCTCTTACGCTGCCATGTTGGTGATGACGATTAACTAAGCAACGAATCATCGCTTCAGAGGGCGAAATTCTGACGTTAAAATGTCGACGATATGCTCCTTGCGTTAAAATAATTGATCTCTGGTTTAAATAATAAAATTCTATTGTTCTGGTTCTCTGTTCAGTTGTGAACCTCTCCATTATAAATTCTCCAAGTGTTGTCTATATAATCTGAAAGAAAAAATAAAAAAAATTAATAAACAAAAAAGTTATTAAACTTTTACACCCCTTGGTTTCTTTTGGCCCACCCTGTACTAAGCCTGGTACTCTGTTCAAAATTTCACGCGTAATGTTGACATAATCCATATAAAAAAAAATTACATGAAATAATGCAAAAGTTGTACTCTGTTCTACTCGTGAAAAAAGGAATGAAATGTGTCTAGAAACATTTTCTTACTGTCTGTGAAATAATGTGACAAGCATTTATTTTGTGCGAAATTTTTTTTCGAAAAAGTAATATGCGCATCACTTATTACGTGTCAAATCTTTCACGCGAAACAATCAATGTTGCTGAAAATGTTTCAACACTTTAAGCAGGCTTTAGGCTGAAGTTTGCATTAACGTTCGACATCTTCCATGTTTGTACGGACACAACGAAATTCAGAAAACCACTTTATTACCATTGAAACTATTGGTGAAAGTCCCTGTGATGATTTATTTCCTCAAAAATTAATACTTAATAAACACACGAAATTTCCTTTTTCCATTTTCTTCTCAAACCACGCGGTAGTCTGCTATCAGTAGTTGTCAAATACATATTAAATGACACATGACATCTGTAAAATAACAGATGCCTGTTGACAGGAGCAGTGTTACCTTTTCAGTTAAAAGACTGGAATTTCAAAAAGTTCATGACTTATTGATCCGACCTAGTACATACATACATACAGTACTCATTTATATTCAGTTAACAACACTGGGTTTGCAATTGCATTGCATTATTATTTATATTGGGAGCCAGTTGTGGTAAATCCATTTGGAACATGAATTTTTATGGAAAATTTTCCACAATACAAAGTACATTTTTATACTTAAACTAATTATTACAATTCCCATACAATTGCAATATTATTGTGCAATAATTGATATTGTGCAATAAAATTGCCCGTGTTAATACTACATATAGTCTATTAGTAGGTGTCACAATATATTGGATAAAATCAAATCTTATGATTTAAGGAACCCACACATTATATTGCAAATGTTTTGCAATAATTAATATTGTGCAATAAAATTGTATGTGTATATTACATTGACACAAGTCTTTTCTGATTTCATATATTGCCCAAGCAAGAAATATTTTGTAATGTATTGACAACATTGTACAATAATCATTTCCAGATGCATACATACATCACTAAACATTATTTTTCTTTTTTAACCGACTTCAAAAAAAGGAGGAGGTTAACAATTCGTCTACTTTTTTTTTTTTGGGTGTTACTTCATAACTCAGTACATTTTAGAACGATTGTAAATATTCTTTTATTGTCTGGGAAGGTATAGCTTCTCATTGGGCACGTCCAAAATTTTTAATTAAATTTTACGATATTCTATTTATTTGATTGCTACGAAACCTATAAAACCACTTTGGTTCTTGTAATTACATAATTTGAAAGTTGAAAAATGGGCCCATTAGAATTTAATATATTTCACGCGATTCTACTAAACCGATTTTTACGACACTTACCACACACCTTGAGCTCTAAAATAGACACAATCATCCATTTAAAAAAATGGGCGGAGTCACGCCCATTGAAATTTAATTTTTTTTTTGAAGTGGTTCTACTTTACTGGTTTTTACAAGACAACACGCACCCTGAGCTCTGAAAAACACACAATCTTGCATTTAAAAAATGGGCGGAGGCACGCCCATTAAAATTTATTTAATTTAATTATTGTTCAATATCTTATTTTTAATATTGTGCAATTTATTAAATAGTGTGGAGCAAAACGAAAGTAATAATAGCAATGAAGTACTCAAAAATATTCTATAGTTTATGGGTATGTTAATGGAAAATATTTCTGTATGATGAAAGTACAACTTGGAATCTTTCTTCCACAAAACTCAAAAATTTCTAAAGTTATTTTCCTGCACTTTGCACTAAATATGTATGTGTATCGACAACAAGATTATTTCCAAACTGATTTTAAGCTCTTGTAATTTTTTTTTTTTTTTTTCAAAGAAACCATGCAATAATTTATTGATTGCAGAAATATTTTTTTTCTTTAATTTGCCAATTAACTATGTATTACAAATGGCTTTCAAACCTCAAATTTGTTACCGCTAACAAAAGTATTTGCGAGAATATTAAAATTTTTACTAGGAACATTCAAAGTGTGTACAAAATTTGTTTTTTTTTTGCACAAGATTTATATGGCCACAGTGCAATTATTTATTTATGTAATAAAAATAAATCTGATACATGCCAACAGCTGCGAGAAACAGGCATTATTCGTATGACTGTTTTTCCAAAACAGACTCTAAGCTATTTTCTACCTACTTTTAACAAGTTAAAGGGAATCATCATCCATGCTATTGTCTATTAGTCGTACTGCACTCGCACAAGATTAAATGTTAGATAATACATTTTTTATAGTATGGTAATTTTTTTTCTACAAATTTCTTTTGAACCCGACTTTCAATCACTCTGCACATGATACATACATTCATTCATTTATATGCGTCATTTCTTTTGCCATGATGATATTTCAAATTTCATATTTTTTCCGGCTTTAATTTTTTGTTGTTTTCATTTTTAGATCGCATTTATAATACGCATAACATATCATTTTCATGCACGAATTGAGTAACCAACTGGCAAAATCGAATTCAAAACTAAAACAAAAGGAAGTTGTAGATTTGTTAACTTTTGTTCGAAAAAATAATAAATAACACGAACTAAAACTAATTTTGCTTTCTTTCAATTGGCATTATTGCATTATATATACACACACACAATATAGGAAGTTTTTCACAAAATTAAGCCGATCACTTCTTTAGTGAAACTTGAAGGAAAAATTCTTCAATTCGAAGCTTTTAATAACAAAAACAAATGCTTTTCAAGCTGTGGCGTATTACAAAATTTTAGATATACAAAAACAGGTTTAATAAAATTGACTACGAACGTAATGCCATTGACTGAAGAAGAAATTATGCACACACATGCATACATATGTATGTATGTGTGTATGTACATATGTGTGCATATGTGTGCTATACTTAATATAGCGCATTTCTTACTTTAACGTCATTCCATTTTAATAACCCAAAGTATTGTAAATCACATTTATTATAACCATGTGCCACAAAAACACCAACAACCAACCAGCAGCAGACTACATACAACACAACCTTTTTTTATTTATGCCACATTTGTTTCAAAATCTTATTTTTTTCTTCTTCTGCCAATTCCCCCCCCCCCCCCCCCCCACCACCATTTTACTGCATCATAATCTAAACGATACATCATTTTTACATCAGAGATACAAATAACACCGTTGATGATGCTGCTGTTAGCGGTGTTGCAATCAGTATCGACCATGTTTTAAACAGATTTGTATGGACCAAAGAAGAAGACATGTTAAAAAATGTTTCAGTGGCTGACTGTCTGTCCGACTGTCCTCGTAAGCAGTGTCTAGTTGACGACGTGTTGCAGCATCTTACGCGGATAATGCTGATGTTGTCGATGTTACCGATGATGCAAATGTCAATAAAATATTGTGTTTAGTAACTTGATTATAAATGTATTTTTATGCGAACTTTATTTTCAGTTCGTTTTGAATGATTCTGTTACACATAACTACAATAAGCTCGATTACTTGTGTGTTGTAAAGTGTTATATACTCGTACAACACAAAAATGCTTGCTTATACAGTCGACACTCGATAATTTGAAATTCAAGGCACCAGAGAAAAATTTCAAATAATCGATTTTTTTTAAAGAGAAGTAAGTAACAATTCAGGCAATTAATATGCCTACCAACAAACAAACATATGTACGTACATATTGTTAGCTTAATATAGAAAAGTCATAACCAGGCAAGCCGCAAATATGCAATTGCATGTTTTTTTTTGTGTGACGTATTAATGCGAGGATAAAATATTTATGCATTTTAGAACTTTTTATGAATGTTGGCATCGATTTGTTAGTGCATATTTTTGCATATTTTACCCCATAAAGAATGTTTTTGCATATATCAGTCTTATGTGCATATTTACATATTTTCGAATTTTTAGAGTATAATTTACGCTTTTAGGGCATATTTTGATACTTTATAGATATTTTTATTTCAATATGATTACAAGCTTATGTGTTGATAAAAATTTTTATTTTTCGCCATCTATATCTCATTTCCAGTTTTCATATAGTGTATATATTTTTCTTAAATATTCCGTAGTTATTACGGACGTTAGTTTCAACAAAAACTCTGTTTTGCTATTTGTGACGTGCTCTGCCCCGAGTTTTCAATCTATAGAAGTATATTTAGATGTGACAGGCAACGTGTTTTATTTGAAAATCTAGGTCAATATTTTGTTGTTTGTTGCAATAAAAATTATTATTATTGTTATTATTGTCTAATTTATCCAAAATACAGTATCAAAGTTTTAATTCTGATATCGTGATCTCTTTATGAAATTGAAGTTAAATTTTTACGAGTATCAAAAAAATAATGTGTATTATTTGATTTAGTCAAATTATTTTTTTTGCGAGTAATACGACAGTTATTCTTTGCTAATTTTTTTTTAATCAATCAAATTATTAATTGAAATCATTAATTGGGGAATACACTTCCTTGTGTTGTAGAATTTTTTAATTAATAATATATTTTCATCTGCAAATAAACCAATTTATTTTATTTTTAAAAGCATATTTTTTGAGTTTTTAGTGCATATTGAATGCGCATAAAACACTTTTTTAGAGCATATTTCTGGTTTCCCTGTTCATCTCATTATTTTTTGAAATCGAGTTTTATGTATATTTCGATAGAAGAGCATCTAAAATATTGAAAAATCCAAAAATGCCTTGAAGCAATGGATATATTAATATACCATTAAAATAATTTCAAATTGTCGATATGACATGGATATTTTTCAATTTATTGAATGTATTTCGAATTGTCTACAAACTCAAATTAACGCTTTTCAAATTATCAAAAGGCAACTGTATATTTTTTACAATGTAGACAGACAATAGTCGTAAAAACCAAGTACAGCTATAAACCTTTTAAAACTAATAAGCAACTTTGAAAAAAATAAGTATTTATTCAATTAAAGCTCCTGTACTTTTTATGAAGTTTTTTTTAGTAACTTTTAGAAATAAATTTCATTTTAAAAAGGTAGCTCTTTACAATAGTAGTTTTTTCAAAAAGCAACTTTTATAGAAGTTAAAAAAAACATTTTTAAAAAGTTTCTTACTAAAAAAGTCGTATGTTCAGAGAAGTACGTTTTGAAAAAAGACCTTTAAAAACGTACTTTTTAATTAAGGACAAGCACTTTTTAAAATGCTTTTTAAAAAGTTTTGAAATACCTTAAAGAGAACTTTTAAAAATTATATTTCAATAAGTTTTTTTATGTACCAAACTACAATTTTCCTAAAAGTACCTTTTTAATCAAGTAGCTCTGAAAAAGTTGGTTTTTAAAGTACCATAATAATACCTTATCAAAAAGTGCCGTTTTCATAAAAATATTTTTTTTTAAAAAATACATTTTAAAAGTGGTTGTTTTATAATACATACCGCTCCTATATTCCAACATAGACATATCTCAAAAATGCGTTTTTGGAGTTACTAATCTAGTACACGTACCTCTTGAGAAAAGAAAATATTTTTATATCTTCATTTCTATATGTTTATATGTAAATCGAAAAGTTAATTTTTGCAGAACTAGCTTTTTGAGTTATGCCTCTGTTGCAATATAGCAACGATATGTACATTTTATTTTGTTTTAAATAAGTAATTTTTCAAAAAAGATATCTTTTTAAATAAAAGTAATTTATTTTTTAGTTAGTTTTATTATTAACCCTCGACTAAAAAAAGGGGTGTTATAAGTTTGTAGTGTGTGTCTGTGTGTCTGTGTATCTGTGTATCTGTGTGTGTGTCCGTGTCCACGTACAGGCCAAACCGCTGGACTGATTTTGATTTAGGTTTTTTCTGTTTGAAAGATGACTTGATCGAGAGGGTTCTTAGCTATGTTTGAAGAAAATCGGTCCAGCCGTTTAGAAGATATAACATCTTTTCTGAAAAAAGTCGGGGATTTTGAAATTTTTAATTTTTGTTATTACTGTTCAAACTTCATTTCTTTTTATATACATACATATATATATGACTTGATTAGGCTTAAGTTCGTATCGCTTTGTAAGCCAAATTACATATGATAATTATTAGTGAACAAATAACACCACATTTAATTGTAAATATTCTGACAAACACTTAGTAGAACGGAACAACTACTAACTGTTTTCAAAGGCCACCACACCTTCATCATGAGCGTTCTTTGTGTTTGGTCTACTGTATGTGGTGTCAGTTGATGTAGATTTTTTTTTATATACTCAAATGCAAATGGAATATGTGAATTGTTTTGATTCATCGTATTACACTTTTCTGAAAGCTTTTATTTTTGTAATGAAACCCCAATTTTACCATCTCTAAATTTACAACTTTATTTCAACTAAAATGACCTTCTTCTAAAAGTACTTAAAACACACATGTTTAAGAAAAATACTTTGAAGAGTACCTTTTTAGAAAAGTGACTTTTAAAAAACTACATACAATACATTTTAAAAAATTGACTCTTAAAAAATTAGCACAAATGTGCTTTTCATAAAAAAAGTTCGTTTTAAAAAAACTGTCTTTAGACAAATATTTACCTGATTTACATATTTGCTAATTGCAGCGCTATAAAAGAGAATTTTATATAAAGAAAAGCGTAGATTGAATCTCTGATTCATTTTTGACAACTTTTTTGATATAAGTTGCTCCTCGAGGTCTCCTATTGACAAATAAAAAATTTTCATGCAACTAATTTCATGAACAAAATGCTTAATGTAAATTAGGTAAAACATGTAAAGTATGTTTGTCTAAAGACAGTCTTTTGAAAAGGGGGTGTGATCAGTTTATTGTTCAGTTGGGTGGGTCATTGTCCATCAGCATGCAGCGAAATTTTCAAGATAATTATCGCTAAAATGCTGGAATTTATGTAAATAAGGAAATTACTTGCAACAACTCAGTGAAGCAAGTTTAATTTTTCACAAAAACAAAATTATCTTGTAATCAAATAACAAAACTAAGCGCAAATGTGCAAATTTTCCCATTTTAACACTTTTGGACGTCTTAACAACAACAACAACAACAACAAAATCATTAAAACGCCTAAAGTAACATTTCTTTTTTTTCAACAAAAAGATATCGTTAGACTTCAGTTAGCAATATCTAACAAAAATAAGGTAAACCTCTTCATCATTTAATGGTTTTCTAATTGTTTTTGTAAATTTATTTAAGTAACATGAAGCGGTTTATTGACTGCAGTAGTTTAATTTCAGCAGTTGAATTTCATAAAGACCTTCACTAAATCAAAATTTCAATTTATATTTTTTTTAATTGCAATTTGTTATGTAAGTGAAAGTGAAATGTATGTCAATTAGAATTTAATTTGCTTTGAATTTCAAAGAAGTTCGTCTTTTTCATACAGCTTGGGAATAGTTATTTTTAGATGTTTGGCATTAGCATTATTTGTTATTAAAACGCATTTAAAAATAAGTTTAACTTATCTCTAAATTTGAACCCCAATTGAATATGAATTGAATATGAATTGAATAAATTTAATTTTTCTACTAAACAAAATAAATTAAAAAAAAACTATTAATGGACTTTTTTTACTTTTATTATATGTATGTATATATTTTGAGTTTTCGTAGTTAATTTTCAAAAGCAAGTTTTTTAAGGCCGCAATTTATGGCCAAAATTGTTTAAGTGGGTGTTTAATTATAAATTATATAAAACTACTTTCTTTCAAAAGGTTTTATTATTAAATTATGTATTTTTTTTTGAAAACTTACTTTCCTTAAAAGCTTTCCAAAAAATATTTTTAATGCATTTTCAAAAGGTTATTTGAAGCAACTTCTTTTTTGAAATGCTATTTTTAAAGCTACTTTTTTGCAAAAATAACTACAAATTTATTGTATATATTTTCAAAAAGTTCCTTGACACAAGTACTTTTTCAACAGCAATTCCAACAGGTATTTTTTTCAAAACGTGCTTATATTCGAACGGTATTTTTATTTTATTTTTTTTTTTTCAAAAATTTAATTTTTTTCCAATGTGATTTTTTAAGCTCTAATTTTTTCTAAATGTACTTTTTTGGGAAGGTACTTTTCAAAAAAAAAAAAAAAAATGTTTATTGTATTTTGTATCTTTTTGTTTGATATTCGAGCTTGAGGTCACTTTTTGGATAATTATTTATTTTATTTTTCCAATATTTCGCCACTCCGTTGTGTGGCTTCTTCAGGGAGTATTTTATTTTTATTTTAAAAACGTTATAAAGTCTTTTAACAGTTGCAATTTTTTTGATGTTTGTTTTTCTAACAAAAAGATATAAAAATCAAATAAGGTCGAAAAGAAAATAGATATACAATCATTGTATTTTGTTTAAAGTCCTTTTTTGAAATGCAATTCCTTTTAAATTAAATGTTTCGACAAGAACTATTAATTTTTAACTGACTTCAAAAAAAAGAGAAGGTTATTTTTCAAAAGGTTCTTTGAAAATACACATTTTTCAGAATCAAATTTTTTTGTATAAAGCTTTTTCAAAAAACACTTTAAAAAAATATTTTCAAAAAGAACTTTTTTCAAAAGGTACTTTATTCAAAAGGTACTTTTTTCAAAAAGTGCTGATCTTTAAATGGTCCTTTTTTGAAGTGGTATTTCTTTTTGAAGAGAAACTTTATTAAAAAATACTTTTTTGACAAATTTCAATACATTTTTCAAGAGATTGCTTTTTCAATTTTATGAAATTTTTTTACAAAATTTAATTTTTTCAAACTCTAATTTTTTAAATTAGTATTTTTTGATAATCTTCATAAAGTACTTTTTTTGAAGCGACTTTTTTAAAAGCCCTTTTTGTCAAATTTCCCTACATTTTTCAAAATATAGCTTTTTAAAAAGGATTTTTTTTAATAAATTTTTTTTAAGTTTAATTTTTTCAAACTCTAATTTTTTAAATGTATGTAGATACATTTTTGAAAATATTTTTTGTATTTTCAAAAGGTTTGAATTTTTTTGATAATCTTTATAAGTTCCTTTTTTTCGAAGAGGTAGTTTTTTAAGAATACTTTTTTGAAGATCAACTTTTTTGACAAATTTTAATAGATACATTTTTCAAAATGTATTTTTTAAAGATTTTTTTTTCAAAAATTAAATTTTTTTAAATTCTAAGTTTTTCTAAATGCTTTTGTTTGAAAAGGTACATTTTCAAAAAAATTCAAAAGGTTTTTTAAACAAGCAATTCTCTCGAAATGCAATTTCTTTTGCACTTTTTTCAAAATCAATTTCTATTATAATTTTTTTTTAAATGAACTTTTCTTAACAAGGTGATTATTTTCAAAAGATGCTTCTTTCAAAAAGTACTTTTTTCAAATATAATTTTTTCAAAACTATAAAACGTTTTTTAAAAGATAATTTTTACAAAAGGTACTTTTTTAATTTAAGTCTTTTTTAAAAAATTTAATTTTTGCAAATAATGTTTTTTTTTTTTGAAACTGTAGTTCAAAATGAAAAGGTAATTTTTAAAATAAAACTTTTATAAAAGTACAAGGTATTGTAAATTTTCTAAGCATGTGCAACTTTACAAAATATTTTTCAAAATGGGCTTCAACATTGTGTGCCACTGTGTGGTCTTAATGTTTAATACTTGCTTATTAAATGTCTAAGGCTTTCCAGCAGGATTTATACTCTAACATACCTGAAATAAAATGATATCAAAAAGTTTAAATTAGCAATTCAGAAAATAAAATTAAAAATAATTTTAAATTTTATTCTTAAGCAGTAAATGAAACTTAATACCTGTAATAATTATTGTAATAATAAAAAACTTTTTGCACTACATTCCTATTTCTACTTATTTCCCATACTCTGTTTGTAAAATATATGACCCAACACCAAACTCCCCCTTCTAAAATGAATGCCTCATAGAAAAATATCTAAAATATGTTGCAAGTTTGTACACAAATACATATGTTAACACCTTCCAACACTTGCCAGTAGCAAAAATGCATTCAAATTCTCTATTTCACTCTACAAATAGGAACTTACTACTTCCCTACAAGCAGAGTTTGAATTATTTTATTGTTAAAAAAATTCATTAAAAAGTCATTCACTTTTTTTCTTGTTTCTGTTGAATCTACATTCAAATAATAAACTTAATCATACATAAGTTTGCAAAAAAAAAAAACAGTTTTAGTAAATACATGAATGTATGTAGTTTGAATGTCTATTAAAAAAATAATTGTTAGAGAAAAACAAGTAAATTGTTTGTTTGTTTGTTTTTGCTGTAGCAGTACTAACATACTTATTTCGAATGCATTAATGTGTTGCACTCGTACTTTCAACAAGCTACTGCTGCAAACAGTGCAGTGTGTGGTGGTTTAAATACATATAAAATGTAATTTTTATTTCATTCAAAGTTGTTGAGTTTTTGTTACTCGTATTTCATTTTAATTTAATTTTGAAAAAGGAAAACTTAAAAAAAAATAAATAAAAGTAAAAACAATACACATGTATTTATTTGTTGTATGCAGTTTTGCTAGTGAAGGCGCTGCATTCATTCATTATGTGAAAAAGTCATTAGAAAAATTTAAAAAAATAAATACAAAAAGTTTTGCCTGAAAAATTAAATATATATAAAATAAAATACTTCGTTACACTACAATGATTTCAATGTATAAATTAAAGTTTTTTACTCTTTTTGCTGAGCCGGTCTTTGTGTGTGTGGAAGAACTTATCCTTATTTTTTGTTTAATTTTTCAAATTTCCTTTTATTTATTTGTTTAGTTTCAATTGAATTTTAAGCATAATTAAAATAACAGGCACCAAAATCAATCATTCATCATATCGCTCATTTATTCAAACAACGTCATAACTCGAAAAATGGAATTTTTGAGTTAATGAAGCAAAATTATTCCTCACATCTTTAAAAGTAACGTTATTATAACAAACAGGAATTCTAGCAAAAATTTAATGTATGATGAGAAAAAGCACATATATCGTGCCATAACCGCCAAAAAAGCTTAAGCGACAAAATTTTCGAACTTAATTTTTAGACCAAAATCGATTATTTGCGATCATAAGTAGTCGACTTTCGTCAAAAAAAAAAACGAAGTCCGAAAATGCGTCGCTTAAGCTATTTTTGGCGGTTATGGCTCGATATAGGCCCTTATTATTATGAGTTGCATTCGATTTTCGTTCTTTGCTGGCTATCGAACATCGAAAATCGAATGTTTAATTCATATTATGAGCATCGAAAATTTCGTTGACCAACGAATTTTCTACCGAACAGAATTTAGCTTTCGTTGAAAAAAAAATTACAAACTAGTGTTTTTTATTTTTTAGGTATAGTTGTTAACAATTCTAAAAATCACTTTGAGTGACATTCATAATAAGAACATTCTCTGTCGAATGCTCGTCATAATACCAAATGAAAATTCGTTCGATCAGTACTTTCGACTACAGTCGAAGATCGAAAGTTGCTGATAATAAGGGCCATATAGTTTCAAGCAAAGCTGCTTATCTATTGACATTTAAAGTACTGCCAATATATTTTATAAATTCGTATTTCATCCAACCACCAACTACTGTGCACCACAACATAAAACCCTCAAGTCATATTACACAAGTCGTTTTGGCTGCCTTATAGTAGCATTTAACAATTATTTTTGTTTACTTTTATTTTCTTCTTATTTTCAGTTAATATTTACTAAAAACTACAAGATAAATAAATAGCTGCTCATGATGTGTGTATTTATTTTGTTAATAAGTTTTTCAACGTTTTCTGGATTTTACTCGTATTTTTTTACATTTGTAGTTTTTATTTGCTTTTTAGCTGCTGCTAATTCCTTTGTGTGTTTAAAAGTGAGTTTTTTTTCAAACAAAAGTTTATTTTCATAATTTTTCAGCCAGCTTCTTGTGCATTTGAGTGCAACTTGTAGTCATGCAATATTAGCTTTACTTTCTTGGAGGAAAATTTAAAACCAAAATATGAAAACATAACGAAGTAAACCAAATACGGGTACATAATTAAATAGTACAGAACTAAAAGTTTTCAATGAGAATAATGATTTCACAAAAACATAAACAATTAACAAAAAAAAAAAAAAATAGGGAAGAATTTAAGAAAAATTTTAAAAAACTCATAGAAAAGAATACAAAAGACCGCGAAAGAAATCGTCGAAATTCCTTAAATAAGAAATTGCTGTCAATAAAAATCGCCAAAATAGAAAAATCATCAAAAATACAAAATGATCAAAAATAAAAAATCGCTAAAATAAAAACTCGTAGCAGTAAAAAAATCGCCATAGTAGAAAAATCATCAAAACAAAAAAAAATCGTTAAAACAAAAACAGTTTCACAAAGAAACTGCACAATTAACAGAAAAAATTAGGGACGAATTTTAGGAGGATTTAAAGGAGTCATAGAAAAGAAAAACGCAAAAATCAACGCAAAAATAAAGAGAATCGCCAGACTGTTGCAAATTTAGAGATAGTAAAATTTAGCTTTCATTATAAATTATATTTAAAAGCTTTCCGCAAATTATAATACGATGAATAAAAACAATTCACATATTCCATTTGCAATAACGGCTGAGTATATAAAGCAGAAATGTACATCAACTGACACCACATACAGTGGACAAAACACAAAGAACGCTCATGTTGAAGTTGTAATGGCCTTCGAAAACAGCTAGTTGTTCCGTTCTATTACGTGTTTGTCAGAATATTTACAATTAACTGTGGTGTTATTTGTTTATTAATAATGATCACATGTAATTTGGCTTGCAAGGCGATACGAACTTTAGCCTGATAAAATCATAAATATAGAAACAAATGAAGTTCGAACAATAATAATAAGAAATCGCCAAAAAAAAATTACGAAAAAAAATTTTCGAACAAGAAGTGGATGCCATAAAATATCGATTAAATAGAAAATCATCAAAAATAAAAAATAGCCAAAATAAAAAATCGTCGCCATAAAAAATCGCCATAGTAGAAAAATCATCAAAATAAAAAAATCGTCTGAAAAAAAAGTTCCAGAATGAAAAATATTGAAAATCTACTCGTTTAAAATCGATTAATTATAATTTATGGGCATAACAATTAATTATAAATTACAAGGCGATATAAATTGGAAAAATACAACTTTCGAGAAAAATCTTAAATATTAACAAATTAATAGACTGTTCTTATATCATGAAAAGTTCTTCGCTTTTTCTAGGCCATAATTTTTTCACACAAAATTGCCTTAAGCCATTAGTTGTGTGCGCGCACGCAAAAGTTTTTACAAATTTTTACTGAACATTACTGCATTTTACTAAATTGCCTTCTTTTATCCAAAATACAGTAAATGAGAATACAAATTTTAGTTGCTCAACTTTTGATTTTGTATGAGAAAGTTGAGAAGTTAATATATACTTTTTGTAAAGAAAAACTGTCGAGTCTAAAAACAGAGTAAGAGAGCAATGATCGGATGATGCCAGATCTATAGCAGCAAAGGTCAATGACTTTAAAAGACAAACGCGTACTATTTATTGTTATTATTTAAATAATAATTTCATATTCGCGGCATGTAGAAATCATTTGCTTAAATTTAATATGAAAAGAAACATCAAACAATGCTTGAAAATATTGTGAAATTTCAAACTAAAAAGTCCAACTTGGCGACATTAAAAGCCACATGCACACGAGGAATTCATTAAATAACTACAAAAGTAACAATAACAATTAAAATTCGCTACAAAACATTGACTCAACAAGACAGCATAAAATAATAATTTATGTTTTCCAAAATTATCACGTTTAAAACATGCGACAAATTAGTAATTCCCATTACAAGCTTGCAACTACATAACTGCAGCTGTCCCATTATTTACAAAAAAAAAAAAAAAAATATTTTCAAACGCATTTGCTTGTGCAACACTTTAGTTACTTTTAGTTGGTAAAATTTCAAAACAACAGTCTTAAAGCTGCATATATGTAAATATTTTTTTAATAAAATCTTTAATGTTTATTCTCTTTAACTATTTCTTATTAGAGTTATAAAAGTCATGTACATATCTACATGAATGGCATTTGGTTTCAATTTCAAAAACATTTTTCCTTATGCGAATTATGTTTTGCCTTCGTTAACCTAAAAATTAAGAATTTTTAATGTAACGAATAATTATAATTTTTTTTGTTGCTTCTTCTTCATTAAATTTTTGCTCAAATTGCAAATTCACATTTCGTTTACACAAAAAAATACAATTGTCAAAGCAATTGAAATGAGCTTAAAGAAATCGTAAAAAATAAAAAAAAAACAATTGCATGCTGTTCGATGTTTGTGTGGCAACAGCCAACAAGATGATGATTAAAGCAAAAACCAAAAACAAAAAAAAAAAAAAAACTATTAAAAAATCGAGAAGCAAAAGATACAAATTAAAATACAATGGGGATTTTTAAATGGTTAAGTTTTAATTAAACTTTTATGGGTCAAATAAAAAAAAAAATACAAAATACAAAAGAGTGGCACTGCGAACGAAGGTAAGAGAGCAGTTGAGACAGAATAAAATAAAAAACTAATTTTTATTGTAAGGTTTATAAAACAGGGGTCTAATCGTCGCTTTCGATAACGATTCGTGATTCGATCACGTTTTTTCAGTTTGAGATTATTGCATTCGCATTCGAACAATGTAATAATATGGTTCGATATCGAATGCCATAATCTCAAAGTGAAAAAATGTGATCGAATCAGCACGTTATCGAAGGCGACCATTATTATTACATTTATTTATTTATTTACTTGATATTAAAATTATATACAATATAATGTTAATGTATACATTGATAGCACTGGCAGCCAAGGCCATCGGCTAAGTTTTTGTAAAAGTAGTTCTAAATATTAATTTTGAGTTTCGAGATGAAGTAAAAAATGGAATTTATATTTTGTACTGAGGGGTTTCTGAGTAAGCTGATACCGTTGTTCGATAGATATTTGTCGTGATGATCTTTTAAATGATGACATGTTGATAGGATATGTAATACGTTGTTAGTTGAACCACAAAAGGCACAGGTGTTGGCAAATTTTTGTTTAGTAGGTGACTATGTGTGGTGATGGTGTGACCCATACGTAGCCTTGAAAAGATTTTAATCTTGTTTTTACATATGTTGGTTGAATATACAGGCGGTGTGTAATTTAGATTAATTTGTGAAAAGTGGGGATGATGGTATTCTTTAAATTTAGTTACTCTTTGTATAGCGAGTTTATTTATTATTACGTTACGGAGGTCAGTTTTTTCAGTTGTTGGGTCCCTGATAATAAGTGCATAGCAGCTATTTTTTGCAGCTGAATCAGCAAAGTTATTACCTACTATACCAAAATGACCAGGAATCCATGCTATTTTTATTTTGTTCTTGGAAATAATTAACAGGTCTCGAATTTTGTTTACCGTTTGCCATTTGATATTAGATGGATTATTGATGGCTGTTAAAACTGAAAGGCTATCAGAAAAGATAATACAATTTTTCCTTGTTTTGATTGCTATATGTAGTGCTTGGATGATTCCGGCAGCCTCTACTGTGAAGATGGAAGACGTGTTAGAAAGTAATTTAGTTATGAGTACATTACCATTTTGAACCAGGACCGCGTATGCAACATTTTCATTATCTTTAGATGCATCAGTGTAGAGATGATGCCAATTTGGTCCTCCAAGGGTTGATTTGAGATCTTTATACAGTTGTATATATGTTTCGTTGGATGTATTTTGTTTCTTGAATTGTTGCATGAATTGCATGAATTGTTGTCGAATAACCATGTTGGGTGTTTGGAGTTATATTTATAAAGCTTATCTTTGCAAGCCAGTATATTATTGTTGACAATCCTATAGAGTGATGATTTGACTCTAGGGTCTCTTGTTGATGATATGATGGATTGCGACGTCAGCATCTATGATAGAATTGTTGATAGATAGTACTTTAGGTAGCAATCTGTTAAGACATTCAGAGATTTTTTGTTCCAGCGATGGAAGTCCTGATTCGATTAATAAAATTTGTATGGGAGTGGTTCTGAATGCATATGTGCTGGCACTGATTGTGTTTGGTGGTATATTGTTTAACTTCGCTTTTGACGTATTGCCATACAGAAATATACCATATTATTACATTTATACTTTGGCAAAAAATCACTTTTATCGCATAAATAAAGTTAAAAAAAAATTTAATTTTTTACAAAAAATATTTTAAATAAACCATATTTAATGATATAAGGCCTCATTTAGAAAAAAAATAATTTGTGTTTACAAAATGTTTAATAAACAAATTCCCATACAAAATTTGTTTTGCAAACCTTTCGGAAACCAAAATAATTTTTTTTTTAATACGGCAGATATATTTTCTTTGTTGAATAATCTTTTTTTCTACGAAAATTCCTTATATCACAAAAATCAACTTTTCACAATAATTAGTTTTTTCCCTTTAACAAAAAAAAACCCCTTTTTGCACATATAGAGACAGGCGTTTTTCAAATAAATTATTAAAAATAAATTTTTCAGAATGTCTTTAAAATTTTACTACATATATTATGAGTTAAAATCATTTATTTTCTTCTTCGCAATATGTATTTAGTTTTGCGTCTGATTGTTAAAATGTATTAAATTTAATTTTACTTTCCAACTCAATAACGCATTGAGCAAATAAATAAAAATTTAATTTGTATTTTAAAATAGTATGTACATATTAACAATAAACTTGCGTGTTTATAGTTAGTTTTATTTTGAACTTTTTTCCAACTAAATATAAATATATCTTTAAGTTTATCCACATTGGAAAAAAGTTTAAAAATTTCTCTTATTAAAAAAAAGCAAAAATTCAATTACATGTGCATACATGTACATACATAGTTTATACTTAGACATACAGATCTATATACATTTAAAAATACATCATTACATCAAGTTTTTTTAATTGATCAAAACATAAATCTCAAATTCTAGTTTTTAATTTCGAATCTGACTTATTTATTTAATCTCGTAATTTTGGTATAATTATCTTTAAGAAAAAAATTGCAATTTTTCTTTTTGCTTCACATTATAAATAAACTCCATGAGTATGCATCAAATATTGTTGCAGATATGTATTATATTTTTACTTAGCAATGATTTCAGAAAATTTCTTTCAACTTTAAAGTTTACTATTCATCAATAATTCCCTGTTGGCAGGCAGCAAGTACTAACCAATACTCCACCCACTGATTAATGGATAATTGTTGAATTACATAAGTCCGACTTAATTAAAATGAAAATGTAAGTCATAAGCGTTGGTTGGTTGGACAAGTATTTATTAAAGTTGCCACACATCTTTTCTTCTCCTTCTATTTATCATTTGTGTTGCAATGTACAAGTATTTGTTGCAAATAATAAATATTCATTCAGCAAACAAATAGTAGCAAAAAAAAAAGTTGGCTTTCAAACAGAAAAAAAGTTGCAAGAAGCCAAAAGAAGTGACTCTTGGGCTTAAACCGCACCACACTTTCGATTTTTAAAAGCAAAAAAAAGCTCATAGGCTTTTATACACAGACCATGCTACGTTATTGAAGAGACTCACAAAGGAAAATTATATTTTAATATAATTTGATGAGTATGCATCAAACTTGTTTACAAAAATTAGTTAGGTAGTAAAGGTTCTTGTATATACTAAGGGAAATAAGTAAAAGAACAACTTTAGAGTTTTTGGAGACGTTCTATTATTCTTCACAATTTTTAGGTCGTAAATATCTTCCAGATTTGTAACTCCAGATCTTAAAGATAATAAATAAGTATGTAAAGCAATGCTGTATGTGTATTCATTTGTATAAGAAGCCGATTGCTGTTCGGGACTCTGGTGCTACTTTGGGCAGCTGTGATGTAGATAAACCAGTGATATTTGGAGTTAACTTTTACGCTTCTTCAGAATGATTTTATAATATTTTTAAGCAGCTGAATATTTATATTTATTTAGACTTTTTTAAATTCCGATTTTTGATAGGTATAAATGCATTTTATGATCTTTGACTTTTTGCCAGGCTGAATAATTTTGTTATAAATTTGCAATTGTTAATTTATCTTTTTAGCCTTGTATTCATGCACGAAATTTTAAACATCAATTAATTGCCTTACGTAGGGTACTTAAGCTTTTTGTGGCATAAAGACAAACAGCAGTTAATTGTAATTAGTACGTGGTAGTTTTAATTAGCATAATTTTGTAAACTGTTTTTTTTTCTACACAAACGTTTGTAAGATGTATTAACCACATTAAAATATGTATTTAAATAAACAAAATGATTTTAATGTATGTATGTACATTTAATACATTACAATCTTACATAATCGTAGGATTTTGAAGAAAATGTGACCCTGATTTAAAGCAGTTTATGAAAATGTTCAAAATACATACATATGTACATATTAGATTAGGGTTTAATATTTTAAAAGATGGAATTAATTAATTAATTATCTTAACTCGAGTTAAGTTATGTAAATCTGTACAACTATTTAATTCCCGCTGTAATAGATTCAATGTAATAGTCATTTCCCATAAATCAGCAGCCCTTTTCGACATAACCAAAGCGACTTTGGATCACTTCTATTTTCACTTTCTATTTTGTTTAGCTGCTTTTTCCAACCACCACCCCCACCCCTTGACAAATGAAATATTACTAAAAGTTAACACACAAAAACTAATTTATCTAAACTGAAGCCAATACTTAACAAATTTCGTATTTTAGAGTGAAGTGAAGATTTTAATAGATTAAACCGATTTATTTACCAAAACCATCAGAGTAGGAAGCACATCCTGTGTACTACCACATCCATGAATCCTAAGTTGAAATTCTGCCCACATCGGTAAAAATTTTAAATTTTAAAAGAAATATTTTATAAAAATTCACAAATTAACATAAACTTGTTCCAAGGCTTAACGAATTTTGGCTTAATATCGTAAAAACAGCTGTGCTATTCCGTTATTGTAATGGGTGGCTGACAGTATTGCCATTCTTTAAGCTTCTGCCGAGCTGCCAACCAAAGTAATCCTAGCAGCCAATAGATGGCACTTGTTACACCACCCCCAGGTAGAGCCTAATTGAAACATCTAACTATTCATAATCCTTGAATAAAATAAATTAACACATGTACATAGTGTGATCATGAAAAAGCGCATGTTACTTTCTCGGAATTTTATTTTAGCCGTATTAAATGAAATATTTTAGTATGGTTAATTTTTCAGATTCTTGGGCACATCAATATGTAGAATTTGTGGTGGTGGCTCTACCTGGAAACCACCATGCATTACCCCCACCATTTGGCGTGACACTAGTTAAAAACAATGGCAATTCTGTTAAGTTGTGGAAATCTTCTTACGATATTAGCAGAAAATTCCTTTTGAATTTTTATGTTCTTAAAAGTTTATATTAATTTGTGAGTTTTTATTTATAATCTGTGGTTTTTATAATATAGTGCTTGTGTAAAAATTGTTATAAATTTGGGAGAATTTCGGCTTGCTGCCAGAAATTTTTCCTGCTCCGATAGAATTTGGTAAGTCAATCAGATGTAGTTTATTAAATCCTTATGTATGTATGTATGTGGTGACACCAAGAAAATTTTTGGTGTTAACTTCCTGATCAAGAAATCGAAGAAATAATTTGTAAAATTTCATAAACACAAGGACTGCAAAGAGCAGCTTTGATATGCATGGTGTGCTTTGGACAAGAGCCCTTTCCGCTAGTTAAAAGGGTATGTACATGCATACCCATCAAAAAAAGATGAAAAAAAGTAGAAGATTTACAAAAGTAATACGAAGCACTTCAAACTCCGAGCAAAAAGTAGTGTATTTTTCATTAGTGTGTCATTGGAGCGAAGTGATTTCTTTTTGCCAACCCGTGAGTGAATAAGATTTACTTTTTATTTGCTATAAAAACTCTAAAATAAGGTTTGATTTTTTTATTGGTGAAGTAAATCCAATACATGTAATTTACATTTTCTAAAGCAGTTAAATCTCTGATTTAGGAAGTGGTGCTTATTCACTTGTTTACTAGCCCACTTGGAAAGACATCTAATTCCTAAAAGTATTCTACTCATTAAAATAATTATCTCACAAGAAATAAGAAGGGAAACCTATGGGCAAATTACGAAACTCATTATCGAACGATATTACGAAATATTTCAATAGAGTTTATATGGAATCATTCTAAAATTTCGAACCGTTTCGAATGCCGTAATTTGCAACCAGTTCAATATTCTATTTGTTTTTGAAGTTCAAGATTTTGTACTTTTAAGCATTTCAATCAACCTGTCAATTTTATTAGCTTACGTGCTTGCTCGGAGTTTGAAGTGGTTCGTATCAGTAGTGGTGCTTTTTCTTCTTTGGAATTTATTTGAATTTATTTATTTATCCATTTATAATACATATATATAGCCATTTGGCCAATAATAAATACTGTATTACAATCATATAGAAAATACAACTCACACACCTTTGTAGCAAAGGAAATGCCCCATATCAAAAAAAAAAAAAAAAAAAAAAAATAACGTGAGTTTCAAGTGTACGTTAAAACCGAGTTTTATATGGAATTTTTTTTAACGTACACTTTAAGTACACGTTACTTTTTTGTTTTTGCATATGGAGGAATATCGTGCCATAACCGCTAAAATATTTTAAGCGAATCTTTTTTGAACTTCGTTTTTTTGACGAAAATCGACTATTTATGATCGCAAATAATAAATTTTGGTCAAAAATTGAAGTTCGAAAATTATGTCGCTTAAGCTATTTTGGCGGTTATGGCGCGATATGTTTATTTATATCTTTATTGAGATGTACATATATAAATTGAAAACTCAAAAGTTAAAACTTATTTTCTGCAAAACTATTTTTTTTTGAGTTAGGCTAGGCGCCTGTTGCAATAAAGGAGCGTTATACATATGTACATAACCTTAATTAACATTTTAATAAAAAAAAAAAGAAAAAGGAAGTTGCCCCATAAGTTAAGATGTGCTTTGCGTTAAATTATTTACACAAGATTTTACATCTTTCTTTAACACAATTAGCAGTTCTTCTTTTTTTTTTGTTGCAAATATCTTTCCTCTTCCTTTATATGGTTTATGATGATGCCAAAGATTAATATATCTTTTTCAATATCTTAGTTTTTATGTTATTTTTCTTATCACTTTTAACTTAAGCAATAACTGGTATTTTACATAATACATATTAACTTTTGGCTTAAAACTTTAATGTTTAATTTACTATGCAAATCAATGACGATTTGCATACTTACTGACTGACCAATATATTAAAAGAAAATTATATAATATCAATTTATAAATATCTCATTTAGAGTTCAAAAGAGAAACTTTAAGTTAATTTGAAACAGATTTGGAAATTCCATGAATTAGTAAAAATTTTCAATACCTATAACGATATTATATTTATATCGCTCCTTTTTTTGAATAATGTCATAACACAAGAAAAAAAATTTACACATTTGCAGAAAACGAGTTTAAGGTTTTCATTTTACACTCAACTTAATGGTGAAAGAAAATTAATTTTTTCTCTGAAAATACAAGCTATTGGGTAGGTACGTAATTTTTACACAATGTAAATAACGATATGAAATAATTGGGACCAGTGGATGTCGACAAGTCGAACGTTGTCGGCATCGTGGGACAGGCCCTTAGTTTTGAGTTATTACTCATATTATATGCCAATTGCCGTGTAAATGGCGACATTGAACTTTTATTGCCATTTCCTTCTCTTTTAGATCTAACCAAAAATTTTTGTTTAGTGTTTGTCTGATTTATAACGACATCAATTGCACAGATGTTGCTGCAACTAACTTTATGATACAATTTCTACATATATTTTATATATTATTTTAAGTCTTTGCTGTCTACAACTTAAACCATAATTACCAATGCTTTAATACTTTAAAGTATAAAATATGAACAAAAATACTTAAATTTTGTAAAAAAAAATCACGAAAGACTGCTGCATGCAGTCTTACGATAAAACAAAAAATTTAGGGTTTTTTATGCCACAACCGAAAGAAAGAGAGAAATTTTTTTGTGGCAAAAACTAGGAAATATTTTTTAAACTGGAAATAAAATAAAATTGTTGGTGGCAGCAAGTAAATATTTGTCTTCCTTTTCTTTTTAATGCTTACAACATCTTCTTCTCTTTCGAGATTTTTGTATTTTGTCTTTCAGAGTTGTGGGCCATTTGTTAAAAATTTCAAGTTTAAATTGGAAATTTAGCAATAATAAATGTTTTTGTTTTTGCTTTCATGAAATGAAAACAAAAGTGCAGAAGATGATGTTAAACAGGATTTTGTTCGAATTGGCTGAAGTGGGATAAACTTTATGAAAAAAAAGTTTTTTGTTTCTTCAATTATTTTGTTTTTTACATCTACATAATTTAAGCGCCATCTGCTGTCGGTCAATTGTGGTCAATGGTAAACAATATTGAACTCTAGTAAATATTTCAAACAGCTTAAAGACTTTCACTGGGCTCACATAAATTAAAAAAAAAAAAAAAAATGTGTCGCTTTAATTAAGTTTTCCTGAAAATTCCTCTAAATTTAAATTTGTTGTTAAAGCAGTCGTTATTAAAATCATAAATCTATTAAAATTAGGCTTGTAAGAAAAGAATCGATACTATGTTACTATGTTTGCTGTTAAAAATTATGGAATTTAGGTCTATCTAAATTCATCTTTTCTGTTGTAATATACTGTAGTAGTTGGCTTTGAAAGTATCTGATTATAAATAATGCGTTTGTTTAAAGAATACTGTGATATTAATATTTAATTTTTTTTTATAGTTTAATCTCTAAGGGCGACTTTTTGAGTTCAAGATTAGAGATTAAATTAACCTTAATCTTCATTTGTGATTTTTGGGTAGTCGATTATATGATTTACTTTCTAGTTTAAGCGGGCAATCGTGGTGGTTTAATCATACATTAACATTGACAACATACACTTGTGAAACTTATAACTTTTTGTAAAAATTATATTATAAAATAATTTAAAACCACATAAATAAATATATATATTTTATATTATTTATCTATTTCCTTTAACAAGCGCAATATTTTACTTGTAAATAATAAAACATGGCAGTTTCTTCTTCTTCCCACAAAAAAATCAAAGTGTGTTGATAACATGTATGACTTTTACACAGAAAATGTTGCCACTATTTTGTTCCTCAGTATGGCAATACTACAAATAATAAGAAGTTTAAACTACCACTCAAAAATATCAAACTAATTAATTTGAGATTAAGTTAATTTTCGGATTAGCTAATTATAGAAATAAACTAATCTTAATCTCGATCCCAAAAAGTCGCCCTAAATATTTCAAACATGACTTCTTTCAATACTTCATGTTTTTGTTCTAAATTCAATATACATATTTAAATAACAATGCAGCAACTATGAGTAGAAATGTTAAAATATTTAGCAACAGGTCTGTAGATTTTGAAAGCAAAACAAGTAAAAAAACATTATTTCAAATTGATACTATTTTTATTTCTTATAAAGCCAAATATTGGAATTACTTATTTAAAATAAAGGTTTTTAAGAAGGTACTTCCTTCCGGTAATAATATAATTTTTAACTTCCCAAAAATTTCGAAAATGGGATTTTCATAATATTTCGTCGTTTTGAGCTCCTGAGATCTGAATACTATGTTTCTACCCTGTCGGAAAATCAGTAGTCGACTACAAAAATAATTAACTAATAGTTAACTTTTCTTAGACTAACTAAAAGCTAACTGCAATGTAATCCAGAACTGACCCAGAATCGATTCTTAAGCTGAGTACGTAATCGCATTTGGTGTGAGCCAACAAATTTATTCTCAGCTACTTGGAAACTCATTTCAATTTTATATTAACATTTTGCTATTATTATTTAAGATGGTACCTTAGCTGGGTAGTAGCATGTTTGACTTTACAACGTGTGATACATAGTTCGAAAAATAGCATCTTTTTACAAATTTACTGACTACCAGCTGACTTAAATAAAGTCACCTTTAAGTTAGTTGAAAAAAAGTGCATAGTGGGACAATTGACTATCGCCTAGGATATCACAATGTTAAAATAGATAGTTGTTTCCATTGAAAAGTAATCGAAGTCTCAGGCAGTACTAGTTGCAAAATAGTTAGCTTAAAGTTAGTTTAAAGTTAACTAAGTTTCCGACAGGATATGTAATTATTTATGTGTGTGTGAGCGCGCGTGTATATGTAATAGTGTCCTGCACAAGACTATTTATAATACCTTTCAAGATATGAGAGATTTTTTCAAATGCTTTACTACAGCGAAATATTCTAAAAGAATCGCTAAGTAACACTGTTGGCAAGTAATTTTTTTCGGTGGTTTGTCTTGTCAACAGTGTTGTTTAGCGGTTCTTTTAGAATATTTCGCTGTAGTAAAGCATTGGAAAAATCTGTCATGTCTTGAAAGGTCTTATAAATAGTCTTGTACTGGACACTAATATGTAAACATCTCATGCATTAAGAACGGAAGCAAATTTGAAGCATTTGAAATATGTTGAGCTCACTTATCAGTTCAGTTCGAAAATTTTCGAAAATAAGTTTCACAGAATTGCTTTTTTTATAAATAAAATTTCAAATCTCATGTTTTAGATTCAAAAAGAGACGTCTAAGACTTGATTAGTCTTAGATTTGAAAGGGCACGTCGATTGCTGTCAATTTGACTAAAATGGGGTGATTCATTCGAGAGATATCGTTGACGGAATATTGAATTTTGTAATCTTATTTGTCGACCTCTTTTTATATGTAGAATTAAACAAATTTTTTCAGCTTTAGGTTTTTATATATTTTTATTTCGATATTTCCTTAACCTTAGGTTAACTTCTTTAGGAAATTTCTTATTTTTTTTTTGTTATTTGCAAAAAAAAAAAGAAAAAATTAAATAAAAAATGTTTGAAATTTCCTGAAGAAATTAATCAAAGGTTAACTAACGAAATATCAAAATAAAAATAAATTAAAATATATAAAAACCTAGAGATTACAAAAGTAGTTTAATTGTTGTCGAAATATACCGTAAAAATCAGAGCTCGCAAAAAATGCTCAATCAAATTTTTCTGTGCGGTCTTCTCACTCAAAAGACCTAAAAAAATGAGAGGTAATCACTCAGTGTCTGAACAGCAACCCTCTTTTTCGTTTTAATCGTGTTCTCGCTTCCGGGTTATGGGTTGCGCGTAACACACGAATCGCCTCTTACTGACCGCATGATACGAACAGAATCTTTCGTTGCTCAGCTACTGAGGGTCAGGTCAGTAAGTGAGCAAAACAAGCAAAGTGTTTGCAAAAAAGGTCTTTATTTTTGTTGTTGCGTTTGCTTTATGTTGTTGCCTTAGATATTTCGTCACAGGCAAAGCATTAAAGAGGAAGGGAGAAGATAATAATAATTAACAATAAAAATATGTATCTGTAAAGCAAACTAAACTCGCAACACACATGCATGCTCAAAAGACCGTTTGCCGAGATTTTACGAAATAAAAGGTCTCGAGTGAACACATGAGTCAAGCGATCGAACAAAAGCGATCGTTGGTTGAGCGAAGAGCAAAGCCAAAGAAGAACGAAGTTTGAGGATTTTTTTCGCGACAGTGTCGCATCCAGTGATGGTATTTTGGTGCGTTTCGGGTATTTTTTTGTGCTTTTTGCCTCTTCATAAACGCGAAATTTTGGTTAATACCCTTTTTTAAAAAGCGGGTATTTACAGTGCTTTTAACAATTTCTTGCAGTGCTTTTGGTGCTTTTTTGTTAAATAAAAATATTTTTAATTTACAAAACTAAATACTTTTAAGCGCTAATAGCAGCATACGATGATTTTAAAATCTTATTTTATTTTTGATTCTCTTTGAAAGTTGCACATTTCATAAGATGATTTTTTCCATGTTTCTAGTTTTTATTTTTTTTTTTCTTCCAAAAATTGTATCGGTGTTGCCAGTAGATTTTTAAAAAATCCGTTTTTTCCCTACATGTTAAACAATTTACCCCATACGAAAATCTACAAATTTTAGTAATTTAATTTAAAGAAAGATAAATTAAAAAGATTTAAGGCCTCAGTGATCAAGCAGAATTGCGGTATAAACACATTTTCCATACAAATTGACACAAAAAAGTAGCGCCAGAAAGCAGTCGAGAGATAGAATCTATTTTATTTTGACAGCGTTTTTCTTATCCTCTCACATACAAATAAATATTCTCTCAGCAATCCTACCAAAGACAGGCACTTTGACACCAAAATAATTAGATAAAAGTCTATATAATTTCGAGCAAAAACAAATTTTGAAACGATTTATGAGCAAAAATATATTTTTAATATAGTTATTTTTACATTTATGCACAAAAAATGCAATATGAGAATAACAAATACCTATGTACATTTTGTCCAAAATAAAAGATTTTTCCGATCTTCCCTATACTCATATATTTGTGACACAAATACCTACAGGTGACACTGTTTTGTATTAAAAAAAGCTGTTGTCACATTCAATGAAAAAATGAAATAATGCAACATAAAAAAATTAAAATATGTGTAAAGAAAATTAAAAAAAAAACTCGTAGAACGGAAAATGTGATTTTTTTCTACCCTTTTTGCTTTTTTATACCCTTCGCCTACAAACTCTAAAAATCGTGTTTCAAAAAATCATTGAAAAATCAACGTGTGAATTACGTGTATGTTAAAAACAATGTAGAAAACTTTTCATAATTGGGATTAAAAAATTTAATTTTTTTTGCAAAATAAAAAACGGAAGTAACTGGAGTAATTCTCTCACCCCCCAAAACCATCTTTAACTTAGACAGACTTAACTTGAATATTGTAACAAAAAACTTAAGGGAAAGTAGAAAAAGAACACAAAAAAAAGTTCTAAAATAAACTTCCTTACACATGCAGACATTTATTTCATTCCCCTAATCAACCATTTAGTATTCCATGTTTGCTCGTGTGAAATTGAAATACGATAAAATTTCAGAAAAATTTAAAAAGCTGCAACAAGTGATACACCATAATCGTTTGAAGTTTTATGTGGTTTGGTAATTCTTAAAAAGTTTTCGAGAAGTAATTTATGTGAACAAAGAAAATTAATATAAAGCTCATAAAAATTTCCCAAGTTTACGAAATCCTGCAAACTTTTTGATAAATAAATGCAGTAATATGTTAATGCAAAATTGCAACACTGTTGGTAACACTTATGACAATATTGTAAATCTTCTTACTTTTTAATATTTGGTGCCTATTTAATAATTAATACTAAGAGATGTCTTAGGACACCTTGTTAGAGCTATGCTGCTTGGCAATATAAAACAAATTTCAAGTGTGAAGTAACAATACAATAAAATTATGTTTAATAAGTGATTGAAAGTAGTATGCAATAAGCATTTGTTAAAGCTTACACAACTATTTAATCATACTATGGGGTGGTTAAATTTTAAGGGCCGATTTCGGAATTTTCATAAGGCTGTTAATTTGTAAGTGCAAAGTAAATCAAAATGCTCACGTCTACAACAAAATGTAGGTAAATTTGTATTCACCGAACAAGAGTGCTTAAATTTTAAGGACCGATTTCGATTGAAAGCATGGGGCTACCAATAGCAGCCAATTGTTTTAGACAAAGAGTAGCCAACCCCCAATTTTTTCATATCGTATTGACGTGCTGGCAATGTTAACAACTGGAATAAAGGTGAATATCGCAAAAACAAAAACTTTTAAGTTAAGAGTACTTAAGAAAAGAGTGACGCTTTTAATGCATTCTTTATGTGTAAATGATTTTTCAGTAACAGACATATCTTATTATAAGCCTAAGCTTCACCTACTATTGTATGTATGTACATATGTATGTATGTGTGTATGTGTTACTATATTATTTGACTCCTGATTTTTTTATTATTTGTTTTTACATACTTATTTTTGTTAAATTAATCAAGATTTTGTTTTAATTAATATGTTAATAAATTCTGTTATAACATCTCAAATACTTTGTTTATTTTGAACAAAAATTTGAAATTATATTTTGAGCTTTTACACTCTAAACTCTCCTTTTTAAATGGCTTAATGTATTAAAATTAAAAAAAAAATATTTTCGTGCTTTTTTACCCTCTTTTTCGTATTTTATTGCGCTTTTTACCCTTTTTGTAACAGCTTGATGTGCTTTTGTTCTTCGTAGAGATACCAACACTGGTCGCATCGTGTCAGTGGACGAGTGTTTTTTTCTGACAACAAGCACGAGAGAGACCAATTATTGGGAGCTCTGGTAAAAATTGTCTCATTCAAAATATTTTTTATTAATTTAAAAAGTCTATCTGATGCCGCAAGTTTTACCAAAATCTGTAGCTTTGACTAGTTTTTAAGGGATGACCTGCAAAGTCAACCCAATCCCATATATATTCTTTTTATTCATATACAATTTAAAAATAATTTTTCTCTTTGAAACATTAATCTGCAGTTAAGTATTAAGTATATTATTTATTAATACGAATTTTTATGATTAAAACCTGACTCATTCTACTAATTTATGCACAGAAATAAATAAAGGACAATAAAAACTTCAACGTCAAAAAATTTAACTGAAGCTTTTTATACGTTTTCTTATAAACTATATAATGTGGCATTTTATAATAATTTTAATTTTTCACTTTTGTTATTGTTATTACACATTTACCAAATAAATTATTTAACTCATAATAAAATACTGTGTGGTAATCCTTTTGAATATTTTCAATTGAATAGCTCTAGTAATTCATTTCATTTCATTCACGTTAAAATTGTTTAGTGTACGTACATGCTTAAGATTATATCGCATAATAGATTGAAATTTAATAAAAACGTGCAATAAAAGCTATTGAATTCTGAACAATAAGCTTTCGACAATATATTAATCTGCAGCAAAATATAAAAGAAATATAAACATACACATATGTAAGTGTTTATTTTGAAATTCCACAGCTTAAAACCTCAAACTCAAAAAGTCAACAGACTTTTTAAATTTATCTAAAGCAATTTTAAAAACTCCAGGAGGTCAAAAGTCATTCAGGGGGGAGGTGTAAATACAATGTTTTTAAACTGATTAAAATCTCTACGTCGATGTCATTTTGTATTAAATTAAATTTTTCTTGCATCTATCTCCCTTTTTGGATTTATTTGCATAGTTTGTGTTTCGGCGTATATCCGGTGCAGTATAAGTATACAAATAAAACAAACAAGAATTAATATTTTGTAATAGGTATTGAGACGTAAATCTCTCTTTACTATATTAAATTTTACCTCGTAAAAGGATTTATAATTGCACGTAGTGCTTCGTTGACATCGTAAAAGGACTTATAATTGCACTTAGTGCATTCTTTGACTTCTAAATGACGAGTAAATATTTATACATAAACATTAGTTTAACTAGTGAAATTTGGCAAAGCATTGCTTAAATACCGTTAGCGGGTTACTCGTTGAAATGCTTCCAACAAGGTTGAAAGAAAAGTACTTGAAATTTGTATTAAGCACTCAGAGAAAAGTATTAACCGAATCAAAGAATTTGTACTTAAACAGTTTGTTTGGAAAGATATGAATGAATAGTTTTAGCTTTAAATAAAAAGAGATAAGAAATGTGTAGTAGTGGCACAGAAAGTAGACATTATGGGGGCGTTTATTTGAAGATCACAAACTCCACCAATTGAAGCCACAATCATAATTAACGATAGCAACTCGTTAAAAAATAATAAAATTATAACACTTAAGACTGCAGTACACGGCAGAAATTTCACATGGCAAGGACGTCCAAAATGGGCAAAATTATAGTTTGGTATCACAATGGCAACTCTGTCGGGTTTTTGTAGGTTCTCTCTCGATTTGTGTGCAGATCGATCAATTCAATTGTGCAGTAAAATAAAATTATGTAATAATCAGTGATGCCAACTTTTTTGGTTCTAAAAGCACATCTAAATTTAAAAAAAAAACACTAAAAAGCGTAATTTTGAGATCTAAAAAGTGTGAAAAGCACTAAAGTGCAAAACGAGTGAAAATCCAAATGAGTGAAGTTTAATAATGTTTAATATTTTTTAAGCTATTCTCTATTTAATGAAATATATCAGACGAAAAAAGTATGTTTTATACTGAAACAATAAATACACCAAATTTTTATTAAAGTAAAAAAAAAAATTTAAAAGAACTAATTAGTGCTTTTTATTAAGGTGGAAGTGCATAAATCGCGTTCGATGCGCTAATGCGATACACGCGTCTGCCAAAAAAGTTGAAATGGTGTGTTTTCATAAGGTAAGTTACACAGTGAAGTTTGCGACGCGCGTACCTCGCAAAAAGTTGAAAATTCTTCAACTTTCACGCGTTGTATACAAAATTACAGCTAGTGTTGCCAGATTAATAAGCTAACATACACAAATATGATTAGAAATTAATTTTTTTATTAAACAATGGATAAAAAATGCATTAAATATTTAAAGAAATATAAAACGTAAATGCAAGACGAAAAAATAGCCGGCATAGGCTTTAAATTTTACAATTAAAAAAAACCTCAAAAGCGTGTTGTGTAACTTTCCATTTGTATAGCGTTAAACGTTTAAAAAGCCAGAAAAGCGTTGCCGCGTAACGCGTGGTATGTACTTCCACCTTTAGTTTGACACTACCGCAAAAAATTTGGCGTTTTGAGTCTTCAAAAAGCACTAAAATAAGTGCCAAAAGCACCAAGTTGGCATCGCTGGTAATAATAAGCAATAAAACTCTAACATAATTAAATAAATCTATTCTTTGTGTGTGTGTGTGTTTTTTTTTTATCAAAATACGTGTTGAAAAAATTGCACTACGGTAGATTAGGTTAGGTAAGCAGGCTGCTAGTAAGGAAGGGTAAAATTTAGAGTCCAGCTCACTTGGGTCCAATATAATGATTCCTTTGTTCTAGCTGTGAGTTGAAGAGAATATAGTGAGAGAGGGTGATATGGCAGGGATAGTGATAGCGAAGGAGGAATAGATAGAAGCAGCGTGACCGTTTGACCGACTTTTTGTGTCCTATTTTTTGCATGAGTTATATAAAAATACATTAAAAATAAAAAGTTTAGTGTAGTTTTCTCGTTATTTTTTAATTTTGCCCCGTTTTTTCATAAATTCCCTATATGGTATCACTTTTTGAAAAATGACATCGGTCACCCTGGATAGAAGTGAACGAAGAGATAGAGGAAAGGTTAATTTTTTTACAACTCAGTTTTTTGCACCCTTCTTTGCACTGTTGCAGTGCCGCCTCTGGTGTTAAATGAGGCGTATTAAATTTTGAAGCTGTGTTTAATAGCTATTTTATTGGTTATTTTACTTCGCCAATTGCTACACAATACCGAAGAAGGAGTGTGCTCAGATGTTGCATTAAAAAAGAAGCCGGTGTAGTTTTAGTGACCAGTGCCTCTTTATGCCTGCATTGCTAGAACTTTTCCCAAAACAACTGATATAAAGGACACTAATGCACATCAGAAAAATGCCGGAGACCCAGGAACCTTTGGTTTTGTAGTCAATGTGCTAACTACTTCAGCCTACACCACCCTCTTGCACTACGGTAATATTGTTTTAATGAAATCATAGATAGGGTCACTTTAAATCTGTTGTCATGTCACATACATATATGTGCATTTTTTTTTTTATTAAGAACGAATTTTGCAGTTTGAAAATAGATACTTCTATTGTACCAAAGTTATTGCATTAAAATAAAATTATGAGGATTGAATGTTTTGTTATATATCTGCAACATAATGCAGTAAAGGGTTAAATTATAAAAAAAAAGAAAATATTAACACCTCCACGCTTTGGATCAACAATGCCTCAATCAAAAATTTGACAGCTTAAAATTTTGCAAAATATTTTTGATTGTGTTATTTTGGTTGCAAAGTGTAGAAGGGTTAATTTTTTATTTTTAAGAGAAGTAACTAACACTCAGGCAATGAATGGCTACTACTATTACTAGGTTTTACCTTCTTTATGAAACGTATAGTGATATAGAAGACATTTGGTGAAAGGAGATAGAGGAAAGCTTCATTCTTTTACAACTCTGTTTTTTTCACGTTTTTTATAATGCAGTTTTGCAGCGCCTCTGGTGTCAAATGAGGCGCATTAAATGTTGAAGCTGTGCTTAGTAGCCATTTTATTGGTTATTTTAATTCACCGGTGATTCTGCTACACAACGAAGGAGGGCGCTATGATGTTACATTAGGATTAGTATCTGCTGAAGTCGGTATAGTTCAGTGACCAGTGATTATGCCTTCATCACTTGAACTGTCCTACAAGGACTGGCACAAAGCGATACTAATACACGTTAGAATAATGCGTAGTGTTGTTATTTAATGACTGTTGGATACCGGGCTCGAACCCAGGTTTTGTAGTCAATGTGCTAATATTTGTTTTCGGACAGAAAGTATTTTTAAAGTTGTATTTGGTAAGGATTTTCCAAACATCTGTGAAAAAGTAAGTGTCATTTTGACCCACATAAATCAAAAAGAAAAAAAAAATAAAAAAAATATATATAAAAAAAATTGTACTGACTCGGAAACATGTTTTTTAGATGAGACTGGCCGTGGATAAATGGAAGTTTTCAATGGATACGGTTTAAATTAGAAATGGCTCTGGTAAATTGGTGAAAAAGAAGTCGAAAATATATTTCTGTTACTTTGTAGCTTTAAAAGCTCTCTATTAAAAAAAAAATTATACTTCTCGGAGACTATTGTTAGTAAATAATTTTGATCAGGAATAGTTTCTTAATCGAGCTTAGGTTCCTTATTTTCAATTCTCATAAAATGAAATATTTTTATTAAATCAATAATTTTCAAAACTCTTACTTTGGAAGAATGAGTAAACTCCTGGTAATTATTTAGGGTTGTCTTATTCTTGTTTTAAACATTTCCTAACCAAATATTTAATTACTTACCACATCATTTATTCCACGATTTTGATTAAATCCTTGAGCATACAAAGTTGTCCAAAGACAGCAAGTGCATAAAAGCACAAAAGAAAAAACTTTCATTTTTTCTATGTATTTTATAGCAGATTTTTCAAATACTTTTTTTTACTTGTCTTAGCTATTATTCTTCTCTTCTCCCAAAATAACTAAACGTTTCTTCTTCTTTGAAAAATGTATTGTAAAAACACTTTTTTTTATCTTTCGTTTTTAGAATCTTGGCAAAATTTTCACTTTTTAATGTTACAGTTGCTGTAGTTTCTTTTCTTTTTTCGTTATGCTTAACAAGAACTCATTAACTTAATTCAAATTCCAAAAATGTTTAAACATAAGATGTTTGAATATGCACAAAACGTTTGCGCAGCACAAAAAAAATCTGCGCACAATAACTTAAATCATAAGCGAACGTTAAACTCACAACTTTAAGCGCGTCCATCAAAATGTCTGTGCTTTTCGGTAATAATTAATTTAAGCCATGTAGTTAGTATACCAAATCACCAAAATTTAACAACACTTTAAATACACTCAACTTGTCTAGTAAAAGTTTCAAATGGAACTGAAATTCATTCAAAGTTTGAATTTAATTTTAAGCCTCAACGGCCAAAGAAATCATACATTTCACACATAAGCAAAGCGCAACTCGTACACAACAAACACCAAACCGACAGACGGACAGACAGACAGACAGACAGTCTGTTGTGTAGATTGTCCGTATGTCTGCACTACACAACAAAAAAAAAAAGAGATGCCAAAAACAACACGTACAAAAAAATACCAAAAATTTTTATATGTATAAAAAATTTACTTTAAAGCTTTCGTTTATTTGATTTTGCTTTATTACACTCTGGAAAACCGCACGTTTTCAGATTATAAAACTCTTAGGAGAAACCGAGTAATGATGTTGACTGTTAAAGATCTTGTAAAATACTGACTGAAATTGCAAGTGAGTTTCAAGAAACGTTAACACTTTTTCTTCTTTAAAATTTACCAAACGAAAGCTGGTCAAAAGCTAAAGAAATGCAAAACAAAAAAAGAAAAGCATATTATGTGTTGCATTTAAAGATAACTAACTACTCTTTGCATCAATGAACAAAAAAAAAACACTTCAACATCTTTAAACTGCCAACAATTGTCTTGAAAAAGTAAAACAAGAAAGCTTTGCTGTTACAACTGGTGGCATTGCAGCAATACTATAAGCCCATTTGGCCAACACCAATCTCATCACCATCATTAAACTCTCCCTCCTGCCACCCACCCAATTCCCTTTGAGTTTGTTAAAATCTTTTAGTTCTGATGCGTGGGAAATTGAAATTTTATTGTTTGAAGCCGAAAATACATATTTGAAGAAATTTACAAAAGCTTTCTTTGGGAGAGAAAGTAAATATTTGCAAAGAAGAGTTTTATTTTACTTTGGCTGACGTAAAAGCAGCAGAGCATCGTGGCAAACTGACCTCTAAAATCAGCTGCAAAAGAAAACCGTAAATAAAATTGGATTTAGGCTAAAATTTACATAATAAAAATGTTATGCAAAATATTAACAACAACTATTCGCAGCTTATTTAAATTCAATAAAAATTATATTTATTTATTTATAGTTCTTGTTTTATTGTTTGTTAAAAGAATATTCGTTGCTTTTAGGAAACTTTTTTTTAAACTCTTATTTTTATAACAATGTAGTTGAGAAGCTTTATGTAGGGAAAAAACGAAATATTACAATACACTTTGTGTTACATATCTTCTTCAAAAATGTATAATACAAAATCTTTTTTGATTTTTTTTATAAAAGGTAATTTTTACAAAAGGTATCTATTAGTCCCGGTTCACACACGTCAAGTTTGGTTGATCAACTTTTAATTCAGATGGTAGAAAAAAGAGAAATTTGTATTACATTATCCGCCTTTCCTACAGGTGAATTAAGATTTGATCTACTACTGGAACTTACAAAACATACTTTTAACAAAAGGTACTTTTAACAAATGTACTTTTCCAAAAGGTACTTTTCACAAAAGTACTTTTATAAAAGGTACTTTTCCAAAAGGTACTTTTCACAAAAGTACTTTCATAAAAGGTATTTTCACAAAAGTACTTTTATAAAAGGTACTTTCACAAAAGTACTTTTATAAAGTGTACTTTTAACAAAAGTATTTTTACAAAATTTACTTTTAACAAAGGTACTTTTCCGAAAGGTATTTTTAACAAAAGCACTTTAGTGAAAGTACTTTCCCGAAAAGTTTTTCTAACGAAAATACTTTTCTGAAAGCTGCTTTTAACAAAAGTACTTTTCGATGGGTACTTCTAACAAAAGTAGCTTTCTCAAAGGTACTTTTAAAAAATGCTTTTCCAAAAGGTACTTTTAACAAAATTACTTTTCCCGAAAGATTTTTCTAACAAAAGAACTTTTCCAAGAGGTACTCTTCCAAAAGGTGCTTTTAGTAAAATTACTTTTCCAAAAGATATTTTTAGCAAAAGTACTTTTCGAAAGGAACTTCTAACAAAAGTACTTTTCTCAAAGGTACTTTTAAAAAATATTTTTCCAAAAGTTACTTTTAACAAAATTACTTTTCCCGAAAGATTTTTCTAACAAAAGAACTTTTCCAAGAGGTACTCTTCCAAGAGGTACTCTTCCAAAAGGTACTTTTAACAAAATTACTTTTCCCGAAAGATTTTTCTAACAAAAGAACTTTTCCAAGAGGTACTCTTCCAAAAGGTGCTTTTAGTAAAATTACTTTTCCAAAAGATATTTTTAGCAAAAGTACTTTTCGAAAGGAACTTCTAACAAAAGTACTTTTCTCAAAGGTACTTTTAAAAAATATTTTTCCAAAAGTTACTTTTAACAAAAGATTTTAACAAAAGTACTTTTCCAAAAGGTACTCAAAAAAGTACTTTTCTAAAAGATACTTAAAAAAGTACTTTTCCAAAAGGTACTTTTAACCAAACATACCTGTGACAAAAGTACTTTTTCCACAAAGGTACTTTTCCAAAAGATAATTTTTGAAAAAATACTTCATAAAAGTTTAATTTTCTCGAGAGGTACTTTTTGAAAAAGGAACTTTTTGGAAAATAACTTTTGAAAAATGTGCATTTCGCAAAAGGACGAAATTTTTTAAATTTATTTTTATGAATTATTCACAAACGCTGGCCATCAAATGAATATGTGCCCTTAATTATGAAAGTGGTCTAAGTCATATATATCTTTGTTAGATATATTTAGTAGAATACATTTGAACAAATCACAAAAAGTGTTTTTATATTACACAGCATTTTAATTTAGCGTTGTACTAGTTTAGATTAATATAAATTTATTTAACATATATTAAAGATTTATTATTTTTTTAAGATTTTTTAAATATTTAGAGGAAAAATGCATATCACTTAGGCCACTTTGATAATGTAAGGTTAAAAAAAGATACATACTAGTGGTGTTACTTTCTATTGCGATGCGATAGGGAAATGGTTCCAAATCGAACGGTTGCTGCTCATCAATCTGTGCAATTGCCTTTCCTATCTCATGTTTAACTTTTCGCAAGTCTCGTAACTCCACACTCTGTTATGCCAAAGTGTCTGTCAAAATCGTTCGATAAACGCAAACATCTAGCGAAAGGTAAATATCAAACGCAAATATCGTTAGATTTGATATATAAATTTTTAGTTTTAGGGACAATTCAATAAAAGTTTTTTCAAAAGAAACAACGAAAGTTTGAAAATTTAGTGAATATGGTAGTGGAACATAGTGGCTTGGACTTGGGACAGTTGCAATCAGCAAATGCCAAACAAACCAATAATTGTCTGGCGATCTAAAACCTAATTGGACATACTGTAAGAAATACAGCTGATTGGAAAAAAGTAATATACCTAACGAAACATTTTTTTGAAAGTCGTATTTTTGACGAATATTGATTATGAAGTCCCAAATCACACTGTGCAAGTCTTATTGCTAAGCTGATTAGTTTCAGGGAGAGAGAGTCGAGGGAAACAGCAACGTTTCTTTTCCCCCCGTCTCTCTCTCCTAATAAACTAATCAGCTTAGCAATAAGACTTGCATAGTGTAAATAGGGACTAACGATCACAAATAATCGATTTTTGTCAAAAAATAAAGGTAAAATGTTTGCCGCTTAAGCTTTTTTTGCGGTTATTTCTCGATATGTAAAAAATATATTTAAAATATGGAAAGCTGGTTTTTCATTGAAAATAAACAGGGCTATGGTTTCATGGGGAAAAGAATATATGGAACGAGTTACCACGAGAATCTTAAGAGATAGGTCCGATGTACTCTCATTAAATGACCGCAGGCCGCTTAAGCTTAAATTAGACGTGCCATAGCCATAAACAAAACCAAAATTCAATTGGTTTCTATGGTAAATGGCTATGGCGTTATCACGAGTCACCTATAATCAAATACAGTGTTACCCATAAGTTTGGTTCGAACAGCTGTTTTGTATGGTTATGGTTATGACACGTCTAATTTAAGCTTTAAGGTTTTTTCGGCGGTCATGGATCCACATTTTAAACATAACACTACTGTAAATTTTCGCCATCTTTTATTTTATAGTGTCAGTGTTGCTGCTTTTTCAAAAAAAAAAAAAAAAAAAATTGCGAAAGATTGTGAGAAAGATTTTGCATCAAAATTGCGTTCGCGTCATAATAGTGAGTAACCCCCCAGGTGTACATATTTTTAAGACATTGGTTTAATTTTTTTTTTTTTTTTTTTTTTTTTTTTTTGATTTTTATGATTGTTGAAGCTTGTGCTTGTTTCTTCCATAAATTTATTGCTTTTGATGTTTTTTGTTTGAAAATAAAAGATATCAAAGTTTGTAGGTTTTATTAGTTTTAGGCAAAACATAACATTTTGAAATATTCAAGAGATCAGTATGTATAAATGTATGTATATATATGTAAATACGCTTACACGTACATATGTATAAACATATCTTTAACTGCTTTTTTTTTGGTAATTGTTTAAAAAGGTGTGGATTTTTTTTCAAAGCAAATAAAAGATTTCATCTTGAATAAAAGAAATAATGATTATTAAAAATGTATAAAAGATATAGTAGTTTTTTTTTTTTCGAAGCATAAAAAACTATCAAATTAACCTTCAATTAAAGTTTTATTAAAAAAAAGGCTAAAAACGATTATAATTAATTCTATTAGGCAGCAAAAGCTTGAAAAAAAGATTGTTGAAAATATAACAAATAGGTTTTAATTTTAAAATGTCTATTTATTTATTAAAACAATTTAAAAATGTAACGAAATTTTCTTTAAAGATTATACTCTAAAAAGACCTTCAAAAGTTGATATTGTCACTGTTTTCTTCACAGACATGGGCTAAAGTATATTTTTTATAATAAGTTTAATCATTTTTGTGCAATCTTTATTTGTTTCTCTGTCTCGGTCTTTAAACCAAATCGCCTAACGGCGATGTGAACCACTCTCAAAAGCGGACAACTCTAATAACCGGACAAAAATGCCACGACGGTGAGTGTCCGGTTATGAAAGGTTTCATTGTACATGTGAGGAACAAATTGCACTAAAGATAATTGTAACTCAATAGCAGAAACAGAACAACATGCTGTCTTGGAAGGCCGCCTCACCTTCATCATCAGCGTTGTTGTGTTTGGTCCACTGTGCCTGGTGTTAGTCGGCGTAAACTTCAGCTCTATATACATATTTTTCAATGCAAATAGAATACGTGAATTGTTTTGATTCATCGTACTCCAATTTGTTGAAAGCTTTATATTTAAAAAGCTCAAATTTACCATTCCGAATTCACAACAGTCTTGCCGTTGTGTTGTTTGCTCTCTACTAACCAAACTTAACTTATTTTAATGATTGGTGTAGCTAAATATTTAATAAAATTTTTACTGCCTTATTCATAAAAAATATTTCAGGTTTATTAAGCGCTTATTTGACGTATTTCTATGGGAAATTTATCAAATAAACCTGTAATAAACCTAAAATATTTTCTATGAATTAGACCGTTAGTGTTTATTAAGGAAACTACTATTTTGCCATCCTTTTTAATCGAATGGTAATTACTATAATTTAAGACAGCTACGTCCAAACATACATACTCTGACATTTGCATTTGTGGTAAACAGCTTTGAAAGCTCTTAGAATTTGTTCTTATTAGGAGCAAGCATTATTGTCGCCGACATTTGATCGGCTGTTAATGCTCTCGTTGGTGTGAAAGCACAAAGACTCTTTTGTAAAAGTTTGCACATTCTGCATATGGCTTGGACAAAGCTGATTTATGATATCACAGGGAAGGATATTTACCTGGTGACATTCCAGCTTTTTTTTTATAAATTAAAAACTTATTAAATTTTTTTTTTCTTAATAGAGATGTTGCTGCTGAATGAAATAGTTATTACGTGAACTACAAAGCAAATGACGGCCTTCGAGAACCCGAATTTGATCCCTGGTCGCACCCAGTGATATCAACAAAATATATTTTCTGATATGTCTTAGTGTTTATGCTTATGTGCTTACATATATCTCAGCGCCTTCCTTCGTCGATATTTCTAGCAATAAATCGTCGGCGAAATAAAATAACTAATAACTATACCCAGCAAAACATTTCAAAAAAGGTAATCGAGTTTGGAATTAAGCATTTTTGGTTGAAGCACTTCCCTACTGGATTACCAACTTAATGATTTTAACAAGTCGTGAGACTAAAATAATCGATTCTTTAGAAGTACTTACATTTTTTTATTTGTCAACATTTCACGTAATCTATTTCGTCTAAAAAAATCATTCTCTTCATTTAGCAACTTGCACATCATTTTTTGTAATTTTAGGTAATGTGATTTGTAAGCGAGTAATGAAAATTGGCAATCAGAAAAGTAAGTCATTATATGGCAAGCAGTTCTAATGGTAATGTGTAATTTTTTGCTGGGTATATAGCTTAAAAATAATGCACCTGAGGCCCTGAAACGATGCAGAGTTGTAAAAACGAAAATCAGACTCTCCCTCTCTCTCTATATATATATATACATATATGTGCATTTTTACCATCTCTACTTGCGCCTACGGTTTCCCACTCCCATTTAATACAAATGGACCTATTACTTGCTTTCTCTTCTCAGCAATCTGTCGTCAACCTATTGCTAATGGAAGAGTTTCTAAAATTTATTTATTTATGTATCACAAAAACCGCGTGTTAATATTTCTTAACTCAAATAATTTTTTTCCGCATTCTTCACGTGTTTTTTTTTTTTTGCTTTAAAGTGATTATTCTCCCCTTTGCATATTTATTCATTTAATGACACTCACTTTTGATACCACAAAACGAGTTTTATACTACATAAAAGTATTTTGTAATCCAAAGTACTCGTCGTATCATGCGCGCCAAGAATTCCCGTAACTGGAAATGAAGAAAGTAAAAGTTATGGTCACGCATTTAAGTTAAGCAAAAACGAAACCATTTCAGTTTTATTAATCAAAAACGAAGAAGCAAAGCAAAACACTTTTGATAAATAATTAAATGCATCATCTTTTCACGCCTAGTACGTACGGTGGGCTTGTTAAGAAAAACATTGCAAAAATATATACACAGTGGTTTAGAGATAGTGCTAAAAACTTTTCGCTAATAGTTTTTAAAAACTTATATTGGAAAATGAAAATTAAATAAAACATAATGTAATGCATTCTATACAAAGTGGAAATTGTTGACAAGTGAGATTCACAGCTATCGATTATCTTACACAGTGCAACACGAAAAAATATAACCACATACGGACACCACCACGTGATAAAAGACCAAAAAAAAAAGACCCTTGTCGCCCAGTTTTGCCCCAAGTCATGCAATTTTTTATGGGCCCCAAAAGATTTGGGGCCTTGGTGTAATTTTTGCATTTTCTTAGGCTCATATCCTGCAAACTGTTCGGAATTTTGATTTACTCTCTCAGGCAAAGTGGTAGCTCTTGTCATAAAGAACAAAAATTGTGAACATATAAAATAAAAAAAACTTCATCTTCAAGATCAAAATCGCAAAAAATTTAAGAAAATTCGATTTTTAACCTTTTTTCCCCTGTTCAGGTCCATAGGTAGCAAACCGTTCAAAATTCAAGGAAACGATCAACTACAAAAATTTACCTAAGATCTTAATAAATAACTTTCTACAACATATGAACTCCCTAGGAATGATTCTTAACACCGTGAAAAATTTCCCGAAAATTTTTTAATTGCATGTGTTTGGAAAAAAAATTTGGTAGAAAAGTTAAAATTTAAATAGTTTTTGCTCGAATATTTTCTAAACTGTAAGTGAAAACCCATAAATGCAGCAAAATTTTGTTTAGCTCTTGTGTTGTAATTTTCAAAATGTGTGCAACACCACAGTGTACTTTGTGTACTGCTGACAAATGTTGCCACCAGTGCACAATATTGCGATGTCACAAAATTCCATAGTGTATACTCGGCATTAGATAAGAAAAACATTTTACAAAAAATCTTTTTTATCAGATTAAAAACATCAGCTTGGCATATGTTTGAATTTTTCATTAACGCCCACTTAGCGCGTTTTAGAGGCCAAATTAAGCTCTGTAACACCTCCTCAAATGCTGTATGAAATTTTATAATAACCGTTTATAAACTGCAGAATTATTTCCTCTTTTTTTTTGCCAAGATACCCCACTGTGCGTTATTACTACTGCAATCGGTGTTGCCAGAAGTAGGGGAAAAACCCTACATGTAGGTATTTTTGATGCTAAAATAGAAGCGTAGGGAAAACCGGACAGAGTTTGAAATAAATGCACACATAACGTTTTTTTTAGTAATATTTAGGAATATTCGTAGTGATTTTTGTAGAGGAAATTTTTTCAACGTGTAGGGAAAATTCGGATTTTTTTTAGCATGTGTAGGTATTTTTTCGAAAAATCTACTGGCAACACTGACTGCAATTGTTATTATATCTGTGCTTACAAGCGATAGTAGCATAAGTCTACCGTGGACAAAATCGAGTTATACATATGTATATGCTACAAAATTCTAAAAACGAAACTTCATATTTAAGTGAAATCCCCATGTCTCTAACGAAGTTTATTATTATATTAACCGATATTAAAAAAAAATCTGTAAAATTTAGCAATAAGCCCACAATATTATTAAAAAAATGCATTTTAATAAAGTATCGGGTACGACAAAATTATTTTAATTAGCTTATTTTTATTTAAAATACGTTAAAAGCGGTTTTTCTCGAAACTATGTTTAACGACTTATGCTATTATCGCTTGTGGTCACAGGTATTTGTTTCATCATCAACTACTGCCCACATACAAGATTTGTTTTTTTTTTATTCACCGCAGACTTTTTATAACTGTTTCTCGTGTAGAGTTTGTTGACGTTTTTTTTTTCTTCTTTTAATTTATTTTTATTATTACTTTATTCACAACTATTTCATTACAAATTTCAAACGACAAACAAACAAACAAACAGCCAACCTGTTTATGGCTAAAATCACAGCAAATGAAATGAAAATGAAGATGATTTGAAGAAGATTCAAATCAAAATACAAAAGGTTCAAAAAAAATTTTTTTTTCATTTATCCGCCATTACTGAAGGCCACCTGTGTGCAGCAGACATTGCAACTGCCATCACCGGTTTTTTTTCCTGTGTGACTGCATCGCACAAAACGCTTTTAACTCTCTTTTTGGTCATTTGTGGCTAAATAAAATGTAATACTTGGAATTTAAATAAAATTGTTGAAGTTTTTTTCTTCTCGAATTTTGAATAATTTTATTTTTAATATTTTCGATGCTTTTTTTTAAACTTGTAGATTAATATGATGATGCTGTTCATTGTTGCTGGCTTTTAGGTGAAAGTCTTTCTCCCTTTGTTATACGTGTAAATGTGTTGTAATTGTTTTTGTTGGTTTTTATAAATAAAAAACATATTTTTTTTGGTAGTAACAGGTTTTGTACTCAAGTCTTTTTTGCTAAGATTCCGCAATTTTATTTCAACCTGTTTCTCTATTGATTGCCAAAAAGAAAAAGAAAAAAAAAACTTGGCTTAATGCAAAAGTAAAATAAATAACTAAAACTCTGTAAAGAATTTCTGGTTTCAAAAGCTGTTGGCTCCATTTACCGCAATCTGATTAAAATTATGTTACATCACGTCTTTTGAACCCATTAAATACACTGACACACACACACACACACATACACTACAAATGTGTGCAGGTATGCAGCATGTACGGGCATGATGTATTATAAGTTTGGGAGAAATTTAACAATAATTAAATAAGGAACGTCTCTTTGTGACGAATTATGTATTTAAGATAAAAGTTAATAAAATGATGAAGTGAATAAAATGCTGCCTCTAATAAATTTATGCAACCAGCAAATGATTTTCACACTTTTCTGCTTGAGCTTTTAAAAAATGCAACTAAAGCTTACCTGCTGTAAAATCTTTGAGTTGTGAAAGCTTTAGTAGTAAAATATGGTACGATTCCATGACTTTTTGAATTTCCCGTCTCTTAACTGAAAGGGCAATACTGCTCCTGTCAACAGGCAACGATCAGCTGACTCCTGGCAAAATTTGAACAATAGGGGTCATTTAGTTTGTGTTTGATAGCCATTTATAGCTGTCAACCGCATAATTTGAAAAATAGAAAAATGTGATTTGCTTGTGGAAAAAAACATAATTTAAATCACGACTAAGCTTGGTAAATAGGAGTGTATACGACTAGTTGAAATTTACATTAGAATATTTACCTGAAAAGAACAAAAAATAAATAAATTAGTTTTATATATTTTTTTAAATATATAAATTGCATATATAAAATGTTATACAATATTTATATATTACATACATACATATGTACATACAAATAAGCCTACTGTTACTTAAGCGCGAACTGGACAGGCCGATGGTTGGACTAACTCCGGAAACGGTTAAGAAAATCCTCAAAATGGTATGGGATGATCATAAGCTCACTCACCTTGAGCTAGTTAAAATGATAGGCATTTCAAAAAAAAAGCTATAAATCGCATATTGCAGATGAGAGAGCTGTGTGCCAATTTTTGCCAGGCAGATAAAAAAATTACCTTTAAAAGAAAATATTTTTAATCTTAAAATTATGGACCTTTTAAAAAAAGTACCTTTTAAAACAAGTACCTTTTAAAAAAAATGCATTTTAAAAAAAGTATCTTTTGAAAAAAAGTACATTTTAAAAGAAGTACCCTTTAAAAATTTACATTTAAAAAAAGTACATACATTTAAAAAAGTACCTTTAAAAAAGTACCTTTTAAAAAAATACCATTTTAACAAATTCGTTATAAAAAAATACCATTTTAAAAAAGTACATACCTTTTAAAAAAAATTTTTTTTTAAAAAAAGGTACCTTTTAAAAAAGATACATTCTACAAAAGGTACCTTTTAAAAAAATACCTTTAACAAAAAGTACTTTTAAAATATACTTTTTAAAAAAGTGCCTTTTAAAAAGTACCTTTTAAAAAAATACGTTTTAAAAAAGTACCTTTTGAAAAAAGTACCATTTAAAAAGAGTACTTTAAAAAAATTACCCTTTAAGAAAAGTATCTTTAAAAAACATTAGCTATGTGGTAATTGAGATCTTGCTAAATCAAAGAAGGAGATATTTATCCGGTGCAGCTTAATGCACTTTCTCTCTAGTTGTGAATGCCAATTATTCTCAGCGATTTGACGCCCCTGAAGATATTTTTTAACTTATTTACTATTAACGTGAATAAAATTTCTCTCGGACTTTGTTCCCTGTTCACAAAATTATAGTTTGCTATTGTTATAGTTTGCTGGGTAAGCAAATGGCAACTTCGATAAATATTCCCCCTATCGTGAATGATTTTTTTTCATGGGAATTTGTTCTCCATTTTAATATGTAGTTATTTTATTAATTATTTATTTTTTCAATAATAATTTAATTTTTAATTCCACAAATAAAAAGCAACTTGAAGTATTATTGCAAAAGATGCGAGAAAAGAACAAAAATGCAAAGAAAATTCGCGATAGCCAATTATTGTTCGGGGGAAAGCAATAAAATGGTCGCCTTATTTTCAAGATAAAGAGAAATTTAGTTAAGACTTGGAAAAGGGCTTCGCTAGCCAGAGTTGAACTGTTGAAATTGCAAAGGAGCTCCATTTTATAAATATCATTAACGCTGATATTATAGCTTGATGATGGCTCGAAGGACCAGGAACGAGTGCGCACGCAATCATGAATCGCATGTTTAATTTGCTTAAATTTTATTTTGTTGAAATTTAAATTGCTAACTTTTAGATTTTCTAATTGTCCCTTTACTTTTCAAGTAAAAAAGAAACAGGTGTATTATTATTACTATATGTTTTTTTAATTTTTTTTTGTCAATTTCCGTTATTGAAACTCAAGCAGCAATATTTTATTTATTTTTGAATGACTGCTGGTTAATCAGTCGAGTCATTATTAATAATTGATTAGATATTTCAAAAGTTTTCAAAATAAATCATATAATTGCTGTGATCTAACCGAAACTTTGCCTTTCTTTATGAGTCTATTAAGACCTTAATTGCCCTGGCCAAACTTCTTTCCCATAATGATTAACACTGATATCGTTTTAATTAAATATTTCATAACATATTTATTTCTCTTTATTGTTAAATTTTATTAATTTGTTTTTTTTTCTTTTGGTATTTTTTATTATGACTTGTCAGATTTTTCTGTTTGGGGCTTAATATAAATAAATACTATTACAATAATAATTAACTGTTGGTTTGTTTGTTACATCTTGTATCGGTTGTTAATTCAATAATTTTTTGCTTGCTTTTGATTTTTTATTTGAAAGTTATTTTATAGTAACAACTATTTCAGATTTTCGTTTTGTTTGCAGTAAAACCTATTTTTTAGCTGCTTATTTGGGATTTTTTTCTTTGTTTTTTTTTCTTTCATTTTATGGGTTTGAATGAATATTTCATCCATATTAATAGACAAATAACTACATTTTACTATTTGTATTACATGTTAAAATCAAAGTAAATAGTTAATTTGTAAAAAAAAACTTTAATACATATTGTAACCTACATTTTACACGGATGGAAATGTTTTGTAACAAAATGATGACGAAGATTTTGATGGTGGCGATAGTGGTGGCGTTGTAACTACAATTTGCTTAAGTCTATTGATCATAGAAAGAGACTGGCTCAGTTGTATAATTTTAATTAATTTGTATTAATACTAATGATATCTATATATTGAGTTTAGAGCGAAAAATTGCTTAGCTATTTAATACAGTTTGTTTTACATTTGTTTATATATGTGAAAACTGTTTTAGTAAACAAATGCTTAAGTAATAATGTACACTTCAGGTCATATTAAAAAAATATAGGAAATTTTAAGAAACTTTGCAAAATTTTAGAAGAGACATTCAATGGTCCATGGGAAAAACTAATTTTATTTTGACACTGAAGGTTTTCTTTAAACTAAATATTATTATTATTACCATAACTTTATAAGTGTTAAATAAGTATTTGTACTTTTTATATAAAAAGTTTATATAACCATTAAATATTAACTTATAATTAGTTGTTTTTAAAATAAAAACCACATTTATTCTAATATACTACACACTTGCTGACTCACACTTTCCTTATATATATATGTATGTATGTATACTGCAGGTTTTAATAAAAAAAAATTAAATCATATCTGGTTAACTTTGGCCCTTTTTTATTATAAATTATTTCAATTCTCTTCTTTTGTTTTCTTTATGATTTTACTTTCAAGTGGCAAGACTGGATTGTTATATCACTGCTTATATAATTACATTTAATAAGACAACTATATATGTATATATGATTTCTCACAGTGTACTTTTACTCTAAAGTATGCCTCAATCTTTTTTAAGTTTTCATTTTATTGGTTTTATTTGATATCCATGAGCTTTTGTTATTATGTAGACTTTTCGTTATGGACAGCCCTAAGGTATGCCATGATTTATTTTGCAGTGAACAATTCAAGTAGCATGAATTACCAGCGTTTCCGTTTCGCTTCGATGGGACCAAAATGAAAAAGAGCAAAAACCTCCTTTACTTTACTCTTTTACTCTTTGCCATTTTTTATTGATATTGAGAATATAAAGATGATATTGAGAAAATTCCAAATGAAATTGAGAATTTTAATTTGAAACTAAAATAGGATTTAGAATTTTAATTTTAAATTGGGAATATATTAAATTAAATTGAGCATCTCAATATTAAATGGAGGAATTTCCAAATATAAATAAGATTTTCAATGAGAAAATTCCAACTGAAATTGAGAAGTTTAATTTGTCGTGTGTTTCCACAACATGGACGGTCGACTTCAGTAGAAAATTTATATGAAGAGAATTTTCCAGATGAGTCGCCTGCCTCATATATAACAGATTTTCAATCTAAAATTCAGAAAATTCCAAATAAAATTTAAAATTTCAATTGAAAGTTGAGAAAATTCCAAATGAAATTGATAACGTCAATTTTAAATTGATAAAAAATTCACTGTACGTAAATTGGTCACTCACCAAATGAACAATTCACTCAAAATGGAAAATCACACTCACCTGGCGACCAATTTATGTTACACTACATCACACTCACCGAGTGACCAATTCACTCTAAATGGGAAATCAGGTCCACCACATAGCTGACTTCTAAAAGTACTGAATAAAAAATGCCCCGACATGTAAACCACAATTCGCAAGGGAACTAAACAAAATTATGTATATATATATGTATGTATATATGTTAGCAAACAACAATCCTTAAATTATAAATTCATGATCAATCAATAAGAAAATTCAACATTTCGTTACAAAACCAAACAATATGGATAGGATAGGATATCCAGCACCGTCCCATATGCATACATATCGCCCATTTTCTATAATTAAAAAAAATTTACACACAAGTTAATGGTAAATAAAAATTTTATTTTTCTCAAGAGTTGAGTCTACAAGATATTTGTGTGAAATTTTTACACCATATGAATAAAGATTTGAGAACTATTTCCGCATTATGAAGCTTGAACCAACACTTTCTGAAATAAATTAGGGGCCTTTAAATCTATTCATCAACTTTCACTATTGACCATTAGATGAATGCTCGGCTTTAATTAACACCAAATCACTCGCGAAATATTTTTTTTTGTCAAACGATGTCTTTTGTTAAAGGTATCTGCTATCTTTTTAGCCTCATAACCCATACATTTTAATGGATTTCCTAAATAATTTCGTGGAAGTAAAGGTAAATGAATTTCAGAAAAGAATCATCTAGATTCGACCTGAATGTCTGCGTGAAGTAGGCAGCCATGTAAACCAAAAGTAAATCATAAACGTTGAAGAGTTTTGCGTATTATCTTTTGTTCAATGCTGGTAATTCTCAATCTCGACCATTTAAATGCTTTGTCATACTTCTAAAATTGCATTTACGTTCCTAAAACATCGTACGCAGCACTATAAATCTAGAGATAAAATCAACACTTCCAATTATAAACTTAATTCGTCTCTTGTAGGAAATGAGGAATTTTACTTTTTTCGGAATATTTATCTATATACCTTGGATTTCTAATCTTAGGAAGTCAACATATTCTTAATCTATTCATACATTCCCCGATTCCATTATTACTAACCTCATAAGGGAAAGATTTTATTACCCTATATCTAAGGCCATGAGGTACAACAAAACGTATACCATCTTCAGTTTCATAATTAAACACGAACAAACTGCTGTTAATAATATTTTTTTCAAAGTTACCCCAAGACAGTTTTTCTTATTTTAGTAATGAAAATCGCAATCGCAAGGGAGAGTGATTCATTGTTGCCGTGTTACAATTTTCACTGTTAGAATAAGCATATTCTGTGGTAAAAAAGCATTGCAAGTTTTTGAAACAACTGTATTTTATTTTTACTTCTCTAATACATTTTAGCAGAAATTATGAACCGATTTAACATTCTCCCATCATAATTTTATGGCAACACTGTTGTGGTTCTGTTATACCACAATGAAAGATTAAATGCAGGAATCAAACCTGGCAATGCCATATAGCAACACACTAGACGAACTTTGAATTGCCGGTATATCGTAGGTTGGTTATTGGTTTGCGGCACAGAAGTCATTTTCTTTAGACATTTAAATTTTGTATTTATTTATTTATTTATTTTTTTTTTTGTTAATATCCTACTTCTGATATGCTAGAATGATTTATGGATACATCATCAACAATACCATAGAATAGAATAGAAGAAAGATCTGGTCCAAAGACCAGCAAAACGACTCCTAATGAATCCTTTGTGCCATAGCAATAGCCTAATGGACAAGCTGGTACATTGTACTATCACGCTTCTTTGACTTCATTTTATGGCTGTGATAACCGGCAGAACTGTAAATTAGAAGAAACTGCTAGTAGTTCGTTATATCTCTACGTTGGTTCAACATCCTTATAATTCAGCAAATGAGTTTAAAGTTTTAAATTTGCATACAACTCAATACAGATTTAAAAAATTCTACTATCAAGATGTTAAGTTAACAGACACTTATGTTGTTTACATAATGTTAACTTGAATTTATCTACATTATGGGATATGACTGACCAAGTTGCAATATCGGAGCCATATCAAATAAAACGAAATTCCTCTCATGATGAAAGTAACTTATAATCAGGGAAACCGCAAATATGCAATTGTATGTTTTTTTCTTGTGTGACGTATTAATACGGAGATAATATATTTATCAGTTTCAGATCTTTTAATGAATTTTGACATTTATGCATATTTTTGCATATTTTACCCTTTAAAGCATGTTTTTGCATATTTCAGTCTTACACACATATTTTTAGAATATTTCGAATTTTGAGAGCATATTTGACGCTTTTAGGGCATATTTTGACAATGTCTAGAATTTTTTTATTTTAATATGCTACAAGCCATTTTTCTTTTTTTACAATAAACACAGGAAAAACCCACCAAAAGTTGAATTCAAAAATTAATTTAATATTTTTCATGAAGATTTTTTTGCTTTTCCCCTGATTTTTTTTACTTTATTTTTGCAGGCGAACTGAATCAAATATTAAAGTCCAAATTCACAGTCTATAGTTAACTAACGCCCGTGGTTAAACTAAAGAATTTTTTTTTATCAATTTTATTGGTTAAACCACCTTCAGTAGTTAACTAAAGGCTGTGAGTTTGAGCTTAAAAGTTACAAATATTTATTTTTAGCACAAGATTAGTAACTAAAGTTCACGATTGTTAACAACGCAACATAATTTCCCATGGATTATGAACCTCTTTGTTGGCACATTACAAATTCTATGGCTTTGCACGTGGTGATATACTAAATAATTTTTTCCACTCCATTTAAATATCTATTCATATTTAAGTGTCAATTTTCATTAATTTTTGTATGGAAAAATTACTTTTAAATATCAATTGATATTTAAATAAGTTAGTGAAGTAGGCTCTTAAAAACACAACTTCAAAGTTAAAAAAATTTCATTTGTAACCTAAAATTTTTGTATTTCTGATTATTATTTACTTATTAATTTTCAATTAATTTTTAAGTTTTACAAAATTTTCTTTTATTTTTTACATGCACTGGTACTGATACCGGTGAAAATATTTCATGAGAAATTTACGATAGAATTTTTCCCTTTGAGGGGAATGACAATTTAAAGGGGACAAAAATTCTACTTGTTTACGGTAGAGGTGTAACTGTGTTTTAGCAACATTTTTAGCACTATAAGTTTTTGGGATTTTTTTCATTGCTTTGCTTAGACTATGTGTGTATGACAGAATTCCCATAAAAAAAAAATAAATAAAAAAAAATAAATGTGTAATGGTGGAAAGTTTATGCAGCGAATTTTAAGCCGTTGCAATATGATATTTTAAAGTCCAAAGAGGCAATGAAAAAATAAATTCTTTGCACTGATTAGAAACGAAAACTTCTATGTATGGATATTATAAATTACAACAAATTCTGTTTGGAAAATGGTTCAAATTATTTCTTAATTTTAATTTAATTTTAATTTGAAACCCCATTTTAAATTGAACCTCAATTAGTTATACTCTAGCTTTTGAAAAGATATTTTAATATATATTTCTCTTAACTCGTAATTAGAAATGAAATTAAAGCTGTTCGGAGTAGTATGTTTTGAAAACTAAAATTTGAAAGCAATTTCTTTCCATTACTTAGAGAAATTTACTTACTCTCGAGTAGTTCTAGAGAAGAATACGAAGACATTCATGAAATAGTGCTTCATTGTGGGGCATTTACACCTGCACAAAATCTAGCACATTTCAATAAAAAAATTTATGAAAATCTATACCGTTTACAACCAGATTTTTTTTGACATTTATTAAGATTTTTTATTCAAAACAAAACCCATTTACTGAAAAATGTCCAAAGCTACAACCAAAGATCTTTAACGAACTCTCAAAACCTATTTAACTACGCAAGTCGACTACTTTTTAGTACAAATTTGAAAAAAAAACCATAGTAGATTTAAAGTAGATTTCGACAAAATCTAGTAAAGAGAGATAGACTTTGTTTTGTATGGGAAATCTACTTAATTTTTGCCAGAAATTTCGTAAGTACTACATTTTGCTCTAGTATATTTATTTATTTATTTGTTTATTATACATATTATACAAGGTAAATTTGCATAATATGGTGTTGCACAAATATGGGCGGGGTAACTAGACCATATGCCCAAGATGGTATTAACAGTATTTTAAAGGTTTTGTGACTGACTGTACACGACCTATGCCTTCACATAGGAAGTAGCAACGTGGTTGTTAAAGAAATTTCACAAAAAACCGCAAGATTATACGGTTATCCGTGGCAGATCAGTCAACCAGTGCGAGCGAGACGAAAAACTCTCGAAGGCCAAACAACATACACAAGCCTGACCGCACTTAAGAAATAATTACGATGACGCGAGAGATGTTCCTCAACCCAGAGCTGCTTTACGACTGCTCTAGTATATGTTTTACTAATGTAAAACTTTTATGTTAAAAGCTTAAATTCACCACTATCTTGAGGTGTAATCATTAAGGTGGTTCTCTCTTTTTACGAATTCATTTCACTTTTTGATTTCATAATAAGAACGTCTACACAATATTCTTTTAAGATATTTTTTTCCATAATTTTTATTTTGTTAAGATTAAAAAATTTATTTGCTTTCTTTTTCTGTAATTTTGTTTTGATATTATATATTTGTTGATTTTCTTGTATAATACAATTTATACGTTAACACTAGATTAAAGATAATTATAATAAGTATGTTTGTATATTAATGTATATATAGAGAATATTATATAAATGTATATATATGTATGTATATACTACATAGTACATAATTAATATGTATTTTGAAAATTAATATTGATAGTATGTATGTAAGTATGTATAGTTAAAATAGACATTACAAATATTTTATTAAATTAAAATTCGAACACAATTTTCGTTTATTTGCTTTTTTTTTTTGCTGTTAAAAAATAATTGAATTATTGGATTATAATTTAAATTAAACTAAAAGTAATTAAAACGATCCAAAGTGTTTTACTCTAGATACATACTTAATTAAATCGAAAATGAAATATAGAAAAAAAAATTAATTAAAATTTAATTTTGTAAAACAGTCCTCTATATTTTTTTTTATTATATTCTATAATATGTTGACGATGATTAAATATTTCTATGTATATTGAAATATTTCCATGATATATTAAAACTAGCTTTATTATTAAATTTCAAAGAAGGGGGGGGGGGGGGAAACTACACATTAGAGTTTTTTTCTTAATTGAAATATTTAACATAGTATAATTGTTTTATTACGTTTTTTATTGTAATTGTTATTAAATATTTATTGGCAATGAAATTATAAATTTATTTGAAATTGTTTATAACATTTACTGGTCTAGTTTTTTTCTTCTTCAAATTTTATAAATATTATAGACATTTATACTACGTTTTATAAATTTGTTGTATTAGAGTAAAATTTAAAGGAAAAAATGAAAAAAAAACTCACCACAGTTTGCTGTCAGCTCTTTTTTTTTAATAGGGTGGGGAATTTGTTACAATAATGTTATTTGTGATATTTATACACTGTCATGGATTTGTTTAAAATATTGTATTTGAAAATAAAAGCGACCGTGAAATGATTTTGAAAAAAAAAATTAAAAATATTAAGCTTTTACAAAGTAAGAAACTTGGCATTTAGTAACTTTTTTAGAGCAACTGCATTAACCAAAAATGTTTATTTCCCGAAAATCATGGTCTTACATGTTTTATTTTTTCCAGAAATACACCTTTTCAAGCATGCATTTCATTTTGCAATATATCTTCTTCACCACTATATAGAATGTGTCTGCATAACCATATAAAGCATAGAAATTTGATTTTATTTATATATTAAACATTATTCCATTAAAATAAGAAGAAATTAGCCAGTGGTGAGTTTTCACAGATACTCACCACAGCGCATATTTTGAATTTTCCTCCTCCAAAACTCATAACTTGTAAGCATTCGATCTCTAACAATGGAAACTAAGCCTTAGAAGTATTGGTATAGAGCAAATATATTAGTTTTAATAAATTCACCACTTTGAATTTGCTTGTTTTTCTTCGTTCATAAATAGCTATTTTTGTATGTATTTTCTTTTTATAAGTTTGAAAAATCTCACCACTAGGCAGTCATGCTTCTTATATAATTAGTTCCAAACAATTTAGAAACATTTAAAATTTTTCTTCTGGTGAATTTGGTAAAACATATATTTCTCTTAATCAAAGTCTTATTGCTTTTTTCTTCCAAGGGGAATTATTTAATATCAAAAACTCTTATCATAATAATTTTCATATGATTAAGTTCTCATAGTGAAGAAGTCAAACACTAAAAACATGTTTTTAATTCTCTCTTGAACTTTCCGTTTTGTACAGAACTTCCTTGAAATATTTAACATGAAATTTAGTTATTATTGAACATGTGCTTTTTGACTCTACTTTGAAAAGATTGAAAAGAATTTTTTTTTCAAAATCATCTTCATGATAAGCTATTCATTCCTCTGCTCTCATATATTCTATTTATTTTAATATTATAATTAATGTTTTTTTTTCGATAAAACCGTTTCGTTACTTTATATTGAGCAATTGTTTTTATCAACTTAATCGACTATTTTTATAACTCTCTAATGCTTTTATTTGATTTTTATCTTATCACTAAACTGTGGTGATTTACTTGTGTAAATCAAATTTTCTTTGTAACTATTACACCAATCATGTAAAGTCTATCTTTTTGAATACACATGTAGTAGATATACTTGAAAAACTGTTCATATATTGATCACTTGCTTAATTAACTAATGGGTCTCTGATTTGATTTAAATCACCTTAATATAACTTTAATAAAAAAAAGAAACACAGCTTTATTATTTTTTCCCCTCCTAAACCTCTACTTGCTGGTAACATTTTTAACCTTTCCAGGGGTCCTTCATCTGTCTGCCTGTCTGCTTCGTTGAAGGTTTTTATTGTTTGCAGTTCTCTTCCTCTTCTAATTCCTCTTGCCTTGCATCTATTATGTTTCATTTATTGTTGTTTCTTGCGAACCCAACTGCTTCCACTTCTAGCTCCAAAAATCCACCATATTGACTAGTTTGCATTTTTTGAGCTCTAGTTTTGTGGGACGGGCACGAAGTCAAGCGCGCCCAAATATTGCCGAGACATCGCCCGTTGATTGAGAATGTGACATATTGATATTGTTATTGGATGCAGTGGTGTGATGAGCTGGATTCAGTTGCGAGACATGGTGATTGCCATTAAGATGGCTGTGGCCCAAAGTGGCTATTCCGCCATACTTGGCCGAGGACGTAGAACCCAAGGTTCCGGTTATGAGATGTTTACGCGAGGCTGACTGAGTCATTTGTGAGTTACTGTGACCGCCCACCAATGTGCCATTCGAGCCGCCACTGGTGCCATACATGCGATGTAGGGAGTATTGCTGCACGGACTCAAGATCCGATACGGAAGAAGTGATTTTTGAACGCACAGCCATTTTTTGCATGCTATTGTATTTTTCTCCGGCAGTTAGTTTAATATCCGGCAAATGGCCCGAAGATTGAGCGTGCGTAGCTTGGTGTAACGTGGAAGAGCCGTGATGATGGCTATTGCCGCTAGCCGCATTGGCGTTACTGCCATTATTAATGGACGCTGACATGTGATTGTGATTATTGTTGGAGCGTGTAGATTTATTGGTCGTGGTTGTTATGGCAGCATTGCTAACCGTCGTTGTGCTTGTTATGGAGGCCACAACCGGTCCACCATTTGTGGCCGCCGATGGTGAGATATCGGCAAAACTGTAACATGATGATTTTTGCGAGGATGAGTTATTCAGGCCGCTAGCTGACGATGATGTTGATATGCGGCATGATCTGTGTCTGGAGGAGGAAGACGGCTGTAAGAATTCATGATGGGATGCCTCATCTGGTGTCATGCGCTCCGCAGGATCCCATTCTAGACAGCGCTGTAGGAAGTTGATGAAGCAACGATCGGGACAGATGAGAACTTGTGAGAGGACTTTAGTGCCGGGCGAGCGTTTGCGTCCCTTTGAGTTCGTTATACAGCGGGGTGCTCCACGAGAATCGAAAAACAAACGACGTCTGGTCGCAGTTGCAATGAGATCTTTTGGCGGCAGTCCTAAAATTTCCATAATACAGGCTAATTGTTCGACTTCATTTTCGCCCGGAAACAAAGGGAAGCCGGTATAGAGTTCTGCTAAAATGCAGCCTATAAAAAAGAAGTAGAATAACAAAACTTTTTAATTTTGGGAATGTTAAATAAAAAAGATATTCATGGCATGGAGTTTCTCTATTCTTCTTATGCGACTAATTTCATGGAGTAGATTCGGTATGATACAATTTTAAGTAAAATCTTGCTTTGGATATTTCGATTTCTTTTGCGGAAAACTATTTTTCATTAATTTTTCATTTTGTATGTAAACATTTTTTTTAAACTAAAAATAGCTCATTACACTTAGTGGTTGATCAACTATATAGAATACAGAGATCCGCTTATATCGTGATTACAGAATATTTATATACTAGTCCTTCACAAAATCTTAATACTATACTAAACCTAATTCCTAACGACCTTAATGTATTGACGGTATCCTCAAGATTAGCAGCATCTGGGTAGTGCAGATCAAGGTCTTGTATTCATACCTCTATACTGAGGAAATCTTCTGATTACATGCTGCGTCATCTAAACTTTGATACACAGTTTAAAGTCCTAATTCCAACCAGTTGGGAAAAGAAGGGAGGCAAAATAGTAAGCTAAAGCGATTTCGTCATAATGACGGCTTAATAATGATCTGCAGTGTCGGCTGTGGAGTCTTCTCTGACGATCTTGTGATAGAATATTTCTTCTGCCTCTCTAACCAAGTCAGTGTAATTCATGCTGAAACATTGGTTGTAAGGGAAGTGGAGAGTGGTGCTGATGGACAGGAAAGTACAGGGAAAAGTCGATATCTTTGTCGAAAGCTGGCAGCACTTCTGTCCCTAAGATCATATACCACTTCATCTGTTTTAATTGTGCAGTAAAATAATGTACTTTCAAGATTAAACAGCCAGGGTGATCGTACCCTAATGTGGGTTCCTGCACACAGCAACTTTCCATGCAACGAACGGGCGGACGAGCTGTCTCTGCAATGTCGAAACGATAGCCATGCCGTTTGATACTATTAAAATCTTTATTTTCAAGCATAAGCCTGAATACAGATGGCGCAATATAGACATGTGTGAGGTTGCTAGGAAAATGTGGCTTTGCTACAGTGATAGGCGCTCAATACAATTAACAAAGAGAAACTGTAGAGACGTCTCAAGCTCGTCACAGTCAAAGAATTACAAAAGTATCGTTTTAAGTACTTTTTGAGTATTGGACCGTCATAAAAATAAAAATCACGCTTATATGCAAACACTCGCATTAATTTTAAACCGAATATGTACAACTGTAAACAGCCAAAAACTATGTTTACACACATAACTAAAATGCATGGACTGTGTGAACTACGATCATACGCTTGAGTATAAAGATACTCTGACTATTAATCGGCTACACATGAGTATATACAGGGATTGACACACACACACACACATAAAACATGTTTTCAAACAGCCACACACACATCCCCACATTTTCCATTTCATTTTATATACACAAATGTATGTATACACAAATGATGGATAAATATCCAGGGTATCATGCTGAGTATAAATATACTCAGACTGTAAGTATGAGAGAGAGCGAGAGAGAGAGAGAGCGGCAAGTGCGATTGACTGGCGTATTTTAGTTTTTGCATAAACGAAGTAGAGATGCTCTTGTGTGTTGGAATCGGTTGTAGTCCTAGTTGCTTGAAAGAGTTTGTGCTGCAATTATGATTATACGCATTTACTAAAATTAAAGCTATTTACTTATGTTAATATTTTTTGAGTACTCATCGTACTCATCGCAGTCGTGATGGAGCATTGACGATATGCATATAGGATAGGCCTCTCTTATTATGAACTCTGCCGTAGTTGTGGGAAAGGTAAGTAGAAAATAGTGTTCCACTTTCCTTGTGAATGTCCATCCTCGCAATTCTCTATTCACAAGTTTTTAGGCAGGCAAATACTAGACGACCTTGAAGATTTATCAGAGATTGGTTTAAGTGACCTTAACAAATATTTCAATGCAACGGGTACAAATCACCGTGTCCAATTACTTCAATACGGTACTGAATAGATTGGCACCGACGAGTGGAATGGACTGCAACGGGCGGCCACTTGAAGTAACCGCCCAACCAATAGTTCATCTGCTTTTTCTAAAGAAATCTTTGTTGTGTAGGAAAAATGGTTTTAAAGGTTTCATCTTTATTAAATTTCCCCAAGCATCACTTGATGATAGTATTTTAATATACAAAAACTATCTGATGTAAAGTCCATTTGAATGAAGAAAAGCCCCTTACCACCACAACTGCATTGTCCTTGACCTTCAAAGAGGACATTTTCCATAAAACGCCATCTCTACATGCATTTGCAATTTTTAAATGATGGCATAGTGGCAAGCCAAACAATACTCTCATAGTCATTTGTTATATAAATATTTTGCCATCAACATTTCTATTAAAAAAAAAATCCTTGACAAAAAGCCAATTATTTGAAACAAAAGCATGGAAAACATTAAGTTTAAAAGCATCATAATCTGTAGCAAATGGATTGGATTTAGTAGATGTCGCAAAAAACGACTTATCTAATTAATGTTAAACAAACAAACTATTAAAGTAGGAAAGTGATAAAAATTAATTTTACCTGCAAAAGAAATGTTGTGAAAAATTGTTTAATTAAAACAAAAATTAAGCGAAAAATTTTATTTACATATGTATATTGAAAAAAAAATACATTTAACTAAGGAATTCTTGCTTAATTATTTTGTTTTCAATTAATCTGAATAATTACTAGAATTATGAGCTCATATTCTTCAAATGGTAATTAAAAATAGTTATGCAGAAAGCCATGAAAATATGCTTTAGAAAATTATTTTAAAAAAACCACAAAGTGTAGAAGCAACCTTCTCATGAAATTAACACACACACACACACATAAATAAATATTAAAAAAAAAAATCCTCTAGCTCAACAGTAGGATCAAGCAACGAAGGATGTCTTTTCTAGATTAAAAATGCTTTCAACTTGGTGCGTCGTGCAACACTTTGGTTTGTCTTTGCTATCAGCTTTCACTGTATTTTGATTAGCAAGCGCATGAATTCATAAAGTTTTAGCCATGACATTAAATCAAGGCAATTAGAATATGAGAAAAAGTCAAGTAAAGTAAACAATAACTTGGTAATTTAAAATATGAAAATAATGAAAAAAATAATAATGAAAAAACCTAAATGGTAAACCAGAAGAAAAATTTAGAAGAAAAAAGCAAATGCTCCAGATGCTAATTGGTATTCTTATGACGCAAAGCCAATGTAGTAAAATGTGTCTCTCCACAACATCCACGTCACAATGATACTTTCCTAAACCTAACTTTTCAGCTCACTTGTATCCAAATCAATGGTCTCCTCTATTCTTTAGGAAAAGGAGAGTGATAGAGAAGACAATATGGTGGTGATATAGAGGAGGGATAGAGGAAAGCTACATTCTTTTACAACTCTGCTTTAGCAGCACCTCTGGTGTCAATGAGGCGTATTAAATTTTCAAAGTTGTGTTTTGTAGCCATTTTATTGGTTATCTTACTTCGCTAGATGATTCTGCTACACAAAATACTAACGAAGGAGGGCGCTTTTAATATTACATTAGGATTAGCATCCGCTGACGCCGGTTTAGTACCGTGGCCAGTGTTTGCGCCTTCATCACTTGAATTTTCCTACAGCAACTGACACAAAGTGTCACTAATGTACATCAGAAAAATGTGTGATGCTATTATTTAATGACTTGCCGGTGAACGGGCTCGAACCCAGGATCGTCGGCTTTATAGCCAACGTGTTAACTACTTCAGTCAACGACGATTCATTGCTACAAATAATTATGAAGGAGGGCTCTGCAATATGCATTAGCATAGACACTAATGCATATAAAAAAAATCTGATATTGATATTATTATAATATTTCACGCGGTTCTATTTAAACTATTTTTACGAAACTTACCACACACCTTGAGCTCTAAAATAGACACAATCCTCTATTCAAAAAAATGGGCGGATTCACGCCCATTAAAATTTAATATTTTATTTTAAGTGGTTCTACTTGACCGATTTTTACAAGCTCTGAAAAACACACAATCTTGCATTTAAGAAATGGGTGGCATGCCCATCTGCTCTATCAGATCTTTGCATTGAAATCGGTTCTTTTTTTTTGGCAGAAAGAATTATTGCAGCGCCTTTGGTGTTAAGTAGCCGTATAATTTTAATTTTATTTAAAGACAGCCAAGCAATGAATGCCTACTACTAATACAAGGTGTTACCTTCTTCAGGAAAAGGATAGTGATAGAGAAGACAGGTGGTGAAGGAAGAACTAGAGAGAGAGGAAAGATTCACTACAACTCTGTTTTGTTTTATTTTTATTTTTTGTTTAATGAGGCAGTGTTACAGCGCCTCTGGTGTCAATGAGGCGTATTAAGTTTACGAAGCTGTGCTTCGTAGGCATTTTGTTGGTTATTTTACTTCGCCGATGAGTCTGCTCCACACCGCAGACGAAGGAGGGCGCCAGATGTTACATTAAGATTAGTATCGGTTAAAGCCGGTGGACCAGGGTTTATGTCTTCATCACTTGAATTTTCTTACAACAACTATCACAAAGTGACACTAATGTACATCAGAAAAATGCGTGCAGTTGTTATTTAATGACTTTGTCGGTGACCGACACTAATGCATATTTAAAAAATATCTGATATTGATATGACTGGGTCTGGCCAGAGATTCAACTCGGGCTGACGAAGATCGTCATTTGCTTTGCAGTGGACGCACTAGCTACTTCACTTAATAGAAAAATAAAACTCCCTTGGTTTATTAAATTATCATCCTGTTTTCACACTTAGTTATTTGTTTAGAAATATTCTAATAACCAGGGAAACCAAAAAAGTGCTTTAACAATCTCCAAGTATTCTAATAACTTCCAAAAAATACAACAAAAAAAAAATATTGAAATAGGAAAAACTAAGCTTTGAGGGAAAAAATTTCATACAACAAGACAACTTTAGTTGAATTGTTTAGTTTCTATCTCTCTCTCTCACTCGATCATTTAAAATTAACTCTCTTTTGAGAGAGACGGTAAACAAGGGCAACACTTACAGTCAGGTTTATCAGATTTTTTCTGACCTATTTCGCCAAATTGATTTTAAAAATCGCCAAAAATCAGTTTTATGTAGTTTTTCTTAGTAAATATTTGATAATAAATTTGTTTTTATATAACACTTTTTTAATACAAATTTGTATGAAATGATCGTACCAAAATTTATCAGAAAATCGCCAAAATTAGAAATAAAATCGCCAAAAACTATTTCTTGTAAAGTTTTCTCATTCAAATTCAATGACTATAATTAATATAAGAAAAATTCTTTTAACTTCTTGCAAACGGGTTTTGGTAGGATTTATTTTTGAAACTACTCCTTCAATAAACTAATTTTCCTGAATTAGACACATTTTAAAGTTCAATTTTGTTTAAAAAATAGCCATAATAATCGCCAACAAAGTTATTTATCGCCAGAAAAATCGCCAACAAATTTATTTATCGCCATAAAAATCGCCATGTCGCCAAACCAAAAATTTGGACGCCAAACAAGTTCGGTAGAATCTACCGAATATTGGTGCACACTGAACACCAGTGTTGCCAGAATTCCTCCACCAAAAATGGCTAAATGTGGACAAAAAGAAAAAAATGGCTAAAAATTAGCTAAAAAATGGCTAAGCAAAATCGAATGCAAAAATAATGAACTTTAGCAAAAACAAGAAGGTATTTCATATATTGTTTTTTTAGGCAAATCGGGAACTTTTTTAATGTAAATAAAAACAATAAATTGAAGTAATAAATAAAATAATTTTTCTGCAGGTAATAAAAAAAAACTGCGCATATAGTGCAAACTTACAATACTTGCATTACGCCTTCTATTAATTTGTACATTCTGCTATTAAGTCTTTAAATTTTTGGGATACTAATCCATTCCTTGCGAAATTTTTGTTTATACTTTTTATTGACTTTCTATTTTTTAAACTTTCATTTCAACTTTGATTTTTCTTGATATTTTCACTCGTGTAAAACAAATATGACCCTTGTTTGATTGATATCATAAACCACCAAATACAGTGAAATCTCTCATAACTCACGACACTCACGGTCGCCCTGTTTTTGTCTGTTTTTTAGAGGTGTCCTCTTATGAGAGAGTTACACATTTTTTGGATTTCATTGTAGTTGAAAAATTATTTTAACAGTAGACTTCTACAAATTAGATTGGCATAATTTCAGCTGTTGGGTTTCAAATGACTCAATGATTTTATTTGTTGGAACACAACAAAGTCGTCTCTAGAAAAATGCTTTGAAAAGGCAGTTTGTATAAGAAATGTAGCAATATGAATTGTTAAAATACGCGAGAAACTTTATACCTTCACAAGTTCGTGCACCGAATATTTTCCTTTTTCAAACTCGTTTAAAATATAATTTTTTTTTTCTGTAAATGATAAAAACAATTTTTTCACTGCCATTTTGGGACACCAGCTAAGCAAACAACTTCTTCATATAAACAGCAATTTCTTTGCGTCTCCAACGCATCAGTATTTACATATTCGTTAACCAGGGAACCATCAATATCATTGACACTAATATAAATATGAATAAAGAGTTGAATAAAGAAAGACCTACTATTTAAATGCAACTCTTGTTGCCGTGTTTCACAGCTTCTGTGCTTTTATGAGAGTGTCCGGTTATGGGAGTGCATTTTGTATGGAAAAACTAATGAACGTGCTGGATCTACAAAAATTGTCCGGTTATGAGAGGTGTCCGGTTATAGGAGGTGTCCGTTATGAGGGGTTTCACTGTAGACCCGACAACTTATAAACACCTTGCAACGATTAGAAGAATGCAGTAGCAAATCTTATTGTTACCAATTGAGCCATCTCTTTCATATAAGCGCTTTTAGGCTGCTGCAACAAAAATGGCGAGTTTGAACCGGGATTTATGGATATTAATGCGAAAACAATAACATATTACTCTGTTGTGTGTTTTTTTTTTGGTAGTTAATTAATTTTCCCACATTCCGAGTTTAAATTTTTTGTGAAAAATCACAAACAAATTTAATGTTTGGGAAAAATAGCTAAAAAAATAGCTAGATTAAAATAAAAATGGCTAAAAAAATAGCTAATAGCTAAACTCACTTTTCTTCCGGCTAAATGGTATGAAAAATGGCTAAATTTAGCAATTTTCTGGCTAAATTGGCATCACTGCTGAACACTTACCTAAACTCCACATATCGATGGCGGTGCCGTATTGTAGACCCAATATAACTTCCGGCGAACGATAAAATCTAGATTGTATATACGTATAGATTTTCCGATCAACATAACATGAGCTGCCAAAATCAATGACTTTAATGGAACTACTGCCACGTTGTTTTAATAAAATATTTTCCTAGAGATAAGAAAAAAAATTTAAAAATTATAAATAAAAATTAAATTTAAATTTTTTTTTAATTTTAAATAAATTTTTTTTTAAATTTTTTTCATGAATAAAAATTATTAGTTAAAGAAATATGAAAAATTGTAGAACTGTTGAAAAACTCATTAATACTATATTTACATTATGAAATTTTTCATGAAATTTGCTGCACTAAAGTTTTTCTGTTTATAAAAAGCAGCGCTAGAAAAGAGAGTTTCATAGAAAAAATCGAGCATGGATCTCTGAAGCATAATTAGCAACCTTCTTTTTATCATATTTGCTTCTCCACGCCTACTTCAGGCAAATGAATAAAAGTTTCATGCAACTATTTCGTGAAAAATTTCATTATGTAAGTTCAGTTTAATACCTAAATTTACATTATTAATTTTTTCGTAAAATTAGTTTAACAAAAAAAAAAAAAAAAAAAAAAAAAATAAATAAAAAAATTAAAATCTACTTACTGGCTTGAGATCACAGTGTATGATGTTCTCTTTGTATAATAAACGTAAACATTTTACTATAGAATTACAAAAACGACGTATTAGACTCATACTAAAACCATTGTAATTATTCTTTTTAATCAATTCGTACAAATTGAGACTGCAAAGAGAGAATGGAAAAGAAAAATATAATTAATAAAATTTTTTAAGGAAAAATAATAAATCTTATTAAATAGAAATTCGAAAATTTTTATTTGAATGGGTTTTAAGTATACAACAGAAGTTTTGAAGTTCATAAACAATCGAAACTATGACTGACAGTCGCTTTCTTATTGAATTTTTTTTTTTTTAAAGATAAGTCGTCACACAGAAACAATGTTTCTCGAATTAACAACTTTAATTAAAAAAAAGAATAAATAAAATACATCAGATAATCAATCAAAATTTGCATAAAAGTTTAATTGATTAAAAGTTTAATTAAACACTTATGTAATTGATTACAAGTTTTATTAAAAATTTTGCTTAAAAATTTTTTTGATTAAACTTGTAATTAAAAATTTAATTCATTAGAAGTTAAATTAAAAATTACGATGAATCAAAACAATTCACATATTCCCTTTGCAACAATGCTAAGTATATAAAGCAGAAATCTATATCAACTGACACCACACACAGTGGACCAAACACAAAAGAACGCTGATGATGAAGGTTTAGTGGCCTTCGAAAACGGCTGGCTGTTCCGTTCAACTATGTGTTGTTAGTCAGAATATTTACAACAGACTTTGGTGTTATTTGTTCATTAATAATTATCACATGTAATTTGGCTTAAAAAGTAATACGAACCTTAGCCCGTTCAAATCACAAATATAAAAATTTTTTAATTGATGAAAAAGTTGATTGAAAATTTAATTGAATAAAAGTTTAATTAAAAATGTTGCTTGAAAATTTAATTGATTGAAAGTTTGATTGAAAACTTAATTGATAAAAAGTTTAATTAAAAATTGTATTCATTAAAAGTTTGATTGAAAATTTAGCTTAAAAATTTTATTGATTAAAGTTTAAAAATGTAATTAATTAAAAGTTTGATTGAAAATTTAATTGATTAAAAGTTAGATTAAAAAATTAGCTTAAAAAAATGTGCTTAAAAAATTTAATTGATTAAATTTAATTGATTAAAAGTTAAATAAAAAATTAACTTAAAAAAATGTGCTTAAAAAAATTTAATTGATTAAATTTAATTGATTAAAAGTTTAATTAAAAAATTTGCTTAAAAAGTTAATGGATTAAAAGTTCAATACAAAATTTCGCGTAAAATTTTAATTTTTTAACAGTTTGATTGAAAATCTTATTGATTAAGGGCTAATAAATCAGTTAAAGTTTAAACGGTGGTTTAGTTGAAATAAACTTTAATTCATATGTGGTTTAAACTCAACAGGAGTAAATCAGTGAATCATACCTCATGTGTAGTTTAAAAACTAATACTGTGGCAGCACTAGAACAAATGGCAAAAAACAGCTGTTTTGCAGCAGGCTATCAGTTCTTTGTACAATCAAAAAGGCAAAAACTTTAATAACATTTAATTAAAAGCATTCAAATTTTACTGAGAAAGAAATTATATATATTCTTTGCAAAGTAGAATAGTATAGGGTGTTTTTTTAAGAGGTATAGAAATTTGAATTGAAATAAAACACAAGAAAATCGTTTTAATGTCCATTAATTTGGCTTTATTGGAAGGATAATTTTATGCCATTAATGTTTAAATATGATTTCGGGCATGTGGCCGCCGCGGCTGACTCGAATAAAGCCAATTCTACAGGTCCAATTTTCAACCACTTTTTCGAGCATATGGGGCCGTATGTTGGCAATAACGCCACGAATGTTGGCTTCCAAGTCCCCTAAAGTTTCTGGTTTGTTGGCGTAGACGAGGGACTTCACATATCCCCAAAGAAAATAAGCCAATGGTGTCAAATCACACGATCTTGGTGGCCAATTGACAGGTCCATTCCTCGAAATTATGCGCTCATCGAATGTTTCCTTCAATAAATCGATTGTGACGTGCGCTGTGTGGCATGTAGCGCCGTCTTGTTGGAACCACAACTCATCCACATTCATGCCATCCAATTCGGGAACAAAATAGTCGGTTAGTCGGCTCCAATTGCTGTGCACGGTGGCGAATCGATTCATTCGGGTCCTCTTCAACACTTTGCTCTACAGCGGCAATTGTTTCTTCGGTGCGCACTGTTCGACGTCTCTGCGGATGCGTATTATCACATAGAGTAAACGTAGTGCGAAAACGATCCATGGTTAACCGAGTTAATTGCTCTGATGGACGATTATGTCGACCATAAAATGGACGGAGCTTGCGGTAAACTTCGCGAACTGAACCATTATTTTCGAAATAAATTTGCACGATTTGCAAGCGTTGTTCTTTTGTCAACCTGTTCATGATGAAATGGCAAACCAAACTAAATATTAATCACTTGACAGCTGACAAAATGGCCGCCAGTTAAAAAAGTGATGCCAACTTAAAGTTCTATACCTCAATAAAAAACACCCTTTATAAAGGAACAATAGAGTGTAAGAGAACAAATCGAATCGAATCTGAAGAAAAAGTAGAAGCTTGGAAAAAAGTTGAATGCTTTTTAAATGCAAAACATATGGTCTGTAAGTAATAAAATATATGGCCTGTATTGGTAGTTTAAACGCCCAATGTTATGCGTTTACAGATGGTTTAAATACATCATTGATTTGTATGTTTGCTGGTTTAAACAGATTTTAAACCAAAAACAGAGATTAACTTGAACTGATTTATTAGCCCTAAGAGTTTAATTAAAAATTTTGCTTATGAATTTAATTCATTTAAAGTTTAATTAAAAATTTCGCATAATAATTTAACTGATTAAAAGTTTAAGTAAAAATTCCGCGCAAAAATTTTGTTAATTAAAAGCTTGATTAAAATTTAATTGAGTTTAATTCAAAATTTTGCTTAAAAATTTATTTGATAAAAAGTTTAATTAAGAAATCTGCTTAAAAAATTTAATTGATTGAAAGTTTAATTAAATATTTTGCTTAAAAATTTAATTGACTATAAATTTAGCTTAAAAATTTATTTGATTAAAAGTTTTATTAAAAATTTGGTGTAAAGATTTAATTTGTTTTATTAAAAAATTAATTGACTAAAATTTTAATTAAAAAATCCATTAGAGTTTATTTAAAAATTTTATTGATTAAAAGGTCAATTAAAAATTTAATTGATTTTAAAGTTTAATTAAAAATGTTGCCTAGAAATTTTATTAAATAAAAGTTTAATTAAAAATTCAATCCATTAAAACTTTAACTAAAAATTTAATTGAATAAAAGTTTCACTAATAATTTTTGGAAAAAAAATATTATTTTCTTAAAATCTTTTAAGTAACGGAACCTTTTTTTTTTTTGATAAAAAGTCAATTCACGTCTTTACTTACTTTTTATTCTAATATTTTTATAATTTAAACCCTTAGAAATTAGAAAATGTCAAACGTCATCTCTGCTTCGTGTGTAAATAACTGAAGTTGGCTTTCCCTAAATAGTTATTGCGTCTTATCGCTTAATTAATCAGTTTACTTTAGGCAAATAATGAATGAGAGTTAAAAGTTTTTTGCTTTCTAGAGCTGCGCTAAATTACTTTTGCTTGCTGTTTGATTTTTCGTACAAAATGTCTCCTTTACATGAATATTTTTTGCTATTTGTGGTTTTTATTGTCGCCAAAATTTTTATTAAACATGCAAAGCAAATTAAAAATTCAACTGTTCAGACGCCCACACTCTTTTCTCTCTTCTCCAAAGGAAATCATAAAGTATGAAAAAAATAAATAAAAAAGAGAACTTGTAATACAGTTTCACTGCAAAACTTTATTTTTTATTTTTTTGGCAAGTTACTTTAAAAAAGTATAAAAAAGTTATAAGGCGCCTTAAAGTTTCGCAAATGTGTAGTTTATTTTTTTTTGCTAATAAATGTTTAATTTAGTAGTAACATTTTAAGTTTTGAAAACTTTTTTTTTAGGTTTACAAAATTATTGCCTTGTTTAAGGCGGAACTTTTTGGTAATATGCAATAATTGCCTAATGAAATGAAATTAGTTTTGTGTTTAGGGTTCTTTTCTCTTGTTTTATATTTATGTCTTTTGTTTTTAAAGGAATTCTGAGTAGAAATTTAAACTTCAATTAGATTTAAAAAGTAGCCTGACACTAGGCAATATTTTTAATAAAGCAGGGCTGAAATTAATAACATACATCATTTTGCTGTTGTAAACTACAAATTAGTTGTAATTCTATAAAGAAAAATTGTATTACTTGCGTTTTTTAATCCTATTAGTTGTTTTTGTGTTTTAGGCATCAAGTTTCGTGTATTTTAGTCAGTGATGCCAACTTTTCTTGGCTCTAAAGGCACATCAACATTTAAAAAAAGCACTTAAAAGCGTAATTTTGATATCTAAATAGCGTAAAAAGCACTTTCGTGAAAAACGACTGAAAATCCATAACGTGAATTAATGTGAAGTTTAATAATGTTTAAAATTTTCTTAGCTATTCTCCATTTAATGAAATATATCAGACGAAAAATGTTTGCTTTACACCGAAAAAATAAATACGCCGAGTAACTATTAAAATAATTTTAAGAAATACACAAATTTCTTAAAAGCACTAATTAGAGGTTTTTCTTATTTTGGCACTAACGCTCAAAATTTGGCGTTTTGAGTCTTCAAAAAGCACTAAAAATAGTGCCAAAAGCACCAAGTTGGCATCGCTGATTTTAGTCATCACATATTTTACAAATCATATTTGTTAATATTGAAAATATTGGATAAAAATGTGTGCCTACTTTCAGACATATTTTTGACCTTTAATATTTCACCTACAATGTTCTGTTTATGGAAATTGTAGTCATCATTCAACAGTCTGTTATATATATTTTGTTTATATTTTAAAGCATTTGGGGAAAAATCCTTGAAATTAGTTGTGGATATTTCTACCAAATTTTGCATGCCACATTACATTCATATGTATAAGCATTTTAAGTACAAATATCTTAATTTAATTTTGTTATATTAATAATAAAAATAATTGTTAATATGAGTATTATTGCTTTCATTACTCATATGAATAATAAAATGATAATAAATTTTTTTTTGCGTATGGAAATTTAGTTGATAATAATAATGTAACAAGTGCTGCCTGCCACTTTGCCACACATGAGAGAGATAAAGTGAAATGAATTTGCATACTTTTAGGCTTGCCATGAACTAGCTTTTCTATGGCAAGGGGTTTTGAGGTTTTAATGCTTTAATTTTAATTTTTATTTTCGCAAAATGACATCAATAATGAATGTTATTCTGTTTCTGATAACAATGGCTACATTTATATCATGCGCATTTTTAAATGACATGCGATGTTATGACAGTTTTTGTCTTCGTCCTCTGTTGCTTCAGCGAGACATAATATTCAAGTTATTAAAAATTTTATTTTATTCTTATTAAAATTTAATATGAAATGTTACATTAGATTAGGAAAAAATCACCATAAGTTGAAAATTTCTGGAACTATTACATATTTAAATTAAACTGCTTACAGTCAAATCCGCCTAAGCGCAACTCGCTTTATTGAAAAAAATCGGATTACTGAAAGCGATACAAATCCCCGCGCCTAGTCTTATTCACTTCTCTTTAGCGAAACATCGCTTTACTGTAAATATCGTATTACTTAAAACCAAAAGCAAGCCCACAACTACGTTTTGTATGAAACTTACTTCGCTTTAATGAAAACATAAACAATGACAAATTTATTTATTAGAAATCGATTGCATAACTTAAGGCTGAAAAAATTGTCCGTTAAAAAATTAAATGGCAAAATGTATTTGTCCTTTTCGCTCTTACGTACTTTATTGTATTTTTCTATTATATTGTCAATGCAAGTGCCTAGACATTTACTGATTTTAAGCATTACGCTTAATTGTAACAAATTTCAGTAATCCGAACTACGTTTTAGAAAAAAATCGGATAACTGAACAAAAATTGGGTTTTGGCTCTTTTCAGTAAAGTGGAGTCGACGGACCAAAAAAGAGGTATTATAAGTTTGTAGTGTGTGTCTGTGTATCTGTGTGTCTGTACAAGTGCACGTACAGACCAAACGGCTGAACCGATTTTAAATTAGTTTTTTATGTTTGAAAGTTGACTTGATCGAGAGTGTTCTTAGCCGTTTAGAAGATATAACATCTTTTCTGAATAAATCGGGGGTTTTAAAAATTTTTAATTTGTATGAAAATTTGTTTTAAAACCCCTTTATAAAGCCTTAATAAAATTTATAAATAAGGCTGTAAGAATATAAAACCTGACTGATAACATGCTTTAATGCCTTTAAATTGTTTTAAAATAATTTAATAACAGTTTTGAATACATAACAAGAACTTAGATTGGAACTGATGCTTTAAATTTAACAAAATATTTTATTTAATTTAACTTTTAATTCGAAAAAAAATTTCAAACATTTTTCCAAGAAAATTTATTTGCATATGAACATTTCCATGATGTCTAACGTGACCGTTGTATACGTTTAAAGTGAAAAACAAGTCAAAATAAAACGGATTTTGATTTTGACCATAAGCGTAACGTATAGCTCAGAATTAGCCCTATAATTGGTTGAGTTTTCAATATGACTGTAAAAAGCCAAGGCATTCGCATGTGACAAATACAAAAGTTGTTTTTGCACTGATATATTTATCTTTAAAATGGTTTTGATTTTACCCAAAAATGATTTATATATATTTTTTTAAATTAAATTTTAATTACAGTCGCATGTGACATTTTTTCCCATTATGTGTTTCTGTGGATCTTCATATGAAATTGGAAAATTAAGAAATTTCTCGAGAAATTTTAAATAATGAAATTTGGCCATCGAAAAAGTAGTTCTAATGGTAATGTGTAATTTTTTCCTGGGGAGGAATAAAAGCTTGATGCAATATGTTGCCTATTTTAAGGTTTAAATAGACCAGGTCTAAAAGTAGGCCACATATTTCCAAATAAACCCAATCAAGTTAAGAATAAAAACTCTTCTTTAATCTTATTTCAGCATCTCCAGAGTTTAACTTAATAAATCATTTTTTCATTCCCAATTTCACTATTTGAGTGGTAGTTGCAATTTTTTGCAACATTTTCTCAAAGCATTTTTAATTTTCTTTTATCAAAGCTGCCAGAGAAAAGTGAAACCATTAAAAAAATAGCTTAAGAACAAAAAGTGCAAATCAATTTTATCAAACTGTGAACACGCATTTTTTTTTAGCAGCAATATCTGTTTGTTTAGGTTTGAATGCTTTAAAGTGGAGGGCAGTATGTATTAATCATTGCAAGAAATCAAAAGAGGAAACGTAAAATCTATTTGTTATTAATTGGAAAAATGTGCTTGATTTTTTTTAATTTTTATTTTTCTCATGGAATTTTCTTTTCTAAAAATAAAGCCAACATTTTCCCCCTATTTAAAGAGAATGAAATATATTTTATGTTCATTAGAGAGAGAAAATTTATTGGGTGGAGTACTGATAAATTTAAGTCAACATATTATTTTTTTTTTAAAGAGAAGTAACACTCAGGCAGTGAATGCCTACTAATATACTACATAGTGATAGAGAAGGCAGGTGGTGAAGGAAGAGATAGATAGAGGAAAGCTTCATTTTCTTACAGCTCTGCTCTCGTGCACGTTTTTAATAAAGCAGAGGTTGCAGCGCCTCTAGTGAACTCGAGCCATATTAAATTTTTGCACTTTTTTTCAGAAAAAAAACGCCATTAGAAATTCTTGAAATATTTTAACTGAACAAAGTGGAAATATTTTAAAAGATATTCCTAGAACTTCCAGTTAAAATCAATTTAAAGCATTTGCCATTGGTTGTTAATAAATTTTTTAGTTTTAGTGCCACAGTGTTTTAGCTTCAACTTGCCGGGCTAGGAGCTAAAAATGAAAGCTATACAAAAAAAAAATATACGTTTATCTATGGAAAAAGCACCAAAAATAATAGTGTTTTTATTTTCAAAAGTAAAAATATCGAAAAAATGCGTTCAGCGTCTACTGAAGTTAAGGAAGCCTATTTCAATGATGATATTTCTATCAATAAAAGTTCCGTTTTTAAATTATTAGAACCTGATTCAAGTGTCTGAAGTTTATTTCAAAATTTGATAAGCCTTTCTTTCTCTATGGTATTATGTATTTAAAATTTCCTATTCTGCATTTTGACCTTTTTCATTGTAAACTTTTTTATACTTTATACAGAGGAATTTAGTTGTTTACGTACCATTTACACATGAAACTAATTGCAAGAAAGTAGCAATACAATCACATTTTTTCACTACCACACTCACATTGTTTTTAATTTCCAGTCAGCTTTCAACGATTTTTTGAAGAAAGTAAATTTTTGATGTTTTCAGAAAGTAAAATGAAAAAAGGTTAACAGTGTTACCCCCTTTAAAGATTTGTACAAATATACAGGATTATGGTAAATATATATTATAAATTATCCATATTTTGTATAAATATTTAAAGAATTATAATATCTTACGTTCAAACATACATGAAGACATGAAGAAGACAATTTATGCCTTTTGAAAACAATAATATTATTAAAATATTAACAGTAATAATTATTGTCAGTTTATTGCCTTATGAATTTGTGTAGGTGACATTCTTGGTAACTCTAATTAAGAAGTGAACAAAACAATTTTATTCAACTTTATTTTTGTCGACATTTTTAAAATGAACTTTCACTTTCCTATGAAAGGTAACAAGAAATTTTCATGAAAGTCATTTATTTTATTAAAATTTTTATTCATAATACGTATACAGAAATTTCAAGAAAGTACTTTCATGTGTAAATGTAGCGTTACTAAGAGTGTCGATCCTTTGCAGTAGTGTAATAGTTAGATTTAGAAAAAAAATGGTTTGTATACAAAAAAATCAACACATTTTTATAGAATTTAATAATTATTTTTATTTTTTCAAATTTGTTTAAAATTTTTTTAAATATATATTAAAAATGGTTAAAAATGCAAAAATATGCATTTATTGCCTAAATATGCTACAAACTACAAACCCAAGCCAAATTACTTAAAAGTCAGATAGATAGATAGTTTGTATGCAAGTCCAAGCCCTGATAATTGCGAAATGATTGCAAGTAACATTTATATAGATAAAATAATTTTCAAATGAACTAAATGAGAATTTCACCATACACAACTACGGAAACTATGTTAGGTATAGTGTATTGTATACACACACGCATACATACATGCACGCATACTATATTTTTTATTATTTAAAAGCTTACAAACTGAAGGTTTAGCCGTTATTTCTATTTTGTTGAAAAATTGCAAAAACTTTTGTCATATTGAAACTTATTAAAACTTCAATTAGTTTTTTTTTTTTGAAATTAAGATAAACAAAAGAGTATATGTAGCAAATCAAGTTCAAGGTTTTCCTGAGTTTCACAAACTCCCTTAATTTATTTAATTTTTGAGTCTTCTGTTAGTTACTTTCGTTTACAAATACATACAATATCATAAGAAAAATATTGTATGCAAGTCCAAGCCCTGATAATTGCGAAATGATTGCAAGTAACATTTATATAACGGGTGTTTTTTTTAGAGCTAGAGAACTTCAAATTGAATTAAAACACAAGAAAATCGTTTTAATGTCCATCAATTTGGCTTTATTAGAAGGATAATTGTATGCCATTAATGTCAAAATATGATTTCGGGCATGTGGCCGCCACGGCTGGCTCGAATAAAGGGTCCAATTTTCAACCACTTTTTCGAGCATATGGGGCCGTATGTTGGCAATAACGCCACGAATGTTGGCTTCCAAGTCCCCTAACGTTTCTGGTTTGTTGGCGTAGACGAGCGACTTCACATATCCCCAAAGAAAATAATCCAATGGTGTCAAATCACACGATCTTGGTGGCCAATTGACAGGTCCATTCCGCGAAATTATGCGCTCATCGAATGTTTCCTTCAATAAATCGATTGTGACGTGCGCTGTGTGGCATGTAGCGCCGTCTTGTTGGAACCACAACTCATCCACATTCATGCCATCTAATTCGGGAACAAAATAGTCGGTTATCATGGCTCTATACCGGTCTCCATTAATGGTAACTGACTCTCCAGCATTATTTCGGAAGAAGTATGGCCCAATGACTCCACCAGCCCATAGATCACACCAAACAGTCAGTTTTTGTGGATGTAATGGCGTCTCAAGGGTCTCATGTGGATTCTCTTCACTCCAAATGCGGCAATTTTGCTTGTTGACGTAGCCATTCAACCAAAAATGAGCCTCATCACTGAACAAAATTTTGCGATGAAAATCAGCATCGAGATCAATCTCATTTTCGGCCCATACACCAAAATCACGACGCATTGCATGGTCTCGCGGCTTTAATTCTTGCACAAGCTGGATCTTGTAAGGTCGCAAGCCAAGATCTTTGCGCAAAATTTTCCATAAAGTTGATGGACAAAGCTCCAATTGCTGTGCACGGTGGCGAATCGATTCATTCGGGTCCTCTTCAACACTTTGCTCTACAGCGTCAATTGTTTCTTCGGTGCGCACTGTTCGACGTCTCTGCGGATGCGTATTATCACATAGAGTAAACGTAGTGCGAAAACGATCCATGGCCAACCGAATTAATTGCTCTGATGGACGATTATGTCGACCATAAAATGGACGGAGCTTGCGGTAAACTTCGCGAACTGAACCATTATTTTCGAAATAAATTTGCACGATTTGCAAGCGTTGTTCTTTTGTCAACCTGTTCATGATGAAATGGCAAACCAAACTAAATATTAATCACTTGACAGCTGACAAAATGGCCGCCAGTTAAAAAAGTGATGCCAACTTAAAGTTCTATACCTCAATAAAAAACACCCATTAGATAAAATAATTTTCAAATGAACTAAATGAGAATTTTACCATACACAACTACGGAAACTATGTTAAGTATAGTGTATTGTACACACACACACACACACATACATACACGCATACTATATTTTTTATTATTTAAAAGCTTACAAACTGAAGTTTTAGCCGTTATTTCTGTTTTGTTGAAAAAATTGCAAAAACTTTTGTCATATTGAACTTATTAAAACTTCAATTAATTTTTTTTTTTTAATTAAGATAAATAAAAGAGTATATGTAGCAAATCAAGTTCAAGGTTTTCCTGAGTTTCACAAACTCCCTTAATTTATTTCATTTTTGAGTCTTCTGTTAGTTACTTTCGATTACAAATACATACAATAGTTCATAAGAAAAATATTACAACCAATTAAGTTCAAGGCTTCCGCAATGAAGTTTCTCAGGCAGGTTGTATATATTGATATTTCTAAGATACTTTAACATTCTAACAAATTTGTTTACCAAGCAAAATATCTTATTTCATGTTTACACTAATTGCTAAACAAAACTAAAATACAAGACTCATTTGTTATAAAATTATGTTTAATAGTCAACACAGTTAGAAATAAAACTTTTTAAGAGATATCGAGCCATAACCGCCAAAAAAGCTTAAGCCACATATTTTTTTCAACTTATACCTGGTTTACATTAAGTATTTTTTCATGAAATTTCATGGATTTTATTGCACGAAACTTTATTCATTTGCTAATTGCAGCACTATCTAAGAGAATTTTATATTAAGAAGGGCGTAGAATGAATCTCTGATGCATTTTTGGCAACTTTTTTGATATGAGTTGGTCCTGCAGACCTTCTTTTGACAAATGAAAAATTTTCATGCAACTAATTTCATGAAAAAAAAATGCTTAATGTTAATTAGGTATTAGTTTTTTAAGACGAAAATTAGTTTTCTATCATGGCAAATAATCGATTTTTGTAAAAAAAAATTAATTTCAAAAATTATGTCACTTTAAGCTTTTTTGGCTGATATGGCTCGTTATAATTTATATTAAGGACATAATGTTTATTAGCCATATACATAGTTAGTTTGTTATTTTTATGACAAACACAATTTTATTAGTGCTCCTTAATATTTACTCGTTATTATTAATTGTTGACATTTTGTTTTATTTTTTATTTTTACTTTTGGTTTGTTAAATGTTCCCCTCCAATTGAGAATGTCAGTTAATTGCGTGTTTAAAAATACACACATATGTATATGTAAATATGTATCAATGTTCATTAGAAAAAGTATTGCATACTTTTGGGAGCGTTTTTTGTCTAACAAGTGGATGAAACCATTATTATGACAACAGGACACGAACGCTTAATGGCTGCGGCATAACAGCAACAGTTGTTTAGACGCATTAAATGTAAAAGAAATATACATTTGTAAAAATAGCATTTGACATTTACATGCATTAAGGCATTGAAAAGTTAAGAGTGTTGGTTGTAGTGCAGAATGGAGATTTTAATATTTTGTAAAAGTCTCGTTTATTTTTCTAAAGAAGAGCATAATAATTGACAATGTAAGCTTAAAGTTATTACTTAATATAAAGTTCTTCTTATCGTTACCTTAATATAGGAAGGCCCTTATCGTTACCTTCATTCTTTTTTTTTTTAAATCGGGTCTTATGTATGTATATATATCGAAAAATTCAAAAATTTGTTGTTTTTTATGGGAATTGTTAAAATTTAAGTTTAAAATGTCTTAAACGCACTAATAATCCCAAATTAATATTTTGCTTATTAAGTGAAATGTTTTTTTATTAAAAATACATTGAAATTGATTATTGAGGGGCTTAGCTGGATCCTATGCGCATTTCACTGTTGCTAATGCAGATCATCAGGGAACCTTTACCCAAAGCTTCTTAGAACAACTAGAGTTATTATGTTTAAAACTTTCATTTAAACAAATGAGAAGCTCAACAACAAATAACAAAGTTGAAACAAGAACTCAATAATCAACATGTTTTTTTAATTTTCTTACTTTACCATTAATACATTGGCTGACTTTTTTCAGCTTCAAATATTGTATTTGTAAGAGTATGTAAAAAGAAAATAAATGTAAATAACAACAACAGCTATTTAAGTATAGAGTGTTGCCACACAAGTATTTTTTGACCAGGTGCAGTCAATTTAATAACTTTGGGTAAAGGTTCCCTGATGATCTGCATTAGCAACAGTGAAATGCTCATAGGATCCAGCTAAACCCCTCAATAATCAATTTCAATGTATTTTTAATAAAAAAAAAACATTTTACTTAATAAGTAAAATATTAATTTGGGATTATTAGTGCGTTTAATACATTTTAAACTTCAAAAATTTTTGTTTAAATAAAATGAGTTAGGTCCTTTCTATATTAGGGTAAAGCTATGCTTTACATTAGTGGTCTGAAACTATCGATAGCACTATCGATACTATCAATAGTTTCTGACTATCGTTTACCATCGATAGTTTTTAATACTTTCGATAAATTTCAATAGTTTTTATTTTTCTTTATTTTAGTGTTTTATCGTTTATTTGCATGGCAGCACTTTTTATTAAAAGAATCTTTTCAACGTACATTTACAACAATTTTTTTTATCAACAAATCATTACAGTAATTTTGACTTACCTGCACAATCAACTTTGCACGACTTTTTGTGCAGACAAGTCAAAAATGCTGTTATCTTAAATGCACTTACCTGCCTAAATGTGCAGGTATACAATTTTTTACTTCAGTTTTATACACATACATAGTTGCATATTTATGTAGCCACATTATTTTAATGTGTGCAGCTAAATTAAATTTTTTATATGAGAATAGTTTAAAACTGCCAAAAAAAAAAAATATGTTAAATGCACAGGTATACAAAGTGCACTTGAAAAATGATTTTGAACAATAATGACAGAAAAAATATATTTTGTGCAGTTAAGTAAATGTGCAGCTAACATTGATTTTTTGTATGAAAATATTTTAAAATTACTAAAATTTTATTGCACTTATCTTAAATGTGCAGGTATAGAAAGTGCACTTAAAAATGAATTTGTATGGGATTTTAAAGAATAGTGACAGAAATTTATAATTTTAGGCAGTTAAGTCCAAAGTGCACTTAAACAAAATGCAGCTAAATCAAAACTGCTGTATAAAATTGTAAAGCTATTTAGTTTGGCAAAAATATGGATAGATTCGTCAAAGGGATTTAGGTAAGTATTTCATATAAAATAAATAAAATTAAATTTAAATTAAAACTAATAATTAAATAGATGCCACCGTAAGCTGGGACAATGACGACTCTGTCAATGTGTGCACTGACTCTGATGATAGCGAGAAAGCCAGAAATAAAAAGAAGCGGAAAAAAGGATTTCCTACTGTTTGGCAATATTTTAAGAAGTCTGATGACAAGAAACTTAATAAGTGTACGCAATGTGGAAATGAATATAAAACAATGTGGAAATACCAGTAACTTACGAGATCATCTTAAAAGATTCCATCCCAACCTGGACAGAAAAGTGGATGAGACAAGTTCTAGTCCAAGCAGTGCAGAAGCAAGTATGAGATCCGTTAACTCATATTTTAAACGAGCGAAAACAATTTCAGGCGCAATAAGGATATTGATCGTGCATTGATTAATATCTAGGACTACCGACCTGCGTCCTTTAAATGCTGTTCAAAATGAGGGTTTGGTTAAATACACTAAATGTTTAGATCCTCGTTATGTTCTTCCAAGCGCCAAGTATTTAAGTGGCGTTCTTTTAAAAAGTGAGTTTGATGAAGCGAAACTAAAGCTAAAAAATATATTATCTAAAGTTTCTCATGTTGCAGTCACGTGCGACGGTTGGACGAGAATCGCAAATTAAGGATATTTATCAATTACTTGCCATTTTATCGATAATGATATGAAACTGCGATCAGCGGTTTTATCAACAGAGCCATTACTAGAAGCAACGAATCACTCTGCGGCTAATATCGCACAACATATTACAAAAAAAGCATGTAAAGTTTACATGATTGAAATTAAAAGCTTAGAAGTTAAGGCCTACTGTCAGGCACTTAGAACGGTATTTATAAATGCTTGTTAAAGTTGAAGCTTTCTTTAAACCGTTTTGCTCATATAAAATTAAATTTAACAAATATTTATGAATACCATTAAGTTTACTGATTAATCTTTCAAACTTTACTACTCACAATTAAATTTTCTTGTTGCTTGAAAAAATTTTAGCCTATAGTAGTCGTGTTAACAGTTAATAAAATCATTTTTAAATAGTAATAAATAAAAGAAACTTTAAGAAACTTATAAAAGTTTGCAAACTGACTGCTTTTCTTTTGGTTTTTTTTTTAAAGTTATTTAATGAAATGTCTGCCTTAATTATTTCCATAAGGTAAGACATCAATTTTAATAAAATAACAATTTGTCTCTTTTTTATACATATTTCAATATTTTATTATAAACAGAAAGGGCGTGCTTTAAACTAATTAAAATTTAAAGAAAGTGAAACTCCTAAACAGAAATAAAATTTTCCACAAAAATGTCAATAAAAGTCTAAAAGTTGGCTAAATATTTCTTGTTGGTCTTGTGTGTGCTGTTACATGTGACCTTCAAAAAAAAAAAAAAAAAAAACATGTTTCATGCCCTTAAATTATTAAAGTTTTGCTATACATATTTTTTTTTGATCGTGTTCTTGTAGTTTTTATTTTGCCACAACAACAAAAAAACACGTTTTGTTTGAGGTAAATATTATTTCCTCTTGACGCACAAACTTTCATACATACATACATATGTATGTTACTAGTTTTAGACAAATACAATGCATGCCCCCAAAAGTATGTGTGGCTTTTTCATTGCTGTTTCTGCTCAGTTTGTTAGAAAGTACATATACATACTACATACAAAAAAGTGTATCGCGTGCGAATCGCAATTTTTGCGATAATGTCAGATTTCTTGACATCAATTGGCTGCAATTGCACACGTTTGCGTTTGCAAAATCATAAATTATTTTCTATTGTTTTATTAAACCACACACATACACACACACACACATACACATTCTTTCACACACACGAATGCCCTATTACGAATTCTCACCTATAATGTGATTTTTTGCCACAATCAATTAAGTTGTTTTTTGCTTAAACAACAGGTTAAAACCTCTAATATGCATATTTATTTATTTTTTTTTTTTTGTAGCCATACACATATTGTGTAGGAAGTTATGTTTAGAAAAAAAAAATCTATAAAATATTCAATAAACATGTATGTATTAGGGTGATCGATTATTCGGCTTTTTCCAGAAACCGGTTTTCGAATAGTTCAATTATTTGAAATTGTGAAAACCCCGGTTTCGGTTTTTACAATTCAGGAAAAACCGGTCAACCGGTTTTTTAAGTAAGAAAATTATTATACAAAAGCTTTGATTTTAAATTGCTTTATTAAAAAAAAGAGTTAACAGTTCATGTAAATACTATAAAACAATACAAAAATTAAAGGTAAAACAGAAAAATTAACTTCATATACTTATCTATAATACATAAATATGTATATGTAATATACAGTTGAGGAATAAACTCTACATACAACCATCATATTTAGGGTTTGTGGAAACTTGGGAAAAAATTCAAAATATTAATTATGCCAATATTAAGGGTGCCAATAAATATGTTTATACAAAAAATAAAAAATAATTATAATAACACCCACAGTAGCAAAAACACTCAAAATACATAATAAAAAAGTCGACATACAGGCATAAAATACATGAAAAAATACGTGCAAAATGTTTGATGTCGTCAACTTGTTTGAAAGTTCTGTGATTTCCGGTACCAAACCGTCAACAAATGGCATCCAAATATGGTCTAATATCTTGTTGTTATTGTAATTATTATTTAATTTTTTATTTTTTGTATAAACATATTGATTAGCACCCTAAATATTGCCATAATTAATTTTTTGAATTTCTTCCCAAGTTTCCTCAAACCCCAAAAATGGTGGGTTTATGTAGAGTTTATTCCTTAATGGTATATATGTACATATGAATATATGGACAAGGTGGATATCTACCTCTATATAAAATATGAAGCAAAATCTCAACAAAACTAAAAACACTTTTTGCAATTGTATTTTGACATCCATTGCACACGATAAGCCCAATTAAATTCGCCTCTGCTATCACCTCATAAAATAATTTCGCTTTAATTTCATGTTTCAGTAAGTGTCGCCACGCTCAAAATATTATTAGAACTTTTGCACTGAAAAAAAAAATACTTTGGAAAATCAACAGAACACGTTAGTCTAAGTTTTAACATAGTAAAAACTAATTTTTTTTCAAAATGTACAAATCGAAAAATATTCGACTCAGCCGGTTTTTAAATTGTAAAAAAACCAGACTATTCGACATTCGAAAAATTAACATTTTGAAAAAACCGACAACCGTATTGTGAAAAAACCGGGTTTTAAAACCGGTTGAAAAACCGAGTCGATCACCCTAGTATGTATACGCTTTGTAAGTTCGTCAGTCACGTTATGTTAAATGAACAAAAAATATATAGCATATGTTAGGGCTTGAAAAAAAAAACATTTCCTTAAGCAGATATAAAAACTTTATATTAAAATATATGAGAATCTAGTCAGCGACGCCAATTTAGCGCCTATCGCACTTGATTTAGTGCTTTTTGAGTCGTAAGAGTGCGCGATTTTTTAAAGTCGCACGTGACATTTTTCCTATAATGATATTTATATTCAGCCCAATGATGAACAAAAATTCCACGAGATTTTTCACTTTTCTCTTTTCTCTTATTATGAATTTGTTTTATCCAAATGCGGGAATAAAAAACTCCCCGGGGAAAAAAGTAGGTATCATGAACGTAGTTGAACTTGCTTTTTTCACTAAAAGTCTTTCACTTGCAAAACAGAAGGGAGTTTGCATAAAAATACACTTAGTACTCCATTAAACAAGAATTTATATACATAAACTTGTATTTTATAGTTATTGTATGTGGAAAAACACAAATAATGACCAAATGACCAAATAAATCATTCATAAACTTATTTTTACATATTTTAACAAGTTGGTGAATGTTAATAATTTTGTTTACTCTCTCAGTAAAAAAAGGGAGAAACGAAATGTCAACGTATTACTCTTTTTTGTTCCCAAGGAATTTATGATTGGAGGAATTTTTTGAAAATTATATTCCGTGAGAAAGGAATTCCGGGGGAATATTCATGATTGGGCTGATTATTTCTGTGGCTGTTTTTACGAAATTTTAACTTAATTTTAGAGTATTATGCACCGAGGTCTCTTTAAAATTGTTTTGGATTTAACCAAAACGTGACATTTTTTCCTCCATTTTTTTCTACTTTTTCCAGCATTCCGACTTTTTTCCTTGCTTTTTAACTTAAGGATTTTTGCAAAAAAAAGCACTGAATTTGCGCTTTTACATTAATTTGATATAGTCTATTAACTTCATTAAAAATGCCAAATTTTAATTACGGTCGCACGTGACATTTTTTCTCATCATGATATTGTGCACTGATGCCCCTTTAAAATTGTTTTGGATTTACCCAAAAACTATTTATATTTCTTAATTATATTTTACAGTCGCACGTGACATTTTTCTCATCATAATATTTACGAAATAATAAATATGAAATAATAAATATGAAATAATAAGTTATGAGCTTATGCCGGCTTTTTTCTTATTTAATTTCTTCCTCCAACTCTTGCTATTTTTTCCTAGCATTCTGTCCTCTTTCCGGATTTTTTTAAAAATGGCGCATTTACATTAATTTTAAATAGTCTAGTAGCTTCATTAAAATGTCAAACACTAATATTCCACTTTTTTGCATGCAAACTCAAGGCAGATGTTTCCTTCCAAATTGTCATACTTCATATCAAAACAGTGAACATATTTAGTTTGCTTTTTGAATATGAAGTTTGACAGTTGGACAAACCGTCTTTTTTTCAAAGCGAAGTAAAAGGAAGTAAAGGTTCATTCTTTTACAACTCTGCTTTTTGCACGTTTTTTATAATCCACTTTTGCAGCGCCTCTAGTGTTAATGAAGCGTATTAATTTTATTTACGTTTCAATACGGGAGAGCTTCATTCTTTTACAACTCTGCTTTATTTTTATTTTATTTACTTTTTAATAAGGCAGCGTTGCAGCGCCTCTGGTGTCAATGAGGCGTATTAAATTTTCAAAGCTGTGCTTAGTAGCCATTTTGTTGATTATTTTACTTCGCCAATGATTCTGCTACATCGAAGAAGCAGGGCGTCTCATGTTACATTAGGATTATTATCCGTTTAAGCAGGAGTTTCAGCGGCCAGTGTCCATTCCTTCATAACTTGAACTTTTCTACAACAACTGGTACAAATGGAGACTAATGCACATCAGAAAAATGCGTGGTGTTTTTATTTAATAACTGTCGGAGGCCGGGTTCGAACCCGGAACCTTCAACGTCCTAACTTCTTCAGTCAATGCCCAGCCACTCTTGGGAGAAAAATAACATTCCATTAACGGCTCTTTTCACAATGTACAATTAAAAGTTAACAGAGGCTTTAACGGCAAGTTTTGTATGAAGAGCTTGCAGTTAAAGTTCACGTTAAATCTTAAGCCTAGATCCCACTATCGGCACAATGTACCGATTTTCGTCGGCTCACTGTAATAAAGTCGTATGTAATAAATCAAAATGGTATTATTTGTCAGTTAACTCTGGAATAAGTCTATATGATTTTATTACCAATCTAGTGCAATGCAATTATGTCCTTATATTTCAATTACTAGTGAAATAAGGTCATTTTGGTTTATTACTTATGACTTTATTGCAGTGAGCCGACGAAAATCGGTACATTGTGCCGATAGTGGGATCTAGGCTTTAATCATACATTGTGAAAAGGACCGTAAGTCGTGTGTAAATTGGAAACTTTTAACTGATTTTCTGTAAAACTAGTTCAATTTTGAGTTATGACATTATTACAGTAAATGAGCATTATACATTTGTAATTAATCTGTAAAACATCAATTTCATCATTTATCTTCACTCTAAACTTAATTACAAATCCAATGCGAGAAACAACAACAAGCAATAAAATCCCTGCAATTTGCTTCAATAATTAATTAAAACAGTATGATGGCCCAAGGTTGTTTTGTTTAATGAATTTACTCGTACCCATTGACAACATAAATAAATTGATATAAAATCAAATTAAATCAAACACTAATAAAAGTAGTGACGTAAAACTGGCCCTTAGGGTGGTGCAATGAATTACTAATGAAGACAGTTAGTTGTCTTGTTTGTGGGCAGAAATGAAGCTTTTTTACGGTTCCGTACACCAAAGGTGAAAAGGTACCCTATTGTTTTCGCTACGCTGTCCGTCTGTCCGTCACACGGTATTTTCTCAGGAACCGTAAGAGCTACGGACCTGAAATTTGGACATTTGTCCGCTACAACAACAAATACATGAGAATTAAAAATTAAAGGGTGTTCCAAAACGAGCAACGAAAAATTTTAAAATCCCATGTAATATACATACAATTATATATTGAAACTTGAAATTTGTAAAATTAGTGTATTTTTATACGGACTACAACAATTAACACTAAAATTTAAAAAAATTAAAATTAAGGGGTGGTCCATCAGTTAATGCAATTTTGACTATGTAATTTTAACAATTTGCTATATCTTGGAAACCGTAAGACGCAAACACTTGAAATTTTCAAAAACGGTAAAACTAAAAAAACCGAAAATTATAAAATCGCCAAACCAAAGAAAAATCGCCAAAACGAAAAAAATCACCAAAATTAAAAAAAATTCTAACACTCAAATAAATCGCCAAATTCGAAAAAATCGCCAAAATGAAAAAAAACGCCAAAATGAAAAAACGGCAAAAATCGAAAAAAAATCGCCAAAAACGCGAAAATGTCGCCAAAACTAAAAAAAAATTTTAAATAAAAAAAAATCGCAAAAATGAATAAAATCGCCAAAAATAAAAAAAATCGCCAAAATGGAAAAACGCCAGAAACCGAAAAAATCGCCAAAAACAAGAAAATAAAGTGTCAAAACTAAAAAAGGAGCTAAAACTTAAAAAAATCGCCAAAAACTTAAAATTTTCAAAAACGGTAAAACTAAAAAAAAAACTGAAAATTATAAAATCGCCAAACCAAAAAAAAAAAAAAAAATCGCCAAACCAAAAAAAAAAATCGCCAAAAATTAAAAAAATCGCCAAAAATTAAAAAAAAAATCGCCAAAACGAAAAAAATTGTCAAAATTACAAAAAAAAAAAATTCTAACACTAAAATAAATCGCCAAATTCGAAAAAATCGCCAAAATGAAAAAAAAACGCAAAATTAAAAAAACGGCAAAAATCGAAAAAAATCGCCAAAACGCGAAAATGTCGCCAAAACTAAAAAAAATTTAAATAAAAAAAAATCGCAAAAATGAAAAAAATCGCCAAAAATAAAAAAAATCGCCGAAATGAAAGAACGCCAAAAATCGAAAAAAATCGCCAAAACAAGAAAATAAAGTGTTAAAACTAAAAAAAGAGCCAAAACTTTAAAAAATCGGCAAAACCGAAAAAACGCAAAAACCGCCAAAACAAAAAAACCGAAAAGATCCTAAAAACGAAAAAAAAAATGCCAAAACTATATATTATATAGGATGAAGTTTGTATTAAATTACATATCTAGTGTTCGTACGGAACCCTTCATGCGCGAGTCAGAGTCGCACTTTACTGAATTTATTTATATATATCGTCACTATTTTATTATGTACAGCATATAAATTGTGTTTTTGAACTAATGAATATTTTATATTACTGTATCAATTCTTTGTAGTTTTTTTTTCTATAACTGAAGAATGTCAATAGGTCAACACGGTAAATATTTATCAGATAAATAGTTTCGTTTTTCTTTCTTATTTTATTTGCTTTCTAGCAAATCGTTAACATAGAAAAAGAAAAGTATGTGCTGGCAATTTGCACAATAACCTAGATTTGTTGTCGTTGTCTATGTTCTTTTTGCTCTCAATTTAGGGGCTGAATATAACATATGACTGGTGTCAATATAGTGCAAAGAAATAAAAAATAGCAGTAATAGAGAAGTGACAGAGTTGCATAGACATGTTATAACGCGGCAAACGGGTGGAGAGAGAATACACTAAATACCCCATAGACGAGATTGGTTGGTAATAAATTTAAAATAAATTCAGTAAAGAGCAACTTTAACTTGCACCATGAAGGGTTCCGTACGGACACTAAATATCGTCACCTTAAATGCAAACGGTCGTAACTACACTTTTATATTTTTTACAAGAGAAACAAAAAACGTTTCAAAATCAATAATAATAAAGTGTTCTTAAAAATTTTCTTCGAAATTTACTTGTAGTATGAATAATTATATGTTTTTAACCATTTATATCCTTTTCATATACATTTAAGCTTTTATGTTAGTTACGTTCCTTGCAATAAAAATAGATGCATTCGTAATTACGTCCGTTTGAATTTATTTAATAAAGTCGCAGAGGTCTAAATATTTGAGTGAACATGTAGTTTGATAAAATGAACGATAATCAATCAAAAAGTCGATTTCGAATTTTTGTGTAGTTACGTGCGTTTGCATTTAAGGTGGCGATATGTAATACTTTACGAACTTTAGCCTCTAAAATCGAATATCCTATCTTATGTAGACATTTTAAAAAAAATTTCAAGTGTGTACTCGGTAAAAATTTTTCGGTTTTTGGCGATTTTTTTAGTTTTGGCGCTTTTTGTTAGTTTGGCGCTTTTTTCGTTTTTTGGGATTTTTTTCAGTTTCTGGCGTTTTTTAGTTTTAGCGTTTTTTTTCCTTTGGCGATTTTTCAGTTTTTAATGATTTATTTTAGTTTTAGCGACTATTTTATGTAGTTTTGGAGTTTTTTTTTCATTTTTCGACAATATTTTTATTTATAGCGGTTAATTGTTAGTTTTGACGCTTGTTTCTTTCTGGCAATTTTTCAGCTCTTGGCGATTTTTTACTATTGGCTTTTTTATCTAATTTCAGCGTTTTTTTTTCGTTTTGCCAATTTTTTCGTTTTTCGGCGATTTCTTTTAATTTTGGTGGTTTTTACTGTTTTTGCTTTTATTTTTTTTCGGTTTTTGACGATTTATTTTAGGTTTAGGGTTTTTTGTTTTGACAATTTTTTTGAATTTGGCGATTTTTTCGTTCTTGCAATTTTTCTTAGTTTGGCGCTTTTTTCGTTTTTGGTATTTTTTCGATTTTTGTCGTTTTTTATTTTTAGCGTTTTTTTCCTTTGGCGATTTATTTTAGTTTTAGAGTTTTTTTTTTGTTTTGGAGATTTTTTGGATTTTGGGGATTTTTTCTGTTATTTGCGATTTTTTTGGTTTAAGTGATTTTATTTTTATTTTGGGATTTTTTAGTTTTAGCGTTTTTGCAAATTTCAAGAGTTTGCCTCTTAAGGTTTCCAAGATACAGCAAGTTGTCAAAATAGTAAGTAGTCTGCATAAAAATACAATAACCTTGAAAATTTTAAATGTCTATATAACATTAGTATTTCAACATGTTTCGCTGCTTGCTTTAGAAGACCCTGTAATGTTTAACTATGACACTGTCACTGTTTTACCGGCCAAGGTGTTACATGTTCTGTGAAAATTTCAGTTCTTTTGCTCTTACAGTTCTCGGGAAAACAGCCTGAGACGGACATATGAGAATCGTAGCGGAAACAATAGGGTTTATTTCCACCTTTGGTGTACGGAACTCTAAACCACTACGTAATTAAATTTATTTACTTTTTTCATCATGTGTTCTTAAAAATACTCTTACTAATGCAGATCATTTGGGGACCCGAAGATGTCTTGGAACAACTAGTGCTATTATGTAAAACTTTAATTTAAAGCAATGAGTAGCCCAACTAATATCATATTCATAGTTTTGTTTTCTCTAAACCGTCTATCAAGTGTTCGATGTAGTTTTATTTGATTGTGTCTTTTTTTTCTTGTGGTAAAACATTATGTTTATTGTGTCACTTTTGCTATTATTGTCGTAGTAGATTGGCTTATATTTTGTTAATACTCGTATGTACTACCAGTACACCAGGTCTTATAATATTTATTTTTATTGCTGTTACCTGTCTTTAATGCATACCCAGTCGGATTTTTATTAGCTAGCTCAAAATACGGGTGACTTTTTGATAACTTATTTACAACTAGCTTCTGAACTAATTCATAAATGATACAGATGTGAGTCAGTTGTTTTTTGCGCAACTGTCTTCTTCCCGATAAGTATTGAAATAACTTTAAGCTAACTCAAAACTGATGCAGAGATTAGTGAGTTGTTTTTGTACAACTAACTTCTTCGATAAGTTTTGAGCTAACTTTTAGCTAAATCAAAGCTGATACAGTCAAATTAACACTTAATTTTTATTATTTTTTTATTTGGCACAAGCTAACTCATAATGAGCTAACTCATGAATATTTCAAAACTGATGCACTCGTCCTGCGGCCACTCAATGTTAAATCTGATCACTTTTAACATGCAGAATGACTGTTGATTTTAACCACCTCTGACTAATTTTTGGCTGATAATTAACTAGCTCTGAGTTAACTCAAATTCCCACTGGGTACATACATACATATGTATGTATGTATATGTGTATACACTGCCCTGCAGAAAGTGCGAATAGTGAAATTGTGGTGATTTACTAGTGACGTTGTCAGTAGTACTACTGACCAGGTGTACCCCAGCCAATGGTATCATCTATTGACATTTAACATTAGCTTGTGATTGAAAATCCACCACTAGATTGTAGCACTACTGACTAAGTAGTTCTTTTGGGTCCACATGGAGACATTGTCACCAAAGGTTCACTAGTAAATTTTCGCTAGTAAAATTATATTGATTTTCTAGTGACATTGTCAGTAGTGCTACTGACTAGGTGTACCCCAGCCAATGTAATCGCCTATTGACATATAAACTATTGAGAAGTTCATTTATGACGATATTGAGATATTTGAACCAAAGATTCACTAGTAGGTTTTAGTGACACTCGTTTACATATATTTATTTAATATTATTGCATAGCATAATAAAAAAGAAAAACAAACTATTGACCCGTTCATTGACAATATCAATAGAAATACACTACAACTGTTGTCTCTAACGTATCTCTACTCTTGCATAAAAGGAAAATTGTCGACATTTTAACTAGTGCAATTGTCGCTGGAGAAAGAGTATTGACATAGAGACATATGGTTCTAGGCTGACTAGAGGGTGTATATACCTGTTATTGTATTGCATAAGTATAAGGATAAGCATGCTCTAGCATGTTTGATCTAGTAAATGGTCAAAGGTATGTATGTATTTAAGTGTTGGTGGCCATAAGCTCAAATTTGTGGTCAGTTCAATAACAATAACAAAAGTTTGCACTAGAATTACACTTTGAATGATAATAAAGGCAAGCGAGTGTATAGGACACATAAGTTATTTTGTATGGGAAGGGATTTTTATAAATCGTTAGAAAAAAATTTTAAAATAAATAGCGTTTTACCTTAATATACAAAGGCCTAAACCGAAAATCGAGATTTTCCACTAGTTTCACAATTGCTGGCCGAAAAGGTGTTTCATGAAGCACAAAAATTGCTTTAATTTTGCGAACTGTTACCGTGAAATTTTCACCAGAAAGTAAATTTTAATAATTTCAATGCCAATTTCAAACCCTAAAAAGGGTTCCGTACACCAAAGGTGAAAAGGACACAAAAAGGTCCGTCTGTCCGTTTGTCCGTCTGTCCGTCACACGCTATTTTCTCAGGAACGGTAAGAGCTACGGACCTGAAATTTGGACAGAGTATGTAGATCCTTGACCGCTACAACAGCAAATACATGGAAATTAAAAATTAAAGGGTGTTCCAAAATGAGCAACTAAAAATTTTAAAATCCCATGCAATATACATACAATTGTATATTGAAACTTGAAATTTGTAAAATTAGTGTATTTTTATATAGACTACAACAATTAACACTAAAATTTAAAAAAAAATTAAATTAAAGGGTGGTCCATCAGTTAACGCAATTTTGACTATGTAATTTTGACAACTTGCTATATCTTGGAAACCGTAAGAGGCAAACTCTTGAAATTTTCAAAAACGGTAAAACAAAAAAATCCAAAAATTATTAAGTCGCCAAATCAAAAAAAAAAAAAAAAAAAAATCGCCAAAAACCAAAAAAGTTGCTTAAACGAAAAAAAAGGCACGAAATTAAAAAAAAATTCTAACACTAAAATAAATCGGCAAAACCGGAAAAATCTACAAAATAAAAAAAATCGCCAAATTGAAAAAACGACAAAAAACCGAAAAAAATCGCCAAAACGCGAAAATTGCGCCAAAAATAAAAAATCGCCCAAATGAAAAAAATCGCCAAAATGAAAAAAAAATCCAAATTGAAAAAACGTCAAAAACCGAAAAAAATCGCCAAAACGCAAAAAAGCCGCCAAAACTAAAATAAATCGCCTAAATGAAAATAAAATCGCCAAAATGAAAAAATCGCCAAAATGAAAAAAATCGTCAAAATTAAAAAAAACGCCAAAAATTTAAAAAATTGGGGAAAAAGTGCCAAAACTAAAAAAGTGCGCGGGTCAAAGTCGCACTTCACTGAATTTATTTTTATTAATGGCGTAATTTTTACTTCCCATCTGTCACATTTTTAAAGCTTGAGTAATGAAAATCTTTTAAATGGCAGCCTATTCAAAATGTGACTTCTTATTGAAACACCTTGTATAACTATTTCAAAGCTTCAAGTCTTTTGCATAATTTTAAAAAGCACTCAAAGTATTTTTATTTTAATGTTAAAAAAAAGAATTAAAAAAGTTATCATTATATTTTCATAAATAATATTTGCTGAAGAATGCGAAAAGCAAAATATGTATTATGCATTCTTTAATGACTACATCTAAAGTTTGTTTGTAGTTTCTTTTTTTTAATATCTTTCTTTCTTAGCATTTCAATAAAGTTTAACTTTTGCTGATTCTGTGTTTTACTTTCTTAAAATAAAACATCTAAAGCACTGCAGCTCATATTAAATTTATGCAAAAATATGAAAAAAGCTAGTTTTTTTTATAAAAACTTTTGAAAAAAAAAATTAAAATAGATACAAAAGCATAATTTCTTTAATACTTGCAACAAGTTGAAAAAAAAACAACAGCAAACTTCTGATGTTTACAAAATAAATATATAAAGCATAACAGAAAATTTAATAGTTTAAAGCAAAAGTACAAAGATTTGTAACACACAAAGTATTTTTGCAAGTTTTTTTCTGTTAAAAATATATATTGAATTTTTAAACTTTTTTTTTATAAAACGAAATGCAAGCAAATCCACGAAAAATAAAAGAAATAAATAATGTTTTATTAATATTGCTCTTTACTGAACTTGGCAGTATGAAAATGGCAGTTTAACTGTTTGCCAATATTACTTCGAAAACTTATTTAATTTACAAATTTTATTGCATACCTTTCAGGGGCTTATGTTATGTTCAAGGTACAATTCACAAATATCATTGCATACTCTTGAGGGGCTTATGTTAGGCAGTTGGTTAGTCCTCGTCCAGACTTGCAATTTTTGTTGCTGCAATTTCTTAAAATTCTGCTCTCAAATTGCATAAGTGTCCACATTACGAAATTATAATATTGCAATTATGTATTAAAAAAAATTAAAACACCACAAATTTCCTTCAAAAATTAACAATTATATTTACTTTTTGTTATATTTTTTTATTTTTCATACAACTGAAGAAATAAAATTATAAAAAACGTCAAATACAAACTAACAACTTGAAATTAATAATTACGAATTTCAATTCAAACGAGAATTGCCGAGCACATGAAACTGTGTACCCCTCCCCAATCTTCTCGCCTCTCTCACCAATAAACTCAAGAATTGCTGTTACAAAAATTGCAAGTATGGACAGGGACTTATCGGTTTAACGAATACAATTTTTTTTATTATACTTTAAATTATTAAATTTAAATTAATGCTTAATTTTTTTCTTTCTAATTAGCCGATATTTTTAAAGAATTCACGCAGCAAGTTCTCTACGACAACTATTGACATAAAATACTCCCTTCCCTTGTCATGTTTCAAGTTTATTTAGCTCTTAGCAAAATTGAAGTCTATGAAAACGTAACTAAGTGTGACTGTACTTACTTTTTCCTCAATATTGAAACTTGTATCTAATTAGTATTTTTTATCCGACAGCGTGTTACAAAAGAAGGTAGTGTGTTTATCAGCTTATGTACAGTCGACTCCGCTTTACTGGAAATAACCAAAACCCATTTTTTTGAGTTATCCGATTTTTTCTCTAAAACGTAGTTTGGATTACTGAAAATTGTGCAGCCTTAAGTTATATAATCGATTTGTAATTAATAAATTTGTCATTGTTTATTTTTTCACTAAAGCGAAGTAAGTTTCATACAAAACGTAGTTGTGGGCTTGCTTTTGGTTTTCAGTGATACGATATTTTCAGTAAAGCGATGTTTCGCTAAAGCGAAGTGAATAAGACTAGCTGCGTTTAAAATCAGTGCGGGGATTTGTATCGCTTTCAGTTGTCCGATTTTTTTTTAAGTTAAGCGTGTTGCTCTAAAGCGGATTCGACTGTATGTATGTAAGTATGTGTGTTCCCGAGCGGCACAATATAAATCGAACGCGTTGACCAATTTCGATGAAAAGTAGTCAAATGAAAATATGACGGACAACAGCGCCATTTTGTAAATACGAAAAAAAAATAAAAAGTCGGCGAACTATGTCAAAATGGGTATCATTGGACAGGTATTTTAAAATCATCTTTAGCCTTCTCTTATGATTTTTCATTTCGAATTAATGGTCATGGATATTTAACGGTTCAAAGTGGGTCACAGTCGGGTTTTTTGACTTATTTAATTACTACTTTTTCTTAATTATATAGTCTTTTTAAATGCAAATTATTATTAGTGAATAAGCCAACATTTCCATCTCTGTATTGTAATTAATTGTAAATTGTTTATGTGAACTATCTCGTGTAACTAAACTTAAGGAAATTATAGTAAAAAAAAAGTTTATGATCACATTAATAAATATTAGTGTTTGACACTATACTTCACTTCACAAACTCCAAGAACTCTAGAAGACCACAAGGATTCTTAAAAGTATCCTTTTGCTTTCTTAAATATTTTGTAAACGGTTTGGAAAGTATAAGTCCTGGAACTACTATTCTCTGTGTCGGTCGCCCTTTACTGAACTTTATTTAATACTGCTGCATACCATTAGGAAACACGATAGCTTTGATTTTCTTGAGTAATACATAAGCTAAATGCAAGAAAATCGAAAGCCGATGAAAACTTTTAATCTCATATAAAAAGTATATGAAAAATAGTAAATTGTCATCAATGCCTCAAAGTTGACTTAAGCGGTTATAAATGAAAACAGCAAACATTATTTGTTATACGTATGTATGTATGTATATCTATAATTGTTATAGGAAATGGAGGAAATTAATGTTTAATATCTTTGCCTAATTCTATACAAATCAAATTGGACTACAAACAACATTGTTAAAACACCCACATTGCGCACTTGGAAGTTTTCTTACCTCTCTATCTAAAACAATTTACCTGTCCCTTTCTATCTCTCTCTCACACATACAAGCTATTAAGTAAAAACAAACACACACACTTATAGCTATAATAATTATTTATATCAGCGCTACACCACTGCAATTCTCATTTACAAAAACTACAATGCAAACGATGACGACAAATGTTCGAATTCAAGTTCATGTTTTACGTGGTTGTTGCAAATATAGTTAATGTTATTATCGTTGCTGTTGTTGTTTTTGTTGTTGTTGTTTGATATGAATCTAATGGAAGTGCATGCTTTTAGGCATTTTTCTGTTGCTGCCGTAATGCAGATTTAATATTATTATAATGATAATGGAATAAGACTGAATAAATATAGACAGACAACAGCCAGCCGGCAAAGGCATGACATGAAAGAAAGAAAAAAAAACTATATGTCTGATTACATTTTTCTGTTGATATTTTGAAAATTCGTTTGTCGTGATATTGTTGTTCTTTTTTTTTTTTTTAATTGGCATATTATTGAATTTTCCTGACGATTTGTTTATTTATGGTCTTATAATGAGTTCAATCAATATTTATGAATGAAAAAAAAAATGTAAATAAATATGTAAACATTTATGAAGAAAGCAAAAACAATGAAAACGGTAAAAGGAATATTTTAATTAGAGATTATGTACGTGCCTCAAATAGTTTATACTGATTTTAATAGTGATTTTTTTTTTGCAAAATAAGTTTTTTTACTCAATCTTCAGAACTCCGAAATTCTGGATAATCTGAAAGTATATTTATCTATACATATATATAAATTCGTAGTGTGTGTTTGTTCCTAACGCATGATCTCTGGAATTATAAGAGCTGTGGGGCCGAAATGTTCGGGTCAATACCCGATAGGTTTTTGTTTTGTTTCTGACCCAACAAGTGACAACTGTGTGGATTAATTTCTAGTTGAAAAAAAATAACATAATTGAAGGTACTACAACGTTTGTCGGGCTCAGCTAGTGTAACTATAAACTACAAAACTGGCTTTGTAGCTTTTAAGATTATGGCAGAGAGAAAAAACGAAACTCTAGAGAAGAGCCATGATATTATCCTGACTCTGCCATAAACTCAAAAGCTGCTCAACAAAAGCTGAAGTGTGTAAACCATAAACGGGCAAAACTTGAACTGCGAGTGTGTTAAGGTGCAATCAGACGTGTCATACCATAATGTCATATCCATAAACATTGCCATAACCATAAATACATTTGATTCACCTATTAGTGCTGCCATAACCATAAACAGATGTTTATTTTCTCATTTGTTTATTCATTTCAAAAGTGCAACAACAAATGTGTCAAATTCAATTGGTTTCTATGTTTATGACGAGTCATCTATAATCAAATACAGTGTTGCTCATAAGTTTGGTTCTCAACAGCTGTTTCGATTGCTTATGGTTATGGTACGTTTAATTGAACTTTCAAGGTATTTGAGCATTCGTAACAGGGATGGCAAAGTTGGTACAATTGTACCTTTTTTGGTACTATTCAAACTCGGAAAGTACAATAGTACACCAATGACTAATTAAGTACATTTATGGAATATCCCCAGTTTCACTTTTGAACCATACAACTCATATTATTTTCACTTGAAAACAGTCCCGTGAAAGCAAAATGCAGCAAGAAAATCAAAAAATTTGAACTTGTCCTTTTTCAAATCATTTTTTTCTAAATTCGGATGCTAGAGCAAATGCTATTTATTAACTTGTATTTTTTCAATTTCAACTTAAACAGGTGCTTTAACATCCCAACTTACAAGCCAACGATTCGGTAGTCAGAACAAAGTTGATTATTTCAATAAAAACAAATAATAATATGTAATTTGAACTAAAAATTTTTTTTAGTACAATTAAGGTCAAAAAAGTACAATTTTTGAAAGTTGTTGGTACAATTTTAAAATTCTCAATGCCTTCCCTGATACGTAATATGAAAGAGCTAACAAGCAAACACAAAGTCAAGCGCACACCCAGAAAAAAATTAGCTGAAAATCAATAAAAACCATATTGAATTAATAAGAAACATTAACGAACGTCTAGTCATGTTGAAATTTCTCATTTCAATATTAAATGAACAAACAGAATTGCGGCATAAACATGTTTTCCATGCAAATTGACACAAAAAAAATCCCCAGAAAGCAGCCGAGAGATAGAATCTATGTATATTATTTTGAAAGCGTTTTTTCTTATGCTCTCACATATAAATACTCATTCTCTCAAAAATGTTTCAATACTTTCAATAAATGTCATACATCTTATAAATCAAAACCTATTTATTAGTTCTATGCAACTCTACAAAAACACAGCAACACAAAAAAAATTTGTGTTTCAGCTGTCAGAAACACACACAAACATGAACTAAAGTGTATGGTGCAAACAGCTTTTGACGGTTTAAACACAAAAACACAAAATATCATCAGGACGATTGCATTGACCTGATAAATAGGCCTTGTTATAAACAAAATCAAAAAGGAAAATACGCACAAACGAAAATAAAACAAAAATTAGAGAGCATTTGAAGTTACTGCCGTATATTTTATTATTATGTTCTTTATTAGTTTGACAACGATTTTGCCTGAAGTTGCAGACTTAAGTCTCAATTAATGTAATGTAATGTAACTGCAACGATAGGAAACATCTGATTGATATTGTTCTGTGGAAAGTAATGAAAATGGTTATATAGATGTAATGTAACGTAACCAACTTTTCATATAAAAATATCGATCAGCTGTTTCCTGCCGTTGCAGTTACATTACATTTCAGTCGTCTAACTGAGCTTTTATTCTGTTTCATCATTAACGCAGTGTTGCCAAAAAAATTAAAATGGGAGAGTGCTAAATCGGTTAAAAATATCTGCCAAAACAATCTACTGAAGAAAAATAGAATACCAGATTTTAAATTTGTTGAGCTTTTTTTTAGCAGAAATACAGAAGAAAAATAATATACCAGACTTTAAATTTGCTCGGGTGCTTTTAGCAGTTTTTGCTTTTTAAACTTGAAACGGTTTTTTAGGGCAGAATATGCTCAATGTAGCTGTGAAAATTGACACTGCATCGAAGTAAACAGCTTTGAAAGATTTGAACAGTTTATTCTTGTTTCTTTGCAAAGTAAGCAGCAAGCATTGTTGCCGCCAAGATTCCATTGGCTGTTGTGCTCTCGTCGATGTGAAAGCTCAAAGCTCTTTTGCAAAAGCTCGCTTATTAAACAAATTGTTTGAACGTAGCTGGTGTAAACTATGACTTGCTGAACTGTTTTTTTTTTTCGTTATACTAAACATGTTTTAAACGAGTTTTCTAAAAACTAAACACAACCGTTCATATTATATTAGAGATGTTTAAGGTTGACGTTTTGTGAAAACATTATTGTCTTTGTAAGAAATTTCGAACAATTATGTTTTTTATTTGCTTTGTTATTTTTAAACAACAAATATTTTTGTAAATAATTTAATATTTTTTAAGCAATTACTTGTGTATCAAATAATTTTTTCACGTGCCGCCATTCAACAACAACACAAAGTTGCCAGAGTTATCAAAAACGCACTGAACATACTCCATTTACGTGTTTATCGATGAGTTTAGTTTTAAAACTTGTTATTTGAGATGTTTAATACCATGTTCACACTTATGGTCTTAAGCGTGTTTAAGGCAAGTGTTTTAAAAAGCTAAACACAACCGCTCACATTATATTTGAGATGTTTAAGGTTGACATTTTGTCAATAAATTTTTGTATATGGAAAAAATTACGAACAATTATGCTTTTTTATTGGTTTATTATATTCAAACAAGAAATGTTGTTGTAAATATTTGAGTATTTTTTAACTAATTACTTGTTTACAAATTAATTTGTTCATGTGCCGCCATTTAACAACAACACAAAGTTGCCAGAGTTATCAAAAAACGGACTGAATATACTCCATTAGCGTGTTTAAGGAAGTGTTTTTATTTAATTGTTTAACAAAACAAGTCAATGTATGGTAAAACATCTCAAAATCATCGTGTTTAAGCTCTTAAACACGAATGAGGAGTTAAACACGTTTAAAATCATAAGTGTGAACATTGTATAACAACACAAGTCAATATATGGTAAAACATCTAAAAATTATTGTGTTTAAGCTTTTAAACACGAATGAGGCGTTAAACACGCAAGTGTGAACTTATTGTTAGACAAGTTCCATATTAAATAAATATTTTCCACTTACCTCATCAATTCGAACGTAATGCATAAATGCTTCCTAAAAAATATATAATCCAACATGTGTATAACATTATGAGATCCATCTGCATCCTTTTCGCGCAGTTCGTCCAAAATATTCAATTCGACCACAGCCTGATTTAAGAAACGTTTCTTATTGCGTATAATTTTAATGGCCACATGTGTGCTTGTCTTATGATCTAAAGCTCGTATAACTTGACCAAAACTACCCTTGCCAATGATTTCGAGAATTTCATAACGAAAAGCAATATGATCATGCTCAATCTAAAAAAAGGAGACACAAAAGAAAAAAAAATATTAAATACATATAAAAATAAGAAATAAATATTTGTAATGAAAACACTTTAACTTACAATTTTGTAATTGCCATTTTCATCATCATAACCCGAATTGGTGGCAGACGCAGACACTTTGTTGGAATAATTCTTATTGGCATTTTGACCAAAATACCAGATTTCCTTGTACACTCGCAGCTCCTCAAATTCCATATCCGTCAAATAATTGCTGTATTTCTTAACAATTTCTAAACGATAAACATTAAAAAGAGAGAAAATAATAACAAAAATTAAAAATTTTAAAAACCCGAATATATCTAGAGAAGATGCGATATCTTCTAAACGGCTGGACCGATTTTCTTAAAACATGGCTAAGAACCCTCTCGATCAAGTCACCTTTAAAACAGAAAAAAAATAAATCAAAATCTGTTCAGCCGTTTGGTCTGTACGTGGACACGGACAGACACACAGACACACAGATACGCAGACACACAGACACACACTACAAACTTATAACACCCCTTTTTTTAGTCGGGGGTTAAAAATAAATTTAACTGAAAATAACAAATTTAAATATAAAAAAAAAATAAATCTAAAATTTTTTTACAAATTTTACTTTATATAGATAATAGATAAAATAAAATTGGGACAAATAATTTACTGGAACAGTAAAAAGTATTTACTGAAACTATGGGCCTAATTTTGTAAAACGCAACGCTTAGCGTTGACAAATTTTGTATGTATTTTGTTTTTGTAATATAAATTTTTTCCATATAAAATTTGTCAACGCTTGGCGTTACGTTTTACAAAATTAGGCCCTAAATTATATTTCAAAACACACGTTTGTTTGAAAATTTTTTGGGAATAATTTTTTCTGTGTTATAACACCCCTTTTCTTAGTCGGGGGTTAAAAATGCAAATTAATTTAATTAAATTAAATAAAATATTTGTGTAGCATACTTTTGAGTGTGTGGCCAAGCGTAAAACTAGTATGCAGGCCTTTTTATTCTTCTCTTATTTAAAAGTGTCTGTAGCATTTATCTAATACTTTTTTTTGCTAGTTTATTTGTTTTATTTGTTTGCTTAAAAAAACATAAATTTGCCTAATTAATACTTGACATTTTGTTTAAAAGCATTCACATTTTTTTTCTCTACCATTTGCGAAGCGCTCTCAAAAAAAAAATCATATTTAGCAAAAAAAAAAAAAAAAAAAAAAAATTAAATAAAAACTAGACTATTACCTTGACCTCAATTCCCCCCACAGGAGAAAAACCGACAGTTTAGGTTTGTATTTGTTTAAGGAAAAGTCAACATAATTAAAAAACTATGTGCTATTTTCAATGGAACTGTAGCATAAAGCAAAAAAAAAAAAAAAAAGCTGAATGTGAAATTTTGTGAAGCATACACTTGAGCGCCCTCAATAAGCTTTCAACTGAAGTCTGTTTTAGGGAGGCTAAAATTAATTTTTTTAAATTTATTTATTTTTATTTACCTGATGGCGTCATGGGTGTTATACATTTCATTTCATCTCGGGCGGAATTGCCGCTGCCCGTGCTGCTGTTCGACTTTGTTGATGAGCCCCTCTCGCCACTCGATGAGTTGCCATGCGAGGACACTGTATTCGATGATACCGGCGATCCCAAATTATTATTATTATTATTGTTAATGCTGTTCATATTGTTGCCATTCGATGGACTGCGATTGTTTTGTATAATATTGCTGGTTTGTTGCTGCTGTTGCTGTTGTTGTTGTTGTTGTGGTGGTTGTTGTTGTTGTTGTGAGCCATTGTGATGATGGCTGTTTGAGTGATGACGGTTGCGCGAAGAGCCCCGAGTGTTGGCCACATTGCACAGGGATGGCAAATCGAGGCGTGGATTTGAGAGACGGGTATCACGATCGCGACGACATTTTTCGTTGTCGATCTGAACCTAGAAAAGAGAGCAACAGTTAATAATTAATAAAGTGATTCATGAATAAAATTCCACGTGAAATTTTTCACGGGGAACAATTCCAACTAATAGCAAGTAATAGGGAAAACAAAAAATTCACGTAGAATTTTATTCATGATAGCCCTGATTCTAGATTATTTGCGGGAAATTTTTATGTTTTCGTTTTAAAAAGTTTTCTTTTACATACCGGCATTTCACATCGATCCAACATTTTGTTTGCTGTATTGTTTCTTTTTTTTTTAAATTTCCAGTTTTATATTTTTATGGAAGTGTTATTTAGTGGATTTTATACTGTTGTTGTTGGTTTAAAGTTACCGGACCCGCGTACATTTGCAATGATTTGACTTCAAGTGCGTAGTGCTGCAATTAGAAATAAGAATTTTCTATAATTATATGAAGCTAGAACAGCTGGAATCTTAAACTAAAATTTACAAGATCTTGATCTTGGCATAAAAAATTATTCATGTACCAGCAAAAAAATTGTGGATTGTCCAGCTCTTGTCAAAAACAACTGTTTGCTATTGACTGGATAATATTAGTTTATAGACCTTAGGCAACAGAAATGGACTGTCAATAGCACAAAATTGTTCTCGAGAGCGAGTAGACAAGCTCCAATTTATTAGGTATTGTATTGACGTGACGTCGATGTTGACAATTGGAATAAGGGCGAATATCTTAAAACTTAAAAGATTATTTAAAACAATTAAAGCCTTTTAAATATTGCATAATTCTCTTATGGAGTTTAATAAAAATAAATGAAGCAACGCAGTCTTTCAATAAAGCTTTAAAAAGGGCTACTTAAGACTATTATACAAGTATAAAGACTTTCATCACATTTTACAAGAATGAAATCTAATGGCATTTAGTTCGACTGTCAAAAAATCTAACGTAAAGTGACATTTTGTGTTCACACCTTCGCACACTAAATAAAATGAAAAACACAAGTAGGAAGCAAAACAGCTGTTCAGAATTAATATGGTTACATTAATCGTTGACTTGCGGCGGCAGATCAGTTTCATGCAGGCTATGGATGTTCCATCGTAGAAAACTTATGAAGTTTCCTGGAAACTTCTTTATAAAAATATATATATATATTTCAACTGCGACTTGGCTACTACCTGTAGCTCGTTTTTCGCATCGTAAAATTTCTCACATGAAGTGTAAAACATAAAATTCCATCGTTTCTCGATTTGTGAGGAAAAAGTGTTTCTGTATTTGAATGCGAGAACAGACAACACTGATTCCGTTTTTACTGGAATATTTCCAGTAATCAAGTCTCAAATAAAAACAAAATGTCACAAAAATATTGTTTCAATTAAAAAAAGGAATAATTAACAAGAAAAAGGAAATTAAATTATAAGCAAGAATATAAAATTAATGTAAAATCCTCAAAAGAAGTTTTTTCTATCAACTGTCTCTACATAAGACAATTGCACAAAATAAAAATTCTAAATAAGAGTGAACATATCGATTTTTTTAATGATATTTTAGTCCAACAATTCGTTGCATATCTTTTCAACTAGTTTATTTTTTATATTTTTATACACAAATTCAAAAATTCATATGCTTTTGTACAAATTTGGTTGTTCTCGCACCAATTTAAGATGCGAGTTGTTTTGACAGTTCTTGCGAGAAACTTTTTACAAAATATTGTTACAGAAACACTTTCTCAAATCCTTATTTAAATGACAGATAGTTCTCGCAAAGTAAATATACAGAAACACTTATGTGAGAAAAGCCATTTTGTGTTTCAATTTACACTGATTTTGATACGATTCCATCGTTTCATGCGGGAAATCTTACGATGCGAGAAATACAGAAACGAACTACTGGTTATCAAGTCTTATGGAATGTCAAATTTTTTATGGTATTATTTTCGTTCGTCATGACATTTTGCATTAATTTTGCCAGGTATTAATACAAATTATAATAGTCGGAACAGCGCTTAAGTGTTTAGCTTAGCCTGTCCAACGATGTCAGCGGAATTCGTTCGATCGAATACTTATATTGAAAATAACAAAAAAAATTCTAATGTTATTGTTGTTCGCAATACAAATTGTCGACAGGTGGGACAGGTGAATTCATCAGGTGCTCTCAACAGCCCAGGTGGCAAATTTCACCGTTTGTAGTTTCAAGGCAAATTCATATAGCATAGTACAGGGATGGGATTGACAATTTTAAAATTGTACCAACAACTTTCAAAAATTTTACTTTTTTTACCTTAATTGTACTAAAAGATTTTTTTTAGTTAAAATTACATATTTTTATTTATTTTTACTAAAATAATGTTCCGGCTACCGAATTAGTTTTACTTGTGAGTTCGGATATTAAAGCATATAGCTACATTTGTTTAAGTTGAAATAAAAAAATATACAAATTAATAGCATGTGCTCTAGCATGCGAATTTAGGAGTAACATAATTTAGAAATGGACGAGTTCACATTTTTGACTTGCTCGTTGCGTTTTAATTTTACAATACTGTTTTCAAGTGAGAAGAATATGAGTTTCATTGTCCAAAAGTGAAAATTTACATATGTATGTAATTGTTTGAAAATAAATGCAATGTCAAAGTAGGGAGATTCCTTAAATGTACTAAATTAACCATTGGTTTACTATTATACTTCTCGAGTTTAAAAAAGTACAATTGCACCAATATTGCCAACCCTGGTGTAGTAGAAGGCAAATTCGTACTATACTATATGAATTAGCCTTGTTTTCAAAGCATACTCACCTCAGTTCGCTTTGAAAGAGTCATACTTGTAATATATGAGAAAATGTACTAAAAAAATGTGTGTTGAAATATGATTGATCAAAGCGAAATCATACAAGGGATAAGGTGACTATTTTCGTGACTATTATATACATATGTACGTACGTTGGATGTCAACTCACATTTTTTTTTAATTAATTTTTTTGACATTTAAAGTATAAATTTCTCAAAGCGAATTGAGCTGAGTATACCTTATATGAATTTGCCTTGTGAATATACCTTATATGAATTTGCCTTCATGATTGATTTGCAAGCGGCGAAAACAATCAGGTATCAAGAGCATCTGATATGAATTCGCCTGGCTTGTAATAATTATTCGTATGATGATGACATTGTCCACTTTTTTTTTGTGTGGAGAAAATTTAAATTTAAATGTCACTTTTACTTGCTACCAAAAAAACCGCCTTAAAAATAACATTCATGTCACAAAGTAAAAGAGAAATTTTTTTTTTATCAATTAATAAATAAACACGTAAAAAAGCATAATATGTAATTAACACTGCTGGCCTGTTGGCTAAATAATTAAGCCACTTCGTATGTTGTATGTCGTATACAACAGTGTATGTGGCTGTGTGTGTTTTTGTGTCTTACCAGCAAAACTGGTAAATGATGAGAAACATTGTTTATGAGACAGGCTTAAAAAGGAAATTGGCAAAAATTTATCATAACAAAGTTACAAAATTTAAAGTTTATGTTACATAATTTATTAAAAGTTTACATCATCCCACCAAAGCATCAACAGTTTCAGTTTTCCTTGATGATGATGGTAGCGCAAAATCATTTTGAAAATATGTGGCGGAAAAGGTCAGAAAAACTTTCGCTTTTGTGCTAAAAGAAAACCTGACAAAATCATCATTTGAAAATTTTTCATTTAAATGGCAAACTTAAATTAGGCTTAATTTTTAAACATTTTTATGGTTAGCGCGCTCACATTGCGACTGCATAAACGCAGACTTTGCTTGGTACTCGTAATAAAGTTGCTAATAATTTACCGTCAAATGTCAAAAGTTTTTATTTCCACACTAACAAATAAACACAAAATAGTAAAAAAAAAACACAAACACACTTTTGAAATCAGCCATGACTTTAAGTAATGTTTTGCGAGCACTAATCAGTGTCAGGCTGGCAGCCAGTCAAACTAACAATGTAAATAAGTTAAACTACTTGAAGATACGTATTTGGATTTCAGTTGTGCATAACAAAGCAGCTGTCAAAAAACATAATACATAAAAGATTTGTTGAAATTTTAGGAAGAAAAAAATCTTTAAATATTTAAGCCTCTGTCTGTCTGCACTAGTTGGACTTATAAGGCTTAGGGCCATTTTCACAACTTACCTTTAGCTAAAGGTAGGATTTTGTCTGCCCGATAAATATTTTTGCATTATTACAACTTAAATTTTTTATTGGTACTACTATCAATAATAATAATATTTAATGGATAAAAAAATAATAAATGAAGGTTTTATAATGCAAAGCCATTTATCGCGCAGACAAAATCCTACCTTTAGCTAAAGCAAAGTTGTGAAAAGGGTCCTTAAAGTACAAAATTAAGCAAACGAATTCTGCTCCTTTTATTTTTAGTATTATTTACTTTAATGACACAAAGTCATTCCCATTTGCACCGGCTTTTAATTGCAAAACAATATTTTTTACGATTCCCAATCACCAAATTGAAAGTCATGTTAAGAAGAACTTCCTTCTTGACTATCTGCAATGATACTTTCGTTTGAGAAAAGGGTAAAAAATTGCGCGAGTCAAATTCAAAGATAAATTATTCTCGTAAAAATCTTCATTTGATGGAAAAATCCCTCAAATTGAAAAAATCGCCAAAACTACCAAAAATTGTGAAAACTGGAAATCATGTGTGGTCTTAAAAAATAAAGTCTGCGTTCTTTTACACGTATATAAATATCGAGCCATTATTGCCAAAGAAAGCCTAACCGACTTTTTTTGAACCTCGTTTTTTTTACGAAAAAATCGATTATTAACCATCGCAAATAATCGATGTTGGTCAAAAAATCAAGTTCGAAATTTATGTCGCTTAAGCATTTTTTGGCTGTTATGGCACGATGTGTATATCTGAGTTTTTTTCATCAAAATGGGTTGGCCAGTTTGGGAGAGAAAGAAATCTCCCTCTGGCATCCGCTCGAAACTAATTTTGAAAAATTACATACACAGAAAACAATATTCCTGCAATTAAAAACTTTAATAAATAAACCAAAAATGAATTAAAATGTATTTAAGTCAATTAAATTTTTGTTTAAAAATTTAATTAATTACAAAGCTTAATGTACTCAATTACTTTTTTCATTGATTTTTGGTTTTATTTTCAATTAAAGTTGCTTATTGCAGGAATATTTCTTTCTGTGTAGCCTCTGTGTCCTTTTAGACTCATCTATCTCCGTTTTAAATTTTATAAAAATTTATAAAATACCGAGTCTTACCATAAACATACAAATTCAAAATTTTTTTGGGTTTGAAAATCTACTGATGAGTTCCAAAAGCGGGAACGATAGATAGATATTTTCGGAGAGGCAGAAATCGCCCCACTAACTACTCTTGATCCTACTTTTTGAAAAATATATTACCCATGTGTCCCTTTAGTTACATATCTATCGATGTTTTAAGTTTCATACAAATCGGTAAAATAGTTTTGGAGAGGCAGAAATTTCCCCCTGGCCCGCTCCGCTTATTGAACCTACTTTTTATATAAATTCATATTATAATATTTATGAAAATCGGTTCAACCGTTTGACAACGAAAATTACTTTTTTATTATGACTTAAAAAAAACTTCTGTACCTGGATTCTGTAACATCTTGCGAACCGAAAATCGTAATATTTATCAACATATTTATTCGCATGCGATAACGATAGTCTCCCGCTTTATCTTATTCACCATTTAATTCAATATTATGTGGTATCTCTGTATAGAAAATGTGAAAACAAGCGAAAAGCACAAAGAATAATTAAGAAAAGCTCAACAAATTAGATCTTGTGACTTAATTTTTTTTTCTCCAAGCAACACCGAATATCGTGAAAATATGTTTCTGAATAGCAAAGTCGATAAATTTTCCTTATATTTATTATAACGTTACTATTATCGTAATAAAAGTTACTTAATCCAGGTACTGGCATTAATTTATCTCTGTTCTTTTAGAAATTCGTCAGAAATTATCTCTTACAGGTACGTCTAAACACACACACACTGATATTTTCATTTGAGATAAACAGCTTTGAAAGCTCTTAAATTTGTTCTTATTTCTTTGCAAAGTAAGAGCAAGCATTTTTGTCTGTTGTGTTGTCTGTTGTGGCTGTTGTACTCTCTTCGGTGTGAAAGCACAAAAGCTCTTTTGTAAAAGTTTGCACATTGTGCATATGGCTTGCTCTATAATGGTAGAATCAGTCTTTTCATATCGTGTTACTTTTGAAGTAGTCGTATCGTTTAATTCTCGATGTTAGTTAGTAAAAACGTGAGGTTGCCAGCGAAAGTGTCAGCTGTTCTTGTATGTATTTTTGCTTTATACATATGTGTGTATGTATATAAGAGAGAAGTTGACGTAGAAATCTATTTTCTGTAGATTTTTACCTCACATACGTTGCGATACATATTAAATAAACAGCAGAATGCTTTATTTATGTTACAGATTTTGTCAGCTGATCCGTCATTTCACAATACAAATCTACTAATTCTACCATAACGTTAGCATAGACATTTTATTTGTTATTTTACGAAAGCGTTCTTTGTAAAGAAAATCTTCCAAGAAGATTTTCCAAGCACATGCATTGTTGTCGAACAAAAGGGCTAAAAGCTCTAGATGACTATGCATAAATATCCGAGCTTTAAGCTCTTGCAAAAGCTTTGTTACTATTTTTTAAAAGCTTCGTTAATAAATCTTTCAAAAACTTTACAGTTTTTTTATCATTCGATAGCTTAAGCGACACATTGTTTTGACTTCGTTTTTTTTTTAACCAAAATTGATTATTTACGAGTGAAAATAATCGATTTTTGTCAAAAAATTAAGCTCGAAAATTATGTCGCTTAAGCTATTTTAGCGGTTATGGCACGCATTGTTAAAAAATTTCTAAGATGAGCTTTAGCTTAAAAGTCTTAAATAAACATGTTATAACTAAAGTATTTATTTTGGTTAACCAAAAAAATATATAATCTTTTCTGTTAAACTTTTGTTGTTGCACATATTACACTGATTAACTTGCTCTAGTACAAGAGCACGTAGTATTTCACTCAAATAGCGACAATTTAAAGTTGTTAATAACTTCCGTTTTGGTTGTGTAGAAAAAAAAAACAATTTTAAACAAAGATTTCAAGTGTAATGACATCAGGCGCAACAAACAACTAACGCACAAATTTACATTTGGGTGTGCAGCTCACTAGCAGCCCGTAAATATTTATAGAAGCTTCAACTTACATGGAAGGGGCAGCATAACAACAGCTACAAAAAAAAAACTAAAAAAAAACTACTTACACATGTGTTTATTAAATTTAAAAAAAAAATACAAAACATGTAAAAAAAATGTTGGAAATCCAGTTAATAACAAAATTATATTAACAAAACAAACAACACTGCTGCTGCCTGTTAAATAAAACATTTAAGTAACGTCTAATGTTGAATTAAAAACAAAATTTAAAGCAATAAAGAAGACTTGATTTGTGAATGAAGCTTTGGAATGATAAAGTTGTTTTACACTTGCTTCCCGTTTGCAAAACGGATTATTTAACTGAACATTTTTTTTTGTGAATCATTTAGTTTCATTAATACAGACTCGATAACTTGCAGTATTCTTTTTGTAAATCATACAAATAAAGTGACTTTATCACTCTGACGCGCACCTTAGTTGGTATTCATGTCGTCTATGCCGCCGTGGTAAAACAATGTTTGGTTAATTTATCAAGTTGGTCAATAGCTTTTAACCCTAGAATATCATGCTTATTTTTATATCGCAAACGTCATACTTCATCGAATCGACTACGACCTATTTCAAGAGGCAATAAAAAACGTCTTGAGCAAAAATAAGTACGAAAATAGATTTATATATATTATATTTATATTTAGCTAGTTTTTAATTATCATATAACGAAATTCATATATTTCTTTTAATCGTTTAACGTAAAATTAACATTTCACAGACTTCTATCAATTGGCATTTTTTCTTAAAACATAGCATTTATAGCATCAATTGTATGAAATATTACACATTTTTTTCCATTAAGTCTTGTAGTTTCTTATAATAAATTTATTAAACTAAAAAAGCAACATTAGTTTCGAGTAACTGATATTAGCGGCTAACGCTATAAGAAAAACGAAACAAAAACAATCACAAAAAATATGTTTTAAATCGAAAATAAAATCGCGCGTCGTCATTTCGACGAAGTAACTATGATAGTGCAGGGTTAAAAGTGCTTTTTATATTGTTGTTGTTGTTGTTATTATTGTTGTTGTTGCTGTTGTTATTGTTGGCATTTTGTCATAGGTCGATTGCTTAGAGAAAAGTTCACTCATTCTTGTACCCAAACCCAACCCAATTTATCTAAATACCGAACGAAGCTCTAAAAGTGTGTCGGCTTTGCAAATTGTTCGCCGTTAACTACAACAGTTTTACTTTTATTAGTTTTTTCATTTTTGCTGGTTTTTGTTTTCTATTTTTACACTTTTTGTGTTTTTTTTTCTATTTAGTTTTTTGTTTGTTTGTTAATAAAAGGAATTATGGTTTATTGGCTTGTACTTTGTAAAGAGAAGCAATGTTAAGTTGTCATGTTGTCTGTTGTTATTTACATACATATTCGTAAATTTTTCAAGAGCTTTTCTTCTTTTGTCGGATTTTATTTGTGCCAAGACTGGGAAGCTTTAATTGAAACAGAGTGAGAATTTGCTTTATTTTCGCTCTGCGTAATAAAAACAAAACTCTAAAAACGTGGAAAGTACAAATAAAATGTTGAAATAAAAAAAAAAAATTAAACCGGATGTATTTAATTTGTTTAGAAGCAGTCAAGCAATACACAAGTTTATAAACCTGCAGAAGGTAATAAAACTTTTATTAACGATACAATTTTGTTATGTTATAACGGTGAAAAGGCTGAAATTAGTCTATTAGAAACATGAATTAGGGAGTGTGGCGGGAGGGGGAGGGGTGAATCTCGTTATATGTATTGTTAAGATAATTTTAACCCAGTTTTGTCTCTTCAGTAAGAGGGACGCTTATCAAATTCCAATGCTTTTAAAAATTATCGCTGAAAGTAGAAGATTATATCGCTTATTTACTACAAGCATGTCATAAATCAAAAAATGGTATTTTTAAGATAATAATTTGATAATTAATTCTTATATAGTTATTAACATTGTCAAAAAAATTCATAGTGCTATCTTGTGTACTCAGCTCTTGAGAGAAAAATTAAAATTTCTTTTTAGGGTTCCGTACACTTAAGGGGAAAAGAAACCCTATTGTTTTCGCTGTGATGCCCGTCCATGTCTCTATCTGTCCGTAACAGGCTGTTTTCTCTGGAACCGTAAGAGCTACCGGACCTGAAATTTTCACAGCATACGTAAATCTTTGACCGCTACAACAACAAATATATGATAGTTACAAATTAAAGGGTGTTCTAAAGCCAAAAACCTAAACAATCGCTAAAAAGAAACAATGCCAAAAAACGACAAAATCGCCAAAACTAAAAAAGCGCTAAAACTAAGATAATTCACCGAAACGGGAAAAATCGCCTTAACAAAAAGAAAAACGACAAACTTAAAAAAACGTTAAAAACAGAAAAATCGCGAAAAAGCATCAAAACTAAGAACACCACCAAAAACTAAAAAATCTACGAAAATCGATAAAATCGACAAAACTAAAAAAAAAACGCCGAAACTTAAAATAACGTCAGTAGTAAAAAAAAATCACATAAAAAAAAAAACGAAAAAATCGCCAGAAAGAAATAGCGTCAAAACTAAAAATTAATCGCTGTAACTAAAAATATCGTCAGTAATCTAAAAAAAAAAATCACCAAAATTAAAAAACCGAAAAAGTCGCCTAAACAAAAAATCGCCGAACTTAGAAAAATACTAAAAACAGAAAAAATTGCAAAAACGGAAAATGCACAAAACTAAGAAAAATACTAAAACTAAAAACAATCGCTTGGAACCGCAAAAATCGGCAAAACGAAAAAGGCGTCGAAACTTAAAAAAACGATTGTAGTAAAAAAAAAACTACCAAAAACCGAAAAAATCGCCAAAAAGAATCAAACGTCAAGGCTAAAAATTAATCGCTGTAACTAAAAGTATAGTAAAAAACGGTAAAATAGCCAAAACGAAAAAAGGCGTCAAAACAAAATGAATCCCCAAAACTAAAAAAATAATTAAAATTAAAATAAAACGCCAAAAACGGAAAAAATCTCCCTAACAAAAAAAGCCAAATTAAAAAAAGAACCCAAAAAACTAAAGAAAAAAATCGCAAAAATTAAAAAAGCGCCAAACGAACAAACAAACAAAACAAAAATCGCTTAAACTAAAAAATAAATCGCCAAAAACCAAAAAAATGCCAAAAAAAGCCAAACTTAAAAAAAACGCAAAAAGCAGAAAAAAGTCGCAAAAACAAAAACAGCACCAAAATTAAGAAAAAGCGCCAAAAAAACATTGCCAAAAAAAAAAAAAAATCGGCAATCCGAAAAAAGCGCTAAAGCTAAAATTCATATAGTGTTACATATTTAGTGTCCGTACTGAACTTTTCTTGCGCGAGTTAAAGTCGTACTTTAATTCATTTTTTTGGAGTTATTACTTGGGTCAAGTAAATGAGCGATATAATCTAATAATGTTTTACAGCATTTACACCTGCACGAAATCTAGCAGATTTTAATTAAAATTTTTATGAAAGTCTAAACCAAGTTTTTGTTAGTTAACTGAAAATGTTCTTAACTACAACCAAACAACTGCCTCTCAATAATTATAATCTATTAAATTTTGATTCAAGTCTATTGATGGGTTTGCTTGAGCAGCACCGAAATGCGTCTAGAAGTGCTTAACCACTAACAAATAAATTTGTTAAATTTTCTTTTTACATTAAATTAATGTGTACATTGAAATTTTTAAACTCGTTCCCAGTAAAACAATTCTTTTTAAGTTAAGACTTTGTTCAAGTAAATGAGCAATATAACTGCGGATTCATTGCAATCTTTTAACTTTGGCTTAGAGCTAAGCTTTCAAAACGCCGATAAAGGGTAAAAACCTGTTTTGTTCAGGAGAGCCATTTTAAAGATTTAAATACGTGTATCTTTGGTGTACCATCACTGAATATAACGCGCATATCTCTGGGAGGGAACACTTTTGGGGCATGGGATCGGTCTCATTCGATGCTCAGATGTTGTCCACATCAAAAAAAAAAAAAAAAAAAATTAAAATTGATTTTTTTTACCCTTAGGTCCCTTTCTCTATGCGCTGTCACATATATAGTTCTTGTCTTTTCTGTCAGAAAAAATCGTTGGTCATTCGTTAGAACCTTGTTACTCATTATTTTATAACATTATAATACATAAGTTTTCATTAGTTAGCACCTAACGATTTTTATATACTCGTACATAAAACGGCTGGCTTCCAAAACGTATCAATACAAAGTTTGTATACATTTGCATTGCGTTATTCATATCATTTTGTGCAAATACAAAGTTGCGAAACATTGTAATCATGAGTATTAACTTTGAAAGCGATGCGATAATTGCTTGTTTGCGGCGTTCTTAATACTTTAACAATTGAGGTTCTTTAAGTCCGCCATATTCATAATTCATTTCCGGCAAAAACTAAAATCCTTTGATCATTATTTAAAAAGCATAAAAGTCTTGTTTACTTAATTACACTGCTGAAGTTAAATAAATGTCTTTCTTTTTACATTTTTTTTTATTTCAACAACTTTAACATGTTGTCATTTAAAATACGATTATTTCTTATATTTACACTCCTGCAGTTCTTCATGCTGTAATTTTGCTCAATAGCAAGTAACGAATCTTTTTTTTTTTACAAAATTTAAACCTGATGGCGCCAGTATGTGCTAATTAAATATTGAGATAATTATTACTAAAGTTAAATTACATTACACTTCAAAGAAAGAGGAGAGATAAATTATAGTTAATTTAATCATTTTTGTATTGTTACCAAGAGTAATAAAGCTGCAACAAAAGCCACTAACGATACATTCATCATCAAGCCACAAACATGCAAACTGCATAGTCACTCACTCAGTCCGTCAGTCTGTCATCCGCCCGGTGTAATGGTCAGGCAAGCCCACAGACGTCCATCCGTCACTCGTACAGAGCCAGCAATGGAGTCATGTCAGTTGCAATAACTTGTTAATGTTTTTGTTGCTGTTGCTCGCAGGCTTAAAAACAGAATGGGGGAGCAACATGGACACTATGTACTCGTACGTTGCAGTTCGTTCATACTGTGGAGTTGAAATTATTTATTTATTTATTTTTTGTTGTTGCTGTTGCTGTTGCTGTTGGCGATACTTTACGAACAGGAGCAGCAAACTTGTTTTTCAAACCTGGTCAATGGTCAGTAAATTTAAAAAGTTTATTGTACTCAAATTTTTTTGTTATTACAAAAGTAGCCGTCGTCTGTTGTTATTGTTTATGCTGCATGCACTCCCAAACACCGATACCGATACATTCGGCATCAGCAATATGCAACATTGTTGCCTTTGTTGTTAAATAATTGTTATCAGTGTTTTTTTTTTCTATAATAATTGCCTTTCTTATGCTGCTATACATTGTTGAAAAAAAAAGGATATACTTAATAAGCGGAAATTATGAAGAAATTGATTACATGAGATTTTGATAAAAAAAAAAAAATAAAAAAAAAAACGAATATGATTCTCTGGCATAAGTGCAACCAACCAACCTGTTTATTGTGTTTTTGTAGACTTTATGAAATAGTTTTTTGTTCCAGATTTGTGTTGAAACTTTATAAGAATTTTAAATGTTGCTTTCAATGGAAAATAATTTAATAATTTAATATGCATTTAATTTCAATTGCCAGTAAATGTGTTTTTGTGCTGCCTAAAAATTTATTTGCGCAAATGTGTTTTGAGATCTAGTTACTTAAACGCTATTGTGAATGTCTTCCAATAAAATACAATACACTGTAAGAAAAATTGAGTTTGATTCATTCAGATAAAATTTTTCTCAATTCCGTAACCGCAAAAATTTGCTTGTGGAAACGAAAAAGTTATTCAAAATAATCTGAATTTTTAAAGACAATTTGTTGCTTTGGTGCAAAGTTATGAACTTTTCTGTCATATATATTGCACTTTATTATTTTATTTTTATTATATTATTTGATTTGTATTATTCTGCAAAAAAAATTTTAGTATTAAAAGTTGCACTTTTCAACCAAAAGTGCTATATAAGTTCCACTTAATGAACCAAAATTTTTTTAATGTTTTTTTTATGTTTTTTTTTAATTTATTCATAAAAAGTTGCACCTTTTTTTATTAAACTATTTTTTTGAGCTTTAGGTCTGCTTTTATTTGTATTTTCGTTACCGAAATATTGATCAAATAAAATAAAGCTCAAAAAAGTAGTTTAACTAAATATATAAACAAGGTCAAAAAATTAGATAAAAGAAGTTGCACTTTTTTTTTGATAAAAAGTTGAAATGTTGAACTGAGTTAAAATCTTGCAGTTTTTAGAAAATAAATTTCACTAAAAAGATAAAAGGTCCCACTCTTGAAACAAACAGTTGCAGTTGTTTATTCCACAAAAATTTCAATTTTTTTTAAATCAAGTTGTATTTTATCCACATTAAGTTGCCATTTTTCGCTAAAAGTTGCACCGCTTATGAATATTTTGGCCTAATTTGCACTTTTTCTATGGAAGTTATACTTATAAACCAAAAAAGTCTGCTAAATGGACATAAATTGCACTTTCTCGTACAAAATTTATTTAAAAAATAAAAAAGTTGTCCAAAACAAAGTTGTAAAGGGTCCGCCATCTAACGTTTTTTTTCCAACTAGTGCTTACTTCGTGAATGGTAACACTTAGCTCGTGTCTGATTTGACAGATAATTAGTTTTATCCTTTCGCTGAAGGAGCCAACTGACCATCCAATGCGTTTTCGCTTCGCTAAGTGGGCCTGCGATCGACTTACAGAAGATGCCGATTTTGCCAAAAAAAAAAAATCATCTTTTCAGATGAAGCTCATTTTGATCTTGGCGGGTATGTAAACAAGCAAAATTTGTCGCATTTGGGGTACAGAAAACCCACACGCATACATTGAAAAGCCGACGCACCCAAAACGAGTCACTGTTTGGTGCGGATTTTGGTCCAGAGGCATAATTGGGCCATTGAGCAAGGAGTGGCCGTTACAGTCAATGGCGATCGTTATCGGGCAATGTTGAACGAGTTTTTGTACACAAATATTGAAGGAGGATATTGACAACATTTGGTTTCAACAGGACGGCGCTACGTGCCACACAGCCGAAGCTTCAGTAGTTTTTTTTATAGCATTTTCAAAAAAAAAGTTATCTGGCGGACCCTTTAGTTTACTATAAAAATTTACACTTTTGAACTTTTTAGACAAAAATCTTGCACTTTTTTTTATAAAAAGTTGCACTTTTAAATTGAAAGCTTTCACTTTTGCGACAATTAATTGAACTTTTTAATGAGATATTGCATTTTTTTTTTCAAAAAATGTTGCCCTTTTTCTGCAAAAAGTTGCATTTTGGTCTTAATAAGTTGCACTTTTTGGCTAAAACTTGCATATTTTTTGACAAAAATCTACACTTATGCATCTTTTGACGGCAATTTGCCCTTTTGCCACAAAAAATAATACTTATAAACCAGAATGTTCTGCTTAATGGACATAGAATTTTAAAATTTTCGTACAAAATGTATTTAAAAAATAATAAAATTTTTCAAATTAAAGTTGTAATTTTCTGATTAAAGTTTCACTGTTTTTTAACAAAAAGTTAGAATGTTAAAGATTCTAGACAAAATTCTTGCACTTTTTTTTAACAAGTTGCACTTGTACGATAAAAGGTTACACTTTTGGGACAAAAAGTGCAATATTTTCAAAAAAAAAAAGTTGCCTTTTTCCAGCAAAAATTTATATTTTTCTAATAAAAGTTACATTTTTTTAACAAAAAGTGCAAATGTTGAAAGAAAGACGAAAGTCTTGCCCTTTATGAAAAAAGATTCTCGTTTTGGGACAAAAATTTTTCACCATTTGTTTCAAAAAATTTTCGGTTTTTTTATTTGCCCTTTTTTTTGCAAAAAGTTGAATTTTTGTCACAAAAAGTTAAAATTTTTCTTAAAAAGTTTCATTTTTGTCACAAAAAGTTGTATTTTTGTCACAAAAGGTTGCACTTTTGCTCAAAAAGTGGCATTTTTGTCACAAAAAGTTGTTTTTTTCCAAAAAGTTGCACCATTTAGGGCCATTATTACAACTTAAAGTTAGTTAAAAGTAGGATTTTATCGGACGTATAAAAGCCTTATCGTTTGCAAAAATTTACTTTAACCTAAAGTGAGCGATAAATTAAAGGTAAGTTTAGCCTACCTGGTAAGTTAAATCCAATTTGCAATAATGGAAAGCATAAAATCCTACTTTTAACTAACTTTAAGTTGTAATAATGGCCCTTATAGACTTAAAACTTAAACTTACGCATCTTTCGAACAAAATTTTGAACTTTTTAGAAAATTATCTTGAATTTTTTTGTAAACCTTTAAGATAAAAAGTTCCAGTTTTGCTACAAAACGTATTTTTTTTCATTAAAGCTTGCATTGTTTGTAGATATTTTCGATTTTTTTTTTATTTTAATAAAAATTATTTCAAACTAGTTTTCATGCTATCTCTTAACATTTTTATTCTGAGTGTTTCTATGCGCTGCGTACAAATTGCATTTTATTGAAATTAAATTATATCACACACACACACATACTGGAGAGCTAACCACTGCAAGTTACTCACATGAACTATTTTACTTCTTGTTTTTTTTTTACTGATTTATAATTGTGTAAATAATTAAATGCAACCTCTTGAGCGTGCTGAAACTTTTATTATTTATGAATAAAATGGAAAATAGAAACTAGAAAATTTATAGAGTATTACATATAAAAAAAAGAAATACCAGATTTGCTTATAAACGAATAAATCTATAGCGAATCGCAAGTGTTTTTCTAATAATAAAAATCTGTTTTCATTTCTCCGCTCTAGCCCACTGACCAATATTGAAGAATATGTAGCAGAATTGAAGAAGCTTCCAATAGAGTAATTTGAATTTTTATAAGGAAAGTGTTTCTTTTTTGTGATTGCTTGGTTAAAACAGATGTCTATTAAGTTTCATTGTTCTACTAGAAACTTTAATCAATCTAAAGTATTCACATCGTGCTGCATTTGCCCAAATGACTCGCTGAGATATTTTTTTTAAGATTTTTAAACAGATAGACGAAATTTAAGACAAACTGATAAAAATCAAAAATTCAGTTTTAAAGATGTATACTTAAATGTTTACAATTTTTTTTTTAAATTCAGAAAGCTTTAAAATCTTTCGAAGTTTTTCTTCAGTCGTGCATTTTATGAAAGTCGGGTAAACACTTTTTATTATAAAAAATTAAGAAATTATTATTATATTATTTTAATATAAAATTTTAAACATTAACTCCGGTATTCATAACCAATTAACAAACATTGACAAAATGCTTAAAAAATCAATTTAACATTAGGCGAATAGAATAGCCCATAATAGGGCCCAATTAGGCGGGCATTTCAAAACAAAAAACAAACAAAATTTTTCAAAAAGGCCATAAAATTCTCAGTTGCCATAGATCTTTTTGGATGGTCACGCATTAAAAAAAGATAAAAATATTTCAGTGAGAAAATTATTTTTAGTGTTGAAAATGAAAAGCTTTTAAGAATTGTTGTGACTCTATTTTTACACACATTTTAAGTGTATATGCTTTCTATTATCAAATATTTTGTTGCATTTGTTTGTTTGTATAATTTTCAATTAAAACTAGTACGATAAAAATAAACAATTAAACTTTTTGTAAAAAAAAAATCTATAAATTTTTTTGTACATCTTGCTCCAATTCTTTTTAACTCAAGAATTTCTTGCAAAAAAAAAAATGTTTGGTATGTGAGTTTTCTTTTTCTTCAGAATGAAAACAAAATTATACAGCAAATTTTGTGCAAATATAAAATTAAATTAAGCAACAAAATAATTCTATTTTAGAAATTTTACAGCGCACAAAAGTCATTAGGTATGAAATTCTTTCAAAAGCTCAACAACACAATATGCGAAGCTCTTTTACTCGAAGGTAAATGCAAAGGCATTAAAATTAAGCCAATAAGAGTTACTTTAAGAAAAGCTTATTCAAAAAGTTTTTGTTATTAACGTAACGTGGGAAATATATAATTATTTTAAGAGTAACGTTAAAACTTAAAGCTTAATTTAGCTTACAACAGAAAGGTGCTTAAAAAAGAATATTTTTTCTTTATTTAATAAAGCATTTTTTTAGTATAAAATTTATATTCAATTTACAATTAATTTGTACTATTTATAAAAATTCTTAAAAATAAATATTTTTCTAAGTAACATTTTTAAGCTTTTTATTTAATACAGCTTTTCTAAGTATAAAATTTACAATTTATACACATAATTTGTATTATTTATAAAAATTCTTAGTAGTTCTTTCTGAATTTTTATCATTTTATTTTTTTTTAATTTTTTTTATTTTGTTAAATTTTTAAAAGCTTTAAAATAAGCTCTTATTTCCTTTTATTTAATAAAGCTTTATTTAGTATAAAATTTTTAATTACTACACGTACTTTATATTATTTGCAAAAATTCTCCATAGCTTTTTCGGAGCTTTTATTATTACTTTTTTAATTTATTTTTAATTTTGTTTAATTTTTTTTTGTAAAAAGAAAATTTAATTTTTTTGTCAATCACATGCAAAAGTTTGTTTGATGAACATACAGCCATATATATTCAACAACTAAACAATACTATTTAAAATTAAATAACATGTGTATTACAACTGTCATTCAAAAGTTGAGAGAATAAAAAACTCACAAATAATCGCTTGATTTTTTTCTTAAATAATAGCGTTTATTAAAATATTTTTATTGGGTCATACAAATGTTACATAAAGTTTCTTTTTTTTCTTGCTTGTGACAGATTGTTTAATATTTGGACAATTGAGTGATTGACAATTAATGTCTAAAAAAAAGGCCGATTTTGGTTAATTTGTAATTTAGGCAATTTGTAAATTACATTGCATAAATATTTAATTTCTCTTGTTTTTGATTGGCATTTAAAGCAACATTTCATTTGTATGTAAATGCGAAAAAAAGTTACAAATAAATTTTAGTTTTTTATGGAGCTTTTTCAAGGATATAAAATATTGAAAGGATGACATATGTATATACAGATATCATATCAGCCCTATTCTGAGTTACAATTATTTAGGAGTTATTTTCCCTATTCCTTTTTCTCTTGTTTTAAAAAATCAGTTCGCAAATGATTCAGGTAAAATTAAACAACTGAAAACAAAATAGCTGACTTCGAAAATATATCACTTTTTATTTTTCTCGCCATCTGTTTAGAATAAGAGAACCTTTTTCTCGCAAGAAATTAGCTCTCTGTATATCATTTCCCGAGAAATCTTTAGAGTCTGCCTGATTAAACGCTTGAGTAAAAAAAAACATCAAAAATTTACAATAAAAAAAATTATAAGACAATATTCCTTATCTGCTTTCGCTTTAGATTTCTTAAAACCAAAAGTTTGATTTGTAAAACTTTAAACTTTCATGCACAAAAAAGCTTTACATACACGCTAAATTTTTTTCCTACGTGTTGTACAAAGCTAAGCCCAAAAAAAGCTTAAGTAACCTTTTGAGACTAAATATTTTGAGCTTTAAGCTTAAATTAATTATGACAATGTTTAATGAGCATGAGCTTCGTGAAAAAGCGGTCTTTGAAAAACTAATTTGTTTTAGTTAAGATTTTTTAGAAAAGCTTTTCGTAAACTTGAAAAAATTTTGCAAATTTGCTTAAAAGCTTCATAGAGTCAAATGTTTGAAATTTTCAACTTCAAGCTTTAATTGAGAACATTTTTGTTTTTAAGCTTTCATGCACAAAAAAGCTTTACATACACGCTAAATTTTCTTCCTACGTGTTGTACAAAGCTAAGCCCAAAAAAAAGCTTAAGTAACCTTTTGAGACTAAATATTTTGAGCTTTAAGCTTAAATTAATTATGACAATGTTTAATGAGCATGAGCTTCGTGAAAAAGCGGTCTTTGAAAAACTAATTTGTTTTAGTTAAGATTTCTTAGAAAAGCTTTTCGTAAACTTGAAAAAATTTTGCAAATATGCTTAAACGTTTCATAGAGGCAAATGTTTGAAATTTTCAACTTCAAGCTTTAATTGAGAACATTTTTGTTTTCTTTACTATAGTAAAACAAATATTTTGCCAAAGTTGTTCTCTTTCCAAAAATGATTAATTGATTTTCCAAGGCCAATTTATTGAAGAAATCTTAAAGCGCATGTTCAATGTTCAAGGACTAGCTTTTATGCTTTCCAAAATTTTTTGAAAGCTTTTTTTGGAAAAGTTTTTATGTACATATGTAGATATATATATCATCAAATGGTATTAGAAATACTTTGCTAAAGTTTAGTTGATACTGCAAGGTGAATTTGTTAAAAAAAAAGCTTTTAAGCACGTGTTTTTAATGTTGAAAGACTAGCGTTTATACTTAAATGAATGTTATGTGCATTTCGTGATTTTTTTTTTTCATTTTATTTAAATTTCATATTGACATATTTGCTTTATGATGTATAAAAACTGGAGCTTTTATTTTGGCTTTAATTTTTTTCTTAGCAATTACCGAAAAAACCAACCAAAAGCAAACAAAAACATGAATCTGAAAAACCGAAAAACCGAATATTAATTACAAAATTATGACATTACTTTTCAAAATTGCATGCGTTTTACGGTTTATGATTTTTCTTTGTATCAAGTTAATTTTTTTTTGTATCAAGTTAATTTTTTTGTTTTTTTTCTTTTTTTGTAATTGATATTAAACAAATAACCACAAAATTTTAACCAACAACCAATAATAATAATACTAAAGAAAAACAATTAAACAAACTTCAAAAGAGAAACTTTTAATACCTTGAAAATTTTTAAAAGACTTTTTCTTTGGAATTGAATTGAAAAATCATATGGAATGTAAAACATTGAAAACGATTTTTTTTATGTATTAGCTTTAAAGATTTAAAGCAAACATTTCAAGCTAAAGTTGTTTTAATTTTTAAGTTTAAATTTGACTTTTCAAGATAAACATTTAGCCATGAACATGGCAATTCCATGGATAGATATCATTTCGAGTCGTTACATGATTTTTTGTTCCACAGAAATGGGGCAATCAGTCTAAAAGAAGAGATATTTTGCTTTTGGGCAATACTAGTACTTGACACAAAAATATATAATTTTTTTTAATTCTCCGCATATTTCATCCTAATATCTATCAATTGTCTGAAATCGATTACAAAATTGCTTATGTGCACGATTTAGATATTTCTAAAGCAAATCTTATATTTGTACAGCCACTTGATAGAAATTTGTATGTATGTATACGCTACACACAATTTTGCGTATGTATGTGAAATAAAATTTTAAATATTCCTTTTTAATTTTCTTCATCTTTTAATTTTTTTTTGTTGAAGTATTGAAATTGAAGATACAAAAAAAAAAACAAAAATAAAATCTCTAATAATGACCTCCATTTATTTGGATCTCTATTAGTTTCGTTTAATTAAAAATATCATAATTTCAATTAAGCATTTCATCCATAAAATTAACTAAATAAACACTTATTGTGCTCAGCGAACATGTGTCAATCTGCTGTCAAATAAAAAAGAATTAATAACACTTGAAGAATGAAATAAATTAGGTTGTATGTTGAGTTGAGAAAGCAAATGAAGGAAGTATATTTAGGGTATTTTTTTTTTATTTCTCAACAGTGAAAAATTTTTTGAAAGGAAACGAGATTAAGAATTTTTGTAATGAGTTTTAAAACTATAAGAAGCTTTTAATAAAAGTGCAGCTTAAGTTCTCTAAAATCTTAAATCTCACAAAATTTATTGCAAGTTTCACTAATCTGAAGATTACTTACGAGAATCAATAAAGGTAACAATTTTCATTAATAAGCTTCACAATTTTTGTGCTGGGAAAATTTCAATAAAAGTAATTTTAGAGCTTTACGAAAATCAGGAAGTTAAATTAAATTTCTTTTAACACCAGTTACTTAGAAGCTTTATCAAAAGCTTTTTATCTACTCGATCGTATATTGTGAGCTTTTAAAAGAAAAACTTTTCCTAAGCTTTTTTTATTTATAAGCTTGTATGTAAATTAAATTTGTTTTAACAGCAATTGCTTGGAAGCTTTAGCAAGAGCTTTTTGTAGAATATCTATGTGGTCGTATGTTATGAGCTCTTAAATGCAAAACTTATCTAAGCTCAAAAGCGATTAAAATTGCACATTTTGCTTTAGTAAGAGCTTTTAATAGAGTATATACTTGGTCGTGTGTCATGAGCTTTTGTGGAAAAAATTTTCCTAGCTGTTTTGTTTGAAAACTTGTAAGTAAATTAACTTTATTTTAACACGAGTATTTAGAAGATCTATCAAGAGCTTTAAATAAAATATCTCAGAGCTTTTAAATGAAAAACTTTCTAAGCTTTTTAATATGAAAGCTTATGAGTAAATTAAATTTATTTTTACATCTTTTACTTAGAAAGTTTAGCAGGAGCTTTTTATCCAATACATGCGTGATCCTATGTTATGAGCTTTTAAATTAAAAAAATTTATAAACTTTTTCATTTGAAAGATTTAAAGTAAATCAAATTTCACGTTTTACTCAGAAGCTTCAGCAAGAGCTTTTTATAGAATATATATGTATATGATCGTATGTTATGAGCTTTTAATTGAAAAATTTTGTGTAAGCTTTTAAGTTAATTAAATTTCTTTTAACAAAAGTTGTTAGAAAGCTTCAGCAAGAACTTTTTTCTATGTAATTGTTTGTTATGAGCTTTTAAATGCAAAACTTTTCTAATCGTTTTTATTTGAAAGCTTTTAAGCAAATTCAATTTTTTTAACACCTTTTGTCTGGAAGCTTTAGGAAGAGCTTTTTATGGAATATTTATATAATCGTATGTAATGAGCTTTTAAGTGAAAATTTTTTTAACCATTTTTGCTGAGAAAAATTACTTTTAAGATTTGCTAAAATTATAAAAACATTTCTTTCAAAACTAAAAAAAGTGATGAAAATTACTTGCTTAATCAATTAAAGTTGGAAGCTTTAATAGAAGCTTTTTATGACATACTTGGTCATGAGCTTTTTACTATTTTTAAATTTTAAATATCTGTTCAAAGTTTTTTTTTTAAAATTTCAAGGTAAATACTTGAGACTTTTAATTAATACAATAATGCGTGAAAATAAATTGTCACTTTTCCTATTGAAGCATTTGCCCTCATTTCACTAATTAATGTGAATTTTAATTTTTCTCCTCATGCAGTATGTCAAACTGAAAAAATTGTTTAATGAAAAGAAACATATTTTGTCATCTTCATGGGAATACATAATTTTACAATCATATTGGCATTAAAAATATAGAGAAATGAAAAAGAAATTAATATTCGGCTTTCGGTTTTTATTTTTGATCAATTTAATGTCACTTTAGCTAATTGTATCAAGTTTAATAAAGTATTTTCATGGCTGAAGTCTTTTCTTCAATTTTCTTAATATCCTTTTTTTCTTCATTTGACGTTCAAAAATAGAAGCGTCACCGTGATCATTAGCTGATGTTTATTGCTTTGATTATATTGTGTATTGAAGTGTGCATTAGCATTTATTTTATTTTTGTCTTTTTTTTTTGTAAATACTGTGATGTTTTTATTAAAAACAATTGTAATTTCAGTGGTAATTTAAATCTATACATTTGTGGTTTTTGTATGATATAACATTTGTATTAATACAGCCAATTCTGTTTTATTAAAAGCTTAAATTTCTGTGTAAAGAAATCTATTTATTCGCCCTTTCTTTGTCTTTTTTTAGAATAGCTTATTAATTAATAATATTGAACTTCAACGTAAATAAGAAAGTATGCTCCTCATTAAAAAAAAATGCTGAAAAGCTTGATAAATAAGGAAAACTTGAACTAACGAATTTTTTCTACTTAAATTTTCGTTACATTGTATAATATGGGTCATATATGTATATTATATATCTGATAGTTTTAATGCAAATATTGTTCAATAATTAAATTATTTCTTATTTAATGATTTTATTTAAATATACACATATATGTAAATGTACGTATTTCTGCAAGTTGATTTAAAATTCTTGGCACAACAAACTGTAAAATAAAAAATGTATTCACTTAAAAATCAGCCCCATAAGCAGCTGACCAACTCGACGCACAGTAGGATTTCGGTGTTAAGAATAAGTATTATTTTTCTACCACTACCACATTTCTAAAATCGAATGATGCAGTTTTGTAGAGAAATATTCAAATATGAAATGTGCTCTTATGTTTTTTATTGTAATTTTTTTTAATAATAATTATCTCTAATTTAATTGAGCTTAAAGTTTCTTGTTTTTATGTATGTATATCAAAAATGATTTCTGCAGGAAAAAATATGTAAGATATAAAATAAGTTTTCTGAAGAAGCCACACAAAGGTGTGGCGAAATATCGAAATACAGTTTACTCCGCTTTTTTGAAAATAACCAAAACCCGATTTTTTCAGTTATCCGATTTTTTCTCTAAAACGTAGTTCGGATTATTGAAATTTGTTACAGTTAAGTGTACTGCTTAAAATCAGAAAAAAAAATATTTTTTATATCAAATCTTTATATTTTTTTACATCACTTTAACGTAAAAATTTTATTTAAAAAAAATTATTCATAGAAACATATTCATATTTTTTAATTATTTTTAAAACAAAAATAAAAGTTTAAAATATAAATTAAAATAATTCAATTTTACAATGCTGTGCATTAAGTATTTACATTTGTATGCCTGCAATGCAGCTATGCAATCGATTTCTAATAAATAAATTTGTCATTGTTTATTTTTTCACTAAAGCGAAGTAAGTTTCATACCAAACGTAGCTGTAGGCTTGCTTTTGGTTTTCAGAAATATGATATTTTCAGTAAAGCGATGTTTCGCTAAAGTAAAGTGAATAAGACTAGCTACGTTTAAAATCAGTGCGGGAATTTGTATCGCTTTCAGTAATCTGATTTTTTTCAGTAAAGCGTGTTGCGCTAAAACGGATTCGACTGTATATAGAAATAATTTTTAATATTAAAACAAGAGACTTTAAGCTTAATAAAATTAGAGATTATTAAATTCTATTTTTTCCTTAGCGCTCTGGGTGCCATTTTCACCACGGCTTATAGTTTTTGCCCAAAACTTTTCTGAAGTCATCCCACTGTGCGATGTCTGTCTCTGCTGCATTTAAATGATTAAATATTGTGACAACACATTTTTTGAATTTTCATTTCACTAAAATTAATGTTCGTATTTAATGCTGCGTTCTTTAACAAATTCATAAAGACCCCGGCAAAAAGAATAAGATAAAAAAGGCATACATTTTAAAATTAAATATTCAAGCAAATGATTTTTTATTTTCAAAATTTTGATAATAGAACAGAATTCGGGTGCATAAAGAACGCACACTTTTAACACTGACCCATTTAATTATTTTCTTTAACAAAAAAAAAAAAAAAAAAAAAAAATTACAAATAAAATTAAATATTAAACAGAACAATAAATAGCGAAAATTCTGTGAAATAAAAATTAAAATTGTTAATTAAAAATCTTAAAGATAAATCTAAAAAATCTAAATTTAGATTAAATAAGTGGCCACTTAGAATTGTCGTTAATAAAAATAAATATTTTTGCAAAATTCAACTACATTTGCGGAAAAAGCTCAAGTGGTGAGCAACTAATGGAAACAAAGTTCATTCACCCTAAACTGTGTGTTTGTTTTTCAGCGGTTTACTCTGAAATTATTGTCGCTTTTTAATGCGCAAGTGACCAAGCAAACTCATAAAGTATGTACTAGTATGTATGTAACTTGTCGAGTATGTATGTAAAATGTCTTAAGGCATCATCATCATAATCATTATTGTGATCTTTAAGATTAAACTCACATTGTACAATGATAATTACCCTGCTTGTAAGTCTGAATTTATGCACTTTGAATGAAAAGCACTCTGCTCGTTTTAAAATCAACTTGCAAATGTTACGAATTGTTTGTTTAAATTTAAAATTGTGGTCAAAGCTATTTCAGTCTATAACCAGTCCAACAGACTCTTCATATCTTGTTAAATATACTTAATTGCCGACTCTTTAAAGCTGACCATGATCTTCAATTTGTTGCGAGTTATAAAAAAAGAAGAAAATAATACACAAAACAAGCGCGTTCAATCAACAGTAAACAATTAATAGTGAAGAGCAAAGTAATAGCAGAGTAATCATAAGAAACTAGTTTCTGTATGAAATAAAATAAATTAAAAAATAATTAGGCTTTTAATGGTTTTTACGACACCATTTTTTAAACTTTAAAGCATTTTTTGGATTTTTCAAAATATTTAAAATATTTATGACACAAAATTTTAGTGCTGAACTTAATAATTTTAATGAAAGCTCGGTTTTCAGTTTAAAGTATCAAATTTATGAAAATTAAAAAGTTTATGCGAAGTTTAAAAGCAATTAGCTGTTATAACTTAATTACAAAATCGCTTAAGGAAAGTTTTGCAGTGTTTTATGTTTTAAATATTTAATGAAAGTTAAAAAAAAATTTTAAAGTATTATGAAGTTTCTAAAGAATTTAGGGAAAATAGGGAAACCAAATCATTTTATAATTCAAAGAACTTTTAAAAAAGCTTGCAGCTCCTAAAAATGATAAAAATTCATTGTTCTATTATATGAAAGCTCAGTTTTCAGTTTAATAGTAAACAAATTTGTAAACCTAAAATTGTGTGCAAAGCTTACAAGCAATTAGTTGCAAAAAAATTCCGAGCAATTACTCACTATTTACTTAATCACAAAATCGCTTAAAAAAGCTTTTGCAATATTTTATATTATAAAATAATTAATAGAAAATATTAAAAAAAGTAATATGCAGCTCAGAAAAAATTTAGAGAAACCAGGAAATAAAAACTATTTTTCAAAGAGCTTTTCAAAAAGCTCCTTAAAATATTTTAAATATATATAAATAAGTCTTTGGACTTGACCTATATTCATTTATATTTTTTTATGATCTTAAAATATTTTTAGAATCTTTCTTGAAAGCTTTTCGGTTGTAGTAAATACCTTACTAGCTTTGAAAGCGTACATTAAAATAAGCTTTTTTAGCTGCTTACTAAATTTTAGTAAAGCTTTTGTATACACTCTACCCTCCCACACAACTACCCACCAAACTTATTTTTTAATTTTAAATTATGTATATGTTTACATCATAAACTTTGAGGAAGCTTTTGTTTTGTTTTCTAAGCGTTCCTTGTATTTTTTAAGATATTATTCAAAAGCATTACTAAAATTTACTTTTTTCTTTAAACTGAGTTTTCACATACAAAAAATCCTATAAAAAATTATAATACTTAAAAGTTTTTGATTGGGAAAGCTCTATAAAAAGCTTTTACTGTCTCATTCCTACCTAATATAAAATATAGGTATGTAGCTGATTTTTTCATTATGAAAGCTGCTTATTTTATAATATTTTGCTATTGTTGCGATCGCTGCTCTTCAAACTTCATTTAAAGTTTAGCTACACACTCTTGAGCCAGTTAAGCAGGTTTAAAAGCCAGTTGTTGGAGTTTTTTTTAATACATTTTTTGCATTTACAAGAAATCAATTTTCTGCTTCTATCTTGTTCCCTTTTCTTTTTGATTTTGGACTCTTTTTTTCCATCAAACAGATCTTCTCATGCTTAAACATAAAAGTTTTTTTTTATTTTCCCAATAAACTGCCATCAAGTAGGAAAATTGTTTCTGTTTAAATTCAGCCAAACAATGTTTTAAGCGAAATGGAAATTTTATATATTTTATGAGATAGATTTTTTATAACTCTCATAAATTTTTATTTATTAAAAAAAATTTAGTTCTTTTTTATGATTGTTTAGTAGAGAAAAACACAAGAAATCAATTTATAAAAGTTTCTTAATGACGATATAGTATTAATCTGAGGGATTTTTAACAAGGCACCACTGTCTACAACAATAAGTGTCAATATCAATATGTATCTGTCTAGCTGTCTGATACGAGTACTAAGTCAGTTGTTAGCCTGCACATGCAAAAGATAAGGTCACCCACTCAATTCTATTGGTGATGGCAAGAATGTAATTATAAAAAAATAAGAATATGGGATATTATAAGATAGTCGTTTTAACACTGGAATTGTTTAGTTATAAAATATTTGTATCTTATGCCAGCAGGCAAAAATTAAGCGACCTTATCACTTTGACTCGCTTGCGATTGCTGTAATCGTTTTAAATTAGAAACAATTGCTGTGAAGTAAGAGAACAAATGAAAACATCTGTTTGAGTTTCTTCAACTTGTTTTCTGTATATCCGATATTGTTCATCAAGCCAAAAACGAGCAGCTACTAGCAAGATTTTTAAAATGTATGTGTATATGTATGCATGTACATATTTCCTTAAAGTATCAGAAAAAAAAAATAAATTTCTATCATCATAAAAATCGTTTCAAAATTGGAAATTCAATAAATAATTTATTTTTAGACTTGAAATTGGAATTTTCCCCAACATTGTCTCTAGAGATTTTCAAGTACTATTTTTAAGAATTTATTGTTTATAAATTGATGTTAAGCATATTGTGGGATTTTGATGATTTGTCGCTTAAGGGGAGAAAAATCATGTCAAAGCGCTCGTTGTGTGGGAATAATGTGTGTTTATCGATATTTATAAATTGAAGTTATTTTTTATTGTAGATGTGATTTATGGCAAAACCGAAGAAGGGTAGCAAAATTTTATAGTTTTTTAAAGAAAAAAAAACATATTTTATGGCAGACATTATCAAATACAACATAAACTAAGAATAAGTATTAAAAGAAATATTAAAATATAAAAAATTTAATTTCCTAAGATATTTGTAATATGATTAAATGTTGTTGATTTGTGTCTACGTCCGATATATATATTTTCGGCTCCAAAAACTTTACGGAAATTTTTCGTTGCATTTTTTGTTGAAAATTTTTGAAAAAAATATTGCAATATTTTTATTCGCATGGACTATTGTTCCAAAGATTTGTTTAAATTAAATATGTTATTATTCGAGTCATATTTCAATCGAATAATTTTCAATCGATTGTTTTTATATTTCGAATATGTGTACATACATATAAATGTGCATACTTACTCTCATCATTTTGTTTTGATTTCGAATAAATTTTTAATCGAAAAATTTTATTCGGTAATTTTTTTAAGTTAAGTATTAAGTTTTTTTTTACTTAAATAATTTATTATTCGAATGCGTTAATCGATTAAATATTCTACAGCAAATAGTTATAAATTTGTTGATATGTACATATGTATGTACATACGTCCGAAAAACATATTTTCATTTTAATTATTTTTTTTTTTTTTTGCTAAGAAATAAAATAAAATTAAATTTTTTTTCAACATCTTGAAAATTTATTTAAAAAAAATTTTGCAATTGATATGTTGCAATATTTTTTTCATGAACTAATTTTTGACAGGATTTTTTTTAAATATTTTGTTATTCGAGTCGTCTTTCATTCGAGTAATTTTTAATCGAATTTTTTTTATAATTCAAGTTTTCCTCTTGTTTTGATTTCGAATAAACTTTTGTTCGAAATAAATCATCCGTTAAGCTTTTATTTCAAATATCTTATTCGAATGTTTCGAGTCGATTAAATATTATATGGCAAATAGTTATAAATCTATTGGTATGTATGTAAGTCCAAGGGTTTCCAGAAACTTTGGCCATTAATTTTATAACATTTTTATTCGCTAAGAAATAAAGTAAAATCAAAATTTTTCTCAAATTTTGATGTAAATGTATAAAAAAAAATTATTGCAATACAATACTGAACTAATGTTCGAAAAGTTTTTTTAAATGAAATATAATGTTATTCGAGCCGTCTTTCATTCGAGTAATTTTTAATCGATTGTTTTTTTTATATTTCGAATAAGAAGTTTGGATGAATAAGCATACATACTCTCATCATCTTGATTTGATTTCAAATAAATTATTCGAAAAATTTTATTCGTTGAAATTTTATTTCAAGTTTTCCCTTGCTGCAATAATTTATTATTCGAATGTTTTAATCGATTAAATATTCTATGGCAAATAGTTATAAATCTGTTGGTATGCATTTATGTACGACCAAAAAACATATTTTCGGCTCCAAGGGTTTTACGGAGATTTTGCGTTTCATGTTAAATCATTTTTATTCGCTAAGAGATAAAGTCAAATCAATTTTTTTTTATTTGAAAATTTATGAAAAAGATATTGCGATATATATTATTCGTATGGACCATTATTCTAAAGATTTTTTTTTAAATAAAGTACATATTTTGTTAATATGAAAGACGACTCAATTCGAATAATTTTTAATCGATTTTTTTAATATATGTTTATGTATATGTATGTATGAATGATTTCGAATACATTTTTATTAAAATTTTGTTTGTGTTGAATCCTGATTAAATATTTTTTTGTTTAATTATATATTTTATTATCCAAGCCATCTTTCATTCGAATAATTTGTAATCGATTTATCTTATTTTGAATTACATACATATACAACACTGCATGCTAAAATTGTATATGTAGTCCCATTTCTCACTTTTTTTGATTCGAAAAAAATTAAAACGTTTTTCATTAGTATTTATTGATTACACTTATCTGTTTGAAAGTGCGACAGTACCTTTACCAAATTTTAGTGAAGAGCCGTATATGAATTTTTGATATTCGCGCTTACGAAAACAAATATTGTATGTGAAATTTAAAGACATTTATTTTGGGGCGCTTTTTATTTCTTCGAACTTAAATACATATGCAAATTCTATACGAAAAAAAAGCAATGTGAGTCCGATCACTGAGATGTGTAAACATCTAGTAATGAAAATTTTTATTTAAATTGGAAGTACTTATGCTTTTAGTATCTTTTTTTAAATTAATTAATTAAAAGTATCAAAACTTTCAATATTGTAAATACATATGAATTTGTTGGTTTTTGTTTGTTTTATTAAGCTTATTTTGTTAGTAAATGGGCACACTGCAGTATATGTATATGTACTGCATTAAAAATTGCAGTAAGCAGTAAATTTACTGATTACTAAAAAAATTCAGTAAATTTTTACTGCTAATGAAATTTAATTTGTATTACCAGTAAAATCGTAGGGCCGTAATCATAATAAAATTGTAGCAAGTGGCAAAGTTTTTTCATTAAAATTTTGAAACTTTTGTATGAAAAACATTTAGCTACTTGGTAGAATTTCATTATGAATACGGGCATTACTGATTACTGAAAATTCAATGCATCTCATCATATAACAAATCATTTAGGCAATTTATAAAAATTGTAGAAAAAAATTTTAGTAATCAGTAAAAATTTACTTGTTAAACATTTTTTATTGTTTTTACTGAAACTTTAGTGGTACTGCAGTGCTCATCTATGGTAAATTCCTTTACTTTTACTTTTTAATTTTTAATTCCTGTTGTTCATCGCTTAGTTGTTGCTGTTCTTGTTGTTGTGTACGCATTGCAATTAAAATAAATTCAGTAAAGTGCGACTTTGACTCGCGCACATTCGGTTTTGATAATTTTTTTTTGATTTAGCTTTCTTCCTTTTTTAAGTTTTTTTTTTCGGTTTAAACGATTTTTTTCAGTTTTATCGCTTTTTTTCGTTTTGGCGTTTTTTTTCTCGTTTTGCGTTTATTTAATTTTCGCAATTTTTTTCATTTTGGCGATTTTTTCTGTTTATTTAGGCGATTTTTTCATATTGGTGATTTTTTTGTTTTAGGATTTTTTTCATTTTTGCGATTTTTCCGGTTTTTCGCGATTTATTTTAGTCCTAGAGATTTTTTTTAATTTGGTGCTTTTTTTATTTTGGCGATTTTTTTTGTTTTTGGCGATTTTTTTATATTTCGCGATTTTATATTTTATTGATTTTTTAGTTTTACCGTTTTTTAAAAATTCAAGAGTTTTGCTCTTACGGTTTCCAAGATACAGCAAGTTGTCAAAATTACAAAGTCAAAATTGCATTAACTGACGGAACACCCATTGATTTAAATTTTTTAAATTTAACGTTGTCGACGTCGTGGGACAGGCCCTAAGAATATTTCAAAATGTTAAAGAAGATATAAGGAAAGGAAAACCATAAACATAAACAGTTTGACTATGATTTGTCTCTAGATTGTTTGGTGGTATAAAGTGGCTTTTTGCAAAATATATAAAAATTCAAATATTCATGCGGTGTAGATATTCATTTAATTCGTTATACAAATTTGTGTTTTGTACCGCTTTCAAGCGTAATTTAATGACGATCATTAGAATTTTGAACAGTTTTTAATAACTTCAGTGTACGTGAATAGGAGTATGATTTTTTGATGTGTAAACATCTATACGCTAGGGGGTAAAAATCTTTTGACTTTGATTGCTTTGCTGAGATTTCTTTGCTTTTCTTTCACAGCATTGTCAAATCGGTGTGAGCTATGTATGAGTGTATTAGTGTTTGAAAGAAGCAATACCAAGCAGAGAAACAAGTCGACCGGCTCGAAGCCGACGGTGCGCCGCCACCGGTTATTTTTCTGTATATTTCCGTACACCAAAGGTGAAAATGAACCGTAAGAGCTACGGACTTGAAATTTGGACACAATGTGTAGACATTTGGCCACTACAACAACAAATACATGAGAGTTAAAAACTAAAGTGTGTTGCAAAACGAGCAACGAAAAATGTTAAAATCCCATGTAATATACATACAATTGTATGTACATATATACACTTGAAATTTTAAAAGTTAGTGTATTTTTATACAGACTACAACAATTAACACTAAATTTAAAAAATTTAAATCAATGGGTGTTCCATCAGTTAATGCAATTTTGACTTTGTAATTTGGCAACTTGCTGTATCCTTGAAACCGTAAGAGCAAAACTCTTGAATTTTTCAAAAACGGTGAAACTAAAAAATCAAAAAAAAAATATAAAATCGCCAAATCTAAAAAAATCACCAAAAACAAAAAAAAAAATCGCCAAAACGAAAAAAGCACCAAATTAAAAAGAATTTCTAGGACTAAAATAAATCGCGAACCGGAAAAATCGCCAAAATAAAAAAACACTTAAACAAAAAAATCGCCAAAATGAAAAAATCGCCTTAAAAACCCCAAAAACAAAAAAAAATCGCCAAAATGAAAAAAACCCCAAAAACAGAAAAAAATCGCCAAAATTAAAAAAATTGCGAAAATTAAAAAAACCCAAAACGAGAAAAAAAAACGCCAAAACGGGAAAAAAGCGATAAAACTGAAAAAAATCGTTTAAACTGAAAAAACTTAAAAAAGGAAGAAAGCTAAATCAAAAAAAAAAAAAAATGATCAAAACCGAATGTGCGCGAGTCAAAGTCGCACTTTACTGAATTTATTTTAATTGCAATGCGTACACAACAACAAGAACAGCAAGAACTAAAGGATGAACAACAGGAATTAAAAATTAAAAAGTAAAAGTAAAGGCATTTACCATAAATGAGCACTGCAGTACCACTAAAGTTTCAGTAAAAACAATAAAAAATGTTTAACAAGGTGAATTTTTACTGATTACTAAAATTTTTTTCTACAATTTTTATAAATTGCCTAAATGATATATGATGAGGTGCATTGAATTTTCAGCAATCAGTAATGCCCGTATTCATAATGAAATTCTACCAAGTTGCTAAATGTTTTTCATACAAAAGTTTCAAAATTTGAATGAAAAAACTTTGCCACTTGCTACAATTTTATTATGATTACGGCCCTACGATTTTAATGGTAATGCAAATTAAATTTCATTAGCAGTAAAAATTTACTGAATTTTTTTAGTAATCAGTATATTTACTGCTTACTGCAATTTTGAATGCAGTACATATACATATACTGCAGTGTGCCCATTTACTAACCAAATAAGTTTAATAAAACAAACAAAAACCAACAAATTCATATGTATTTACAATATTGAAAGTTTTGATACTTTTAATTAATTAATTTAAAAAAAGATACTAAAAGCATAAGTACTTCCAACTTAAAAAAAATATTTCATTACTAGATGTTTACACATCTCCTCTGTGATCGGACTCACATTGCTTTTTTTTCAATGGTATTGGTATTCTTGACTTGAGCCAAGGTATGGTATTTTTCAAATGAGTTGAAGGAGACCTACGGTGTTTTTGAGTATATTATAATATCACAAAAAATGCGATCTTAAATTTTTCTCACTTTCCTAATTTTCCACAGTAGTAAAAGCTGCAGCTTTTACATACTTTGCAACTAATCAAAAAAACCAAAACTTTAGTTGTAGCATGAAAGAGTAAAATAAGTTTTAAAAATATACATTTATAATGAAATATGCAAAAAGATGCATTTATTATAAAATATGCAAAAATATGCACTAACAAATCGATGCCATTTTGTCGCAAATTTGTTGATTCGCAAAGATATTTAGTTTACGTTGATCTACGACCAACGACAGAAAATTTGTATTTACATGAAAATCCTTTCCCTAGTGATGACTTTTATGTATTAAAGTATCATTGCAGCTATTTGGAAGAGCAAGTTAACTTTGAAAAATTGGACAGTTGTACGGAACAGAGAACGAAGCCGATACTGAGTTGTCCGCCGCGACGGCTTTAAACGGCGGCGGCTATTTTTTTTTTTTTTTAATTTAAACAAACACAACCTGCTTGTCTGCAGATTTTTGCTGAAGAAATCTTCTTAGCTACCATTAATGTCAAAAGCGGGCACATACTTTTCGTTGATTGAAAAAAGGGGCATGTTTTGAAAAAAAAATAGTGAGATTTTTTTTTTTTTTAATAAAAATCAGCTTAGCGGAAGTCGAAATTAGCCGCATTTGCCGGCTTACAGCAGATCGTCTTCGTTCACTGGTATGGAATCACCCATTTGCGTGTGCGTGACTCGTACGTTGATGAATTTATTAAACAGTAAATAGTGTCTTTCATTTTTACTTTTACTCTTGGACAAAAATGTATTACGCTGGTGCCTTATAAATTATTCGCATATTCATATAAAATTTTTTTTAAAGAAAATTGCATGCAAAAAAAATTATGTATATGAGTCGTATGGGATTTGAATTATTGCAAATTCAAATTGGAATTTTTTTAGTGAAAATAAAATTTGTTTAAAGTGCATAAGCTAACTAAGAACTTTAGAACAACATTGAATTGAATGCAAATTATCTAGTGCAATTAATAAATTAAATAGCTTTGCTATAATATTTTTTAACGAAGTTGCTATATATTAAACACCATTGCACCATAAGGAAAGTGCTTTAATTTTTTTTTACGCACGATAAATATAAAATAATTAATTTTTTTTCTTGCATAATAATGTAAAATATATGTACATAATCGTTACTTGTGCTATTTCTTTTCTTTATGAATATTTCCTTAATAGCTAAATCTTTTATCAATTGTTTTTTTTTTGTTTTCTTTCCTTTTCCTTTGTCTCCCAAATCAAATTTAATTGTTTGTGCTTTTGTGATCAAACGCTACCGATCGTGCGTTTTAAAACGTGACTTTAATAATAAAAGATTTAAATAGAAAATTTTGTTGAACAAAAAATTTTTTTTATTTTATTTTAATACACATTTTATGGAGAACAGTTGCTTTAGAACTTTAGCAAAAGTCAATAAAATAAAATATTTAACAAAAAAAAAAAAAAAAAAAAAAAAAAAAAAAAAAAAAAAAAAAAAAAAAAAAAAAAAACAGCAAAAGGCAAAACCTCAAGTCTCATTTACTTTAACAATGACTTTTTATTATTATATGAAAATTATTATTAAAAAAAAACCCGCACTTGTTGGATAAAAAAAATGATTTGAGTTAAAAGCAAAATGTCAGGAAAACCAATAGCCAAACTTCTTGGAAGAACCCATAATGGAGTTGACAATTGAAGTTGACATTATTTATTTTTTATGGCAAACACTACTTGAATTGAAAAGGAAGATGATGATAATAATAAAACCAACTAATAAACTGCACTTTAAGGAACGGCAAATTTTAAACATTCCAAAAAAAAAAAAATAGTAGAAGTAATCATTATATCAGGCAGTAATAAACTAAAACGCTTAAATATTTGTAATTAAACTTTTAAAAGTGCTGAAAATAATTTGAAATTTATTTGCTGGTGGTTCAGCGTTGTCTATATATTTCATTGTTGCTGTAACAAATCATCAGTAGACTTCAACCACAACAATGAAATATATAGACAACGCTGAACCACCAGCAAATAAATTTCAAATTAAAATAAACTTCTGACAATATGTCGAATAATAAATTTCTTAAATGCTGAAAATAATGTTTTATATAATATTTCATATTTTGCTGTTATAAGAGAACACCCTTATTAACACTTGTTTGCCTATTGTCTCTATTGTCATTGTCTTTAAGGTCGTCTGAATGTTAAGCCTTAACACTCCTTCAGTTTAGGGTTTGCCAAAAACCGTGGAAATTAGAAAACCGCGGAAAGATAAATGATAATTTAAAAATAATCATCCCTGTCGTGAGAAACAAATGGAATTTTTCTTCATGCGAAATTTTGATTACCCTCGAAGAGAAAAATGTTATCTTAAATATCCCGTGGAATTTTTTCCCCGCTCTCAGTCCACGTGAATGTGTGAAAAGGGAAGAATTTTTGTAAAGCTTAAAAATTAATTAAAAATCGGAAAAATTTATGTTAAATAAAAAAATCACACAAATTTCAGGTTATAAATTAAATTTATTTAACTTTAAAGTTGTACTCATGGAGGCGCTTCTGTTGATTTAACTATTTTTTCATTAAGTATACCACCGTGGTGCGCCACCATGAAATTTACTGTCTGTGAACCAAAGAGATTCATACTCTATGAAAAAATGTGTTGTAGGGAATTATTGTTAACAATCGTAAGCTTTACTTAATAATCTTGTCCCAAAAATGAATGATTTTAACTTTTAATATGTAATTCGAAGGAAAATATCGAAATTATTCGATGTAATAGTTCAGTTCGCCTGCAAAAATAAAGTGAACAAAACCAAGGGAGTAGTGAAAAAATTCACGTGAAAAATATTCTGCCTTATCGTGGTTGTCGTATTTCAAATACGACTACGATTGTTTGGTAATAGATTAAAGAAGACTTCAATAGGCAGATTGTTCATGATAAGGGGAACCAAAAAAGGGAAAATATTTCTGGGAAAACTTTTCGAGGAAAAAAATTGTTACTAGAGGGGAGATAAAGTTTCTCTGGTTTGCATTCAATTCAGGAAAAAGAAACATTTTGTAGTGAGTATGTGTAAAAAAAAGCTTAAGAATAAAAAATTTATATTTAATTATCAAAGTAATAAAATTTTTCGAAACGTTAAAGCGTTGAATGTAGAGTCGTTTAAACGAAATCTTATTTTTGTGCAGAAGTTACCAGCGACAGAAAACACTATTTCGCTTTTATTTGAATAGGGCTTTATTGTATAATTGCCTTGTTAAAGGTACCAACAGACGTCATGTTTTTCACATTGTATGTGCCAGAATTTACATATGTAAACGAAAACATGTCGTGTGTTACCTTTAAAACATTGCTTGTGTAAAAAACACGACAAAAAACATAAGACATTATTTGAAATAGAGCGTGCTCTATTTTCTTATGTTAAACATACAGCTCCAAATGTCTATGTCATGCGAACAAATTCGTCGGCGGTTGATTATGGCACTATCATTAGCCGTCTGAATGAAGTATTTTGCAAGACAAATTAATTATATATATTTTTTTTTTTAATTTAACGTTGTCGTTTTATTAAAATAAGTCCAAAAATGTATAGATTTTTAGACACAACCTCAACGTCTTGTTTAAAAAAGAAAAAATTAAAAAAGCAAATTTGCGTCGCCAGTACTACAGCGACGGAACCAAAAATATTTCGACGGCTGCAAGCCATTTATAAAACAAACTACGTGGATATTTATGTACTGAAAAAGAAGAAGTGATACTGCATGTACGTTTTATAAACCTTATGTAAATTAACCAATATTGACAAGCATAAAGAAAAACATACGAGTCGAAAACTTAAAAAACACATGTAAAAAACATGTCTGTTGGTACCTTAAGCAATAATATGTTGGTTGTTTTGTTGTTCGTTTTTTTTTATAAATTACAAATTCTTGTCGAAGAACGTTAAAATTATCATCTCTTTGCTTTACATCTGCTAGAGCTTTTTTGATAACAGATTACAATTCTTCCTGCAAAGAATAGTTATAATTTTCTTAAAATTTTACAATTTTCTTACCTTTCATTGTTACAACATGCTTAATAATGTATAAAACTCTTCAATCTAAAGTACATTTGCTGTATTTTTGAACAAGATAATCGGCCCTGTTCTGTAAACCGAATCGATTTGAAATCGAACGATTTTACAAAACTAACTCCGTTAAGAGAAATATTTTTTCAGACTTTTTGTAATTTTTCCATTATATAGATTCTCAAATATCATATCTGAAAGAAAATTATCGTGTATGATTTTCAACACGTCTGCAGGACCTTTATTAATATTTTGAAAACGAGAAATTTACTCGGATTCGGTTTACAGAACAGGGACGAATAATGTTAAAGTAAAACTTAAAAACCGACGCTTTTTTGTCGGTTTCGGTTTCGGTTTTTATGGGTTAAAAACCGAGGTTTCGGTTTCGATTAAAACCGAACGGCAATCCCTACTTCAGTTATTCTCTATAAATCAAGCTCATTTGACATTTTTCATTGCAAAAAAAAAAATAAAATAATTACAGTGCATTTAAAAATACATAATTTTCAAACAAGCTCATCTTCATTTTGCAATAAACTTTTAAGCAATTCCATTTTATTTAGTTAAGTTAGTTACAAAATTTGCATTTATGAATTTTGTTTGCCGCTTAAAGTTCAACAAACATTTCTTCAATGACTTTTACAAGTTAACGAAAAAATAAAAAAAAAATGAAAAAAAAATGAAAAAAAAATGAAAAAAAAAATAACAAAGAAAATTAAATCGCAAAATAAATAACAATTTTGGAAAACTGTCACGATTTTAAAAGTTTGCAATTTGCAATAAATGTTTTTTTTCTTGCAATAAACGAATTGGTTAAATTTAATGCGAAAAAATAATATTTAGTGTAGATTTTTGTGAATGCCACTAAATCATGATCTTAAATATTATGTCAGTTATAAGCTGATAAAATCTTATTTAGCTTTTTTAAAGTGCTTTTGTTAAAAGTACTTTAGGTCATACGAGAAAGTTGCCACTTTGTGTTACATTTACTCACAATCATCCAAACATATGTACGTACATCATACATGCATACATATTTATCTATCTATATATGTACATATTAGAGACCTGCGTAAACAGCCCTGAAATGTAAATACGTCTTATTTTTTAAATGTATTGTTGTAGCATGTATTATAATAAACCAATAATAAATGATGTCGTTTCATAAGCGAAGCACGTTGGATGTACTGATGTACGTGTATATGAGTGTTAACAAGCGATGTCGCGAAGACTACTTGTTCGTAACAAACACTCAAAAGAAGTAGTGTTGAGGCGTGTATACTTTTTATTTTGCATATTGTACGTTTGAGTGTGTGTGTGTGTGTGTGTGTGTGTGTGTGTGTGTGTGTAAGATGTCGATGGTAAACTAAAGGGTCCGCCAGATAACTTTTTTTTTTTTTTTTGAAAATAATATAAAAAAAATACTGAAGCTTCGGCTGTGTGGCACGTAGCGCCGTCCTGTTGAAACCAAATGTTGCCAATATCCTCTTCTTCAATTTTTGTGAACAAAAATTCGTTCAACATGGCCTGATAACGATCGCCATTGACTGTAACGGCCACTCCTTGCTCAATGGCCCAATTATGCCTCTGGACCAAAATCCGCACCAAACAGTGACTCGTTTTTGGTGCATCGGCTTTTCAATGTATGCGTGCGGGTTTTCTGTGCCCCAAATGCGACAATTTTGCTTGTTTACATACCCGCCAAGATCAAAATGAGCTTCATCTGAAAAGATGATTTTTTTTTTGGCAAAATCGACATCTTCTGTAAGTCGATCGCAGGCTCACTTAGCCAAGCGAAAACGCATTGGATGGTCAGTTGGCTCGTTCAGCGGAAGGATAAAACTAATTTTCTGTCAAATCAGACATGAGCTAAGTGTTACCATTCACGAAATAAGCACTAGTTGGAAAAAAAATTATGGCGGACCCTTTATTATTTATTTACGGGATTTTTTTAAAGCAAGCGCACGCAACTAATTGCAATGCATGTGTGCGTTTGTACGAGCGCAGAAAAATAAAAGATCATACATACAAACAACGTGTGTCTACGTACATGCATGACGTTTGTATATGCGCCCATGCCTATGAAGAAGCAAGCATCACAAATTCTTCCGTCACAAAGTATTTTCTTTCTTACTCCTATACCGCAATGACTGAAACAAATGTCTTGCCAACAGTGCTGTTAAGCCTTTCTTTTAGAAGATTTCGTTGTAGTAAAAAGTCCCTCATGTCTTAAAAGTTCTTATAAGTAGTCTTGCGCAGGACTTTAGTACATATGTCTTTAAACTTAGCACTAATAAAGTGCCAAAACTTATTATGACGTGTTAACAGCTGTTTCTTGTTTTTTTAATTTTCTAGACGTTACTTTACTTTATAATATAAAAAGAAAAAAAATCACAAAACTTCTTATCTCTTACAGACTGCTGCAGTACAATAAGAAACATTTCACTTACACAAATCCGCAATTTTGCGCCCCAAAATGCCGCACACAAAACATTCAAGAGAAAATTGTCTAATAAAGATAATAAAAAAACGGAACGAAAAATTAACGGCAAAAAGTGGGTTACAAGACATGGCAAAAATCAGCCTTCATGAGTGCGATGAAAGAGCAAGCATTGCGAAATGCATACATACATACTCGTACATCCATATAAACTTTTATTGACAGCAATCTAAAAAAATAATAAAATAAAATAAAACAAGCCAACAAACTAAACTTCACTTCAAATTGACTTAAAGAATTTCCTGTGTTCATTTTCAAGCAACAAAAAGTTTTTATTTTCAAGATAAATTGCCGATTACCAATCAGCAGCCGCACATGCAATGAATTTTCTATATGTTTCGGTAAGTATTTAAAATTTATTTAAATTAAATGATCACACTAGAAAATAAAAATAGGAAGTAGGAAATAGGAAAATATTTCACCCAAAAAAAAAAACGATACAATTTAAAAGAGGGTATTTGATTAAGTGCTTTTCCTATGTAAATAAAAAAAGTTTAACTGATACAATTCCGGAAATTTTTTATTCGCCTGAAAGGTCAATAAGCTAGGAATATAATATCGATTAAATCCCGCCGCGCCTTCATATTCAAAATGTTCCAATTTCTATGACTCTGGCGCATAAATCCACATAAATGTGACCAATGTCAGGGGTAATGTTGGATTTGAGGACCGCTGCGGTTCACAGTGGGATGTTTTCATACAAGAGATGGGCTCGTGCTGACAATAGAAAATATTAAATTTTTTCCTAATTAGAAATTTGTGCATGCATATCTTACACCCGAAATGATTTTGAGTTTTTTCATGTAAATTTTGCTCAACACGATATGACCCCCCGACCACGCATAAAATCAGGGGTCTGCTCTGTTATTCGAAACGAAAGCAAACGCTTTCGAATTGTAATATAAATAACATTCAAATTCAAAAGCATTTTCTTTCGTTTCGAAATACAGAGTAGACCCTCAGGTTTTCTGTCACGAACACTTCATTTTGAGTCGTGGGTGTTCATATGACGAAAAAAACACGACACGCTCCCATCTCTACTTCATACATTTTTGCGAAAAAAAATCTATCAGGAATAGTCCTAGGTAATTGAGAGAGATTTACGAGCATTATATTGTCTAAATTAACAACCTAAATCATTTTTTGACAAACTTTTTTACTGTATAAAAGCCAGGATTCACTATCCTACACGATCATACAACTTAAAAAAAAACACAACCCAGATATAATAAAGAAGAAGAATTCATTAGATCAGGGTTGTAGTTTTCAAAAGGATAGTGACTTCCAGCCCTAAGCAGAAGTCTTCAAATTTGGTACAATAAAAATTTTATGGAATATAAACGCGGATACCGAGTTTCATCAAAATCTGCCATCGATTGAAAACTCGTTTTTTTAATGTCAAATATTTTACAGAAAAATTTGTTTTAATTTTCAAGTCAAAACCGATTTCATGAATACAAAAGAATGCTCGTACATACTCTATTTGCACAAGTAGGTAACCTGAGAACTCTATTCTTGCTATTTTGCACAAAATATAGTTTTAAAACCGGTTTCGAAGAACTGTAAACCCATAACCAGCTGAAAACCCCTAACCAGTTGTATATAATTTTCCGAAACTCGTTTTTTTTTTGTAAATGTCGAATATTTTGTAACATAAAAAGGTTCTTTTTGAAGCAAAACCGGATTTGATGCACATAAAAACCGGCTTATTTTTAATTGTTCTAATAAAATTTTTTGCATATGTCGTACATTCTTGCTATTTTGAAGAAATTATGGTTTTGATAAAAAGAAAAAAAACTTATTCGAATACATCGATCGGTTTTTATGACTGCTTTATATTTTACAACGGAAAAGGTTTTTTGATGAGCAGAAAAAACCGAAAAACTAACCTGTTCTTTTTTACAAAAAAAGCAATAACGGAACAGAAAAAACTTTCTTCATAAACCTATTTGTTATTCGAATATTAGTGACCGTAAAATTTTATGTTTACAAATATATGTATACACTTTAAGAAAACCGGTTTTTTTAATTACATTAACTACAATTTTTGGTAACTCCATTCTTGCCATTTTGCAGAAAAAATAGTTTCGGTAAAAAGAAAAAAACCGGTTCGAGGAATATGTAAAACCGAATCGGCATTACTTTAATTAATTAAAATTTTTTGCATAAGTCGTAAACTGCATTCTTGCTCATTCACCGAAAATATGGTTTCGGTAAAAAGAACTAAAACCGGTTCGGGGATTATATAAAACCGGTTAGACATGGTCGGATATTTCGAAAGCAAAAAAAAAATCTATTTCTAGAGTTGATTAAACAAGATATTTCTATGCAATTTTTACACAACGTGAAGAGCGATATGAGGATTAATTCTGTATCATTAAATCCAAAATTCCATTTTTTGAGTTATGACGTTATTTGAGTAAACTAGCGTTATGTATACGTTTTAAAAACACAGGTTTTTTTAATTACACTAATTACAATTTTTGATAACTTCATTCTTGACATTTTGCAGAAAATATAGTTTGGGTAAAAAGGGAAAAAACTGTTTCGAGGATTATATAAAACCTAATCGGCGTATTCGAAAACCGATTATAAAAAATATTACATAATATATATATAACAGAATTTTTTTTTTTTTTTTTGTGAACAGAAAATACGAAAAACGAGCCGGTTTTTCACATAATATGAAAACCGGTGGACCATTTTCAAAGTCATATGATATAGTTATAAATGCTTAACTAAGGCTCATTTATGCTATTTTTCACTAAGCATAATAATACATGTATGTATGTATTAGTGATGTAACGAATGTCAATTCTTGATATTCGCGAATACGAATACGAATATTTGAAACGATATTCGCGAATACGAATACGAATATTATATGCAATATGAAATATTAAAAAATTGTTATGAAAAAGGACTTCACACTCTTGTTGGCGTACTTTAAAGCTATTAAAAAGTACCCAAATTGTTAATGATGGTTATTAAATAATATTTGAAAATGATACAAAGCACAAATTTCTATAAAAAATTAATGTATTTGTACAAACTAAAATTTTTAGTCATTTATTTAAATTTCTTTTAGGATTGATGCATTTATTTATTTAATTTCCTTGGAAAAATATTCGTATACCCCTGAAAATGGCCAAATATTCGACAATTGGAATACGAATACGAATATTCGTGCATCACTAGTATGTATGATGTAATTCTCGTTTAGTTCATACTGAAATTATTAATTGATAGACATAAGTATGTATATCAAGTCTTCAGACGGTTTGACGACGAGTATTGCACTACTGCAAGCTTAAAACACTGTCCATTTTTTGCAACGATTTGGCTTAAAGTGTATGTATGTAATATACCTATTTAATTTTAAGAATTGTCAATGAAAATTAGTTTATATCCTCAACTTTTTATGAATTAGCATCAAAAACCGTTTCTAATAAAAATATAACCGACTTCAAAATTACACACATACATATGTATGTATAATAAAATAAACTAGTTTTAGTTACATAAACTGAGGCTGGTTTGCCAACGGATTTGATAACCAACCGTTTACCGCTTTAATATTCATGAGCGAAAATGCAACCTTTACAAACAAACACACCCCTCACATACAAAACACACGATTTTTTTTGTTTTACATTACTTTACTCTAAATTTAAACACTTTTACCATAAACGAGTGAATAAGTAAACGATATCTCTTTGTTAATTAAATTTTTTTTCTCTTTCTTTTACTAAATTTTCTGGTGCAAAATTTTGTATGTCAAACGATAAAAACAAACTACAATTACACTCGCACACGAACACTAAGAAACGTATGACAAAAAAAAAATTTTTTGGTTAACACACACACACACATGCCTGCGCACTTTTTAAGCGGCTTGTTAACACTGTGTGCATGAGAATATAATTTTATTTATTCACTCATTTAAACTTAAAAGATGTGCAATTAAATCTGATGCCAAATAGACGTCAAGATTGTTTCTTTTTCCTATTATGTATTGTTGTTGTTGTTATTTTATTCTTTGGCAAACAAAAAAAGTGACATACATACAAGCCATACAATTGTTACATACGACGAGTACAATTGTTACCTCATATTAAAAAAAAAAAACAAAAAGTGATATAATAAAATGAAATTAATGCAAATATTTTTTTGAAAAAAAAAACACACCAACCAACCAACCAACAAAGATTGCAAAAAATTTCTGTAATACGTTAACACAGTTTTTTTTTTTTTGCAAATTGGCACAAAATTGCCACAAATAACTCTTATCGCGCTAAATAAAGTTTTAAGTGTTTGTTTAAAAGATAAAATTGTTTTAGCATTAGCAATTGAAGAAAAAACATATATGTAATACTTTAATACGTTCTTAAATTCAAAATTGTGGTGGGTGTATTTTGCACATTAAAAGCCGTCAGTCAAATCACTCGAAAATAAAAGACACTATTTTATGAAAATTTTCTAGACAAGTTGACGATTTGTAATGTGGAAACCACACCTTAATTACCAAATATTTAAAAATAAGTATGTATGTATGTATATTCTTAAAATACACATTTTTTTTTAATACAATAAAAACATAATTTTCTGTGAGTTGCACCACTTAAGTCGACTTAAGCGATTATTCCATATTGGCATAGACATAATATTCGAACTTAATTTCAATCGGCGAAAACCGATTGTTTAGGATCTTAGGTAATCGATTTTCTTTCAAAAATTAAGTTAGAAAATAATAACGCTTAAGCTTTTTTTTTAAGTTAAGACACGAATGGTTTGTCAAATGCTGATGAATTTTTAGGTTTTGGACGGCTAAAGTAATTTTTTAGTATTTAGCTTCCAAAAATCGTCCAGTTAATAGGACAGGACAGTATTTTGAGTTTGAAAATCTGGGGTTTCTAAATTGCTTACCACTGCACGGTGCTCAATTCCGGCCAAAAATCCATAACTTCATTTAATTTAAAATTTGGTATTTTTGTTAAAAATAACATGTCTAATAGTTCGCTGAAATATTCAACGCCTACATGCAGGTGTTGGTCGAATAATTATGGACATTTCCAATGTCATTTTACAGATCCTTGCAAAAAAAAAATATATGTTTGTTTCTTTCAAGAAGAGGAGGGATTTTATTAAAATCGAACTGCTTTATCCAAAGCTATTGCATACTGAACTGCACCATTTTTGAGTTTTCCGTACACCAAAGGTGAAAAGCAACCCTGTTGTTTTCCGTCCTTCTGTCTGTCTGTCTGTCACAGGCTGTTTTCTCGAGAATCGCAAAAGCTATGGTCTTGAAATTTTCACAGAATATGTAAAACTGTGACCGCTATAGCAAGAATTATATGACAGCTTAAAACTATAGGGTATTCCAAACCGAGCAACGAAAAATATCAAACTCCGAATAAAGTCCTACACAAGACCATTTATAGGACCTTTCAAGACATGAGAGATTTTTTAAATGCTTTACTATAGCGAAATATTCTAAGACAAACGCTAAACAACACTGTTGGTAAGACATTTCTTTCAGTTGTTGGTCTTGCCAACAGTGTTGTTTAGCGTTTGTTTTAGAATATTTCGCTTGTCTTGAAAGGTCTTATAAATGGTCTTGTGCAGGACATTAACTCCTAACCCAATTTTTATTAACAATTAAATATAAAAAAATCAAAATTAAATTGTATTCTAACAGTTAATGTAATTTTTATTGTGTACTTTTGACAAATTGCTGTATCTGGGAAACCTTAAGAGGCAAGCTTTTCAAATTTTCAAACATCTTAAAACAAAAAAATCCCAAAAATCAGCGTTGGCTGAAGTAGTTAGCACGTTGACTACAAAACCGAAGATCCTGGGTTCAATCCCTGTATCCGACAGTCATTAAATAACAACACCACACATTTTTTTGATGTGCATTAGTGTCCCTTTGTATCAGTTGTTGTAGGAAACTTCATGTAATGAAGGCATAGTCACTGGTCACTGAACTATACCGACTTCAGCAGATGCTAATCCTAATATAACATCAGAGCGCCCTCCTTCGTAGATATTGAGTAACAGAATCATCGGAGAAGTAAAATAATTAATAAAATGGCTACTAAATACAGCTTTAAAATATAATACGCCTCATTTGATACCAGAAGGCGCTGCAAAACTTCATTATAAAAAGAGCGTGCAAAAACCAGAGTTGTAAAAGAATGAAGCTTTCTTCTATCCCTTCCTTCACCACCTTTCTTCTATCACTATCCCTTTCCGAAAGAAGGTAGCACCTAGTAATAGTTGTAGGCATTAATTGCCTGAGTGTTACTTCTCTTAATAAAAAAAAATTTAAAAAAGCCCAAACGAAAAATCGCCAAAATGAAAAAAAGTGCTTAAATGGAAAAAAACGCCAAACCGAAAAACGCCAAAACTAAAAAATCGCTAAAAATAAAAATATGTGTGGTAAAAAAATAGCCAAAAATCGAAAAAATCGCCAAAAAGAAAAAAAACACCAAAAATTAAAAAAACGCTAAACTAAAAATATTTATTGTAAAAAAACAACAAAAGATAAAATGCCAAAAAAAAATCGCAAAACCAAAAAAAAATCGCCAAAACTAAAAAGTCGCTAAAACTAAAAATATGTATTGTAAAAAAAAAAAATAAAAAACAATCCCAAAAAACCCAAAAAATCGCCAAAACCAAAACAATACCAAAACTAAAAAAAAAACATCTTTGAAACTAAAAATATGTTTTCTAAAAAAAAAAAACAATCGCAAAAACCCAAAAATCGCCAAAACGAAAACAAAACGCCAAAATTAAAAAAATCACTGAAACTGCAAAAAAATCGCTTGAACTAAAAACATGCATTGTAAAAAAAAAAACGAAAAATAATCGCCAAAAACCGAGAAAATGGGTTTAACGAAAAAATCGCCAAATTTAAAAAGGTGTTTTAGCCGATGACCTATGCAGCCAGTAGTGCTATAAATGTATATATTAATGTTATATTTTATATAATTTTGGTATCAAGTAAATAAATAATAATAAAGAGGTGTTAATACAAGAAAATCGCAAACAAAAGGAAAAATCACCAAAAACTGAAAATAATCGCCAAAAAGAAACCAGTGCCGTACGGTACATTTTACTGAATTTATTCTTGTCTTATCTACATCTGAGTATAAATCTCTCTTTGTATCTAACATCTGTTATAGTGTAATCACCATATCGTCCCTACCACATCAAACTATGCAATACGCAAAATTCGTTTTTTAGATTCGTTATCTTGGTACCCTAGTTCATACGATAGATAAATGAATAAAGCTGGGGTTATACGATTGGCACAATGTACCAATTTTCGTCGGCTCACTGCGATAGAGTCATAAGTGATAAGCCAAAATGACATTATTACTTAATTAATTCTTGAATAAGTCTATATGTCTTCATTAATTATGCAGTGTGGTGCAGTTATGTAACTATATTTCAATTAATTGAGAAATAAGGCAAATTTACTTTGTTACTTATGAATTTATTTCAGTCAGCCGACGAAAATTGGTACATTGTGCCAATCGTGTGACCCTTTTATCTTTCGGAATACGACGACTTTAAATTCACAATTTACGGGTCTTCGCGCTCTTCTGAAAAGTACAAATTTGCATATTGGATAGTTTGACGTGGTACTGGCGATATCTGCTATGACTTACTGTTGTGGTACTACAACATTTTGAATACTGTTTATGATTCCAAAATACATTGAAAATAATTTAGCGATTACTTGAACCAAAAAACTACTTTCAAAAATTGCTGCTAAAAACATTGGCTTTGTTGAGAGGCTAAAGCTTTAACTTTTTGTTCATAATCATATTAGTTTCGCTTCACATAACAATTTTAGAACATTAATTTATTCTTGCTAATGTTTATTTCTAATGCAATTTTCTACTTAAATCAAATGCATTATTATATACATACATAAAATAAATTCATACATAAATTATATAACACATACAAAATTACATAAGACTGATTTCCTTAATAATTTATGGCAAAATAAATATGTATATTTGGTCTACTTGTAATGCAACTCTTATATTTAGAAAAATAAAAAGTAGGGAAAACACAAACCAACCACTTGCAAAATATGTTTTGCATTTGGTGTCACATGAAGCATTTCCCTTCGCTGTTCAATGGCTTGAATGACTTGAATTAATAGTTAAAATAGGGATAACTTTGTTCCCCCATTTCCTATGGAAGACATGCAGCTAAAACGTTTTGCTCAAATTGTTTTTAATAATTTATTTCATGTTTGTAGTTCTACATTTAATTTTTCCACATATAACTCTTCTCAATTCGCTTATGTTGAACTGGTTTCATATTAAATGCTGATTATAACAAACTTTTAAAAGGGGGAGCCAGCCTTTAACATTTCCCTTTAGATTTTCCTGTTTTTTTTTTGGCGTGGCGGTGTTGCAACAAGGTCTGGTTGCAATATTGCGTTTTGTTTTCATTCTATCATGTATTTTAGAAAACGTTTTTTTTTGCGTATTTATTTGCTACGAGTAGTTTTGGTTTAATGCTCCGTTTGTTTCATTTTTATTTTTTTTTTCATGGTACTCGTATTAATATGCATTCATCACTTTTGATTTTTAGTGTTTTGCTCTTTTCGCTTTTTGTTTTTGTGGTGACATTTAATTTGTTTCTGTTGTTGTTGTTATTAGAAAAAAAATTAATATTACCACGTCACACTTTGGTGACACTCACACAAGCAAAAAAAAATAAGTATGTTGGAATTGCATGTAAACTGTGGCATAAACATAAGCATAATTAAATGCACACATTTCAAGCTTAAACAATTTTCTTTTGCGTTGCGGGGATAGTTCGAAAATGCACCCATACAGCAAATGGAAAAAACAGATCTCAAAAAATCTTTTTATACAATTTTTTTTAACCAAAAATCGGACCAGCGACCCTCCGATTGCTAGGCTAGTGCAATAGCCACTGGTCAAGAGGTCATTCCGGAGGTGCATTCCTGCTGTAGATTCTATCTTCGCTCCATTGCACTTCTTCAATTTTCATATTTTCTCAATTCTAATTCTAAAGAACAAATGTTGCGGTGTTCTTTAATCTATTAGAAAAACGTCCTGTTCAAAGTCGAAATATGCCAACGACATAAATCAATGTCTTCTTTTTTTTAAGCAATCGCAAGTAAAATTAAAAATAAAATTTATTTTGTGTGTTCACTTTTTTACCCCACAGCGCAAAGCAAAGAAGGTTATTGTGTTCATCAGTCTATGTATGTATGTATGTATGTATGTATGTATGTATGTATGAACACGTGCACCGATTTTGATGATACTTAGTCCTGATTCACACACGTCAGGTCTGAGTCGTCAAGTCTTGAGTTTTTAGGAGAGAGCGGAAAAGAGAATGGAAAGGGGTACAGACTTGACCGTACCAGTCAAGTTTGCTTTTTCGTTTTGTTTTGTCATTCGTAATACTCTACTACAACACAAATTGATGAGACTTGATGAAACAAACTTGACGGTGTGTATGAACGTAAATGCAGGTTCAAAAGAAAATTGAACAAAAACTGATCAGCTAAACCTGATGTGTGTGAATCAGGACTTACGTCAATCGATCTGTCTTAAGGCCGGGAGTGTCACTAAAGATATGTCAGCCGTCAAAATTCAATATGGCGGCCAACAGATGCCATTTTGTAAATACGAAAAAAATAAAAAGTCGGAGAACTGGGTATCATTCGACAGGTATTTTAAAATCAATTTTAGGTTTCTCTTATGACTTTTCATTTGGAATGACCATTTAGGATATTTAACTGCTCAAAGCTGGGAACTATCCCACAAGAAAGTTATCAACTTTTCACTTTGCACTTATAAGTGATACGTGTTTCTGTTCCACAATATTCTTTGCAAATTTCACTTTGTATTAAGCATATTTTTGCAAAGACTTTGCTCTCTTTGTAAATTACTTGAGCCACGGATGGAAATCATGGTACAATTGTACTTTTTATGGTACATTTTTGACCTTGTTGGTCAATACAATTTTTGTAAATACAATTAATTTTTTTGTTATATCAATTAAATAATTAATTGATTTTGAACCTAGAACGATTTTTGTAAATACAATTAACGAAATTGTAAGTTGAAGGAAAATCTTTAAAATATTTTCAATTAAATATATCAACAAATAATTTGTTGAAATTGATTTTTTTTCAACACTTATTTTTGTTAAATTTCAATTAAAGTTATTGTTATATTAACAATGTGAATTGTTGAATTTCTGTATCATAATTGTTATATTAACAAGCTTTTTATACACAATCACAATCCTCGAAATGATTTTTTGCTTGTCTGCGAAAAACACTAAACGCCTTTGGGCGGAGTTGAACCGGCAACATCAACACTAATAAACTGACTCACTTACCTCTCAGCTAAAGAGCAACACTTTAGTAAATACGCAAATGATGAATACACACAAAATATGATTTCTTGTTTCTTCTACATGTGCTCATTCCATTATGATATAATTTAAAAAATAATTTTGTTGAGTAATTTAATTGACTACAAAAATTTAAATTTGTTATATAAACAATGATGATTGTTAATTTTAAAATTAAATGTTAACAATTTGTTTGTTGGTTGCATTTCGATGATATTTTTTTCTGTGAATGTAATATTTAATGTTTTTTTTTGTGTGTTAAGTTTCTGTTTTTAACCCCCGACTAAAAAAAGGGGTGTTATAAGTTTGTAGTGTGTGTCTGTGTGTCTGTGTATCTGTGTGTCTGTCTGTGTCCACGTACAGGCCAAACGGCTGGACCGATTTTCATTTAGTTTTTTCTGTTTGAAAGATGACTTGATCGAGAGGGTTCTTAGCTATGTTTGAAAAAAATCGGTCCAGCCGTTTAGAAGATATAACATCTTTTCTGAAAAAAGTCGGGGGTTTTTAAAATTTTTAATTTTTGTTATTATTTTAAACTTTTGTATTTTTATACTAATTTTTTTACGTTTCTGTTTTTATTAATAAATATTAAAAATTGATACTGTCATGGTCTAAAAAGTACATTTTATTTTCATAGTTGGTACAAAATCCAAGAAGTCATTTTCCTTTCCTGACTTAAACTATTTGTAAAGAATTTGCGCTCTTTGCAAAGTCTTTGCGTTCTCCTGCAAAGTGAGTGTGCAAAGTGGTCCTGAAAACTTTTAACCATCTTTGCATATCTGTCTTATAACTTTTCACTTTGCATTCCTAAATAGAACTTGTTAAAATTAGCCGCAAAATAAAAATTAAAAAAACTTGCAGTGTTTCTTCATGTGATTAAAAAAATATTTTATTTGCTACTTTACAAAACAATAAAGTAATTATTTTTTATAAAATTATTGTAAATATATGCATCCATATTCATAAAAAATAAAATGTATTCGAAATCCATTTTAAGAAAACTGTATGAAAAAGTTAAAATAAAACTTATTTTAAATTCTATGAATATGAGGATCAGAATATATTAAAATTTTCATTCCATTTTGAATGTTAATAAAATAGATAAAAAGGCTGCTTGTGAAGAAGTTTTGAAAAAAGTTGTGAACAAAAATTCGTTCAACATGGCCCGATAACGATCGCCATTGACTGTAACGGCCATTCCTTGCTCATTTTCGAAAAAAATGGACCAAAATCCGCACCAAACAGTGACTCGTTTTGGGTGCGTCGGCTTTTCAATGTATGCGTGCGGTTTTTCTGTGCCCCAAATGCGACAATTTTGCTTGTTTACATACCCGCCAAGATCAAAATGAGCTTCATCTGTAAAGATGATTTTTTTTTTTTGGCAAAATCGGCATCTTCTGTAAGTCGATCGCAGGCCCACTTAGCGAAGCGAAAACGCATTGGATGGTCAGTTGGCTCGTTCAGCGGAAGGATAAAACTAATTATCTGTCAAATCAGACATGAGCTAAGTGTTACCATTCACGACATAAGAACTAGTTGAAAAAAAAACGTTAGATGGCGGACCCTTTACTATATAAGAACGCTTAAAACAAGTTTATACAAATATAATTTAACATAATAATATAATTTAAAGCTCAAATATTTTTTTCTTTTTTGCATATCTATGTGCATACGAACGCAATGTAAGCTCGTTATGATTATTCTGTTTGAAAATAATCGAAGATTTATCCACAAATTTAATTTTGTTAATTTGTGAAGGGATCGTTTACCTCGCAAATTTTTGACAAACTTATTAAAATTAGCTTTGCAAAAATAGAATTTACAGTTATTGCGGTACGAAAAATCATAATTTTTTGCAAAGTCTTTGCAAATTACACTTTTCAATATTTACTTTCCGCTTTGCAAGAGAGAACAGAACGTACGTGGAACACGAATCGCAAAGAGAACACAAAAATTGCACACTTTTTATACAGTTCTGAGGAACGAAGAGTTCTGCAAATTGTCGAAAAATTTTATAAGTTCAAAGTGAAAAGTTCATAAGTTGTTTTGTGGAATAGGGCCCTCGTCGCAATCGTGTTTTTGATTTGTTTGTATAAATACTTGTTTTTAACGTGTGTTATTAAAAAACATTGCATTTTGCAAAATATAGCTTTTGGCAATATCTTCAGATTAATTTAATGTAATTTTGTACCCACCCTCGTGCTATATAAGCATGTATTAGAGTGATTATTATGATTTTTGTGTATAATATCTTTTATTACAATAATGGGCATAAAAGTTAAGTTTTACAACAAAACATTTAAATGACAATAGCAACAAATAACAGCAGCAGCACCAGCAACAATAACAACAACAGCAAACAAACAGTCAACCATTAAAACCTGAAAGTGCGGTATATACTCGTATGTGTAATGAAAACTTGTTATTCATTTGTACCCCAAGGAGGTTTTCTATTACAAGAATATTGTAATACGAGCTGTTACATGTTAGTTGCTTGATGTACAATTTCGATTTCAATTATACGGATGAGTAGAAAATACAAAATTTTGCTTTCAAGTCAGGTATTAATTAATGGAAAGTTACCAAATGTTATTTAATAAGATAAGATATAATATTGATTTATAATTTTATGTGTATGCAGACGGACGCATTTTTTTTGAAGAGGAAGAAATTGTATACAAAAATAGTTTACAATATGGCTAAGATTGAAATACAGTAGTTTTAGCTTAATTGATCTCCGGTTGAATTAATTTACTCGCTTGATTAAAAAAGAAAATCATGCAATTGCTTTAATGAATTTTAATGAATGAATAGGATATGGCAAAAGTATCTTTTTTTTTGCATCAATGTCAATTAAGTGGATCTTACTGTATTGAATTTTATAATTTTAGTTTGTAGGCTCAATTTATTTGTCTGGGCTATTTATTATACACAAACTGCTGTAATCATACAATATAAACCTTTTATAAATCACAAATATTTTTTACCAATAAGAAGGCTTAAAATATCAAACTATAACACAAACGTTTGAAGAAGCAGTTACGCTAAATTTGTTGTCTAAAATATTTATTTAAAAATTTAACATTCAGAAAAATTTCAATATTATAGTGATTCCACCAAAAACATTTCGTTGTAAGAATATTTTTACGTTTTTGTAAAACTTTTACTTTACAGCCATCCCTAAACAAAAGCGGCAAACGTTTTTTAGCTGTCAAAAGTTCTCATGTCCATACATTTTGTATGGAGCATACCGAAATAACGCGGCGGCATGTAGAGTTAGTTCATTTGAAACAAAATAAATTTTTTCTGAATTCGAATTCAGTAAAATCAATGCATATTAATATATTTTGAGTAAAATCACTAAAAAAAAAGATTTTTAATTTTTGTCCGACTTGAAGGTTTTTGAGAAGAAAATATGGCAACGCTGACCATCATCCTTAACACAAGCAAGTTTTTCAAATCTTATAAATAACTAAATTTTTCAAACTTTAATTATTTTATTTTAATTGAAGTAACAAAATTTATGTAACAAAATTTTAATAACAAAATCACAAACAAGCAATGTCGTCCGTGCAGCAGTTAAAATAATCAGGCCTGTTTTATTTATTTGTTTGATAACCCTGTTTTTGACATAACGCTGACGCTTTTGTTTAGGTATGGCATTTCACCGTTAATGCTCGGCGGAAAAAACGTTCCGCTTTCCGTCCTTGTTTAGGGATGGCTGTTACTGCATTTTTCTTTTTTCATTAAAAAATGTGCACAAGGATTAAAATGTTATAATAAAAATTCTTGCTTAAAATTTATTCGCTAAAATTTAACAATTATTTTTGTTAAATTATAGCAAAAATTTAACATAAATAATTTTTTATTTAACATTGTTTTTTGACGAAAATTTTGTCGCTTAAGCTTTTTTGGCAGTTATGATACGATATCCCTAAAAAGAAACTCTTTTAAAACTTTTATGTTTTTAGATTTTAATAAAATTAAAGTGGGGGCAAACTACAGATAGCTAAATACGTTTTAAATGAAATTTTTTTTATGGAAAATCTTTCATTTTGCAAAATCTTTGCATCAAAGTCACCAACTTACAGACAGGTTATAATTTTTGCCTTTAAGCATACACAACCTCTTTATTAATATTTTTTCCACCACGCACACTGCTCTTATACGAAAACAGCTGATGTTTTGCCAGATCAAAATAGAAATACATCTTATATGGCCGCCTGACTTTTAGAGTATCAAAGTTTTAATACTTTTACACGGCATTTACATTTGTATTTTGCAGTGAGGAATACGACAAGTCAGGTATAAAATACATGTCGTAAGAAACTGGTATAAAAGCAACTGTTCTACTGTTCTAATTTGTACAGAAATTTTTCTCTAAAGCCTGGTACTCTGTTCACAATTTCATGCGAAATTCTGTCAAACTACATGTAAAAGTATTTGGTACGAAATATTTGCGAAATAAATTCGCAAAAGTAGTACTCTGTTCTTGTTGTGAAAAACACATAAAATCATGTCTTTCCATGCAAAATTAGTCTGGCATCATTTTAGTTTAGCTTTGAAATAACATGAGCAGTGCTTTTTTCGCACGAAATTTTAACAATGTTGCATACTTTCAAGCAATAAAAGCGAGGAATTTATAAAAAAAAACCGCGAGTTGGGCTACATTTACTACATGTCAAATTTTTCACGCGAAACAATCAATGGTGCTGAAAATTTTTTACAACTTTGAACAGAGTACCAAGCTTAAGAAAAGTGTGTTGTGACACTGTCGAGTTTGTTTAAGAAAAGTCTGCTGTGACACTGTCGAATATCTTTAAGATCACATCACACAGTCAGCCATAATTTCTTTAGGAACAGTGTCCGATACCACAATCAAGCATATTTTTATATCAACATATTTAGTAGTTTGTTGAGACATTTTTGAGCAACACATTTTTAAGTAGATAAAGTACTAGCAATAACCTATGAAACTTCTAAATAATTTTGCATAAATTTGTTTTCAATAAAATATTTTCTTTAACGACATCATGACTCAAAAAATGCGATTTTGAGCTAATAATGCAGAATTTATCCTCATTTCTTTATGCACATTAAGAGATGTTCACAATAGCGTTTTCAAATATGTCTTAATATCCCAATGTTTCAATTTTAATACTTTAATATGGGTTGACAAGTTTGTTGTTTTTGTTTGTGTGTAAATCAAATTTATTACTAGGTGGCAAATTTAAAAGTAGTATAAAAAGCATGTCAATATGGCAATATCGTAATGTCAAAAAACTAAACAAGCTAAAACTGTCAGCTTTGCTTAATGAAAAAATATTTGTATTTTTGGCGGTCTTTAGGCATTTTGGAGATCAAAAGTTATTTTGATACATTTATGCAACAATAATATCTAATTAAAAAAAAAATTTGTTATTTTAATACTTCAATATATTGTGCCTTATATCGTTGCCTATTCACAATAAAAATTTAAAGATGGTACAGTGTTGCCACATTAAAATTTTAAGATACTCATTGCGAATTCCCTAATTGTGTAACAATTTCACACAAATATCTTGAGAGGAAAATAAAATTAGCTTTTTCCATTAATTTGTAACCTTTAAACTCGTTTTCTGTAAAACTAGTCTTTTTTTGAGTTGTGGCATTATTCAAGCAAATGAGCGCTATACTAACAAACACTTTTTGGATTTCAACTTTAATTTTTAAAATCTTGATAATTAAAACGACTATTTAAGCTTTTTAGTTTCTTTACACCCTTTATTATCTTAACTTGCTGAAAAGTTCATTAAACTTTACTTCTATGACTTCAACAACTTGTATTTTTCTAAAAATGGTTCTTCTTTTTTTTTACTCTGTTCTCTCCTTTTTCTATAAACGAAGTATTGCGCTAGAGAGAAGAAACAATTTTATTGTATAGAACACCCCTGCTTTGGAGTCAGGCATGGAAAAAAATTTTAAAAAATAAATAAAAATGTCACTTATATTTAGCATAGATGAGTGTAATCATAATATTGCAAATGCAAGTGCTACTCCAGTGTAATACTGGTGCTGGTGCTGTTGCTGCTGCTGGCTTTCATTCTTTTTGCGAATTTGCCTGTGTGGGGAAAATATGTATGTCAAGCTCTTTATAGCTGCTTCCCAGCTCCAACAACAACAATAACAAATGTTCGAGTATCTGTCTCCTGAATAAGTCAGAGAGCCACCGATTTCCAGTGTGTGGAAATTTAAATTTTATGGCGAGGGAGGGAAGGAGGGAGCCATTGTATGAAAAATTTCACACCATTCAAATAAAAACAAAAAGCTTTTAGAAATATTAAAGTTTTCCGGGTTTCATTGTGATAAGGAAAATATGGTGTGGAGATGCTACAACAACGACCCTCTCAACGACTGATTCATTTATTTAGAATAAGAAAAGCAACGACAAAAATGTGGAAAAAATTTAATTTATATTCTTTTTTTTTAATATCAGTATTAAAAACAAATCAAAAAAAGAAGTACACCAGTATGAAATGAACTTTTTGGTATGTTTTAATTAAAAATAAATAAATAAATACATAATCTCAATGATAATAATACAAAAACAAAAACAAAAAACATTAAAGTCATTGACTTTGAATTTATATATCATTTTACAACACAAATTGCGCATGAAAGTGATAAGGTCACTTGCTATTTATTTGTTTTGTTTATAATAAATTTTAGGCCTAGTAGAGCGCTACTGTTTAATATTCAACGTATTTATTTTGGCATAAATTAAACAAAAAAGTTAATGACCTTATCGTTATATTAAATTCACACTTCATACGGGCAATGTTAAAACAACAACGAAATTGGACAAAAAAAAAAAAAAAATAAAAACAGTTCAGAAAGTGCCATTCTTGGCAAGAATAAAAACGTTTATTTAACTCTCACACACACATAGTGACATCAAATTTTCTGTTGGGTAATTTAATCTATGATTTTTGTTTTTAATTGTTTGCTTTTTTTTAATATACTTTGTACATATTAAGAATTTCGTAAGAAACAATTAAAAACTTGAGGAAGAGGAGGTACGCTTACACTTTAATTTTTATATATTAGACATTCTTTTTTATTTTTCTGCATGTTCTTGAGAAACTTGAGATTGTTTTAATTTAATTTTTCAACTATTGTTTTTATTTCTTTTTTATTACCTTAACTGTAGATTATAATCTTTCAAAATGATGCGGTGTTTGTTATAATTCGAAAACAATTTATTTAGAATTTTAAAGAGATTAAAGCTTTGATATAGGAACATTTTATTATATATAAATACTTGAATTTAAAAAATATCATTAAAAATTTTAGTGCCAGAAATCACATGGTGGATGATTTGGAGTCACGAAATAAGAACTGTTATACTACGCATATTTCTTACGGAAATTATGTGAAAACTTTTTCAAATAGAAAAGTAATTTTTTTTGTGCAAAATATTGGAAAAATTTAAAAACTGTTATACAAACTGTTATACAAACATTAATACGAAATGTTATATAAACTGTTGTACAAACTGTAATACTAAATTTAAAAAACTGTTATATAAACTGTTATACCAACTGTTATACAATTAATTATACACTCTGTTATAGACAATATTCCCGCCAAAGGAGTTAGTTATATCGAATATGCAATCTTCAGATTACAGTTTCGGTTCACAGACTGGTACTTATTGGTATACAATGCTTATGTATATCATCACATAAAATCCAAAAGGCCGTAACATAAAAAATAAAAAATATACCTTTTGATTGATTATGATGTGACTAACTCAAAATATATTTTTCCTTAAAATTTTACTCAAATATATTCAAAAATACCGATTTTATTAATTACTTAGTTTGGCACCTTACTTAGTTTTTGGCTTAAATTAGTAAGGATTTTTGCTTCTCCTGTAAAAAAAATAAAAACTTTACTTACTGTCTTTTGTATTTTAGGTGACGATATGTATCTACATTTACATGTAAGGCATTATAAAATAACAGAAAGTTAAAAGAATTGTTTTTTATTATGCGAATTAAATCACAAAACTTGTCTGGTTATTAAAGGTGTCTGGTTATTAAGAGGTGTCCGTTATGAGAGGTTTCACTGTATTTATGTGTGTCTTTTCATCCTATTTTTTTTTTTTAAACTAATAAATTTAATAAATTTTGCCTTAAAGTATAAGCACAAAGAAGTTAACACAAAAGCTTTGTGCTAACCTTATTAACATTCCAAGCATTTGCCAATAACTTTCCAATTAAGGAAATACAAGAAACTGATTACAATTTACACGCTATAAAAAATAATGAGTTCTTTAAAGTAAATAAAGTAAAGGAAAAAAAAACAATTCTTACCTTTAAATAGCCAACAAATGTAGAGTGATATGAAAATTCTGCAAAGAAAGCAAATGTATATAAAGTCAGTATGAGTTGAAATTATTTTAAAACCAAAGAAAAATTACTAAAGTTTTAAACTATTCAAGGCTGGAAAGTTAGTGGAAGAAGCTTAATGAAAAAACCATTAAATGGGCCTAATACGGCAAATTTTTTTTCTAAAACGTATTTACATACAAATCGTTAGCTACAATGCAAAAAGGTATAACCAACAAAAAATTCAAAATCGAGTTTTGTTTATTGATTATTATGAATTCCATTAAACTACATGTCTTAACAAAATTTTACACTTCTGCGATCAAAAATTACAATTTTATTAACAAAAAACAAAAACAGCGACCTTCGAATACAGCTAGTTGTTCCGTTCTGCTAGTGTTTGTCAGAATATTTACAATTAACTTTGGTGTTATTTGTTGATTAATAATTATCACATGTAATTTGGCTTAAAGAGCGATACGAAAATTAGCCTAATCAAATTATGAATTTAAAAAATTTAATAAAGTTCGAAAAATAATAATTAGCATAATTAAACACAAGGTTGTTTTATGTTTTTCTTTATGGTTTTTGCTTCTGTAAAATTTTATTTTTCCTAGTTACGCCTTTTTTGTATTTTAGCTAACGATATATAATATTAGTTTCTTTAGTTTAATTTCCACTAAAATGTGTTCTTTCTTTTCAAATCAAAACTCTTAAGTCTTTGGATTGCTTCACCTAGTGCCTTATCGATTTGAACAAAATGACATCGAGAAGAAAAAAAATACTGAACAATGATTCTTTAACCTTTTAAATCAATTCAATGCTTCTCATATTTAAATCAATATCAATTTCAACTGTTGTATGCATTTCTTTTTAGTGGGTGTTCTGTTTCCTAATTAAAATTCATTAGTTTGCTATTCATATGAAGAAATTAAATTAAAAGAAAGGAAAGAAAAGAAAATATAAGAAAAGATAAAAGAAATTAAAACTCAATCAATTAATTAAACAGCAACTAGCTTTTAGTTGAACGTTTTAATTTACGCCAAGACTTGCACTCTACTTCTACATACTCGTATCTACAATTCTACAGTTACGAAGTCCAATTAAAAAGTTCTTTAAAATGAAAGCGAAAGCGTAAAAAAATAGATAACTAAAAAATCTTTTAATTAATTCTCTTGTGATGTTTTCATAGCAAATGCTTTGAAGTGAATATTTTTTCTTAAAAGCTTTTACCGTAAAAACTTTCAAAGAGAAAATATTTACATGAACTTTTGTTGTGGTTTAACACACGGTAGATCCACCACAGCACACCAAAGACAAAACAGTGGGTTTCTCGGCGTGAATCGGCGCCAAAAAAGGCCAAGGTGTGTTTGTCGGCCAACAAAGTCAAGGTGACTAACTTTTTAAGTTAAATCGATCAATGACGAATATTGTTATAACTTATTAGGTCGACTTGGTTTAACTTACGATTATTCTTATAAATTTTATTGGTTAAACCACCTTCATTATCTAACTAAAGACTGTGAATTTGAGCCTATGGTCCATATTTAATCTAAATGCTAATGAGAGGGAATATTGATTTTTTTGGTTGGCAACCGAACTTCAGTTGCCTTGTCAATTGGCAACGTATTTAAAATTAAAATTTGTATTGGGTATGATAGCCTTATCCACTTGCTTTTAAAGCTTTCAAAAACTCAATTCTTAAAGATTAGCAAATGAAAAATTTTAAACAAGGCATTAAAAAGTAGCAAAGATAAAGCTTAAAAAAATACTGATGATTTAGATGACTGACTAGTTCAGTAGCATTATTTTTCTATGAAGAGAACGAAGTACGAGTACCAAGTATGTCATCTATCTCTAAGACGACAATTAAAATCCCTTAGAATTATTACAGCCTCTGCTGTGAGTAAATGTCATTCATTGCTGAAAATAATTTTTAATCCACAATTTCTTTTTTAACCTTAAAACATATTTTTGCCTTCTGAAATAAAGTTTATTTTGCTTATTCTAATTAAAATTGCTTGGTTCTATTTATTTTACCATATTTTATCCTTAAAAGTATGCAACAATATTTTTGCAGTTTGTCAACTGAAATTAACAGCTGTTAACTGTCAGTTGCCATACTTAATTACATTTTGGCAACTGGCAACGCAATTAGTTCGGTCACCAGCCACAACGAGCCATATATTTTGTTATATGTCCTATACACTACTATTCACACTATCAAACCAGGTGTCTCATTTAACACATTTCAAAAGACTTTCAAGTATGAACCGCATGTCTTTAACCACTACGCGTTCGATATGGTTTGAAATAAATATTATGAAAAAATCATTTCATTTCTTTACAAATTAATTTATGCATGCAAGTTTACTTACTCGTACGCAGAACAAAAAAATCCTCAGTCATGTTGTTCAAGTTGTTGAGGTTGGTTAAAAAAAGGGTACGTATGTACGAGTACATGCATGGGAGGCAAAGCAGAAATCAACAATAGAAAAATTAAAAACTTAAACAACAATGCAAATATGTACATACATTCTCACTTACAATCTTTCTTTTTATTTGTTTATTTTTTTTTTTTTTTAATTTCATTGTTCATACAACAGGATTTAAAGTATTGACTTTAAGTGTTTCCTGTGATCATCAGCACATTGCAACACTCTCCTGCAAACACACACACTGTACTGTACTTTTAGGAATTTCAGCATTCACACACATAAAAATGAACAAGCCAGTGAACAAACACTCTCGTGCTTGTACATTAGAGCGTCTCGCCCAACAGGCAACAAAAAAAAGTGCCCCGTACACCAGCGAATATAAAGTATTTTTCCAAGGACATTTAAAAAAATAAATTTTTTTTGCCGAATGTATGGGTCGCCTTTTTAGTTTTTTCGTTATATCTTCCATATTTACAGTCCGATCTTAAAGTTTGATATACCGAATTTTTTTCCCTCAGGGAGGCCAAAATTTTTGCTCTTAGGTCCATTGACCTCAAGTGTACCGTTCTAGTACTTACCCCCCAAATTTCATTTCCTACCACCATAATGTGACACCCTAATGTTAGAAATTTATAGCTCGCAAAAAATCATAAAACTTTTGCTAAGAAAGTATTTCGATAATTACAGCACAACTATTTAAAAAATGCTTTTATAAATTCATTGTTGCAGACCGTAGGGGTCACCTTTTTAAATTTGTTTTCAAGTTCCTTTTTTACTTCTTTCTTTACTTCTTCTTCTCTTTCTTCGAAATCTTTTTTCAAAACTACTGTATGATAAAATTGTTCTTACGAGTAGCTTAAATAGTAATAGAAGTAGTCGACTTTTCTACAAGAAAAGTGTGCTGCGACACAGTTGACTTTTCTATAAGAAAAGTGTGCTGTGATACAGTTGACTTTTCTATAAGAAAAGTGTGCTGTGATACAGTTGACTTTTCTATAAGAAAAGTGTGCTGTGATACAGTTGACTTTTCTATAAGAAAAGTGTGCTGTGATACAGTTGACTTTTCTATAAGAAAAGTGTGCTGTGACACAGTTGACTTTTCTATAAGAAAAGTGTGCTGTGATACAGTTGACTTTTCTATAAGAAAAGTGTGCTGTGATACAGTTGACTTTTCTATAAGAAAAGTGTGCTGTGATACAGTTGACTTTTTTATAAGAAAAGTGTGCTGTGATACAGTTGACTTTTCTATAAGAAAAGTGTGCTGTGACACAGTTGACTTTTCTATAAGAAAAGTGTGCTGTGACACAGTTGAATTTTCTATAAAAAAAGTGTGCTGTGACACAGTTGACTTTTCTATAAAAAAAGTGTGCTGTGAGACAGTTGACTTTTCTATAAGAAAAGAGTGCTTTGACACAGTTGACTTTTCTATAAGAAAAGTGTGCTTTGACACAGTTGACTTTTCTACAAGAAAAGTGTGCTGTGACACAGTTGACTTTTCTATAAGAAAAGTGTGCTGTGACACAGTTGGCTTTTCTATAAGAAAAGTGTGCTGTGACACAGTTGGCTTTTCTATAAGAAAAGTGTGCTGTGACACAGTTGACTTTTCTATAAGAAAAGTGTGCTGTGACACAGTTGACTTTTCTATAAGAAAAGTGTGCTGTGACACAGTTGACTTTTTTATAAAAAAAGTGTGCTGTGACACAGTTGAATTTTCTATAAGAAAAGTGTGCTGTGAGACAGTTGACTTTTCTATAAGAAAAGTGTGCTGTGACACAGTTGAATTTTCTATAAAAAAAAGTGTGCTGTGACACAGTTGACTTTTCTATAAAAAAAGTGTGCTGTGACACAGTTGACTTTTCTATAAGAAAAGTGTGCTGTGACAAAGTTGACTTTTCTATAAGAAAAGTGTGCTGTGACACAGTTGAATTTTCTATAAGAAAAGTGTGCTGTGAGACAGTTGACTTTTCTATAAGAAAAGTGTTCTGTGACACAGTTGATTTTTCTATAAGAAAAGAGTGCTTTGACACAGTTGACTTTTCTATAAGAAAAGTGTGCTGTGACACAGTTGACTTTTCTATAAGAAAATTGTGCTGTGACACAGTTGACTTTTCTATAAGAAAAGTGTGCTGTGACACAGTTGACTTTTCTATAAGAAAAGTGTGCTGTGACACAGTTGACTTTTCTATAAAAAAAGTGTGCTGTGACACAGTTGACTTTTCTATAAAAAAAGTGTGCTGTGACACAGTTGACTTTTCTATAAGAAAAGTGTGCTGTGATACAGTTGACTTTTCTATAAGAAAAGTGTGCTGTGACACAGTTGACTTTTCTATAAGAAAAGTGTGCTGTGACACAGTTGACTTTTCTATAAGAAAAGTGTGCTGTGACACAGTTGACTTTTCTATAAGAAAAGTGTGCTGTGACACAGTTGACTTTTCTATAAGAAAAGTGTGCTGTGACACAGTTGACTTTTCTATAAGAAAAGTGTTCTGTGACATAGTTGACTCTATAAGAGAATTGAGTTCGGAGACTGTCGACTTTTCTGTAAGAAAATATAGCTGACTGTGTGAACACTGTTAATAAAGAAAATATGGCAGACTGTGTGCTGACATTAAAAAGTCATCTATATTTTCGTTTTCTGCAAAACTAGTTTGTTTTGAGTTATGATGTTGTTTTACTAAATGAGCGATATGTATATTTCAAGCTATTAAGAACTTCATCTTTATATAACAGATTATAGTGTTAATTGCCAATAATTGTTTTATTTATTTTTTATTTTTTTAACATTTTTATAACTCATGGATTGTTAATGACATGAAATCATTTTAAAATCATAGAGAAGAAGAAAAAACGATATTAAAATTAAATATAAAACAAAACAGGTTTCCAGTTGAGATTCGACCCTCTAAGCTTTAAATATTAATTTAAATTTATCTAACCACTTTGAAATTAAAAAATATTGCAAACAAAAAATAATAATACTTTGATTAATGATTCAGCTACTGTTGCTGCTGGTGATGATGATTAAGACTAAGAAATGTTAAGTCTTTTCAGTCTTTTTTTTTATTATTATTATTTTTTTTTTAATAAGTTTATAATTTCGCTTTTAACCTGGGTTAGGTTTCAATGTTAAACTTTAAATAATTATTTGCAATGCATGTTCAAACATGTTTGTGGGTAGGTAGCTCTGTTGCATTGTTTTATTTATTGAGTTAATAAAAACTTTTTTCTTTAATTTATGGTGTAATTTTTTAATAATCGAAAATTCTTCAAGCTTTAGAAAAGCCGCCATGCTTCTAAGCCCAATCAAAATTGGTTTATGTCTTAACTTAGCCAAGCCACTAGAAATAGTTTCGAATAATGGCATACTTTTTATTCTTTTCTTATATTTTAAATACTTTTTGCGATTTAAAGATCAAATATATTTATAAAATCCATTAAGTTATTGAAAGCAACAACAGCAGCACTTCAACCTTTTGTTCTATTCCAACATGGCTATTGTTGTTGGATCTCGGTGATTATTTTTCTCAATGTCACTTTAGAACTTTAAAACTATTTTGCACGCTAAACAAAGCTTTAACAAACCAAGTAGTTGTTGCTTTTTATTTTATTTTATTTTTTTTATAAACACTTGCACATTGCACGAAGTGCGCTTTTTTCTACTTAACCATTTTTTCTTATATTTTATTCTACAATTACTAGTTTTCTTTCTTTATGTTTTTTTATACTCAAACCTAAAAATATTTACATCTTAGAAATAGAAAATGAAAAGCTAGAACAAAAGATACCACAACTAGTGGGTATGTACTCGATTGTAAATGTTTTATATGTTATGAAAAACTACAGACAAGTAAAATAGAAAACTAAGGAAAACTGCAAGTGGAAAAGTACCAACAATAATGGTTAAAGCAAAGTAATGCTTTTTACAAGTCTTTACAGAGCTTTTAGAATACTGAGAAAAATATGCGATCTTCATATTGTTCTTGTTTTCAGCATAAATAGAGTAAACAAAATTTGTTCGTTTTCTGTAAACAGCTAATAACACTACAAAACCCCAAACTGGCCACTATTCTTAAAAAAAGCTAAATTCCAAAAGAGACTGATAAAATAAATCAAATCATAATATAAGCTGCAAGTTAAAACAAATTTAAATAAACAAATTAACTATTTCCGCTGAACTTTGTACCAAAACTTACAAATTCTTCTTAACACTCTTAATAAAACTCTTATTTTCATAACTTAACGTGTTTATTTTTTTGCTCACATTTACGAATTGTACTGAAAGTTTATGCACTTTGATAAAAGAAAGAGTTAATAAATAATTATCAACAATTAGTTTTTGCATTTTATCAATACATACCAATTATTATTCTCAACAAATTACTTTATGAGTTAAAGGTTTTGTAGCGATATGGATGGACAAGGCCAAATTGGAACAAGGTCCATTAGTTTTGTTTTAAATAAAAATAATTAAACACCTAAAAAATTTTGTTCACTTCAAAATATTTAGAAATAAAATTTTATCACATGTAATTTGGCTTAAAAGGCGATACGAACAATCATAAATATAGAAACAAATGAAGTTCGAAAAATAATAATTAAATTAACTAAATTTCTTTTTATTTTTTATCGCTCATTTGCTTGAGCAGCGCTATAACTAAATAAATTCAGTAAAGTTGGACTTTTCTCTTTGGCGATTTTTTTAGTATGGACGTTTTTAGGGTTCCGTACACCAAAGGTGAAAAGGAACCCTATTGTTTTCGCTACGCTGTCCGTCTGTCCGTCACACGGTATTTTCTCAGGAACCGTAAGAGCTACGGAACTGAAATTTGGACAGAGTATGTAGAACCTTGGCCGCTACAACAGCAAATACATGAGAATTAAAAATTAATGGGTGTTCCAAAACGAGCAACGTAAAATGTTAAAATCCCATGTAATATACATACAATTGTATGAACATATGTATATTGAAACTTGAAAATTGTAAAATTAGTGTATTTTTATACAGACTACAACAGTTAACACTAAAATTAAAAAAAATTAAAATTAAGGGGTGGTCCATCAGTTATTGCAATTTTGACTATGTAATTTTGACAATTTGCTATATCTTGGAAACTGTAAGAGGCAAACACTTGAAATTTTCAAAAACGGTAAAACTAAAAAAACCGAAAATTATAAAATCGCCAAACCAAAAAAAAAATAAAAAAATCGCCAAAAATTAAAAAAAAAATCACCAAAACGAAAAAAATTGCCAAAATTAAAAAAAATTTCTAACACTAAAATAAATCGCCAAATTCGAAAAAATCGCCAAAATGAAAAATCGCCAAAACCGAAAAAACGCAAAAACCGCCAAAACAAAAAACCCGAAAAGACCCCAAATACGAAAAGATGCCAAAACTATATATTATATATGATGAAGTTTGTATTAAATTACATATCTGGTGTTCGTACGGAACCCTTCGTGCGCGAGTCAGAGTCGCACTTTACTGAATTTATTTTAGTTATAATGTTTTTTCGTTTTGACATTTTTTTCGGTTTTTGCAGTTTTGTTTGTTTTCATAAATACATATTTTTAGTTTTAGCGATTTTTTAGTTTTGGCGTTTTGGCAATTTTTTGTCGATTTTTGACGATTTTTTGTTTGTTTTTTTACAATAAAAATTTTTAGTCTTAGTTTTTTTTTTAAGCACTTTTTTAATTTTGGCGATTTTTTTTGGTTTTGGCGATTTTTTCCGTTTTTGTGGTGGTCTTTTTACCGTTGGTGATATGTTTGCATTTCAGCGATTTGTTTTATTTTTGGTGATATTTTTCATCTAAGCGCTTTTTTATTTTAGGTGATTTTTCGTTTGGGGCAGTTTTTAATTTTGGGATTTTTTGTTACCGTTTTTAAAAATTTCAAGAGCTTGTTTCTTACGGTTTTCCAGATACAGCAAATTGTCGAAATTAACTGCTACTTCCACTATGTCGAAAGAAAAACTCTGCGAAAGAAACCTAGTCGCTCGAATTCTAATACATTTTTATTCCACTATGTCGTCAGCTTTCTTTCGCTTGTGATTATGTATGTAATTTTTTTGTTTTACGTGTTTATAAATTAAAGTAGTGCCAATTTGTATATTTCAAGTATTTCTAGCGACTTTTTTTAAACTTACTAACGTTTACATGAAAATAAATATGTACAACCATATTGAACAACGAAAAAGAATTCAACAAAATAGTCGCACAGCAACAGTATGTTATTACTGTTTTGCTTTACAACTACATTCGTTTTGTTTAAAATGTGCGAGTACTTTTTAAAATGAGCATAAATAATCAACACAAAAGTGTTCAATAATATTTTGCTAAATATTTTATGACTTTTCTCTACAAATAAAAAATAAATTGAAGAATGTGAATAAAAAAAATAATAATGCGATTAAATAATAATTTTACATACTTTATTGAATTCTTTGCAAATAAATTTTATAACACGAAAGCAAAATAGCAAGTGATTGATTTTGACATAGTGTTCGCTTTGTTGACGACTCGTTCGAATTAGTGGTATGAAAATCTCTATGAAAACACTTACGTTTTCTTGCGACTTGTTGTTGGAGTCAATGTTCGTACAGAAGTAATTTAGAGAAATTAAATAAGTTTTCTTTGCGAATGCTAATGAAGACCTTCTTTCGAAATAGTGGAAAAGGCAGTTTTAAATTTCAGTGTTAATTGGTGTAGTCTGCTTGAATAAAATAAAAACACGTATCGAGCCATACCGCGAAAAAAACTTAACCGACACATTTTATGGAACCCGTTTTTTTTTTTTTTTTTTTTTTTTTTTTTTTTTTTTTGACGAAAATCGATTAATTACGATCGCAAATGATCGACTTTGGTCTTTGGTAGTCTTAAGTTCGAAAATTAAGTCGCTTAAAGTCGTATTATTATATGGCAAGTCTGTATTTTACATTAAGATTTTAGCATGTTTTCTTGCTCCGTTTCAAAACACCTTTTAATTTTTAATTGTCATATATTTGATGTTGTAGCGGCCAAAGTTTTACATGTGTTGTGAAAATTTCGTAGCTCTTACGGTTCCCGAGAAAACAGCCTGCATCAGACAGACGGACATCGCAGCGAAAACAATAAGGTCCTTTTCAACTTTGATGTACGGAACCTTAAAAAACTAGTTTTAGAATTTTTAAAGTTTTCAATTTACGAGTACACACAACTTAATGGAACAAGTAGTATTTAAAAAAAATTAAAAATAACCCAACAGCGACCGTTAAAACCGTTAAATATCCTAAATGGCCATTCGAAATGAAAAATCATAAGAGTAACCTAAAGATTATTGTAAAATACCTGTAGAATGATACGCATTTTGATATAGTTCTCCGACTTCTTATATACTTCGTATTTACAAAATGGCGTCTGTTGGCTGCCATATTGCATTCTTACTACTGTGTCCCGGTTCACACGTTTCAACTTTTGTTGCTCAACTCGTAATTCAGCTGTAAGAAAAAAAGAGATATTTGTACTTCCGTCTCCGTCTTTCTTACAGCTGAATTACGAATTGAGCAACAAAAGTTGAAACGTGTGAACCGGACCTGTCATATCTTTAGAGCAGTAACCCGCAAGCCATATCACAATTGTGCGGATGAAAATCACATACATGCTTATGCTCTTTCATTTAGTCGTCACTGAGCAAGCGACGAATTAAGTTGTGCACGCATGTATTAATTTTTTCCTAGTTTTTTGTTTTGTTGCTTTGAGCACACGGAACGAAATTAGAGTCAAAATTTAATAAATTTGTAGAGCAAAAAAATTTAAATAATTATGTATGCTAAGAAAAATTTCGTGATAAAAAATGCTTTTCGCAATATGCAATGCATTTTATGTTATGAAACATTAAAAAATAATATGTAAAATAGTTTAAAAAGGCATTTTAATAGTATCCACAGAGCTGTGAATAAATTTAATGTTGAATTTATACACTAAATTATTGAATGGCTATAAATTTTTACTTTTTACTAAAGTTTTTATTAAATTGCTTATTTACAAAAAAAAAAAAAAAAAAATCAAACAACTAATAACCACATCATGTATTTTATATTACAAAACTTTTCTTCAAGTGCAAGTTTATTTTACTCTCATTTTTCTCACCAATACAAACATATTTTATTTTGCGGACAGTGTGCACACTTAATTTTTTTTAAAATTCGGTAGAATCGACAAAAAACATCGGTAGATTTGAATGAAATTCGGTAGAAAATTTTTTTTATTCAGAGAAACATAAAAAATAACAATTCAAAGAAACATAAAAAATAAGTGCAAGGAGTATCAAACTAAACAGGTTCCAAAAGCGTATTTAAAACTTCACATGTGATTGGAAATTAAACTGCCATAAACAATGAAGCATTTCCAATAAAAAAAAGTGTCATCCCCAGTTATTTGCGCTTACCCTTTATATAGATATGCTATGCATATATAAAATAACATACATAAATAACAGGAATTCAGTTTTTGTACATAGGTTTTATAAAGCTACTAAAATAACTTTTATCTGACAAACATTTGTAACTACAAATATTATATATAAGATCCATTTATGAATTTAAACTTTGGTGCAAAAATTATTAAATCATTGGTAGGAATAAATATTTCATTCCCAAGGCACAATTCTTTGGCATATATATGGTTACTTATAGTTTCAGTTTTTAACCGATTTCTTTGTTCTGTTTTAATGATTTTTATGCCAGAAAATAACCGCTCTGCGGCCGCACTGCTATGTGGCAAAATAGGTAATTTACACATATGTGTATCGACTTAAATTACTAAATAACAATATTCGGTAGATTTTAGGGCTTGTTCGGTAGAATTGGTAGATTGTTAAATTCACAAATATATTGGGTAGAATCTACCGAATATCGGTAGAAGTGTGCACACTGTTTGCGGGACACTGTTTTAGAGACACTCCCAGCATTCGGTTTATATACTGGCGCAAAGGAACACACATACATACATACATACATAATCATACATAGGCATCCTCTCAAGAGTTGAGTTTGATTATACAAGATATTTGTATGAAATTCTTACACCATGAGAATAACCGATATGATTAATTCTGCATTATATTGACAAAAATTTCATATCTCGAGTTATGACATTGTTCAACTAAATAAGCGATTTGTATTCAAATGTGTCAAACTTTTTTCAAACAAAGTTTGATTTATATTTACACTGTATATTTTTTAATCAGCACGCCAGTGAATTCACTTAAATTAGCCTTAAAAAAGTTTCCTAATAAATTCATATTTTTCTTATCGTTTATTTTCTTAACTCAAAGTTATTTAGCATTATAAATTAATTTATTCGTTTATTGTTTTTTTCCTCTACTGATTTGTTAATAGTTAGTTTATTAAAGTCAATATTTGTTTATCATTGTAGGTAGTTATGTGCCGTAATAAATATTTTCTTTGTTAAATGTCTCTAATTTCTCTAATATTTTCTTAAGTTTTGTTTACAGAGAACGTTAGAAAAAATAAATAAAATATTTATTAAGTGTTTAAAAAACACATAATTGTCTCTTTTGGGTGGCCCGCAGAAATTAATAAAGATTACTTGAGATTAGAATAATAAGCATTCTGAAATTTAAAAAAAAAAAATATACATAATGGGAAGTGATATATTTCACATGTACGGAGAAATAAAATAATCTCTCTCTTCAATACGAACATGTTATTTCAGTTTCGTATCATAAATGGTCTTTCATTAAATAGTTTTCATCTCTATTGTTTGGATTATACTTATGAACTGTCAACGCCACGCAGGAAAATGCCTTATACATTAAAGGTATGAATGCTTTTTAAATTTTCAGTGAAGTATTTAAAGCGAACCCTAGCACTATATTCATTAATTTTGTTCTCAATTCAATTGTTAACAAAGTATTGAAAGCGAACCTTTACTTATGTCTAATACTGTATATATGTATTCATTCTGCCCCACATAGCACTCATTAAAATTGTTCTCAATTCATTTGTTAACAAAACTTTCCAGCCCTTTTTTGTTTAATTAAGTCTAGACACTCAAGTTGTGTTGAGAGCCCAGTATAACAACTGGGTTACTGCTATTAAACAAAAAAACAAAAAAAAAATATATAAAATACAACAATACGCAAATTCAGTAATACACCTTCAGGGAAAATCAGTGCCTGGTTTACATGTCAAATTAATGTTTAAAAAAACTTTGTTCCAAAGAGTGGTTATTCATCATTAAAATAAAATCCTTTTTTTTTTAAATACAACAAAAGCCACCCTCATTTAGCGCTCAATACATAACGACAAGATTTACATTTACACCAACAACAACATTTCACCTAAATTTCCCCCTTTATTCGTGCAATTCACTTTAGTGTTCATATGAAGAAAAGTAAAAATTAAAACCAAAAAAGCTGCAGTAAAAGTGAAAAAAAAACTAAAAGATACTCGTACTTAAAGAAAACTAAAGAAAACAAATATGAAATAAAATCTGTGTCAAAATGCCATATACTTATATATATATATATATATTCATTCATTTGCTGCTCACAAATGCTCACAAATTCTTAACTTTTTCAAGATTTTGTTTTATATTTTTTTATATTTTTCAGTCTATTCTACTCTTATTTTTTATATATGGTTATAAATTTAAAAGAAATCTCTATTCTTTTCAATTACAATAACATAAAAACAAACTATAATGCGTCTAAAGACATAATGAATTATAAAAAGTCCAATTAAAATATATTTATGTATGCAAATAATGACAAAACCAAACATCAATTTTTAATAAAAGAAAGTATGTGTGTACATTAGGGGTATAACTTTTTAACAATTTTTTAAAATATCAAAATTGGCATAGCACATTCCGATAGAGCATAAAAACTATAAGGGAACGTATATTTATTTTTTCGCTAAGGTCAAAAAGTTCACACACCAACCGCGATGGAGTTTTGAAAATTTTTAATTTTCTTTTTGGTTAAGAAAAATTAATAATATGTGACCTTCTCCGAGAAAATTGACTTAGTATGTGAAAATGAAGTTTTGAGAAAAACGCATCTAAAGTTTTATAACGCATTATCACTTTGAACACACCTTCAGTTGGAAGATGCGATTTGGTATGGTTAGTTATGATTGCGTCCCGACTTTGGTGACGTCATGCCTATGTGGTGACGTATTTTTTTCGCTTTTAGTGTGACAATACCTTTGCTATTGTTGCTCCTCTGTACACATTGTAAAAATAACTATCAGAAAGGAAAAGAATAAAGTGACGCTTCAGTCTTGTGCCAACTGTATAACGATGTAAGCTGATGTTAATTTGAAGTAATTTTTATAAAAATGGATATCTCTGACAGTTTTGATGATGCTTTAAAAAGACTAGACTAGGTTTATGGCGATAATTAGATCGATATGACGTTATCTGAAAGGAAGAAAATTGAAGTACTAGATCACGAAACACCGAAAAAAAGTCTAAACTCCAAAAAAAAAATTCTAAGACTGACGAAAAAAAAAACAATTTAAAACCAAAAAATCAAAATCGATTTTCCCAAGTTCGTTTTGTACGTTTACTTTATTAGTATTGTATTGTGAAAATTTTTATACACATTTCACACATACGTTATCAAGTATCTTCTTTGTATTTAGCTGTAAGACATTCCTTTTATTTTATTTTCTATTATATTTTGGTTTTTTCGAACCAATTTCAGCACTAATTCAATATCTTGCATGGTAAAGTTAGACGAGCGAGCACTGCTGTATACATTTTTCAGAAATAATATAGCAAATGTAAACAAAAACCATATGCTCAGTGTTGGTATCTCTACGAAGAGCAAAAGCACATTCAGCTGTTGCAAAAAGGGTAAAAAGCGCAATAAAATACGAAAAAGGGGGTAAAAAAGCACGAAAATATTTTCTTTTTAATTTTAATACATTAATAGCTAATAAATCAGTGAATATTTAAACATATTTTAAGTTAATTTTCATACAAAATTAAAATGTATTTAAATACACTTTAATTTTTTCAGTGGCTAATTAAAGTTATTATCAAATTACGTTGAAAGTATGGTAGCACTACAATATTTCCAAATAATATAGAAAGCTTTCTAAAGAACAGATGTTCAATATAAATAAGAAAGTTGATTTTTCAATTTTCAAAAAAGTGAAATAGCAAAAACACATTTTATGATACAAAAAGAGCATTAGAATGCATTTTTCTATTTATATATTTAATGATATGAAAATATATGTTACATTTGTTGTATATTTGTGAAAATTAAACGAAATTCTTTTTAATATGACCACATGATGTTCACGTACATGCCTTCAAAAAACACACACATGCACAAACCATATGGTGTGTTGGTAAAACTTAAACAACACTTAAATGCACAATGTTTGTTGGCTGTTTAAGTTTGATTTAATTGTGCGGTGAGAAACAAAATTTTTTATTTAAATATGATTTAAAAATAAAATGCATATAATCATTGACTGATTTATTAGCCCTAAGCCATTTAAAAAGGAGAGTTTAGAGTGTAAAAGCTCAAAATATAATTTAAAATGTTTGCTTCAAAATAAACAGAATATTTGAGATGTAATAACAGAATTTATTAACATATTAATTGAAACAAAATCTTGATTAATTTAATAAAAATAAGTATGTAAAAACAAATAATAAAGAACCAGGAGTCAAATAATATAGTAACATATACACACATACTTACATATGTACATACATACAATACAGCACTGTAAATACCGGCTTTTTAAAAAAGGGTATTAACCATAATTTCGCGTTTATGAAGAGGCAAAGAGCACCAAAAAATACCCGAAACGCACCAAAATACCATCACTGCATATGCCATAGCAGAGCTGCCAATAGTGAAACTGAATTGTTTGATAGGGTTACCATTCTTTGCGCATATTAAGAACTTTAGTTAAACAATGTACTGTGAATATGAAGTATTTGTTAAACAATAGTTATCACTTTAGTTTACTAAAAATTAACTAATGAGTGTAAATTTTTGGCCCTAAGCGTTCCAAAATGTCTTTCAAGAAACCAATTGGCGCGTAAACTTTTTTGAGAAAAAATACAAAAGATTATGGTTACTAGGACATAGTTGACCTCATGGTACTATGCAAAAAAAAATTGGTTATACCCCTAATGTACATATGTCATAGAAATCGCTACAGAATTCAATATTGAACACAATTCGGATAACATTAGCAAATGGAAGCGTCATTTTAAAATATAATAATTTTCAATAGAGGCAAAAAATGTTTTTATTTTCATATACTCTTATAGCACAAAGAGGGATACAGTGGGTAAATATGGATATTGTTTTCTTTCAAATTAAATTTTGACTTGACCGCCTTTACAGAAACAAGTGCGATATATATTTCTGATCTCTGTCAGAATCGGTTGTTAGAACCGTGTTATTTTTTCGGTGTTGTACAAAATTATTTAAACATTTTGCTTTATGATATTGTAAAACAAACAATAAAATTATTTTGCAAAACATGGTACAAAATTCACGTGTTTTATTTTCATATTTTTAAGTTTATTTATTTTATCTTAAATATATTTATCTCAGCGCTTTTTTTATGAATCATTGAACGTTTTTGTATGGCTTTAACGTAACGATTTTTGTTTTATTTTTTTTTCTAGTTGTTATTGATTTTTTTCTCAATCTTATCGTTTTTGCATTTTAAACAAAACAATAAAAATAAAACAACATTCAAAATTTCTGTTAAAAGCACGTTAACAAGGTTTAGACGCTCCACCAACAACAACAAAAAATAAAATAAAAATACATTTGTAGTATTGAAAAATAAAACAAATACAGCAAGAAATGGACACAAAAATCGGTCAGCTGGTATTTAATTTATTTCGCTTTATATATGTATTGTACTTCTTTATTTATGTATGTTTTTCTTTTTTATACATTTCATATTTCGTTTAAATTTATTTGGTTTTAAAAAACATAAAACAAATCGATAATAGTTGAAAGAAAAAAAAAACAGCGGACAAGAAATTTAAATTACCCGCTTTCACTTGGGGTATATATATATACGTATTTATTTTGGTTAAAAATGTTGGTTTAACTAGGCAATGGATGCTTGAAAAATTTATTGATTCAAAAAATTAAAAAACAAAAACTAAAAGCATGTAGCGGTTTTCGTAATTAAAAGAGAGAGAAAAAAAACGTAAAAGCAGAAGATTTTATAAAAGCTTTACACTCAGTTTATAGAAGACGACTTGCCAATAATACGTAAGGGCTAGCTAGCGAATTTTCTTATTATCGATTGTGGGCCTTTTCTTTGTTACACACCGTAAAAAGTGTCAAACATCGCTGTTTGGCTGGCCATAAATGTCATGGTGTAATCGCTCAAAAATTCTAGTCTTTCTTAAAAAAAAGTAAACCAAAAAAGAAGATAAAATTTTATTAATACAACAAAAACAAAAAAATAACAACTGCAACATTAAAACAAAAAAAAAATAAATTCAGTAAAGTGCGGCTCTGACTCGCGCACGAAGGGTTCCGTACGAACACTAGATATGTAATTTAATACAAACTTCATCCTATATAATATATAGTTTTGGCATTTTTTTTTCGTTTTTGGGGGCTTTTCGGTTTTTTTGTTTTGGCGGTTTTTGCGTTTTTTCGGTTTTGGTGATATTTTAAGTTTTGGGTCTTTTTTTAGTTTTGACACTTTATTTTCTTGTTTTGGCGATTTTTTTCGGTTGCTGGAGTTTTTTCATTTTTGGCGATTTTTTTTTATTTAAATTTTTTTTTTTAGTTTTGGCGACATTTTCGCGTTTTGGCGATTTTTTTAGATTTTTGGCGTTTTTTTTCGTTTTGGCGATTTTTTCGAATTTGGCGATTTATTTTAGTGTTAGAATTTTTTTTTTAATTTTTGGAGATTTTTTTTGTTTTGGCGATTTTTTTTAAACTTTTGGCGATTTTTTTTTTGGTTTGGCGATTTTATAATTTTCAGTTTTTTTAGTTTTGCCGTTTTTGAAAATTTCAAGTATTTGCCTCTTACGGTTTTCAAGATATAGCAAATTGTCAAAATTACATAGTCAAAATTCCATTAACTGATGGACCACCCTTTAATTTAATTTTTTTTTAATTTTAGTGTTAATTGTTGTAGTCTGTATAAAAATACACTAATTTTACAATTTTCAAGTTTCAATATACATATGTTCATACAATTGTATGTATATTACATGGGATTTTAACATTTTTCGTTGCTCGTTTTGGAACACCCTTTAATTTTTAATTCTCATGTATTTGTTGTTGTAGCCAAGGTTCTACATACTGTGTCCAAATTTCAGGTCCGTAGCTCTTACGGTTCCTGAGAAAATACCGTGTGACGGACAGACGGACAGCGTAGCGAAAACAATAGGGTTCCTTTTCACCTTTGGTGTACGGAACCCTAAAAATGGAAAGTTCACCAAAAACACCATTAAATGTTTCTTAAACAAATGAATGGTGAATTTCTTTTGTTTACTCTAGTCAGCTGTGTTTATGCATATTCTAGCGCAAGACTAGGGTTGCCATATTTATATGTATATAGTTTTGTACGAAAAAAGATAAATAATTTTGCAATTCTCCATAATTAATTTATTCATTAATTTAATTGAATTCTGTTCAATAAAATTTTGAATATATTCTTTTCGACATTGCAATTATTACTGCAGTTGCTTTATTCAATAATACGATTAATTTAATTTTTGAACTACTTTCAATTAAGTTTTTTGTTCAATCAAGCGCTTTAATTGTAATTATATATACATATATGTATATGTATGTATATTTTAATTATATTTTAAATGAAAATTAAAAATGTTCTGATAGAACATTTTGGAAAAAAATGTATGGGATCAAATTGGAAGTAAACTCTTTTAAACAAAAAAAAAAAAAAAATTTAAATCCGTTGGTTAAGAAGAAGTACCTAAAATATAAAACTAAATTGAATGGGCATGCGGTTCTACTTAACCCATTTTACGAAACTTACCATACATCTTGAGCTCTAAAATAGATATAATCCTCCATTAAAAAAGGGGGCGTAGTCACGCCTATTAAAATTTAATATTTTATTTTAAGTGGTTCTATTTTACCGATTTTTACAAGACTTAACACTCATCCTGAGCTCTGAAAAACAGAGAATCCTGCATTTAAAAAATGGGCGACGGCACGCCCAATGAAATTTTATTTTATATATCACGTACTTCTTATCTTCTTCTATCAGATTTTTGCATTGAATTACTTAAAAGGAATATTGTGTCTATTTTAGAACTCAAGGTGTTTTAAATTTCTTAAGAATCGCTTAAAGAGAATCGTGGGAAATATAATAATGAATTTTAGTGGTCGTAGTCCCGCCCATTTTTTAACTTTAAAATTGTGTAATTACAAGAACCAAAGGTGTTTGGTAAGTTTCACAGCAATCAAATAAGTAGAATATCATAAAATTAAATTTTAAAAAATATTGAGGGCGTTTCCTTGCTGAATTTTTTACAATGGGACCAATTGGAAGCTATACCCTCTCAGACAAAAAAATTATTTTTACAATTGGTCTAAAACATACCGAGTTGTGAAGTAACAATGTCAAAAAAGAAATACAGACGAATTGATAGCCGCCTCCTTTTTTTGAAGTCCTTTAAAAAATACTATTAATTGGAAATATTTTTTTTTTGTTCAAAATATATATTTATACTCGTAGGTACGAAATTGAACTTATGTTCTTATCAACTCAAGCATTTTAAAGATGGAAACAATATTTTTTTCTGTGAGATTGTGAGAAATTTTTTCTGAAATCGCGTGAACTTATCGAATGATAAGCCCACATATACCGGTATAAGCTTTTCTGGTTTTAAAAATTATATAACTAATAAGAAATTTATTCATACATACATACATAGATATGTAAGTAATGCCATATTTTCTTAAAAAAGAAAAAGAAGATGGCCTTGGAAGCTATTGCTTCTATCCCCCATATATTTATATTACAGGCAAAGCCCGGTATAACGAATCTAGTTTTAACGAAAATCCGTTATAACCAACATCCAAATTTTTTACATTAACAACCTTAAATAGCGAATACTGTCTTAATTTTATACTAGATATAACAAATGATAAAGAAATAAATTCAGTAAAGTGCGACTCTGACTCGCGCACGAAGGGTTCCGTACGAACACTAGATATGTAATTTAATACAAACTTCATCCTATATAATATATAGTTTTGGCATTTTTTTTTTTTTTTTTGTTTTTTGGGTCTTTTCGGTTTTTTTGTTTTGGCGGTTTTTGCGTTTTTTCGGTTTTGGCTATTTTTTTTAAGTTTGGCTCTTTTTTTAGTTTTGACACTTTATTTTCTTGTTTTGGCGATTTTTTTCGGTTTTTGGCGATTTTTTTCATTTTTGCGATTTTTTTTTTATTTAAATTTTTTTTTTTAGTTTTGGCGACATTTTCGCGTTTTGGCGATTTTTTTCGATTTTTGGCGTTTTTTTTCATTTTGGCGATTTTTTCAAATTTGGCGATTTATTTTAGTGTTAGAAATTTTTTTAATTTTGGCGATTTTTTTCGTTTTGGCGATTTTTTTTAAATTTTTGGCGATTTTTTTTTTTGGTTTGGCGATTTAATAATTTTCGGTTTTTTTAGTTTTACCGTTTTTGAAAATTTCAAGTGTTTGCCTCTTACGGTTTACAAGATATAGCAAATTGTCAAAATTACATAGTCAAAATTGCATTAACTGATGGACCACCCTTTAATTTTAATTTTTTTAAATTTTAGTGTTAATTGTTGTAGTCACTAATTTTACAAATTTCAAGTTTCAATATACATATGTTCATACAATTGTATGTATATTACATGGGATTTTAATTCTAATGTATTTGTTGTTGCAGCGGCCATGGTTCTACATACTGTGTCCAAATTTTAGGTCCGTAGCTCTTACGGTTCCTGAGAAAATACCGTGTGACGGACAGACGGACAGCGTAGCGAAAACAATAGGGTTCCTTTTCACCTTTGGTGTACGGAACCCTAAAAATCGCAAAATAATAAACAAAAACTTGATAGAAACATATTTCTAACATTTAGTTTAACTTTATATAGAGAATGTTTTGATAAATGTGTGCTCTGTATAGCGAACGGAAAGAAATAGATATTAACAAAATCTACAGCTGAAATGTAAATGCAAAAAAATACGATATTGTATTGTATCTTGTCTACCATAATAATGGTTAAAATAACAGCTCAAAAAAAACTTTTCGATATAAAGAATTTTTCGGTTTAACGAATGGACCTGACATTATAATGTGCGTTATACCGAGACTTGCCTGTATATTTAACTATAATATCAATCTTAATAAATAAATAAAATTTGAATTAGGCCACACCATATTTTCTTAAGAAAATAGTAAAAGTATGCTAAAATTAATACATATGTATGTATATTATTTTTCTTTTGTTCATAAAGCTAAGCTGTTAAAATCAATATTAAATTTATTTATTTATTATATTCAAATTCAAATCTTTATTGATGAACAAACACTTTTTGTTAACAATTTCTTTGAGTTAGTTGTGTTTATAAAATACGGTCTTTCAAGGCTGTAAAAGCAAAATTAAAAAAAAAAAAGAAAAACTAAACAAATTGTTATGACAATGACAATAGTTTTATTATTAATCATTCTAAAAGCCTCAAACTCGTAATGAAACAACAATAGTGAGTGAATGGTGGTCAGTTCATTAAAGTGTAGAAAGGCTAAAAATAAAGTATCAAATTTAAGTGCAGCAGCTTTTGTTTGTTAAAAGATACGAAAGAGTACGTGTAACAAAAAATTTAATTTTAAATAAAAAAAAAAAAATTAAAGACTTTAAGTGGCTGGCTGAGTGGTTGGTTGTGGTGTGCTGTGTGTGGTGTGGTGTGGCAGTAGATATCTGCCGCTTTCTGGTTGCATTATCACTTATGTACCTCAAAGCGTAAATTAAACAATTGCAACAGTACATTTTTTTTTATTTCATATTTTTATAAACTAACTGCGGATTATTACCACACCCATGTTAAATAAAAATACGAAACTTAAAAACCATATTTTGCTGCTATTATTTTTCTTTCTGGCTTTTTTTTCTCCAAGCTAAAGCGTGTTTTCATTATTAATTTCTGTTTTAGGCATGAGTTTTTGTTTAAAGAAGAAAAAAGTAAATCTGATAGCAAAAGATCTAACAAATATGCAGATAAGTAACAATTTATTTGTTGTATATGCACACATACACGAACAAGCACTGCTGTGCATCACTTAAATAAGGTATTTAATTTGACCAATTTTGAATTAATATATCTTGTAGACTTACACTGCCAGTTTATAGAAAACAAGTCTGCCTATTTATCACTCATATTTGTTTTTGTTTTAAATATAAATATACAAACGACAATTTGTACTTGTCTTTTATAAAATGGCAGTTAAGCTCCATATTCCAACAATTAATTTAGTGTAAATTGTCAATGGATATTTTTTTCATTTAAAGATTTTTTTCTATTTACTTATAATAAAGTAATAGTTTACTGTGCATAATTTAATTAAGGAATTTTTATAATTAAAAACAGTAGAGCCATGTGTAGACGCGCAGTAGAGCGCCCGGCTAAGCTCCGGAGTATGCGCACTGTGCGTATATTTACAGGAAGCCATTCGTCTTGTTTTTACCCTGCACCCCACCACGTTTTTGTTCCGTGCAATTAAAAATTAAGAAAAAATAAAACATCAAAGTAACGTTCCATGCACGTTGCACTTGTGCAAGGCTATGATTTTGCTTTTTCAAAAGTGGGCTGACAACGCCCATAAAATTATAGTCCTGTGTTTTATGTAGTTCGGCTTAGTAAATTTAATTTTATTATTTGTGTACATATTTCTAATTAGCCGCTTACTACGAACCATAAGTACTAATATATAAAAAATGTGGGCGGGGTTACGCCCATTAAATTTTTAAGTTATATTTTGCGCTAGAGAGCTGAAATTTGCTACACAAGTAAGTCTAAGTGAATAACCAAGTAGAAAAATGTGAAATCCAGGATTATTTAGTCAGGAAGGCCGGTCGATAAATTCAACATTGAGCTGAAATACAAACGGCGTAAGTGAGCTTCCAACTAGAAAAACCGAAAAAGCCAAAAATGTTAACTAACCTTAAAGCTCAGAATTAGAAACTAAACCGGTTTAACCGGCTACTAATCTTAATGTAACATCATAACGCTCTGTTTCTTCGATATTATGTACTAGGATCATCGGCAAAGTAAAACAACCAATAAAATGGCTACTAAACCCAGCTTAGAAAGTTTAGTACGCCTCATTGACACCAGTGGCGCTGCAATGGGGCTTTAAAAAATAACGTACAAAAAATGGAGTTGTAAAATAACGAAGCTTTCCTCTATATCTTCCTTCAACACCTGTCTTCTATATACATCACTATCCCTTTCTTAAAGGAAGGTAAAACCTAGTAACAGTAGTTGGCATCCATTGAGTTGGTATTACTTTTCTTTAAAAAAAAGTTAAAGATTTTTTACAAAAGCATAAAATTATATAAAGCTAAAATTTTATTTTTTCGAAATTGGGAGCTTAATATCGCACCTTGACAACGATAAAATAAAATACATAGCATATTGTAAATATATTTTATATCAAACAAAAACTTGATAGAAATTTTGATCTCAGTAACCTTGAAGGCCAAAATTTTTGAGAGGAATTTGGGGTTTTTTCGCATTTATGTTTTTGTGAGGAGAATGCAAGTACTCGTATAACCGACGACTGTTATAATGTCATAAACATTAAATACTCCTTTATATCAATTTGCTTTAAACGGTCATATGTGGGGCCCGCCTTAGAAGTTCTACAACTTGCACATGAACCCACTATTTTACAGCTCTGGCAGTGGGAATTTGAGCATTGTGGTGTTTGTAAGTCCAAATAAGTTTTTAATGCTACTTACTGTAGCATTTTTCCGTTCTAAATACCAAATAGATAGTGCCCTGCCATAACTCCGTCTTCCCTGCAGCGTCTATTTTGCAAACATATTTTTTTCCTTCTTAAATCGTGCGAATAAAGTTTTTATGCATCTGGTCCATCGATATTAAACTTTTTTCTAGTGAGAAAATATACATACAGTGCACTCGGAAAAACGTCAACACTAGTTTACGTCAACATCCCAAAACGTCAACCCTTAATTTTTTACATTGTCTACTCTAAAACGTCAACCAAAAAACCAACCCACAAAGCTCTAAAACATCAACTATAAATAAATCAAAATTTTGAATTAAGCAACAGTTAAAATACACGGTTTTGATCACACACACACACACACACACACTTATTTAATGAAATTAGTTCAGAATTTGGGTATTACCCTTATAAGTATCTATAATAGAAAAGAAATTGCATCTCTATGTGTTGTCTTTTTTATGTTCAGTTGCTTTTTTTGTTCTTTTTTGTATTTGTTTATGTTTCGTTTTAGTTTATAGTCAATAAAAAAGTTTTAAAGCACACTATCAATATGTTTTTATTAAAAGTTTCTACATTCATAAACGTCAACACTCGCGGTTTTAATTAGTTGACGTTTTCCCGAGCGCACTGTGCATTCAAAATTAGTCAAATTAAATTCCTTATTTAAGTGCTTCGCAGTGTATAGGTAAAAAACAGAAAAAAATCGTGCAATAGATTTTCCGTTTTTATAAGGGCTTTTAGCAAGTTTGTTAAGTTTTTCGAAATTAATTTTTTTTAATCATAATTTTTATGGAAAACCATTGAAAATTTTAACTGTTTAATAATGTTTAATTGGGTTCTAGTTTGTTCAAAGTCTTTTTTTACCTGTTATTTTTAATGTTTAATTTATGAACATATAAATCTCGAACAAAAGATTCAAATTAAAAATACCAAGAAAGAAGATCCCTCAATCATTCACATGCATTTATCCACATATAACAAAAAATTTTGGAGTCAACTCAAGCAAAAATTTTTTTAGAGATTAATAGAAAAAGATGTTTTCAGCCATCGGGCTTCCAAACAAAAGTGAAAGTGTAAAAGAAAATTATGAAATTAAAAAAAAAAAAATTTACGTGTTGTGTAGAGATTACATAAGTTTTTAATCTTGCAGCGAAGCATTAATGACTGATTCCAAAATTATTAAGAAAAAAAAAATTATGAAAAATATGCACTTCCTTTTACAATATATATTCACTATTTTAAATACTATTTTAAATTTATATGTAGTGGGGAATTCTTCAGGAAATTAATATATTGCAGAGTTCGCCGCGTATGGCGAATTCCAGACGACACCACGATTCTATGCGGCGAATATACGCGGCCAAAAATTCGCGGGCGGTTCGTTTTAGTTTTGTTTCTAACTTTAGTCGCAGGGAAGGAACTTTTTTTTTTATTTAGAAACAACTTTTTATAATTTTTTTATTATGAAGACTATTTTTTTAACACTCCATGTTTTTTTTTTCATTATTTGTAACATTTAAACAATGTTTCTTATTCCAGCATTTGTTGTTATTTTTTATTTCTATAGATCACACCATTTATTCATTTTACCTGATAGAACTGACTGAGAAGAATCAATCGAGCTGGTAAGTAGGTCCAATTTAAAATGAAGTTTTTGTTACTGTATATTGTTCTATTTATTTTGAAAATATCTTTAAAAAAAATAAAAATTAACAAGTTCATAAAAACTCCAGTTAGAAATAAAATTTATCACTCTCATCTATTTAGGATAAAGTAATTTAAGTTCTCATAAACTCCTTTATTTATATTTTTATAGCTCAATATAAAATCACAAACTTGGTTATACATAATAATCATATTTTTTTTTTCATTTAAAACAAACACACAAACAAGACAAAACTTTCGTTCGACAAAAACTAAAACAGTGAAAAGAAAAAGAATCTATAATTTTGGTGTAATGAAAGTTCATAAAAGTCAGTCAGCACTTTGAGCGAAATTGCACTTAGAGATTTTTTTTGCTAAAGCAACTGAAAACACATAAATTTTTACCGTTTTAAATTTAAACTGCTTTTTAACGTATTTCTGCTTTATTAAAAAAGTTTTTTTTTTAGAATAAAAACCCAAGGCGGGCATAATGATATGTCGTAAAAACCATACCAAACAAGAAACAAAAAAGAGTTAAAACTTAAACCTCGAACTTGCGGTTAAACGTTATTATTTTTCGAGCAAAAAAAAAAAAAAAAAAGAATAAATTGCCAGCAAGAAAAAAAGCCTTGTGATGATTTATAAATTTCATCATAAAAATAAAACGCTGTCTGTGAGTCTTTTTTTTAGGTCAATTTTTAGATTCCCCTCTTAAAATTAGTATTATTTTTTTGCCAAAAAAGAAAAAAAAGAAACATATCCTAAAAAAGTGAGGGATTAATCAGTTTTTAAAGGCAAATAAACAAAGAAAAGAAATGGAGAAAAGTTGAGTTGAGAACAAGTTTTGGGAACTTGTACAACAAACTAAACAGCTGCTATTGTTGCTGCTGGTCGGATCGACCAGTGTTTGCCACCAACACCGCCACAAACAACAGGAACAGCAAAAACAAATGAGTACAAAAAAAGTAAAACATGATACTTAAAATCAGGTTTTAAGCCAGGCTGCCAAACAGGCAGGCAGGCAGGCAATTGTGCAACTGCAGCTAAAAAGGTGTTGGGATTCTGTTCTGTATTAAGTTAAATAAAAACCAAAGAGCTCCAGGGTTTATTTATTTACTCACTTAAGAAACAAAACTAGTCGTTTGGCTCCTCTTAAACGCCAACTTCCTGCGTTTCATAGGTGTATATGTATGCGTATGTGTGTGTCTTCATTTGACTGAAGTGGGCAAAAAGCAGTTTAAAAAGGTCTTGGCTATCTCTATCTACAAGTCATTGGTTTTTTAGGCTGAAATTTCTTAAGTTTAAGCCAAAAGAAGGCACCTTTGAAACCAGTTTTTGCCAATATTCAGCTCCCCTTTTTCTGTTTGCTGCAATAAGTTTCATTTCTTGTTTATTGCAATATTTTCTAATTCTGTGTGACGCAAAACAACTACATACATACATACATACATGCATGCTTTAAAAAGCAGCTATGGACTTATACCCTTTTAAAGGTTAGCTATTGTAAATATCGAGCCATAACCACCAAAAAATCTTAAATGGCACATATTTTATACCTCGTTTTTTTTTCAACTTGTTTGGCGTCCAAATTTTTGGTTTGGCTACATGGCGATTTTTCTGGCGATAATTAAATTTGTTGGCGAGTAGTAGTAGTTTCAAAAATAAATCCTACTAAAATAAAACTACTCTGCAAGTAATTAAAACAATTAAAACAGATTTTGATAATTTTTCTTCTGTTAATTATAGTCATTAATACGTTTTGAATTTGGATGAGAAAAATTTACAAGAAATAATTTTTGGCGATATATACTAAGAAAAACTACATAAAACTGATTTTCGGCAACTTTTGGCGATTTGCGAAATCAATTTGTTGAAATAGGTCGCAAAAAATATGATAACCCTGCACCGAAGGTGAATAGGGACCCTATTGCTTTCGCTATGCTGTCCGTCTGTCTATCTGTCCGTCACAGTCTATTTTCTCGAGAACCGTAAGAGGTACGGACCTGAAATTTGCACATATGTATATATATAGACACTTAAAATTTGTAAAGTGAGACACTACAACAATTAACACTAAAATTTAAAAAAATCTAAATTAAAGGGTGTTATAGTTAATGTAATTTTGAATATGTAATTTCGACGACTTGTTGTGTCTTGGAAACCTTAACTCTATTGAAATTTTCAAAAAACGGTAAAACTAAAAAATCCCAAAACTATAAAATCGCCAAACTGAAAAAATTGCAAAAAACCGAAAAAATCACCAAAACGAAAAAACCGCAAATTAAAAAAAAATATTAAAACTTAAATAAATCGGCAAAATTCGCAAAAATCGCCAAAATGAAAAAAATCAACTAAAAAAATCGCCAAAATTAAGAAAATCACCAACGCCAAAAATCGAAAAAATCTCCAAAACCAGAAAAAAGCGCCAAAACAAAAAAATCGCTAAAAATTAAAAAACAGCATAAACGAAAAAACGCCAAAAATAAAAAAGCGTTAAAATAAAAAAACGCCCAAAACAAAAAAAAAAACCCAAAAACGAAAAAAATGCCAAAACTATGTATATAGGCTAAAGTTCGTATAGAATTACATATCTAGTGTTCGTACGGAACCCTTCGAGCGCGAGTCAAAGTCGCACTTTACTGAGTTTTTTTAAATATACAGTGCAACCTCTCATAATGGACATTTCCCATAACAGGATCCTTTTTATAACCGGACAAGTTTTGTATATCCAAAATTAAAATAAAAGAATATGTACCTCTGTCATAACCGGACAAAAATACTACGACCGTGAGTGTTCGGTTATGAGAGGTTTCACTGCATTTGAATTAAAGTCGCTTAAAAATGAAAAAGGTACGTTTCATAACTAATTTTTTTAAGGATCTTTTTTTAAAAGGAACTGTTTAGAAAATTTCTTTTTTAAAAAAGCTTTTTCTTTTAAAAAGGTACTAATTTTCATAAAAGGTACTTTTTGTAAAGGTATCATAAAGGTATATAAAGGTAATTTTTTTCAGAAAATTATTTTTAAATGTATTTTTTAGAAAGGTACTTTTTGTTACAGGTACTTTTTTAAAAGACATTTTTTCTAAAGCATATTTCTTATTAGGTTCTTTTTAAATGTATTTTTTAGAAAGGTACTTTTTGTTAAAGGTACTTTCTTAAAAGACATTTTTTCTAAAGCATATTTCTTATTAGATAGTTTACTTAAAACGTACTTTTTTTTAATGCATACACTCTACTGAATTTTTTACAGAAAGGTTCAGTGGAAAGTGTTGCCGTGATATTTGAAAAAAAATTCTTATAGATCTTTTTTTACTTTTTCATAGAAAAACTAGTACTAAATTGAAATTTTTCCACTGATATTTCCCGAGAACAAATTAATTCTATATGCTACCTATAAATTCTCTATTGAGAGCAAAGTCTAAAAACATATTTTTTGCAGACTCCTTTTCAGCCTTTATTTTTTGTTTTGTAGTGCTGGCTGGGCTACGATAATTTTAACTGCCAATTTTCCTGTGTTAAAAAAAAGCAAATAAACTTGATTTTTTTGTGTGGCTTAAGCACAATCCCTCTTACGATTTTTTTCTTGAATAAGCTGCCTTTATTTTTCTATGCACAATTTTCATGGCACACACATATACATACATACATACATACGTATATGCAGCTTAATCCACACCTATTGTACGTAGGTTTTCTATAATGATCTTTAATGATGATGGTGATGATGATGATTCCTTTAGCCTTAGTTTTATTATTTTTTCCTTCTCTTTATTTTTAAAGCAGCCTTTGTAAAATTGTGCTGAAAAAGTTATTTTTCTTGTCACAAAAAAAAAAACAGAACTAGTTTTTTTACAATCATTATTATTGTTATTGGGATTGTACTTTTTTTTCCTTGAATTTGTTATATTGCAGTTTCTTCTCGAAAGATTATTAAAGTAAGAAAGAAATAAACTAACACCTACACTATTGCTATTATAGGACTCGTCGTTGTCTGTTATTGTTTTTCTTTTTGCTGTTGTTAAAGCCATTAATAATTGTTTCTACAGCTGCTCACGCACTTTTAAGCCTCTAAAATTTATTTTCACTATTTAATGAAATTGCATTAAATTTATGAATATTGACTAAGTTTGGGCGTTTCGAAGATACATACTGTTTCTATATGCAGACTTAAGTTATGGGCGCTGAACAAAAAAAAATTCTCTGGATAATTATTTTTGAAAATTCATTAGCTTAAACCCACTTGAATTAATACCATGTTGTGCAAAAAAAAATGAAGCTATTGCTGGAAATAGAAATGATCGATACTAAAGATTTGTTTGTGTAAAGTAAAAAATTTGCAAAGAAGTACTCGTACAATAAAAAATACTTTTTTTTAATAATTAAGTACAATTATGGCGATGTTGCAAGCAGACGAGTCGAAATAGTTGCCAATAGAAATGAAGCGTTTAGTTATTGTAGACTTTATTTTGTGTTATGCTAATTAATGACTCAATTATGGTTGGCAACCAAACTTTTGCTACGTTTTTAATTGGCAACGCAAATACAATTATGACAGATTGGCAAGTCCAGATCACATCCCTACAAGAACAATGACGGTCATTTGATGCATCATCTGATGGCCATTTCTGATGGGTATATACATCAGAAGTTTCTATCATTTTGTTAAGGGCAATATGAAAAAACTGATGTAAACCTTCGTGTACGTGTGATTCAGTACTGATGTAAACACCGTCAGAACTGACAAATCAGTACTGATGTAAACTGATATAAAAGTGATATACTAATAATAAATACTAGATATACCAAACGGACGACACACTCGTCAGTATTCTAGAATCAAAATGTAAATAATTTAAGATTCAAAGAAAATTTATCTAACGTCATAAAAAATTCATTAAAACACAGCCACACACAAACTTACATACATATGCAAGCATAATTAAATAATACATGAAATAAAAAAAAACATAAACAAAATTCCTTTAACCAAGTTAATTCAATTTATTCAACTCTCTTCCTTTAAGTATTATACGCTCAATCAGACGTGACATAACCATAGCGATAGAGAACAGCCGTTCGAATCAAAGTAATGGGCAACACTGTATTTGATTATAGGTGACTCGCCATAACTCCATAACTCTCACCATAGAAACCAATTGAATTTTGGTTTGGTTATGGCTATGGCTTTATGGCTATGTCACGTCTAATTTAAGCTTATGGCTTTCATACAACAACAAATAAGAGAAAAAAATTGTTAGATCAAGAGAAATACTACAAACACACACACACACACTCATGTTTTGGTTCTTTTTTACTTGTAAGCTAATAAATGCGTGTGTAATATGTTTGCATGTAGTAGTAGCAACTTTAAACGCTTATAGCTCCCAAAATACTAAACCGATTTCAATAAAATATAGATTCTGCACATCTGTATAAAAAATCCTTTAAAACCACATAAATCTTTTTAAAATCGGTGCAGTGGTACCAGCGTAAAAGGGATTACAAAAAACATGTTCGCCTATTAATTATATAGATAACTTTTATATTAATTTAATATTTTTTTATTATCAAAAGTATAGAAAAATACAATAAATGTTTAAAAACAAAACAAAGAAAGTATGTAATTAGTAAAAACTATTTTGATGCCGCCTTCTTCAACCCCCAACGCAACTTGCTCTTTCCAAATATATAAAAATTTAAAAATAAACGAATACATACATACATATGTAGTTATATTTTTAATTAAACTTTATAAAATTTTCTTTTGTTCTTTATTGCTTTTATCTTACTTTTTCACAAAGACCATCATTTTTCTTACCACTTTTATACATTTTAATTTTACAAACCGAACGAACTATAAATTATTTTCAGTAAAATTTAATATTTTAAAATTAGATGTTCTACTCTAGCATGTATGTTAGAGTAGAGCAACTATAATCGCTGTTGAATTGAATGTAAAATTGTTGCAAATGTGCTAGTAAAAAAATATTGTTTGTGTTAGTTTCAGTCATTCATTTCTTGTAGGGATTAACAACTTCAAAATGTGAGATATAGTGAAAGTTCTTAAAAATTACTTTTAATAAATATGATTAGTTTCGGGAATTAATTTTCGATGAAGGAAGAAGGAAGTGCAAAATGTGGCAAGGTAAGAACGCTCAAATAAGAAAATTAAATAGGGTTAGGTTAGGTAGGGGTGGCAGAGTCAGAAAAACGAAATCACTTAGACCGTTTTGGTCGATTGTGATACCACGGATACTCTGCTTATGCGTAGTCCCCACCTCCGAACCAGCTATAAAATACGTTGCAGTTCAACACTAGCAACGTCAGAAAGTTCCCTGAACTCAAGAGCACCCATTGCGGCCATTCTCTTTCTTGCAAGTCCAAGACAGTGACACAGAAAATGTTATACTCGCCGTCAATATCCTAGTAGCTGTGGCAAAAACCATTGTATTCGACATTTAACCTTTGTGCTTGCCTACCTATCAGACAGTGTCCGGTTAGCTCGGACACTAGAATCGAGATTTGTTTTCTATTCTTTAAAATTAAAAAAGCCATATTCTTCCAATTTAGATGAGTCCATAGCCGCTTTGTGATCACGCAATCATTTCTTGTGGCCCACTTTCTATTTGAAAAAATGAAATAAAGCCCAATAAAATTAAGTAATTTTTAATTGGGCCTTATTTAATTTATTTTTTTTTTTTGCTCTATTTCATCTTGAGTTTGATTGGGCATTGAGCTAATTTTTAACCAGAGCTGTTAAATTTCGATTACGATTAACGGCCCTTTTCACAATGTACAATTAAAAGCTAACAGAGACTTTAACGACAAGTTTTGTATGAAGAACTGTCAGTTAAAGTTCACGTTAACTCTTAATCATACATTGTGAAAAGCGACGTAAGAATCAATTAGATAACATTTTCAAAAGAATTGTACTGATTATATAATTCTCTTTTGAACAATTTCTGATAACTCATTGGTTACGATTACTAGTAATCGAAAAGTAAACTGTCCCCGTATTCTGTAACTCACTAAAGCTAAATCTCTATCGCTAAAAATCTATAGAGTCGATTTATCGATTTTCGGCTACAAATGCAACTTTTAAACATCTATTGCTAAATCAGGCATTGGCTTAAAAACTTATTGCGCCGAAACTTTAGTGTTTTATGTCGTCGCCAAAAATGTTTAATATTCTATTTGTTCAGCATTTAAGTGATCGAATTTAGCTAGTTACAGAATACGGGGCTGGATTACTGAAAATTTCTTCAAATTAGAATAAGGGAATTTTGAATACTTTTTTTTTAAATAAAAATTTATTAATAAATATCTTTCAAGCTTTAAAAAAAAAAAAAAATGCTCATATAACAAATTAATAAATATTTTAAATTTTAAGATAAGTAATCAGAAATAATTTCTTAATCGGGCTTAAGTTCAGTAATTTCAATTCTTGTTGAATGAAATGTTTTTATTAATTAATGTGAGTTTCTAAAGAAGAGAACAAAAATTAAACTAGACTTTGTATTAGCTGGGGGAAATAACGTCATTTTTCTAAGCAGCCACGCACTTCATCAGCACCCATGTCTATCTACTGGGGTAGAGATTGTTATTAGTATCAGCTATTTAACGTAAATTTTCAATGAAATGGAATATGAGAAATGATTATTGTGTAAACAGTTATTGATTTACCTTTGGTAAATACATTTGTAAGTATCACTATTCATTCTCTGTTTTTCCATTTTTCATTTTCTATTCAGGTTAGCACGAAGTTACATTAGTCTACCTAAGTTTGTTTAACTATTCTTGCTTATCTTTTACGATAAGTGAAATGCAATAAACTTCATAAATAATGAAAGCGAATTAAAAGTAATCATTAAAAGTAATTGGGTTATTAATTAATTGATTACTTTTGATTCTTTTTGTTGTAATTTCAAGTAATTCAGATTATTAGTAATCGTAATCATAATCATAAATTAATCATTACTTCACCTTTACAACAAAAATTTAATGAAATTACTAATTACTACGATTACACAATCATTACTTAACAAATATGTTTTTAACTAACATCTTTTTTAGCATTAAAGCATATCTTCAACTTCTAAAAGAAGGCAATTTAATTTTAGTTTTAACATATTTTTGACTTAACCAGCAACTAAATTAACAGCTCTTACGTGTAGTAACATTTTGTCAAATGGCAACGCAACTTAAGTTTAGTTGCCATCCATATTAGAGTCATAAGCTTATTAGTTTTGCAAATTTTGGTATTATGTATTATAATTTTTTTAATATTTGCCTCGTCTAACCATGCACACAGATTTATTTAAATGGTACTTTTGTATTGCCTTTTTAAGAAGAAAAAAAAAATAAATTAATGCCAGATTTGTATGTATTTCAATTAATTAGTCAAGTTTGTTATTATCTATTTCCTGTCGTATTAATAAACATTAAATTGCTTATTTTTTTGTATGTCAAGTACCAATTTTTTGTTGTGCTTTGTCAATGTTAAATCAACCTTAATGTTAAATATTTTTAACTATAATTATTTCCACATGATTTCCCTTTTTTACCCAGAAGTAACATTTTCGCTTGTTTGAATTGTCTATGATATTTTGTCAAGTGCTTGAGATTTTCAATTTCAAATTTCGAGATTTTTATATTTTTTATTTTAAAATGTATGTATGTACATACGCCTGAATAAATTTATTTATTTCAATTTCATGACATGATGCATTTATTGTGTAGTTGCACACTTGAAGCTCAACTAATGGCAATTGTTATGCTTCAACTCAGAAGTAAAACGAAAATGAAAATAAAAAAAAAAAAAAACTATATAATGCTAAAACAAATTAAAAATTATAATTTCGATTCTATATCGAAATCACCATATACTTACGTAGATTAACTAAAAATAACAAAAGAAACCTTGTAATAATAATAATAATAATGTGTTTTTTTTTTTTTTTTTTTTTTTTTGTTCAAGTCAAAGTTATCTTTTGAAGAACAAATATATATTTTATTAAGAAAAAAAAATCTTTACTGATGCACAGTAAAGCTAATGATTAAAAATAAACGCTAATAGTAATTATGGGCATTTAAGGAGGAGTGCGAGGGGTATTAGTTTTCCCTGGGACGACGCCATTAAACAGCTGTTAATTAAAACGTTTTAAATGTTTTCAAAAATTTCTTTTCTTTCTGTTCAAATTCTGTGTTCAAAATATTAAGCCATTAATCATATTATATACGTAGTTTAATTTTTAACTGCTGTTGAAAAATTTTTATACACATATTTATGCTTTTTTGTGTGGCTGCCACTCAAAACATAAAAAAAAATATTTTATGAATTTTATTTCCATTAACTGTTTAATGACCATTTCATAATGCTTGTAATGTTGTTTTTGTTTCTCAATATTTTCTATAAATTAATTAATAACGGAAAGTGAAAGATGTTGTAATAATTCTACTCTTCCTCCTCTCCTCCTCTTGAGTGTTGTAATACTCGTACTTTATTGCTTTGGGATTTTGTAAGACAAAGGCAGCTTTTTTTTTTTGTTTTCTTTAATTTATAATTTTTATGATAAGCACTTTTGATTTCTTTAGTTATTGGGAAAAAGAGTTTTCTATTAAAGGTTATCATCGAACAGTTGAGCAACTGATATGGGTAGTGGAAATAAAAATATTTGGGTTTGGCTTAACCTTATTTCGGCGGAATTTTCTCTCTTATCTTGAAAAACAAAATGTTTACTTTAGGCTTTAGTTTGTTTAAAAATATTTGTGTTATTGGATAATATTAAATGACTTTGTAAATAAAAAAAAATAAAAAATATTTTGTAAATTTAAAAAGTATGTATGTTAGTTAGTTCAGCTTGTGAAACATGTCCAACTCAATTATTAACAGCCTTATGTACGACAAAAACTTAGCAACAGCTGATACGATACATACAACGAGCAGCCAACTAAAATATCACCTTATCTAAGCAAATTTTTAGCATAGAATTTTTACATAAAACCTTTTAATCAATCTGCTAACTTCTTAAGTACGATCTGGCGACGATCAAACAAACGAGTCAATCATTGCATTGGGAAATATCCCTTGGAATCATTTTGATCTTGGCAAAGCTTCCAGTGGTGTGGATAATAATCTAGTCGTAATATGGCATTAAAAATAAATGGAAGAATTCTAATTGCAATACCAGACACATTCATCAGCATCTTGTTACTAATTCCATCAATACCTGGAACTTTTTTCGGGTTGAGTTCAGTAATTAGTTTCTGTACGTCACGCATCTTAAATTTTAAGGGTCGAGGTAAATCAACAGCATCAGTACATGTGTTTGGGGTAAATACGGATTTTAAATGATTTGCAAACAAGTTACCTTTTCTTAGTATGACTCTTTGCCTAACCTCCGGTAGAAGTGCGCAGAGGTGGTTTAAACTCCAGACATCGAGACTTTCCAGATAGTTTTTAAGAGATGCAGTATTTTCATATGCAAGCAACTATTGAAGTCGTTTAGTGCACTCTATGCTGTTGCCAATCCCTTCTAGCTCTTCTTTTTTTCACATACGAGACGTTGAATATCCCTAGAATATACTCTATTAAACCCAGTCTGCGAATGGGAGGTAGTGGCATGTTCAGCAGCCAGCTTAATATTTTCGTTAAGATTGACAATGTTAGCTTCAACATCATCATGTTTCCTTAGCGCAATGTTTTCCGTGCAATGACTACTAAGATATTTTCTAAACCTCAGCCAATTAACACGATTGATCATCTTTACATATGGGTAAGGTAAAACACTTCTTAGTAACGATAGTGGAAGAGTGATCGGAGGAGAGATCTAAAGAAGTTTCAAGATGAACTAAATCCCTAGAAATATTTTTCATGACGCCAAAATCTATAACATCCGGAATTTTATGTATGTCAGTAGGCCACTAAGTGGGCTTCCCACTCGAATTGACGTCCAATCCCATTTTTAAAATTGTATTCAACAACTCTCTACCTCTAGGTGTAATTAGACGCGAACCCCACAGAACGTATGTTTTGCATTGTAGTCTCCAGTTGCTACGAAAAAAGGTCCAAGCGATTTGTGGAAATTCTCGTTTTGATCAACAGTGATTGAGAATCTGGGAGGGGAGTAAATTCAAGATATAACGAAATTTGTACAAAAATTTTTGACACATATATTAACTGCTTATAGATGTTCTGAGCAAATGTTATCAAGGACATTTGGTTGAGTCTTGACTTAATTAGAATTGCTGATCCACCGCATGCTCTTACTTTCGAGTTCTTTGAATCATATAGATTGTATATTATAAAATTAATATAAAGTAACATTTGTAAAAGGATTGTTTAGAGAATATTTATGTTCAAATATGGAAATTGCATACTGTACAGATAAGTTATTGGTTTGATTTATTTTTTAATTTTACGTCCCTTTTCACAATGTCTGATTAAGAGTTAATCTGAACTTTAACTGACAGTTCTTCATACAAAACTTGCCGTTAAAGTCCCTGTTAGCTTTTAATTGTACATTGTGAAAAGGGCAGTTAGTAAAACAAAATTTAATTAAACAATTTATTAATCGAATAAAATTTTTTTTCAAATAAATTATTTCAAATCTGCGTTTGAACTTACGAATTTCTGTGTAGGACCTGAATTGAACAAATTAATAGTGATTGTGTTTTAAAGTGAGACGTACAAACAAACTTGTCAATCATCATCTATCTGTACGTTGACTTCGCAGCGTTCGTTTGTAAATATGTGGTTATGTTGCATTAGGGTTCTATCCCTTATATGCATTCTACCAGTAATATCTCATTTTGCTTCCTATTTTTCTCCTGATTATTCTACTAATGCTTTCACCTTTTTAAATTTTTAATGCTAAATGAAATACAAAATAAATTTTTCTTCGTCCGTGCATCTAATCATAACTTAAATTACAAGCAAGGGGAAATTTTCTGTGTCAATCCAATGGACACGGTACTCGTAAAATATCAAAAATTTTTGATTTTTATCAATCACTGCCGAGAAAGAATACATTTTGTTATAGAAAAGGGTATTAATCTCTTTCTCATCCTGAAAGATTACGAGTATTTTTTGAATCCTACAAATCCTTATTGTATTGACTGAAACCAAAAATCAAAAAAAAAAAAAAGGAAATTTTGTCGGTTCGTACTGATTTTGACAAAAATTGCAGAGATGTTCGACATGCAATATTTTGTATATGTATCTTTAAAAGCACTTTTTTTTAGCAAAAAAAAAAATTTAAATAATTTTCATACCACCCTCGTACAATTAAATAATATGACAAAGAAAACACTTCAAAAACTTAAAATAACCCAGACCTAAATTTCTTTAGTTTCTAAAAAATATTTAAACAAATTTAAAAAAAATGAACTTGAAATTTTAATTAGAAAAAATAAAATAAAACTAAAAAAATATGAACGCACAAATACATACATACGTACATATACATATACTCATGTATACATATGTATACACATGTATGTACATATGTATATTTGAAACACTTGTATGGGTTGTGTTCGAAATTAGATCCCAACCAAAAAAAAAAAGAATTCAGAAGGTCTAGTCTGCAAAAAGCAACGTGTGTTGTCAACCTACAAAAATTTCAAACGCCAACATTTGATTTAAAATTAATTTCAAATTGTACAGAGAGAGTGCATAATTTTGCAAGTACATACATATGTACATGATTTTTTGGAATTTTTGCTGCTTTTTTTCTATAAGTCTTAACCTTCAATTTGACTTTTTGTTTCTTCTTATTTCTTTAAAAGTCTTTGAATTCACTCGTGTGGGGGTTGAAATGCTAAGAAGTGGTTTTATGTTTCATTTCGTTTTTTTTTTGGTTAGCAATTATTACAAAGTTTTAATTTATATTTTTATTTAATTCTATTTTTTATTAATTTCATGTGTATTTACAGAACGCCCACTTAGAAAACCAATTTAATTGGATAACTATTTTTAAACGTTTTTTTTTGTACAATTTTGTTTATTAAAATTGTTGTAATAAATTATTTCACTTTGCACTTGAAAATGAAATAATTTGTGTTAAAAAAAACAACTCTAGGATCATTTACAAGCTGAAAGGAATTTTCGTTAAAAAGAGATCACGACTCACGATGTCGACAGAAAAAATTCGAGCGACAACTTGTATAGGAAACAACAATAAAATAAGACAATTGTTTTTTTTTATTGCAATTAAACGATCGAACGTTTTTTGTTTGCAAGCCCACGAAGTCGGTTATGTAAGAATACAGAGTTTACACTTTTTTACTCCCATTTCCCAAATATCCAGACTTAAAAATTTTCAATTGTTTAAAATTGAATGAAAAAATGTGTATGGGAATATTCGAAAATCGGCATTCAGCTGTCGAATGGGCTCTGAAGAGAAACGCCAATCAGTGAATGTGTATTAGAGTATCGTCTGCAGCGCCTCTAGTGCTAAGTAGGCGCATTATTTTAAGCTATGCAGCCACTTTTTGCTTATTTTACTTCGCCGACGATTCATTGGTGCAAATATCGATGAAGGAATACGATGTGATACGCAAAGGCATAGACACTAATAAACATTAGAAAACCTATAATGTTGATGTGATTTGGTCTGGTCAGGGATCGAATTCGGCCTCTCGAAGACCGTCATTTAATTTGTAGTCAATGATCGAACAACTACTTCAGCCAACAGCATTTTTTTAATTTTAATATAAAAGAAATGAGAACTCTTCCATTAATTATTATTAGGAATGTTTGCACTACACAAAAACTAATGTGCTTTTTTATGATATTTAGAAGTTACTTATATTAATTATTGAGAATTCAAAAGCATACCTTTAAGACAGACTTGCTAATATTTTGAAAGCGATCAAAATGGCGTTTCTTAAAAGTGACTTCTTCTTTTTTTGCGGCGCAATTATTGTTTTATTCTTCTTAATATTTTAACTGGTCGTTTATAAACGTTTTAAATGATAATCGTATTTGTATTAATTTCATGTTGTTAATTACTCCATGTGTATATGTATATGTAAGTGTGTATAGTTAGGCCTCGATTATTTGTAATGGTCAATTGCTCCTATTTCTCGGTTAATAGAGTAAAAGTTTTTACTCATTTTAACCGACTTAAAATAAAAAGGAGGAGGTTATCAATTCGTCAGAACTTTTTTTTACATTGTATTACATATGTAACTGTATACATTTTAAACCGATTGTATTTTTTTTTTTTTTTTGAGAGCGTATAGCTTTCATTTGATCCTATTGTAAAAAAAGTATTTGTAAACAGTTGCTTGCTTGCAATCCCGGATCACGGTTGATCGATGCAAAAATAAAATAAATCGATGGACAAAAAGATAACCGGATAACCGATGTTGCCGGATAATCGAGGCCTCACTGTATGCATATATATTATTTTAAAATTAACTAGTTTGCTAACTATCAGCAACGCCTATTTTTGTCTTTTGCTAAAACTGCATTCCACTTAGGTTTCCGTTAAATTTTTTTATTTCTTCTTAAAACCAAGGTTATTTGTTTGTCTCTTAATAAGTCAATGACAATGTCATGATATTTATTTTGTTATATTTAAATTTTGCTGAAATTTTAAACCTTTTTTTTTTATTAAGTACAACATTTTAGATTTGAGAATTGCAAAAATAAAATTCCAATTTATAAGGGTAATAGATATTTATTTATGTGTGATATTTTAAAAATTTTTATTTTTATTTTAAAAGGCAAATAAATAAAAAATGTAAACAAATAACATGATAGAAGTGTAGCCATACTTTGAATAGGAAATTAAAAATAAAGTGGAAAATTATGTGCGTAATAAATTTTCTATATTCATATATACAATTTACTGGAATTTCGTGTATAATAATATTTTGCAAAAGCTATGGCAACTGTCTCGTAGTGGAAGAATTCAATTTTCTATGTACAATCCGCTTCGAAGGACCATAATTTTGTCTTTCAAGATTTGTCCAACATTTTCTTCGAAACTTAAACAATTTATGAAGCTGGAGGATTGTCAAAAATTTTCCAACACTAAGATGAGGATATGCAGCCCTTTAGATTACACTGTGCGATAAAAATTAATTAAGTTAAAATACCTGGGATGTGTTACTATTTTTCTGGTAGGTATTGTTGAGCATAAAAACAATCTGTTTTTGAAATTTTCAAAACACACCGTATGCACATATCAACCTCTAACTAAGTTGAATATCAACCGATTTTAAATTCAGAGACGTATTAAAAAAGAAGAGACCTTTCCAACAATTTATATTTTATTTCAGTAAATTTCAGATAGTGGATATTTTTTAACAAATCTATTTTTTTTTCGTTCTTCCACAGTATTTTTGTACAGGAGCCATACTATTTATAACTTTATATATAAAACTTAATTCATTACGATTAAATCATATGTTTGTGTTAAAAAAACCATCAGAAATTGACTGAGTAATTAAATATTTTATTAGAAGACGTTTTCTTAAAAAATTACCTGCATTATGTGTTTCCTGTAGGAGGTAGGACGTGATTTTCGTAACAAAAATAATAAAAACTATTACAGCTATAAATTTATTTTTGTTTTGATCACTTTGTACAGAGTACGAAAATAAACGAAACAAAATGTTTGATATTCTGCCTTATTGTGGTTGGCGTATTTCAAATACGAATACTACTGTTTGGTAATAGATTAAAGTAGACTTCAACAGTTTTTCTTTAATCTATTTATTACCAAACAGTCGTAGTCGTATTTGAAATACGCCAACCACGATAATGCACATTGTTTTCTTTCGCTCTTTGAAATGATTGAAGCAAAAACAATGAGAACGATTGCTCAATTTGTTCTTGCATTGTTTTTGCACATGAGCACAAACCAAACATTAATTTATCGTCGTATGCAGCTAGAAAAGAAAGCAATGGGAACTAAATGAAAACGTTTTAAAATATCTGCGGCGAATTTGACATCATTATGTAATATAATTTTATTGCATTGTTATTGAAAACAAGAAATTTGTTTTATGTATGTACATATTTAAAGAGCATAGCTCTAACCGGGTGTCCTAAGACACCTCTTCTTTTTTATGCGTTTTCAAGGTATTTAAGGTACCCGAATAATGAAAGGTACAATTTAACAATCATAGATCAATGAAAAATTAGTAAAAAAAATTGGTACAGAAGTGCTCGCCAAACTTTTTTCCTTGAGATACACATTTCCCACACATTTTCAAAATTATCTCACAAAAATCAGCCCAATTAAAAATTAAAACAATGAAACTACTACTTCAGTCAGTTGAACAATTGCGTTTACTATTTTTCTTTCTTTTCGAAAATATTAAAAAGTGCAGTTATCTGATTTTGTACTTCAGCTAACGATATGTATGCATATTTCTAAAAAAAAAAAAAAAAAAAAATATTGAAAATTCCTTGCCATATCTGGTTTCTTTGCAAACCATTTTAAATATTTGCACAATTTATTCATATAAAAATTAACACATAAATAAATCTTTTAGCAAATCATCATCAGTACTGTCTTCTAATTTTTGTTTTAAATAAATTTTGCAAATAAAAGTGATGTTAAGTGACTTTAATAGACCGCGGGGATACCCGTTATGATAAATTGATGTTATGCCACCACTCTTATGTAACGTTGTTGTTCCCCAGACAGATCTGCTCAAATCACACATTTCTGCAGAATTCAAATCATCTTTCGATTCCCAAGAAATTCCATAGAAAATAATATTTGTCATTTATTACTTGGCGCTAAAGCGTCACAGACAACGAAACGATAATTAAATCAATGAATATCGCTGTCAGTTAGCCAAAGGGGTGAAGAGTGAAATCATAACTTGTTAGACACTACTGAAACAGGTGTCGACTAGTAGTGCTTGATGTGGATGTTGTTAAAAGAGCAGGGGGAATTTTATTTGTTGTTGTATTTAATAATTTAGCCAATTTATTTATTTAACACACAAAGATAGCGGTTTTGTTTTTGTTTGCTTTTTGTTTTAACGTTTTTGTTGCTTTTCTGCTGAAAAAGTTGTTACGCCGAAAATAATATATATGTGTGTGTATGTGTGTTTTGTTTTTTATCCATAAAGGTAAAATATTAATCAGGCCGTAAAATTTAATAACTGTCGTTTATCGTGACAGTGAAATGTTTTTATTGTGATTTTAGCGAGAAAGTAAATGAATAAAGAATATATGTATATAGTATATGTATGTATAAGAGAAATTTAATAATGATTTGTTTCAGAAAAATTTGATAAAGGAAATCGCGGAAATTAAAAAATATATTTGTTTTTGATGTGTAAACATCTATACGCTAGGGGCAGGGTTACCGTTAGGAATTTTTGAAAAGTCGCACAAAAAAGTCGTTTGAGAAAATAAAAGTTGCACATCTTTTTTAACTGTAAAACAACAAAAAATAAGTTGAAACAATGCATATAACATATACAGTTCCATTATTTGTGCTTCTATACATGTTTTTATGTATACTGAAAAAATTTACTTATGTAAGTTTAATAAATTTGGCTGTCGTATGCTGCCGAGGTATCATATTCATTAAAAATAAGCTAAAAAAGTTAAACTTAAGATATTTTTTACAAGCATTTTCAAATAAAGCCCCGTGAACTTTTTACTTTGATTCTATTCGTTTGATCTTGGCGCCATATTAGACTTGGGCCGAACTCGTTCACTAGTTCATTTTTGCCACAAACCAATGATCAAACCATTTAAATTACATCCCATATATTTATTTATTTATTATTTATTTTTACAGTCATATATTTTGGGTGAATGTATGTGTACTTCAATAATATTAGGCCTAATTACGAGTGTCAAATTTTGATTACGACAACGACGATTTTGTACTAGATTAAAGAAAAAAATTTGTAATGTTCTTTCTTAACATAAATATTAATTTTTTGAAATTTCATTTTTGTATATAAAAATTAAGTCATCAAAATATATCCAGTCTTCTATATCTTTGTCTATTAAATTTGAGGCTGTCAGCATTGAGTTGCATGTTTTACTTTTAATTTTTTAGCTAATTTATTATTAAGCAAAGCTAATTTCAAAATGTTTACATATTCGTGTACACCTGCATACATTTTACGACAACTTTTTTCATTGACTCGGCGGGTAAAAATAATTTTGTAAAATAAGCACTCCAAAAAACACAATTTTTATTTATTTAAAAAATTTTTTTTGCTAAAACTATTTAAAACTTCTACTTCTACCAGGGTAACCCTGGCTAGGGTGTAAAATTCTTTTTCACAATACAATCACAAATTTTGCTGAGATTCACACCGCGTTGTCAAATCGGTGTGAGCTACATATGTATGAGTGTATTAGTGTTTGAAAGAAGCAATACAAACTTATTTAAAATATTGTAAATACATACGAATTTGCTGGTTTTTGTTTGTTTTATTTAACTTGATAATTGCTTTATTAGGGTTCCGTACACCAAAGGTGAAAATGAACCAACCGGAAGAGCTACGGACCTGAAATTTGGACACAGTGTGTAGACATTTGGCCACTACAGCAACAAATACATGAGAGTTAAAAATTAAAGTGTGTTCCAAAACGAGCAACAAAAAATGTTAAAATCCCATGTAATATACAATTGTATGTATACATATATACACTTGAAAGACTACAACAATTAACACTAAATTTAAAAAATTTAAATCAATGGGTGTTCCATCAGTTAATGCAATTTTGACAACTTGCTGTATCTTTTAAACCGTATGAGCAAAACTCTTGAAATTTTCAAAAACGGTGAAACTAAAAAATCAAAAAAATATAAAATCGCCAAATCTAAAAAAATCGCCAAAAACAAAAAAAAATGGCCAAAACGAAAAAAGCACCAAATTAAAAAAAATTTATAGGACTAAAATAAATTGCGAACCGGAAAAATCGCCAAAATGAAAAAACACTTAAACAAAAAATCGCCAAAATGAAAAAATCGCTTTAAAAAACCTAAAAAACAGAAAAAATCGCCAAAATGAAAAAAAATCGCCAAAATGAAAAAAATCACCAAAATGAAAAAAACCCCAAAAACAGAAAAAAATCGCTAAAATGAAAAAAATCGCCAAAATGAAAAAAAAATTGCGAAAATTAAAAGAACCCAAAAAGAGAAAAAAAACGCCAAAACGAGAAAAAAGCGATAAAACTGAAAAAATCGTTTTAACTGAAAAAACTTAAAAAAGGAAGAAAGCTAAATCAAAAAAATGCTCAAAACCGAATGTGCGCGAGTCAAAGTCGCACTTTACTGAATTTATTTTAATTGCAATGCGTACACAACAACAAGAACAGCAACAACTAAACGATGAACAACAGGAATTAAAAATTAAAAAGTAAAAGTAAAGGCATTTACCATAAATGAGCTGCAGTGCTACCACTAAAGTTTCAGTAAAAACAATAAAAAATGTTTAACAAGGTGAATTTTTACTGATTACTAAAATTTTTTTCTACAATTTTTATAAATTGCCTAAATGATATATGATGAGGTGCATTGAATTTTCAGCAATCAGTAATGCCCGTATTCATAATGAAATTCTACCAAGTTGCTAAATGTTTTTCATACAAAAGTTTCAAAATTTGAATGAAAAAACTTTGCCACTTGCTACAATTTTATCATGATTACGGCCCTACGATTTTACTGGTAATGCAAGTTAAATTTCATTAGCAGTAAAAATTTACTGAATTTTTTTAGTAATCAGTAAATTTACTGTTTACTGCAATTTTGAATGCAGTACATATATTTACATATACTGCAGTGTGCCCATTTACTAACAAAATAAGCTTAATAAAACAAACAAAAACCAACAAATTCATATGTATTTACAATATTGAAAGTTTTGATACTTTTAATCAATTAATTTAAAATAACAAAAATTAAAAATTTTAAAAACCCCCGACTTTTTTCAGAAAAGATGTTATTTATATCTTCTAAACGGCTGGACCGATTTTTTTCAAACATAGCTAAGAACCCTCTCGATCAAGTCATCTTTCATACAGAAAAAACTAAATGAAAATCGGTCCAGCCGTTTGGCCTGTACGTGGACACAGACAGACACACAGATACACAGATACACAGACACACAGACACACACTACAAACTTATAACACCCCTTTTTTAGTCGGGGGTTAAAAATATACTAAAAGCATAAGTACTTCCAACTTAAAAAAAAATTTCATTGCTAGATGTTTACACATCGCCTCTGTGATCGGACTCACATTGCTTTTTTTATTACACCTTCAGTAATGATACTCGTATTGTGCAGCAGAAAAAGATGTTTGAATGTTTTGTAAGGACTACATACTGAAATGTGTAATCTTTCATAAATATTATTTGATAAAGCTTCGCTAGAACAAGGCAATATTTAATTTAAATGCAATGGTTATAATGAAGCTTTTGATATGGTTGTTATCGTTTTTAATTCAAATACATACCTTCTGGAGTTTCATTGTTAATTTTTATATGCGGAAGTTGGCTTTTATACACTAATAACACTGTGTGTAATTTCTTAACCATAACCATTTATGGACACCACTACGTGATAAGAGACCAAACAAAAAATACCCGTGTCTCCTAGTTTTTCTCCAAGTCATGCACTTTTTTTATATGAACCCCCAAAGCTTTGGGGCCTCGGTGTAATTTTTGCATTTTTTCAGGCTCATATCTTGCAAAACGTTCGAAATTTTGATATACTCTCTGAGGCAAAGTTGTAGCTCTTGTCGTAAATAACAAAAATTGTTAACATATAAAATCAAAGAAACTTCATCTTCAAGATCAAAATCACAAAAAATTCAAAAAATTCTATTTTTTTAACCTTTTTTCCCCTGTTCAGGTCCATAGGTAGCAAACCGTTCAAAACTCAAGGAAACAATCTGCTACGAAAATGTACCTAAGATCTCAATAAACAACTTTCTAGATTATATAAACTTCCTAGGAATGATTCTTAGGTAAGCGCAAAAGTGAAAAATTTCCCGAAAATTTTTTAATTTCATTTGTTTGGAAAAACCAGCTACGTCCAAAAACACAAATGTGCTCTGATATTTGCATTTGAGGTAAACAGCATTGAAAGCTCTCAAATTGGTTCTTGTTTCCTTGCAAAGTAAGAGCAGGCATTGATGTCGCCAAGATCTAATTGGCACCTGTGTTCTCATCGGTGTTAAAGCACAAAAGCTCTTTTGTAAAAGTTTGCATCTTGTGCTTATGACATGGACTTAGCTCATTTAAACGAACACTTTGGACTTTTTTTGGTCAATAAGGTAGCGAGTTTTGGCATGAAACACTGTTTTTTTTATAAAAAAATCCTTTTATTTTTTAACGTCGTCTTCTTTAAGTTCTATACACCTTCTTCAAAGTTTCCCTAATTTGTTAGCCCTTACAAACAAATAAAACTTGTCGAGGTTATCAAAAAAGATTCAGACTAACTCCGGAGTACAGGGTAGATGAAGCAGCAATTCGTAGCGCAATCCATGGACTTTTGCCGTGTAAACTGCACATGTATGCACGTATGTATTGGCCAACTGCGGTCATTAAATCGACTCGATTAGTTGGCATAATATGCGTCATTAATTTGGTTTCCCCTTTTTTAAAGTTTATACCGCGTGCATCCATAAAAAAAGTCGCCATGACTTTATTGGCCGACAAACTCACCTCGGCCTTCTGTGGCGCCGATTCAACCCAAGAAACCAACTGTTTCGACTGCTGTTTAATTTGTGGTGAATTGTGGTGAGTCCACGCTTCGTATCCGTTTGTAAATAGGCGCGAAACCTGGTCCATATTAAGGTTGATGCATTAAACACATTCAACACAGCAGGCCACACGAACACACAATTTCAAATGCCGCTAGCAGCATTTGTCGCCTCGTAGACGGCTACTTAATTATTTTGGAGACGGCAGCAGCACCAGATGGTACCTGATATTCAAGTACAAATACATAGTTCAGTATTGCCAATTTCACATATTTTGCATTTATAAAAATTGAGTAATTAATTTTTTAAAATGTATTCTTTATAACGGGTGTTTTTTTAGAGGTACAGAACTTTGAATTGAAATAAAACACAAGAAAATCGTTTTAATGTCCATCAATTTGGCTTTATTGGAAGGATAATTTTATGCCATTAATGCGCGGCTGGCTCGAATAAAGCCAATTCTACAGGTCCAATTTTCAACCACTTTTTCGAGCATATGGGGCCGTATGTTGGCAATAACGCCACGAATGTTGGCTTCCAAGTCCCCTAACGTTTCTGGTTTATTGGCGTAGACGAGCGACTTCACATATCCCCAAAGAAAATAATCCAATGGTGTCAAATCACACGATCTTGGTGGCCAATTGACAGGTCCATTCCGCGAAATTATGCGCTCATCGAATGTTTCCTTCAATAAATCGATTGTGACGTGCGCTGTGTGGCATGTAGTGCCGTCTTGTTGGAACCACAACTCATCCACATTCATGCCATCCAATTCGGGAACAAAATAGTCGGTTATCATGGCTCTATACCGTGCACGGTGGCGAATCGATTCATTCGGGTCCTCTTCAACACTTTGCTCTACAGCGGCAATTGTTTCTTCGGTGCGCACTGTTCGACGTCTCTGCGGATGCGTATTATCACATAGAGTAAACGTAGTGCGAAAACGATCCATGGTTAACCGAATTAATTGCTCTGATGGACGATTATGTCGACCATAAAATGGACGGAGCTTGCGGTAAACTTCGCGAACTGAACCATTATTTTCGAAATAAATTTGCACGATTTGCAAGCGTTGTTCTTTTGTCAACCTGTTCATGATGAAATGGCAAACCAAACTAAATATTAATCACTTGACAGCTGACAAAATGGCCGCCAGTTAAAAAAGTGATGCCAACTTAAAGTTCTATACCTCAATAAAAAACACCCTTTATTAATTTATTCTTTACATTAATTTTTGAATATTGTTTCTGTTAAATAATATAAAATAATTGCACAAAATCATTTATTCAACATTTTGTATTATACTGGCAACACTGAATTTTCTCATTGTAGCCAAAGAAATAGAAATTAGTTTAATTGGACTACAACGACAAAATCAGCATAGACAACAACCTGTTGCCCTGTTGCCTGGCTGTCTTCAAAAGAATCATTCTCATATAAACATGTGTATTCTATCCTTGACATTTGGTAGTCGGTAGCTTGATGTGGTGAATGTGTTTAATGCATGATGCGAAGTTGTCACACGTTTTTCGTTTTTGGTCGGTTGTGAGCAAACGCGACATCCATCTTGCGAAAAGCTTTCTCTTATCCAAGTGGTAATTAAAAACTGAAAGCACTGAGCCGTGTGAGATGAGCATGGCTTCCATAATCTCCCGCACTTTCAATCTCCAATCGGCAAACCCCAAACAGGGTGTAGAGAACTCAACTGAGCGTATAAAACGTCATTAGGTATCTTAACCAGGGTTACCGTTGATCCGACTAAAGTCGCAATTTGACCCTTTTTTTAGAGGTGTGCGACTTTTGTGAGACTCTTTTTTATCACCGACTTTTGCAACTTTTTTAATTTTGTTGGAACTTTTTACCCTTTTTTATAAAGATTCTCACAGAAAACATTTACCCCCATATCCATAAAAAAATTAAATGAATTTGAAATTCATTTTAGGAAAATTTTGTATGGAAAATTTGAAATAAAATACATTTCAAATTCGTTCCAAAGCTTATGAATATGGGGGTTAAATTGCAGTAAATTAAAAATTTCCTTATTATTTTTATCAAAAAAAAAATCTTCAAAATTTAAAAGCAATTTACAGATTATTGTTATTTATTGCAACTTTGTCACGTGTACAATGTATTTAAGAAATTTTTCGCAAATTTTCAGTAGAAATTTCAAAGAATAGTTTTAGGAAAAAAAATTTAAATAAATAAAAATTGTGGGGTTTGAAAAGCTGTGTTATGAAATATGCATTGCTTCAACTTACTTTTTTGTTGTGTTATGCTTTTTATTAATAAAAAGGCGGTAAAAAGATGTGCAACTTTTATTTTCTCAAACGACTTTTTTGAGCGACTTTATTTTTATAAAACGACCTTTTGTGCGACTTTTCAAAATTTCTTAACGGTAACCCTGATCTTAACATTGAAGTTGATGGCCAAGAGTTTCCATAGTATATATCAAGTTTAACCTTTGTTTCAGTGATGGTTTTCTCCCTCAAAAAATAATGCTTAATGAGCACAAGGAATTAACTTTTTCTATTTTTTTTCCTCAAATCAGGTGGTAGTCTGTTATCAATGCCTGTCAAAAACAAACTAAATGACACAAGCTGTTCAAATTTGAATAGTTGCGTTGCCAATTGATAACGCAACTGATGTTCGGCTGCCAACCATAATCCCGCCATTCCTTACATATGTATGTAATTAGGTGGTATTTCCAGGCTTGAAGCTACTGTTTGTAATCACTTCCTTTCCTCTTTATTGTAGAGTTTTTGGCAGGAATCAAAGCCACCACCAGCATACTGAACAACTTTTAACCAATAAAATACTTACAAGATTTAAGTCTGGGATCAAATTACAGCATTCGATGTCGAACGAAATTTAAAAATATTTTCAAATAAACTCTATTGGAATATTTTGAAATTTCGTTCGATATTTAGTGCGGTAATTTGCCTCCTGCTCTGAGTGCGATCAAAATGTATGGTCATACTTCCGGGCATAACATATCTTTTAATTTTGTCAACTACAGTGGAAAATGTTAAAATAGGTTTTAAGAACTATACATTACAACTTTACAAACATTATACTAATCAAATATATATTTGTTATCTAGTACACATACATACATATATGGAAAATCTTATTATTATAAAAATCAATTATGTTTGTTAAAAGACTTCATACGTTTCATTAGCTGATTATGACCCACATCTGCTGATATTTTATTTAAAATAATAATCTTATTACTAATTTTTTCCTATATTAAAAAAACACACGAATACCATATGAATAATAGCATTTTTATTGTATTTGTTTTTTATTTTTTATTAATTTCTTAATGCAAAAAAAAAACTACCGCGTATATTTGTATTTTCATGTATTTCCATGATTAATTTTTATGAGCTTTTTCGATGATTTTGTGATAATAATTTCTTTAAATTGTTTTCTGTCCAATTTCTTAAGCTAAAAATCAAAAATTAATTATTTAAATTTCTTTTAAGTCTAAAATTGTTAAAAAAAAATTTTTAAATTATAAAATTGTGGTTAGTGGCGATATCTCTTTAAAGAGAAAACACAAGAGTTTGAAAAAAAAACTGGGGGCGTTTCTGTAACAAAAAAAAAAAAAAAAAAAAATATTAAATTGCAAAAAAAACAAGAAATTATCTAAAATAAAATAATTCTTACTGTTAGCCTATAAAAAAAGTAACAAAGAATATAAAGTAATTTGAGACATTTGGCTACCATTCCCCTTTATATACATATCGCACCATAAATCATAAACAGTTACAACTCAAAAAATTTCAGATGCTGAGTAGTGGCAAACAATTGTTGATGCTGTACAAAATACGCAAGTATGTATCTTCAAGAAGACTTTATTGCAAAAAAACTAGTTACCTTCGTTGGAGTATTGTTCAGGTAGCTGATTTATAAAAAATCAAAACCACTTTGATCATTATGAGTTGTGACTGTTTATGATTTAGTGTGCGATATGTATAAAATTATATCTAAGTATGTATATTGATGAGAAGAAGCTTTTAACTTGAAGATATTGAATTGATATAATAAATGGAATATTCGCAAGTATAATAACTCTTGAAATCATAATTTAATAAGTGATTTTCCTGTAACGATAATAAAACGACAATTTATTCAAGCTATGGATGAATTAATATAATCAGCCAATTCTAAATATGACCCGGGAAATAATTCCCACGGAATTAATTTTTTTTTTCTAAAATAAAATCCACCTAAAAATTAAAATTTGAGGACTTCGAATTTTCGAGCTCTCGGGGAGCTGTTATTTAGAATAAGGCTGAATACGCATAGCATACCTTATACATACATAATGGTCCTTCGAACCGTTATTCTATTTGGTTTTTTTTTCTCTAGATAAAGAAGAAAATTTCTTTAAACTGAGAACAAATTTGATTAGTCAATTAGTTTGAATAATTTTTGAATGTTTATTTTGACATTTATGTTGGTCCAACCAATTCGTTCATGTAATAACCCTGCAGGAAATTGAACTGACGCAAAACTAGTCACGTGGCCGGTGCCCAAGTGATAGGGACTATTCCGAGTTCTAACACTTCCTATGAAGCGGACCAGTCACTTACATGGGAATGGCCTAGGATGGGGTTAATTGATACTTTTTATGCACCTTGTGACTTGTCACTGAACTATCCCATAGGGTCCTATTCGGTGTAGAATAATATAAATTATATATAAATGTCATTCCGACATTTAACTTTAACAATGAAAGCTTATAACATTTTTTATTGTTACAAATGCAATTATAATTTATTTTTAAGCAGAACATTTTTTGAGATTCGAACCGACAACATCGCGCATGACCGGCTTGCACTGCACTACCCACTCAACCACAGAGCCACTCATGTTTCAAAAGTATAAATACCAGTCAAGCTTAGGTTAATATCTCAGTATAGTTACGGGACTGGTGCCAGAGTCACATTGGAGGGAGCAATTAACATTATATTTACACTACTTGATAGGTCCATGTATTCAACCACATCTTACATGTTCAGTGCCGTTTACTACAATATTGCACCGAGTCCAAATTAAATCGGCTCAAGATCAAGATGACGATACATCACAAAAATTGTGAATATTTAACCATTTACACGAAATGTCTTTTTTCACCATACACTTCTCCGTACTTTTTATTACACTCGCATTTTCTCAAGTCAAGATCAATTGTCACCAAAATTTTCTGCAGGGAAGTTTGTGAAAAATGCGTGCTTGTCGATCCTGCTTTTCTTTGAAAACAGGAGCAGTATAATATCTTACGAAATATCATCAAGCACGCAGTGTAATAACCAGTTAAGGTCGGTTGAGTTAGGTTGAAAAGAAGGGCAATCCATTGCGTTTTACATTTATGCTTTCATTGTACACAGAGAAAACAAATTAGTTGTGGCAACCGAATTTGTTGCCAATTGAATTTTGGCGGTTGCAGCAACTATTATAGAATTCTGCTATAGCGACTGAAATTTTCTTGTGGTACCACTATATTTTAATTATAACCCTCAACCCAATAGTTGCAGCAACAGAAAAAATTGGTTGACAGTATGGAATTTGAAATAAATGTTATTCTTGCTACCGAAAATTTGCTTAATATAATTAAAACAATATCATAATTGGTACCTGTAAAAGAAAAATTGTGCTTCCTTGCTGAAATAAAAATACACAATTTAAGAAATTTATTATTTGACATATTGTCATAAGTTTATTTTAATTGAAATTTATTTCCTAATGGTGAAGCATGTCTATATACATTTCTTCAACCACACATTTTGAAAAGCCACAAACCTGTTATCTTATGCTCAGACTTTCAAAAACCATTTGAGAATTCACAAATCATAATATCTTTGAAAGTCACAAAAGTAAATTTTTTAATTTGCTGCTATAAACTTTGATAGTAAACTCAACCTCTAGTTAGTTGTAGCAACTGATTGAAAGTTTTTATTTTAATTTTATTATAGAACTACAATTTTTTAGTTGCTAATATTAAAAGTTGGTAGTAAAATCTAATTCGTAATATTTTATTCGGTTGGGTTAACCAATCAGTTAATTAGTCATGACAAAAGCATACGCTCGGTTGATGCAATCAATTTAAGTATTGTTACAATCATATACTTGTTACAATTATGCCCTTATGGCAATGAACATGGATTGTGTTTTGGATTAACAGAAAATTGATAGCGTGAACTGAAATATAGTTAATGCAAAAGTTTTCCAACCAATCTTTTTTCTGGGTGTATGTTGTTAGCGCTCAAGAAAAGGTTTGGGGCGAGGATGTTCCAATAAAGAACGCTGAAACCTATCAAGCTTGATCAGGTTAAGAACCTGAGAGAACCAAGCGATTCTTTAGCTCGGTATGCCGTGATATTTTTATTATTTTGTTAACTAATTTCCGAAGTATTGGTCCTTTTAAGCTCAGCACTCCTTCTGTTTTTTCACTATTTGGGTTTCCCCAGAGAATTTCGGTCTCTCTTCCAACAGCAGAGCTCTGTCAATCTGTGATGCTTTGTTCTATATCCCATTGTTCCAGTACGTTTTGAGTTTTTGAAAAGCTGTGGCGTTTTCTAGTGTGATGTTGAATCAGTAATGATCTTATCCTCTTAGTTATCAGCGATGCCCTGATGTTATGGAATCGTTATTATCTTGGTGTCTCCACAATACATGTATGAGTTTAACTTATGTTTTGCATTGAAGAACGTTCCGAGATTGAAATTTAAGATTTTTTAAGGCTGCGGTAACTCTTATATTATCATTAGATATATGGATTGGTAGTCTGTTGTCGGTGTGTTTATCCACAATAGCCGTCCGCAATAAAGTCTGTATTATGACCCGGACGTCCAAAGAATTTGCGTATATTACGGCTCATGTGGTAAAATCTGATACCAGGACGGTTTCTAATTTTTTAGAAGGGTTTCGCGATCGAGCGCCTTAATTTATGTGGTTGGTCCTTTTTGTGCCACAGATACTGATATTGCATTGTCATATTAAAGAAATTTTATTTTAAAGATTCTTAACATGTCCTCACACTAACGATGCATACATTGTGATTGGTCGTACCACACTCGTGTAAAGCCAGTGTGTCATCTTGGGAGGGATTTATTTAAAATTTTGACTTAATTGCTCTTCTGCAAAAGATCTAAACTGTTGTAGTTCTTATAACTCTACTTACTATATAATCTTAAAGGTAAACAAGCTGGGAACAAAAATTATAATGAAGTATTTCACATATCGTCACCTTTTTTTTACTTTTCTAGAGGAGCAGAAATAACCTCACAAATTTAAAACTATTTATTTGTTAGGTGGCAAATTGAATAATGAATAAAACTGGTATTTTTGTTCGCTGTTTTAACTAACTGACCTAACTAACAAATTAAAAATTTAACAGGAGAGCAGTTTTTATGGTTGTTTTATACATTCATTCTAATGAGTGCGTCAGAAATCTTTGTACTTATATAGGCACAAAAGTAATGTTCACAGTCATGAAAATTGTAGACAATGTGTATTATGACTTATAAAGTGTAGTAGAGGACTTAACTCATTTAAAAAAAAAAAAATGTCAGTTAGTTAAAACAGCGACGATATGTGAGTAAAACTTTAGGAAAACATGTATTTTGGTTAATCACACACATCATAATCACTCGAAAATTCCATTTTGAATTTTTTGGTGACGATATGTAATGAATTCAAAGCAAAAACCTAATTTTATGGGAAATAGTGTAATATAATTTAGTGTGGTATGAACTTTTCAGCGCTGTGAACTGCAACAAAACAGATCTACTTGCAATAATGTAGCACTGTTAACTACAGTCTGGCTCGAAGGACCATAAACATCTTCAATATGTATTTTTTGTTCGAGGCGATGATTTTGTTGCAACTCTTAGGGCCATTTTCACGACTTACATTTAGCTAAAGGTAAGATTTTGTCTGCCCGATAAATGGCTTTGCATTATAATACCTTCATTTAATATTTTTTTATCCATTAAATATTATTATTATTGATAATAATACCAATAAAAAATAATGTTTTAATAATTCAAAAATATTTATCGGGTAGACAAAATCCTACCTTTAGCTAAAGGTAAGTTGTGAAAATAGCCTTTAATCTTAATCTTAACAACAAACTGACACAAAATTATCATACATGGATAAATTGAACTAAGTGTGAAAGAGTTTCTCCATACAATCTGACATGAAAAATAAGGCTCATAATGTACTCGCAGTTTTAACCAACTATTGAATACTAGCGTGATCTCTAATATAAAATTGTATCAAAAAACTGGTTAAGACCATGTTAAATTTTGCCACTTATGTTAACTTAATGCCAGTTTTTCGTTATGTATAAAGCTGATAATTTTTAGAGGTACATACATTTATTAAGTTTTATTAAACACACGCTCTGGTGCTTGGCATTATCTAGAATCAAACATTAATTTGAACACACGCTTGTAGAGGTTTTGCTTGATTTTAAAAACTATTTTAATTTCTAAGTAAGAAAAACTTGTTTTTTATGAATATGAATACATACATATTATTAAACAAAAAATTTGCATTCCAAAACAGTTTTCAGCTTTATTTTAAACATGAAAAGTTGTTCTTTACTCTTATCTCTTTTATCAGAGTATTTACATAATAAAGTTTTGATATGTTAAGCAAAATATTGTTGTTGATGCAAAAGGTTTCTTTAGAAATTTCTCAAATAATTTTTAAAAATTTTCCTATAATATAGTTTCTTTCAATATATTTTCAACTTACCTTTTAAAAATTTCTTCAAAACTTTGTTAAAGTCCTTTGTGTATATGTGTGTGTTAAAATTGTTCAATTTGTTAATCCTTTAAAGCATTAATTCGCCTTTTTAATGTTTGTAACTCCTGGAAACCTTTTATTTCCTTTATTTAATGTAAATAAATTTTTAACGTTTACCAACACTAGCTAATAAAAAACTTAAAGCAACTTCACTGTGTTTTTATGCTTCTATCTCTCTCTCTCTCTCTCTCTTTTCGTTTTCAATCCAAAGGATGCTGGTAAAGATAAGTTTTGTTGTTGCTGCAGTTGAATTATATCTGTAAGATATTTGTTTTTCTTGTTTTTTATGCTCAGCATAAAAAACTAAATATTCCTTTAATGGTTCTCTCAAACTGTCTTTACTCTTTTTGTTGTTCCATGCGAGTTGGATTTGTAATACAGACTCTTTGCACCGAGGAGCAGGGAAGAAAAGCAACACAACTGGAGTCCAAGTATGGTGTGTATGTGTTTTAGGTATGTGTGTGTACCTGGAAGGTGTAATTTTATTTATGTGTATATATTACTCGTATCTACAACAATAATAAAATTTAGTTTTTTGTTGCTGAATATTTCAGACGACAAAACAAAGATAAATAAATTCTGTCTTTTTAAATTTCTGGTATAAAATTAGTTTCTTATATTTTTTTATTATTGTTAAACAAATTCTAAACACTTCATTAAAATTCTTTTATTTATTTGTGTATTAGTTTTTTTTAAACATTTATTTATTTATTTTGTTCTCACTTTTTTCAGTTAAAAATTTATCACAACAATATGCATGTATTTAATTTAATTTTCCATTTCATTTAAAAAGAAATAAATATTTAATTTTATTTTTGTTGCCTTTGTTTCATTAGCTATCAAAAACAAGTTATAAACAGCTCTTTTACAACTTTTTTGCTGTTTTTTATATGCTTTTTTCAAACATCTTTGTTTTACTTCTCGAAAAGCACTCACACACACAAGTTAAAAAAAAAGAATTATGAATTTTTTTTCTAATTGTTATTTATTACAAAGAAAAACAATAATTGTGAAAATAATCTCAAGCTTATTGAAAAGTACTTAAATTAAAAACAACCGCACAGTCGCGTTTAACGTCCGGAACTGAAGACAAGAAATTTACGCCAACGAAAGCATACTCAAGCAAGCCAGCAAGCACAATGAAGCAGCACTAACACAACTTAATCGTACAGAGTAAACAAAAAAATAAAATGTAAATGTTAAGTTGTTTATTTCGCTGTTAAATAACATAACTGCATAGAAAAAGTTAAAAACACATTTAAGCGCACGCAACAAAACAAGTAGTAACAGTTGGCAGACAATAAAAAATAACAACAAACGCCAACAAAAACCCCACACACCAGGTTTAACATTTGAAACAAAGAACATGTAGAAAATAATGTTAAGCTCATATGTACATTTAACATTTTACACTCTCTTGAAATGTCACTCTGTTCTCCATAAATAAGTGTTGTCAGATTTGGGGGGATTACCCCAAATTGGGGCTTTTTTTTATCAAGTGGGGATGTAAAATTTGTTTTGGGTACCAGGCATTTTGTTGGGAATATTTTTAAAATTTTGCGAAAATTTTTTGTAGTTTTATTATGTATATTTTGACAAGTAACAGCTGTTAATTTTAGTTGCCAAACTGCAATAATATTGGCAACTAAAAATTTTTAATTGCTGCTGCATAACTTTAAAAAAAAAAATGTTAAAAATTTAAATTTAATTTAATGTAATGGAACTGCAACGGTAGGGAACAGCTGATTGATAACAATATCGATCAGCTGTTTCCTACCATTGCAGTTACATTCCATAACAGTCGGCTAAGTTAGCCTTTCAGTTCAAATTATATGTACCAACTGGGGAAAATGAAATGCAAACTTTTTTTAGTCTTGCAATAAGCATGAATTGAATATCAGTAAAAATAAAATATTTAAAAGTACACAAATGAACTTAAATCGAAATAACATTAAATATGGGGATTTTCGGGGATAACAAAAAGTACTTTATTGGAATTTCAGGGATAAAAATGTTGGATTTGGGAATTCAAGTCTGGGAGCTCTGTCATAAACTACTCCTAATAATTTCTCTTTTAACTACCCATTTGCAGTGTTACCGACTGGCGCTTTTCTGGTCAGATATATTGTTGCCAAAACGGTTGGGTCTAACCCTACGTCTTCACGAGCCATCGACTTAAACACGACATGAATATGACGCCGGTAGAACAACTGTGAAAAATTCTTCAACTTCTTTGTTGTGGTGACGATGTGTCCATGCTCTGCCTTATCAAAGTATTTTACGGTATTGTAGTGCAATCTCATGGCGAACATTGATGCTTATCCTTAGTTTAGAGCATCGATGTCAGATCATGGACAAAACATGAACATGAGCGGTCTAGATTAGACCCGACATAATGTTCATACCAAGTTCATAGTTAGATTCATTGTAATATTACAGGGCATCATTGCATCATGTAGTTTTTTATTCGCCGATCATTCATTGCTACAAATAATGACGAGGGATTGCGCTGCATTAGCATAAAACTATGGGATATCATTAAAAAAAATATGATGTTGATATGACTAAGTCTAGACCGGCTTGAAACTCGGGCTCTCGAAGACCGCAATTTCAACGCAATAACTACTTCAGCCAACAGCTAACCTTATTTAGCAGAAACACAACTATCTAGATGCTAAACGTTGTCAAACTTCGTGTTTGGTTCTTATCTCTTGATATTTTGTCCTTTTTAAAGGACTTACATTTTTCAAGAATGTTTATTTTAATTTTCTTTCTTCCATATTAGTATCTAATATTGTTTAGTAACCTCGCTCGGTACCAAATTTTATAAGAATATTAACTTCAGTTCTATTAAAAAAAATCTTTTCTATATCCTTGAAACTTTTCATTAAAATGTCCTTAATTTAACTCTTAAAACTTTATGATTTTTTATTTCTTGGAACAAAAGCTACGAGTATAATTGTTCTTTTTTCGGCAGCACCAAATTAATCTCTTCAAAAATTTTATTTAGAAATATTAGAAATTTAGAAATTTTGAAGAGTGATAAAATCTTAAATTGTGTGTACATTCAAAGAAATTTTATAAATTCAATGAAAAAACTTAATAAAATTAATAATATACATATGTAGTAACAAATAAAAATGTCAGCCAGTTTGTAGCATAAAATTGATATATTGGAGCACGAATATATTTATTTTGTCGTGTATATAATTTGAAATATGGCAACATCATTAACATACAACAGGAAATGCAACTTTACCGTAATTAAGTTTGTAGGAAAGCCAGGATGTTCGAAAGAGAAAATGATTAACTGTTCAAAGAGAAATCTATCACATTCTTGAAATCAGAGGCGTTACCAGAAATAATAAAATCTAAGATTTAAATTTGAAATATTAAATAAAATAATTTCATAGATTAAAATTTAAAATCTGTTTCAGACCAGAATAAATGCTTAAATTAACTTTCCTGAAATTAAAATTGCTCTTTAGCAAAATTTCAGTTTGTTTTCACAATTTTTTTAGGAAGTTGTAGCAGTGATTTTTAGCTTCAATTTTTTTCAATTCATTTGGAAAAATAATTTAGCCTGAACTATAAATTGAAATTTAGCACTGATCGTCTAACGGGTCAACAGAAACAAATTACAAAACGAAAACTAAAATAAATAAAGGTTTCTATCAACATTCTAGTGGGTAAAATTATGCCCACTTAAAATTTTCCGCTACAAAAATCTACATAAATCCAATTAAAGGCACACGCACACAAATTACTTCAATATTACAAATATGAGGGTGGCATTATACAATAAAAATACAATAAATAAACTTCTTTGTAAACAATTAGAAAACGATCAACTTAATTGATTTCTCCCTCCATAATTGTGGCTTCCCTTATTATTTTGTGTTAAATACATAAAACGAAACAACATTAAACAGACAATATTGTTCAACTTGAGATTGAGATAAAAAAGCAACAACAACAAATCACTCTCTTGTAAATGTTTACATGTTTTACAAAACAACCCCAAAATTACCGTTAAAATACGAGCAGTTGGGTGAGTGCAATAAGCTGTGATGTGATGATGAGAACATTAAGATTTTTGTGCTCTTTGTGCACGAAGATAGATAAGTGAGTGTTAAAATTTAATAAGAAAATTTTAATGAGGAAGAACAAAAAAAAATAAATAAATAATAAAAAATAAACAAAGACAATAAACAGAGAAATAAGAACAGCACAGCATGTGGTCTCCATATTTTAACTCTAAAAATTTTACATACATCCCCATATACATACATATGTATGTATATACATACATACATGTATATTTTATGTAATACTTGCTTACATACACAAATATATATGCACAATCTATGCATATGCACATACGCACATACGTGTAAAAATAAATTTCAAACAAAAGAATATTAAAAGTAGAGTCGTGTGTGAAATATGTAATTGAGATCATTGTTGCCATTTTAGCATTTTCACTGCTAGATCTGGCATTTTGATTAGTTAAAAAGCATTAAACTTTTAAACAATTCTGCTAAATGCTTTCTGGCAGAATTTGTTGAAAATAAGAAATTTTAATTTGTAAAAAAAATGTCTTCTGTATAGACTATTATTCTCATAAATGTACATGTATTTCAGGATAAAGGTTTCCTGTTGATCTGCACTAGCAGTGAAATGCGCATAGGATCTAGCTAGGTCCTCAATAATCAATTTTAATGTATTTTTAATAAAGAAATATTTTACTGAATAAGTAAAATAATAATTTGGGATTATTACTGTGTTCAAAAATTTTTAAACTTAATTGTAGCAATTCCAAAAAGCACCAATTATTAACTATTTCATCCTTTTATGTGCTATAGAAATACCTGTAAACACTAATAAGTTTGTATTAACATGCAATTCAAATCTATTTCAATAATTTTTTTTAATTTAAATCTGGCATTATACTTTTCTTCTGTAGAACATTTTAGCATAATTTTTTTTAGCGTTCTCTCATCATCATTTTCTGGCAACACTGATTGAGATTAATGATTGTTTATAAATCTAAAATTTAAATTTTAAATTCTAAATAAAGATATACACACATACATACATGGAACTTTTATAAGTGGTGGAAAAGGGTTTCATGTGAAAAGGAAACGGTTATAGACCAAGTCGAATATTTGCATTTTACTGTAGCTCACATATCGCCTTGTCAAACGACAGAAGAAGGATTTGCGTCCAAAATTCTATAAATTTGGACTGTGCATTTTGTGCCTTTTTCATAATTTTCTCTATAAATATTTATTCTATATCTATTCCATACAAAAATCCTTGGTCTAATCTTTAATCAAGTACACAGAATAAAAATTTCTCCAATCAATTGAAAAAAATCAAAAATCAATTATAAAGTTTAATTAAAGGGCAGATTTTGTAAATAGAAACGTTTTTTTCGTTTCAAAATTTGTATGGAAAAAATATTTTTTGAAACGAATTTTCGTTATTTTTCATACAAATTTGAAACGTTTACAAAATCTGCCTATAAGTCAATTAAACTTTTTAATTAGTTAAAGTTTTAAACAAAAGTTTAATTGATTCAATTAATTTTTTAATTAAACTTGTAATTGGTGAAACTTTTAAATAAAAGTTTAATTGACTCAATTAAATTTTTTATTGATTTGTGTATTGTTTTAGTTGTAAATAAGAGAATTTATTTTGTATTTCCACTATTTAAAATAAAAATTAGTAAATAAAAAATTATCAGCTTACGCATTTCAAATTAATATTTAATTTTTTATGATTCAGAGTTAAAATTTCTATTACACTGCACAGAAAAAATCTAAAATCAACTTTAATTAATATTTTAGTTAGAAACTTGTACTATTAATTAAATCCTGTATTGATTTTCGTCCTGCAAACAAATTGATAATATCAATTAATGAATTTGTAAAAATGAGGTTTTCTTGCTGTTGAGATTTTAAACAAATGATTAATTGGCCCAATAAAATTAATAATTGAATTTAGAGATTTTAAATAATTAAATTGTTCATTGAATGAATTAATAAAATAATTGAATTGTGTAAAAATTTAAAAAGTAAAAGAATTTTAAAAAGTAAAAAGTCATTTGTTTTATTTATTTATTTTAACTTACTTATTTTATTTATTTGTTTACTTCCGTAACTTACCCTGCAGGCTTTGAACATGGTACCTCCATTCTAACAGGCTAACACACATCCACTAGGCTATCGTGGCAAATTAATTTTCATTCAATTATTGCACAAATGTAGGTGTGTGTTCCTATTTTATTTTTTAACTTACAGTGCTGTCATGCTTCGAACTTGGTACTTCTAGAATAACAGGCTGACACGCTCCAATGAAAACATAAACAAGCACAAACACAAACTAAAATATTTTTTTTTTTTTTCATTAAACAAAGTTAATTCAAACAATCAAAAAATTTGTTGAATTTTTAATTTACAAAAGTTTAATATTCGTCTGTATGTTTGCATATTTGCTAACATCCATACAAACATTAAACTTTTTTGTTTTCAATCAACAAAATTTAATTGGGACAATTATACAATTGTCTGAAACAGCATTACTTGATTTAATTGGAAGCATTTGGGCTAAAATTTTTTCTGTGTGTGAAAGCGTTACATGGTTCTAAATATTTAAGATAATCCCAAATTCACAATTCGTTTGCTTTCAAACAAGCATTTCTTTATTTTCTTTAACCTCTTCGGCTTAACAATTTGGAAATAAATCTAATACAAGCTTACACAATCGGACTTTTTGTTGCATAATACTTTCTTAATAAAAAATTCAAATAAAGAGTGATGGAAAAAGAAACACTGTATGAATGAATGCAGGCGAATACAGTCGAACATGGCAATTGCATTTGAAAGATATTGAATTTAAACGAAGAAAGAAAACTTTTCGGACCTCCGTGAGTGGTTTCACATACATATATTGATGATTGGAGTAAATTACCCAAGATAATCAGTAGAAAAAACCTAAGAAGGGTTTCTTTAGCGCGAAAACTTCGCCTTTGTGTTTAGAAAAGTCTTTCAAAAAAGTTTTTTTCAAAGTACAGTTTATTATACAACTGCATCTGTACTTACTCAATTATGTAATAGTGTTTTTTCTTCTAAAAAAGGCAGCATATTATGGCGTTTAAATGGGGAGCAAACAAACTAATTGTTCATTTGGAAGCAACAATTTATTAGCAGGAAATTCCTTTCTGAATTGAAATAATATACAATTCTAAAATAAGTTGAATATTTAAGCATTCACAGAAAAGAAATTTCCTGCGATAAATACGTTTAATTGAAAAAAAAACAAATATCAATTAAAATGTAATTGGTTCAATTAAACTTTTGCTTAAAAATTTCATTTAGTTAAAAGTTTAATTGACTCAGTAAAATTTTTATTGATTTTTGTGTTTTTTTTTCAACTAAATATATTTATTGCAGGATTTTTTTTTGTGATAGCGTTAAATCGCCTAATTCGGATGAACCCTGTTTCGGAAGCAACTAAAGCATATATCTGCTTTCCAACAATTTTTTTGCAGATGATATCATAATAAACACTCGGTATGAAGCACGTTAGCCAATGTAAGTTTAAATTTCAAAGCATTTGTTAAGCATACAGTAGTTTCCTCTTAAATGATTTCTCAAAAATTCATGTTTTTAGGGGCTGTCCATATATTACGTAACGCTGTTTTCCCCGATTTGACAAATATATAAAGAAATTCATAAATCCAAAACGAAATTTAAATGAATGGCACACAAATATTAGTTTGTAATAATTAAAAAAAAATTATTTTTTATTTTTTTTCTATGCGTTTTTTGCCAAATAATCTGCTATAGTTTTCCGTATTGATGACTGAGCAGTATTTCAAACACCAAAACGGGAGTTGGCATTAGCCTTGCGGTCGGTTTCACTACTTTCTATAAGTGAAGTTGACGTGCATTTCAGAGCTTAAAGATGACTCCGTTTGGCCATCTTCAAATCTATATAAAATGTGCGTGAAACCAAAAAAAATTATATCTTGGATCAATAAAGGTTGCCATGGTGAATTATATTTCATTTTCTAAAAGAGAGCCTTTTTAACCCGCTTTAAATATATAGATTGTTGGAATATCAAATGACCCAAAATGATGTCAATTACGAAAGATATGCAATTTTTCTTTTCTTAATTTTTTCCCTTCTGCAACATTTTCAATAGATATTTGCCCATTAAAAAAATATATCTTAAAAGTATCTTAAAATTAGAGGGGCACACAATATATTTCCTAAACGCATTTCACTGTTGTTTTCATAATATTTTTTTTAAGTTCTGTTGCATAAAAAATTAAAATAATATCCTTATGAAAATACGTCATGTATACAAATTTCCATTAACACATCTCTCAAAACTTAAATATTGTAGCCTCAACTTGACCAACAAAAATGTTAAAAGTTAATTATTTAATATTGTCATGTTCATGTATGGAAGAATATATTTTTTGAAAGGACTCTTTTTTGTCCATGAGAATTGCAAGAAACCTTTTCCTAAACTTCTGCAAATACCATTTCCTTATATGCATTTGGTGGATTTAATATTAATATATGTTGCAGTTTAATATGGAAAGAAGTTTTCATGTACATACATATGTATATAATGAATATTTAAAAAAATAAATGGATAAAGATGAGGAATTCAGAACCATGTAATCAGTTTGACTACAATTTATTTAATTTATTATAAAAACTTTGTATAATTTTCAAATGTTATTTAAGTTTTTGGATAGATTTCATAAACTGTAATGTACGCGGACAGAATTATGAAGTTCTTTTCCATACACATTTTTTTAAATTTAATTTTGCAGAATAAAATAGACCCCCAATTAAATGTCCATAAATTTCACATACAATAGATATTCGTATTTGAATATCGTTTTAAATATTCGTATTCGCGGATATCGTTTTCAATATTCTAATTCGAATTCGCTAATATTAAAAGTTGACATTCGGCAGATGTATGTAGTATACATACTCGTACATAATATACTATGTAGGGAACACGTATGATCAATTAAATAAATAAATGTAAATGTAGTAATTTTTTCTGTTACGCAACATTTTCAAAGACCCCCTCCCCCCCCCCATAACAAATCGTAACAAAACTTAAACCCCCCTCCCCCCTAGAGCGTTACGTAATATACGGACAGCCCCTTAATACAATTAAGCGGCTGAATCAGTTATAAATTACTCTGTTAACTGATTCATTACCCTAAGTGGATACATAGATTAACTGGAGATCAGATGATTTAAGCTGAAACTACTGTACCGGCGGGGAAAAAGGAATAAAGATGTCTTCTATAAGCCCTCTAGACTCCATCTTTTGGATGTGTTAGGACTGCGCATTCCATTCCATATTCATCTTTTTTACACGCTTTGTCATTGCGGGTATGGCCCCACTCTCGCTTCTTTAGCCAGAGATTCTAAAAGGCCCTAAAATTAATGGATTTTGCTTTTGCTTTGGTAAAAAATGTTGAATGTGTATCCTATATTTTATGCGAAAGAGTCGGTGGACTTTTATAAGACATTATTTAGCCGTTATATAAGAAAAGAATTGAATCAAAGAAATTCCAGAGCAGGCCTGAAGCAGGAAGTTCTTCTGAGTTTTCCCGCTGGGAGTAATCGAGGGAAGGGCTTCCACACACACTACAAGCATATTACTGTCATTGGAATAAGTATTTTAAACAGTATTTTAGAGTCCATTACTTCCGCAAAATATGTGCATATTCAAAAACCATTTTCCAAAATTAAGAAACTCTTGCATTTAAGAACTTTTAAATTTAAAAATTTGTTTGTTTTTATGAACTAACAAGAAATCTCATATTTTTTTCAAATCTGTTTACACATAAATGTTTTTATTTATAAATACAGTCTTGATTTTTTTTGCATGATTTCTTTGCTTTTTTATGTGCACCCAGATATAATAGTTTTCTTTTAAATGAAAAAAAATTAAACATTTTCAAACATTTGAAACAGACATGTTGTAGAAAGACTGACAAGAAGGCAGGCAGGCGGACGGACGGACAGACACAAAAAAAAAAACAATCAAATGAAGAAGAAAAATCAGCCCGTCAACTTCACAGATGATCCAGACCCTGACAGCTAAGAAAGGCCAGAAAATATTTGTATATTTTTGTATTCATTTCTTTAATTCTTTTTTTTTCTTGGGTTTCCTTAAGTTTGAGCAAAAAATACATAAAATTCAGTATGCGTTGGCTAGGCAGTTGCAAGTTTTTTATGCATTCTTAAATAGTGTCTTGCTATGTTAAAAAAAAGTTCGAAATGTTTAAACGAATGGCACTACATGTAGCATTGAAAAATTTTTATAAAAAGACCCCTACGTATGTGAAGAAAAGTTCATTAAAAATATTAGGAAAGTGAGAAATTTCGAAAAAGCATTTACTTACAGGAAACAATTTTTTTTAAATTGCATCTATTCGTTTAGAAAAAACTTTTCATGTAAAAAACTATACCTTAATATAATAGCCCTTATTAATAAAAAACAAATTTACAAAACGTTTAACAACTTCCATACAAAACTTTGTTTTATAAGACTTTTATAAAAAATATCTCAATAGCTACTCTAATTATTGTGCTAAAAATTTTCGTACAAATTTGCTGAATTAATTTAACATGCTTTAAAATTATCTACTAAAAAAATTATTAAGATTGATGTACTAAATTTAAAATTTTCCTGAATTAACATATATTCAAAAGTAGTTACAAAGAAAATTTTAGGTATTTGAAACTAAGTACTAACGGAGTTTATTTAGAATATCTGAATAGCTACTCAAATTAATGTACTAAAAATTTTGCAGATTGCATTAAAATTTGCTTAAGAAATTTTACGTATTTTAAAATTATGCATTAAAAAATTTATTTAAATCTTAGTACTAAAAATTTAAATAAATTCAAACAGCAAACTTAAATATTTTGCGAATTCCATTCAAATTTGCTAAAGACATTTTACGTATTTTAAAACTATGTACCAAAAAAAATTACTAGAATTTTAGTATGTAAAAAAAATTAGTACTAAAAAATTTTTGTACTAAAATTCAATATTTTCTAAATTAAAATACATTTAAAACTGGTTGCAAAGGAAATTGCAGGTTCTTGAAACTAAAAGCTGCTATAATTATTGTGCTAAAAACTTTCGTACTAACAAACTTAGATGTTTCGCAAATTCCATTCAATTTCTTTAAAAAAATTTACGTATTTTAAAATTGTGTACAAAAAAATTACTATAATTTTAGTATGTAGTAAAAGTTTTAGTTCTAACAAATTTTAATACTGACATTTTTAGTACTAAAATCAAATATTTTTTTAATTAACATATATTCAAGACTAGTTGCAAAGAAAATTTTTTGAAACTAATTGTTAACAGAATTTAGTATAAAATTTGATATTTAAAATTTAAGTTTGTACTAAAATTTAATATGTTCGAATGCTTAAATATTTTCTTATGTGTTCTACACTAAAAGCAGTCAACTTGTCTAGAAAACTTAGAATAAAAGCATACATTTTTTTTGAATAACTTCCACATATATTTTCTATACGAATTGACTGTTTGCAATATGGAGACTGCACCTAAAAATAAGTTTAATGTATGAGGCCAGACAGCTTAAATATTTCGCAAAATTGCATTCGAATTTTTTATCCTGATATGCTAAAGGAACTTTACGTATTTTAAAACTAAGTACTAACAGAATATAGTACTAAATTTTAAATTCAAAATTTAAGTACTAAAATTTAATATCAAATTCTGAAATATTTTCTAATGTGTTCTGTGTTAAAAGCACAATATTTTTTGAGTAACTTCCATACATAAATATTTTCTACACGAGTTGACCGTTTGTAATATAAAAACTGCACCTAAAAAGATTTTTTTATGATTAGCGCATTAAAACCTAAAATTTTATTTTCGTGCCTGCTTGCATGAATTTAAAAATTTGAGCATAAGTGTAAATGGAAAAATGTTACATTTAACACATACATATTTCTATACGTTTTTAATACGTTTTGGGTAATAAAGCAAAAACCTTTCAATAACTGTGTGTCTTACCTTGAACTTATACTCCAACAAAGAAGCAACTTAAAAAAACATTATTTCTTTGTTAATTGTAACAGCTGCTTGTTAATTTGTATTTCTTGTACCAGACTTTTACGCCAGATTCTGAAATCATGTTTGCTTGATGAGGAAATATATTTTTATTCTACTGAAACATCAAGAACAATAGTGTGTTGTCATTTATTAAATCAATAAAAAAAAAGTTTACTCAACAACCGGCCTTATCTCTGTAACCCAGATCAAGAAACCAGAAATGTACAAATCTTGAAAAATGTTGTGTACGTCTCATTTTGATTTCAATTTAAAGCCCCAAAAAATATTTGAAAACGAAAAATTCACACACCCATTAAATGACCAATTATCATGACTTTTGACATGCATACAAATTGACAAGAAACTTTAACACTGAGTGCAAATTTTACCAAAACCCAAAATTTTATCTAAATTTTTTTTTTTAATATTTCCATTTCATTATACATTAATTTTAAAGTCTTCTCTTTTCTTTTGGCATTTAATTTTATTGCACGACTTATAAAGAATTCTACACTCTATTACTTTATTGTTAAAGTTACCATAAATCAAGACAACAAAGTGCTTAAACAATTCAAAAATTGTTGAAGAAATTAAGTTTTTAGTTCTTTAATTTCCACTGCTGAAAAAAATAAATAAAGAAATTCTAGAAAAAATAAATAAAATGCAATAATAATGAATTAAAAATTTTAAAAGCAGTAAATTAAGACTACAACGACAATACATCACATTAAAAGCTATGGGCAGTGGTGGCAAAGGATGTTTTCTTTTTATGATCCAATTAGATTTCTCGCAAGAAATCTTTTATGTAAAGTACTTTGTTATCAAACGAATTGCTCCAAAAAGTGTTTGCCAAACAGATCTGCAGGATTCATTTACATTTTTAACTTGAAAAATTTCAGCCAATGCCACAAAAAGTAAATTTCCTCAAAGGAGTAGTTAGTTTGTGATAAAAAGTTTTTTTTTATAAAAAGTTCCTTGAAAATGGTAAAGCAAATACGAGGCGAATTTAATATTAATTTATAAGAAAATCTACTCTTTCATGAAATAAATATTTCAAAATAGTACTTTTCCATAAAAAGTACTTATTCATAAAAAGTATTTATTCACAAAAAGTACTTTTTCGGCAAAAACTATGTAGGGAAATTAAGTTTGCAACAAAAAAATTTTTTATGAAAAGTACTTTCTCATCAAAGGAAATTTTTTATAAAAATAATGTTCCTAAAAAAGTCCTCTTTTATAAAAAGTATTTAATTTTCCATGAAAAGTACCTCGAAAAGGGTAAAACGATTACTGGCAAATATTAGTCAGAGCTTTTAGCTTTTTTAAATAAATCTTTAAGAAAAAATACTTTCCTATGAAAATAAATTTTTCATGAAAAGTACTTTTCCTTTAAAAGTATTTTTCAAACATAAGCACTTTTTGATCAAAAGTACTTTTTCTTTAAAAGTACTTTTTTATCAAAAGTACTTTTTCATCAAAAGTACTTTTCCTTTAAAAGAACATTTTCATCAAAAGTTCTTTTTCACAGCATCTAAAAAGAACTTTCTTATGAAAAGTACTTGGTCATCAAAAGAAATGCTTCAATTGCTCCAAAAAGTTTTTTTCATCAAAAGTACATTTCCTTAAAATGTACTTTTCCTCAAAAGTACTTTTCTTTTAAAATCACTTTTCATCAAAAGTACTTTTCCTTTAGAAATACTTTTTCATCAAGATTACTTTTTTCCATCAAATGTACTTTTGTTTTAAAATCACTTATCATTATAATTACTTTTTCATCAAAAAAAATATAAAATATAAAAAGTAAAAACAGCTTTTTTATGAAAAATTCCTCGTCAGCAAACGAAATGAGACTTCCATTGCTCCAAACAGTTTTTGCCCAATATATTTACAGGATTATTTTACTTTTAAGCTTGAAAAACTGAAATGTTTCAAAAGGTATGGTTGCCGAAAGTTTCGAAATGAGCAGGCAAGTTCTAGGGATGGCCTTCAAGATCAACAGTATCCTGTTGTTATATATTTTTGTTATTAAGAGAACAGTTAAGAAGTAAAAACATTGTAATAACATTCATTTAACTCTTTTGAGACTCTGTCCAAAATCCTATTATCAAGGGTTGCTGCAGTTTTCGATTATTTATTTATTTTTTTCTGTAAAAACAAACATTGAAAACAAAGAAGTAGAATTCTAAAAAAAAATCTTTAAATTAAACTTTATTAACCAACAACAACAATATGCGGTCGATGACGAAGTCATCAACAACAATTAAAAGATCAAATTGTGATCTGTTGATAAACAAAAAAAAAAAAAAAGCAAACAAGCAAAACTAAAGCAACAGCAACAAATCAAAACCCTTTTCAACTTCTTCGTGCTTGCAGAGCTGGCTGCCAGCTCGATGAACTCGTTTCAACTCAGCTCTAGACACTTTTTATAAACGAATGAAAAAAATCTAAAAACGAACCACTCAAGGGAAACAAGTATAAATCAAAGTTTTATGATTAAATGCATTCAAATGTAAAAAACAAGAAGACATCAAAGGAAGCAGTAGTTGACAAAAAAAAAGATTTTTTTGCAATTAACGGAAATTAAAAAAACCATTAAAGAACAAAAAAAGTTCCAATCTTACTATCAGATATTGTAATAACCAGAAACAAAACGCAGTAAGATTTTAAAACCAAACTTAGGGTCAGCAAGGAGTGGCATATAGTCTTTATAATAATTATGGGAAAATGATTTAAATAACAAGACTTTTCCTTTATTTTTTTTTTAATATTTGTTTAACTTCCTCAGATAAAACTGCAATATCTCTTACCTTATTAAAACCTTGAAGAATCGTATGGAAAAAAAATGTAATTTCCATTTCTCGTTACACCATTCAAATTTACTTTCCTTTTTAAATCTGTAACCTTATTTAGAGAGTAACATTCTATGATTTTTCCTACTATTTATGTTGCAAGGATAAACCATATTATCCTCACCTTCAACAAAATATGAAAAATAAATAAAAGGCATAAAATAAGTATTGTAAGTACATACTTCCATATACATACATGACAAAATTTATTCAGTAAAATCTACAAAATTTACTATTTTGTTGATTTAATAAAATGCTTAAAATCTTTATAAAATCCAACAAAAGCAACAGACTGAATAAATATTACATATTAAATAACACTTCGTGCTTAGCATGAACTAACAGATACAAACAAATTTGTATCTGCAGCCTGTAACTGCTGTTAAATATGGGTGACTCATAAAATAAAAAATAAAAACATATCAGTAATTTAAAAAGCCTGTAATTACTGGTACTCGTAGCCTTAAATATAGACTAACATATCTCATTCATGATTACAAATCGAAGCAAAGACTCGACTTTATTGTGGTGAAATACTGTTTTGAAATAACTTTAGGACGCTGTTTTTCCTCTATTATAAAGAATCGTGAGCTCTTAGCTTTCTCGTCTTCTGATTTTCAATTAGTTGATGGTGTATAGCATTTTTTGAAATGTTTATAATTTCAGTTACCTCTCGCCCCTTCAGCTGGCGCTTAACTAATACCATTTTGCGGATTTTTCTTAACTTTTTCTGGCTTGAACAACTGAATTCCTTAAACACTACGGTGTTCGTCTTGGCAGCTCTTACGGCCTTGTTTAAACCCTTCCACCTAATATTTTATAGTCGTAAGCAAAGTAGCAGACTCCCCTAGAGTAGCATCTAGCTCTGCTTTAATATTAGTTGAACTGACACTTTTCGAATAAAAGTAATGCATTAGATAACGATGACCAATTTTTAATTAAAACAGATTTAAGTATCTTTTATTTTTGATGGTTCAAAAAAACCTAAATAATTTGGTGCCTTGAAAATAAAAACACATGTTTTACAAGGTTGCCACTTTTCACGGAATACAATGGGATTTCTGGTTCAAAAACGCCATTCTTTTACCACTCAAGTTCAAAATCCGAATGATCTAGTTTTGTAGTGGGATTTCTGGTTCAAAAACTGCATTCTTTGACCACTCAAGTTCAAAAATCGTATGTTCTAGCTTTGTAGAGAAGTGTTTAAGTATAAAATGTGCATTTATGTTTTTTTTTTTTTGAAAAATTTAATTTTCTTTTTGAAAAGCTGAACTGGGCTAAACAGTAAAAGACTAACTAGTAAAAAAAAAAAAAAAAAATATTACGTAGCTCCAGTTTCCCCCAAGCTATTATTAAAATAAAATGAAAACTGGGAATGTATTTTTTTGATTAGAAAATTAAAAGATAATAAAAATATATGTTAATATATTATAATGCCCTAATTCTGTTCGACGATTGTATCGTATTGTCTATGGACGAAAAAAAGCCGCAGTTGTGCTTTGCTAAAACAATTATTATTTATTGTCTATGCTAGAAGGTTCGTGTATTTGCTTTATGATTTTGTTCCAAACATTATTTCCAACACATATTTTTTCATATATTTTTTTTTCAAACTATTGTATAATACTTTAAATAAATTTTTATGTTTTAAAAATATGGCAATAATATTTTTATTTTTTATTATCAAAGGCAACAACCATTTTTGAAGAAAATAATTTAGAGAATCCAAACACAAGAATTTAAAAGTATTTTCAAACAAAAACGTCCTAAATCTTCTTACTGAATTAGTGCATAAGAAAATAGACTGAGATTTTGCGTCGCTTACTGGTTTCATCAGACTTACTTACTGTGCCCCATTTCTGTAACTTATGAGAAGTTCTCGCATCGAGAAAAATTAAATAATTATAGTGGTTGTCCTATTTTACACAGGCTTACTCACATAAAAACTTATATAAACTTTCAAAAAATATAAACAAATACAGTATTTTCTTACTCAGCCTTTGTTTCACAGGATGGTTAAAATTTTTTCACAGAGTGAGTAAGAAAAAAACTATATTTGTTGATATTTTTTGTAAATTTATTTAACAACCAATATAATGATTTAATTTTTCTCGATGCGAGAAGTTCTCACAAGTTATAGAAACGAGGGACAGATTAAGACACAAGCCAAGCAGGATTTGGAATGTGACGATGTATCTCATCGATGTATCCATGTGAAATAATAAATGAAGAAGAATATATAAAGTCAAAAAGTCGTAATATAAATAAATATAAAAAAAAATTTATATTTTTTGTGGGTTTTGCGAAATTTGTATGAATTGTACGTCAGTTTGACTAGTTTTGCAACCGACCTTAGTTTTTAATTTTGCAAAATACAAATAGTTATAGTCTATAGTATGGCTATAGTAACATACTGTAGACATAGTCTAGTTATAGCATTCAATAGAATAATAAAATGGAAACACCCATCTACGCATTGTGTCTCATACGACAATATATGTAAATATATTTTTCACCACTCATGCATATTAATGAAATGAAGAAGTGAAAGATGGAAAAATAGTTATATTAGATGTAATGCAAGTTTTATGCATCTCAATTTCATTTCAGTTAAAGTGCAACAGACAACTTAACAAAGTAAGTTGAAGGCTAAAGATGCGAAGACAAAAAAATATGATACAGATAGATGTACTTATAAATGTGTGCTTAAATATTTTTTAAAAATCATAAAACATGCATACAGTTTAGTAGTTACTGCAGCCCAGTTTTACAATCGTATACAAAAGTAATCGCACTATAGATCTTAAAACAAAATATACGGGGGAAATACCAAACAGTGCTAAACAATGAAATTTAAAGTGAAAATTAATTTTTTTCATCTGAGGAATGCAGTAAATAAAAATCATGTATATAAACTTATTTAGCCCACTGTACTATCTTACTTACACATCTACTAAATGCTATTGAATGCATAACTCTTGGTAGTAATAATAACAATGATAATGATGTTGTTGCAGTCGATAAGCATTTTGTTGATTGAGCTAAAGTACTGCAAATAATAAAATGACATTTAATATGAAGACAGACAGATATGAGGACTAAATGACTGACTAAAACAGAATCAGTGTATGCAAAAAAAAAAACAAAAAAAAAAAATAAGAATTACAATTTCTTCCTAAAAGATTTTACACTAAACTAAACGTAAGTCTGCTTTACTCATACTCGTATTAATACAAGACTACTGAGGAATTCTGATAACTAAGTACGAGTATTAATATGAGTGTTCTTATGCAGTTGAGGGAAAAGATGATGAGGTTGATTACAAAATATAATACTGCACTCATTTCCATTACAATTGCATTCATTATTGACTTGCTGATGTTTCAACATATTGCCAATAAAAGATAACGTTGCAATTGCAACAAAAAGTTAGAACATCTGAATGGAAGAATGGAAGCGGTTTGATGAAAAGAGTATTAATATTTAAGTTCTATTTCGTTCGTGAGCAAGTGTTGTTTGTAAGGAGAGCATAATAAATATGTTTAAGCAGCATATGGAAAATAAGGAGGAGTTGCTGAAATTTTAGCAAATATGGAATTAAAATTGAAATGGACTTATTGACTTATGTTCCAGAACAAGTTTTAAAATTTTTTAGCCACTTTCTGTGCAAAATAATATTTTTTATACAAAACAAATGCCATATCCAACTAAACTCTGCCACCGGACCTGCCAGGACAGGTCAAGAGAGGAGAAACTACTACTAGAGAGAAGATAATTTCGAACGCCCCTATATCGATTTGTGTAGGGGCTCTAGTTTCAAGGAACACATTTTGTAATATTCATATCAAATAAAAGAGCATATGGCGGGGAATATGACCCAGAGTTGCCAGATTAGCCAAACTTTTTTTTAATTTTAAAATTAAATTTTAATAAAACAAAAACTTATTTTCCTCCTTGTGAACGGCGTAAAGTATTACCAAACCGGTATTAGATAGGCGTTCATTACGCGTAACATCATTTTTGATCTGAGACCCATTGTTATGGTCAGATAAGGGCCCCAAATCGTAAAGAATGTTTTTGTGGCCACATTTGATACCGGATTATGTTCTTTCTTCAGTATTCTCTTGAATATGAAGTCGGTTTTTTGTTGTTGTCCGTTGGTCTTATTTATATGTACATACGTGTATTTCAAGGTGCCATTTTCTCACTTTTTTTTGGAAATGATGATTGGAGAATGCTTAATCGGCCCAAAATGTCTGCTAAAGCGTACAAAAGAAAAAATAAAATGTTAGCAGTTTTTTGAAAAACATTAATGCTTTTTTATGAAATAATGTCCTAAATCTAGCAGTCAAAATGCTAAAATGGCAACAATAACCCCACTGTATTCTTTCATCTAGTTACGACCCTCTCTATCTCCCGTACTTCTCAAGTTTGGGACTCTCTTTGTGTACTTGTGTACATATTCCTTCTAACTTGTCTTCGCTTCTTTTTCTTCTCGACTATTGTTCTTTGAGTTCTAAAATCATTTTTTTTAATACAAAAAAATCTGTTAATAATTGTATTATTTGTCATGCAAATCCCTTTTTATACGTTTTTTTTTTCACTAGAATAATAATGGTAATCATTAAATTTTTATGCTTCAATAAGTGCATCCATCATCTATTAAGACTTTTAAAGAAAAGGTCATGCAATTGAACTTACAAATAATTTTATATGCAGAAGAAGATATAAGTGAGTGCGTAAGTGATGACTGTGTGAGTTGTGATTGCTTCAACATTTATGATCGATTTGTGTTTAATAAAGTTCAAAATGAATTCAATTCCATCACAAAAGTCTGCATCAATAATTTATTTATGAAGAATCAATTGAGGAATTATAAAATAAAAACTGTGTTCTCTTTTTGTGGGAAGAACCTTGATTATACATATAAAAAGCGTTACAAGAAATGTTACAGTATTGTGAAGGATTTGCAAGCGAAATATGTTCCAGTATTCTAAATTCATAACATACCATACTGGGATTTTATGCAAGTATATCTCATTTAAATTTAAATAAATTAAATAAATAGCGTGCATTTGTACTAATTAGTTATAATCAACTTAAAAAGTCTAATTTTCCATTTTAGAACAACATCGCCTTTGCACGAGCACATGCTTAGCTTAAAAAAATAAAAATAAATGAAAAAAATCAGCATAATTAAATTCATATTATTTTCTTCTTTTTCTCGGTTAGTACTCGTAGCTGAGTTTTAACATCTGTCATCCACCTACACATTCTGCCAAAATTGCAATAATAAAAATTCTGTTTTAGCACTAGGTCATGTTCTGTGGCAACCAAGTGTGTGTAAATGTCATATAATTTTATACAAAACTAAGTTCTATGTTTCTCTATCTAATATATTTTGATAGTTGGTGTTGGCAAATATTTTTGTTTTGCATCGTTATTACATTATATACAGAGTAGTGTAACAAAAGAAAATAAAAAGGTTTTTAAAAATGCAGGTAAAATAAATTAAATAATAAACTTAAATGTATGCAGAAATTATGAAGGCATTAGATGGTATGTAAGTATATACTCAAATCCCACTATAGAAAGTTAAAAGACTAATGAAACCAACATACATAAGAACTTAAATAAAACTATAATATTTTTAAGTATGTATTTAAACAATTATATACTGAGTCGCGTTTTGTACTGAAGACTATTTTAATTCACATTATTCATGTTATGGATAAAAAATTTAAAAAGAAAAAATTTAGTACTAAAAAATCCGTACGAAAATTTTAGTACTGAAGTGTTCATACTTAGTTTTAAATAACTAAAAAAATTACACTAAATTTTCAATAAATACATTTTGGTACTAAATTTTTAATAAAAAAATTTTTGCACGTTGTACTAAGTCTTTAATATGTATAACAGTTTTCGTAAAATAGTTTTAATATAAAAACTTTCTTACTAAATTTTTATTGTTAGAATTTTCGTAATAAATTTTTATTATAAAAGTTATCGTACTAAATTTTTTATATAAAATTGTCGTATTTAATTTAAAAAAAAAAACAAATTTTAGTGATACCTATTAAATATTTTTGAACTATTCCTGATTAAAAATACATTTTAGTAATATATTTGAATGCATAGCACTAACAATTTTGGGACTAAGTTTTTAATAGAAACATTGGCGTACTAAAGTTTTTTTTAACAATTTTCGTACGAATTTTTTAATATAGTACATAATAAATTTAATAAAAAAAAGTTTAAGGCTACATTTGGAATAAAAATATTTCCGTACTAAATTCTTAATAAATTTGTTTTTACTAACTTAATAACAAAAATTAAAAATTTTAAAAACCCCCGACTTTTTTCAGAAAAGATGTTATATCTTCTAAACGGCTGGACCGATTTTTTTCAAACATAGCTAAGAACCCTCTCGATCAAGTCATCTTTCAAACAGAAAAAACTAAATGAAAATCGGTCTAGCCGTTTGGCCTGTACGTGGACACAGACAGACACACAGATACACAGACACACAGACACACAGACACACAGACACACACTACAAACTTATAACACCCCTTTTTTAGTCGGGGGTTAAAAATAAAATGCTTAATATTAAATTTTTAATGTACAACTTTTAGTACTAAATATTATTAAAATTAGTAAACAAGTTTAATACGAAATTTTCAACACAAAAATGTTAGTACTTAGCCTTAGTAAAAAAAATTCGTATTACATTTCTAAGTACTTATTTTTTTTTTAGTTCTAAAATAAAGTTTTAATCTATCTAGTTATCTAAATTTGGGATCAATTTTAACTTGCAATGAATTATTTAATTTTGCAATAAATTTAAATTATGTTGCTAAAACGCAGTGCAACTCATATAAGAAAGTACTTTGAGTAATTTATGAAACACCTTTTTTATGAAATCGTAAAGTACCTGGAAGTAGGTTAGGTTAGGATGGGTGGTGCTATAACGCACCTCCACTCGGAGATCCAGTTGTATCCATTGTGATTACCTGGAAGTAAATATCGAATAAAAAAAATTTTAATATAGGCGGTGCATAATGTTATTTGTTGTGGCCCTAAGCTAGTCCGTATGTTGATACATACATATATATACCTTTCAACCATGCTTTGAGAACCTTAAAATAAAGCACTCTTATATGAATAATATTATTTTACAAAACTTTCGCAAAATCCGGCAAATAATTTATTTTTATTTGACTGATTTTGTTGGTCACATTATTCTATTCCCACGTCGATGTTTTGTATTGTTGTGTTAATAAAACGCTACCTTGTTGCAAAAAGAGATAAAAACGAATTAAAACAAGCCATGTATGTACGACATGTATGGCATGCAGATGCTATAAAGGAGCTGAGCTCTTTGGCTGCCAATTTAAGCAACAACTCACTCTGGAAATTCATTCCACCAGTCGCCATGACAACAACAGAACAGACATATATACGAGTAAAGCTACGGTCACACTTGTCAAACATTTGCCAAAAAAGCGTAACCAGTAAACGGTAATGAAAATCTTTCAATTCAGACAAAAGTTTGTCAAGTTAAAGAGTAACTAATATTGTTGGATTCTATGACATTGTGCATTAGTTGTGTTCGAAACTGACTAATTTTTCAAAGAAAAAAGTTTGTCAAGTTAAAGAGTAGTTAATAGTTTTGGATTCTATGACATTATCTATTATTTGTGTTCGAAACTGTTTAATTTGATAAACAAGCATCTGGATCAAAACTTTTTTCATTAGTGTTTGTTGGTTACGCTGTTTTGGGCAAACCTTTGACAAGTGTGACCGTACCTTGAGTAGCAAGCAGTAGCAGAGCAATAGCAAAACAAAAACTACAGCAAAAAACCTTGAACTTTGAAAATAATAGCAAGAAAATGGCCTCTCGCCGCTAAGGGATGCTAGGGAAATTAAAAAAAAAATACCAACAGAAACAATCATCAAGACATCGCCAACACTACACAACATTAAAATATCCATAACTCTTTCTCTCTCTTTGAGTGTCGGACTAACATTTGCCACCACTACTGCTGCAAATGAAAGGATAGCGAACTTACACATACGCACGTGTCCTTTTTTTTAAGTAAAGAAAGAGATTTTTTATTGCAAATGTGTGGATACATTTTTGTTATTTTCATATATAAATATGTATGTATGTATAAACATGTATGAGTTTATTTTTGCGTAAGGACTTGGCTTGTTATATTGTATTAAATAAATAGAGAATTATGCTTGAAAGGGCATAAAAAGTTAGTATCTGATGGATGCATGTAAAAGTATACATGTTCTTTCCACATGTGTTAACAAGTTGACAGTTGGTTCTTCTTTTTTATTTTATTTTTTATTTGTTCGTTAAGTTCTGATGGTTAACTTAAGGCAAAAGTGTGAACAGAGCAACAATCATCACCAGAAACAACAACCAACTGACATTAACAGCAACAAGAGAAGCAACAGCGTAAAACATTAAAATAATTATATCCTTGGATTTTTTTTTTTTTTTTTTTTTTTTTTTTGACAAGTGTATTTGTGTTTGAGTGTGCTTGCGTAGATTGTGGGAGTGTATGGGAGAAATAATATTTAATTCAACAGTATACCATATTTTGTACACAATTCCCTATTTAGAAAGTGTTAAATATGCGCATATGTATACGCTGCTATTTTTTCTAAACATCTTGCATGCAAATACATAAGGGGTGTTTTTTTTAAAGGTATAGAACTTTGAATTGTAATAAAATACAAGAAAATTATTTTAATGTCCATTAATTTGGCTTTATTGGAAGGATAATTTTATGCCATTAATGTTTAAATATGATTTCGGGCATGTGGCCGCCGCGGCTGGCTCGAATAAAGCCAATTCTACAGGTCCAATTTTCAACCACTTTTTCGAGCATATGGGGCCGTATGTTGGCAATAACGCCACGAATGTTGGCTTCCAAGTCCCCTAACGTTTCTGGTTTGTTGGCGTAGACGAGCGACTTCACATATCCCCAAAGAAAATAATCCAATGGTGTCAAATCACACGATCTTGGAGGCCAATTGACAGGTCCATTCCGCGAAATTATGCGCTCATCGAATGTTTCCTTCAATAAATCGATTGTGACGTGCGCTGTGTGGCATGTAGCGCCGTCTTGTTGGAACCACAACTCATCCACATTCATGCCATCCAATTCGGGAACAAAATAGTCGGTTATCATGGCTCTATACCGGTCTCCATTAACGGTAACTGACTCTCCAGCATTATTTCGGAAGAAGTATGGCCCAATGACTCCACCAGCCCATAGAGCACACCAAACAGTCAGTTTTTGTGGATGTAATGGCGTCTCAAGGGTCTCATGTGGATTCTCTTCACTCCAAATGCGGCAATTTTGCTTGTTGACGTAGCCATTCAACCAAAAATGAGCCTCATCACTGAACAAAATTTTGCGATGAATTTCGCGAACTGAACCATTATTTTCGAAATAAATTTGCACGATTTGCAAGCTTTGTTCTTTTGTCAACCTGTTCCTGATAAAATGGCAAACCAAACTAAATATTAATCACTTGACAGCTGACAAAATGGCCGCCAGTTAAAAAAGTAATGTCAACTTAAAGTTCTATACCTCAATAAAAAACACCCTTTACATGCATACATATTTCTATTTGTTTATTTGTATGAATGAATAAAAATAAAATTCCCTAAGGGAATTCAAGAAATTCTTTTCTCGTTTCTTTTGTTTTGTTTTTCCCCCCTAAAAAGAATTTTTGATTAATAAAAAATACGTTTTCTTAAAGCTTTTTGATGAAAATATATGCAAAAATTATTTTTGTTTGCTTAATATGTGTTTCCGCACCCCAGAGCTTAGGAAAATGATTATTATATAAATTTTAAAATGTTGCTGCTTTAAATAGAAACTACTGTGATTTTCATGAATAACCGCGTAAGTCGATTTTTGTTTAGTTTGAGTTGTTAATGCCAATTTGTTATACTTCGAACACTTTTTAAGTGAGTCTAAGATTCTTTGCAATCGTGAAAATTTTCATTCCATTTTAAAGGAAAATGAAGTATCGAGAAAATCATGTTAAATTTTCTTAGCACTTTTAGATTTGGGTGAATTTAAAAAGGTAAGGAAAGAGGTTTGTAAACCTTAAAGAATTATTAAAACTCAAATAATTTGAGTTTAATAGTAAAGAAATACAATTTTATTTTTTATTTTAAATAAGTTGCAGTGGGTACAAATTCTTTAGTTACCATCGCCATAAATCTTACTGCAAGTGAAACAAATAGATATTGCAAGGAGTTGTTATTAAGAACGCTGAATATTATTTACTGATATTGTCCACCAGAGAATGACAATAATTACTATTCGTTTATGCAAAAAACTAAAACACGCTAGAGCTAAAAATAAAAAGGCACATGCATATCAATCGCATTGATTTTCGCTCTCTCTCTCTCTCTCTCTCATACTTACAGTGTGAGTATGTTTATACTCAGGCTATGGATATGTAATATTTTACTGTTTTGCAGGAAAGCACTTTTAAGCGTTCAAGTCGATTTTCAAACAAATTTTTCTTTTACAGTTTAATTGGAAGATTCTCTGTTAACCTTTATTTTTTTAAGCAAACCTCGTTCTACACACTATAAGTAATACATTTAAGTTGTAATATACCAAAGTATAACCTCAATTAAGCTATTATTCCAAATGAGAATAGAAGTCTATAAAAGATAGCTCACAAGTCATAGTGCTACAACTTCCTGAAAAATCACAAAAATTATTTGAGATTTTTACCAGTGGTACATCCAATTATGCAGATTACGGAAGCACCATTTACTCAAAATCAGCTTATCTCGACTTAAGCACTTTACCTTTTTGCCACAGATATATTTGTGAATATAAAATTAAAAGAAAATGTGTTTTGGCTATTTGAAAACATAATTTATGTATGTGTAAGTAGATAGAGCCGTGTATATACCCTTGTGTAGCCGAGTAATAGTATTTTTATACTCATGTGTATGAGTCTAAACGTTTTAGTTACAGTTATTTCTGATGCGTGATTTTACAAATATGATTGAACATAGTTGTAGAATGTTTAGAGTTAATGCGTGTATATTATTTTTAGCTGTACGCATTCATAGTTGTTTGGCCCATACTCAAAAGTACTTAAAACCATACTTTTGTCATTCTAAGGAATGTATACAATAAGGATATAAAAAATATATCTATAGCACTATTGCACTAAAAAGTAGCCGGCCAAACTGGCGCCATAGTGCGAACATCAATCGGCTTCTTATAAAAATGCGAATACATTTCTCATTCTCATTACATTTTTGAATAATCTCGTAACTTCGAAAATTTTCTGATACGATCTCTTAATTGTCTTTAATTGTGCGATATCACGACAATTATCATAACTTCTGGTGACAATAATAAATTCCAATTCTTTTCATGTTACTTCATACATACTGCGGCATGAGCCACAACAATGATAAGAATAGCTTTTGCAAAAAAAAAAAAAAAAAAAAAATATATATATATATATATATATATATATATATATATATATATATATAAACCTGCACTTTCAACAACCAACTGTAAGAATTGACATTTTCAAGCTCATTGCAAATGTCATCATTTACACTTTCAAAAAAATTTAAACAAAAAACCAAATAAAACAAAACAAATATGAAAAACTGAACCAACCCAACTTTACCTTCACATACCAATTTGCTTGCAAGCACGATTATTATAAATAAATATAAAGAAATAAGCGACATCAATCTAAAAGAACAAACTAAACAGTCAGTTCATCTGTCATTTTAACTTATGAAGTGGCTGACGATAACATGATGATGCTGCATCCATCTTCTTGTGTTGATGACATTTTTTTTCTTTAGGTTTTTTTATGCCAAAGTTTATCTCTTGCAAAAACCTTTACAAATGCATCCGTTAATATACAAGTTTGGCCTAAACGATTATAAAATCATTTTAGTTTAGTCACTAAATCAGACAGACACACAGGCAGACAGACAAACATTTATCAATGCTGCTGATGTATTTTTCCGCTTGCCACATTGCAAATGACAGTTAAAGTTTTTTGTTATTATATTCTTGACAAGTGGCATGTTTTAATTCCCCATATGTTGGCCATTATGTTTTTATTTTTTGGATGTTTTAACATAATCTTTGAAAATTGTAGCAAAGAAAAATTATATTTGTAGCGAAATGTTTTTTAAATAAATATCTTTAAGTACAAATATGTAGCAAGGGAAAATTATATTTGTATCAAAATGGTTTTAGTTAAAATTATTATAAAAAGGAGGTTTTATGAAGTTTGATAAAACAATTGACGACCTATAGGTCAACATTGTTCGTACTATTCGTAACATATCAGCTGGATGTCCAGCATGCTTCGTCAAGCACAGCCGCAATTTTCAAATGTTAATGTCATATATTGATCTTTGGAATAAAAACTTTTTCGGATTAAAATTAAATTTTTGTGTGTTATTTTTTACAATTCAAAGTTCCATCGGGCTTAAAAAATTCACCCAATAAACCAAAAAGTTGCTTAACAGAACTTGCTATGTGTGAAGCAAGTCTATAGAATTTTGGAGACCAGGAAATAATACTAGTGACTATGAGGGTAATAAATTATTTTTTGTTTGTTTATTAGGGTTCCGTACACCGAAGGTGAAAAGAAACCTATTGTTTACGCCGCAATGTCCGTCTGTCTGTCTGTCACAGGCTGTTTTATCGAGAAACCTTAAAGCTGCGGACCTGAAATTTTCACTGAATGTGGAAAACTTTGGCCGCTACAACCAAAAAATATACGACAGTTTAATATTAAAGAGTGAGAAATATATATGTATCTACACGCAAAGAAAAAATATGGTTGAGGTAACCATAATTAAACAGCAACATACCATGATTGAATTATATGGTTGCAGTCAAATCATATTATTGTTCATAGAAAAAAAACTTTAACAATATTTTTATCTGAGTTAATTATAATATTATCTGAGTTAATTATATTATAATCTTAGTATTGCAAATATGACAACACTATTGTTAGATGTAACTAAAATATAATTGAGACTCACCATACCATGTTCTAATATTGTATTAATATTGTTAAATACGACCACAGTATTATTTAATATAATAATACTTTTTTATTTTTTAATCATATATTTGTTGTAGAAACAGCTGTGCGTTAAAGTCGAAATACTAATAAAATAATAAATAAATGTATACTTACACCACATACAGCCATGTCTGTATAAAAAGATACACAAAAGCTTATATATTTTTATTGATCTACCCTTTTGTTTATACTTTATTTATTTATTCATTTATTTAACACTACCGATAGCTTACAAACGAAATACTGAACTGACAGATGTTTCTGAAAAAGATTTTTTTTTTAAACTTAACATAGTATGGTTTTGAAAAACATTATATTGTTATTTACATCATATTATTTTTAAATAATAATACAAATTATGTTGCAGTCATAAATTTTTAACAAAACTATATTGTTAAACTCTAACCATATCACACTTTTATATGGATGTGATAATGTAATTATTAAATTCAAACATTACTCTGTTGATCGTAACGAAATAAATGTTTAAAATAATAATAACTAGTTTTCGACGACCACACATTTGTTTCAGAGAACATAATGTTATTTTCTCAACCATGCTACAACCATATCTTTTCTTTGCGTGTATGTATAAACACTTGAAATTTTCAAAGTTAGTGTATTTTTACGAAGACTACACTAATTAACACTGAAATTAAAAAAAAGTTATAATTAAAGGGTATTCCATCAGTTAATGTAATTTTGACAACTTGCAGAATTTTGTAAACCGTAAGAGCCAAAACTAAAAAAAAAATGCTGAAACGAAAAATCTCCAAAAAGAAAAAAAGCACTTAAATGAAAAATATCATCAAAAATAAAATAAAACAAATTACATGTGATAATTATTAATGAACAAATAACACCAAAGTCTGTTGTAAATGGTAAAATTGTGCTTACAATACAAAAAAGCTTTCAGCAAATTGAAATACGATGAATCAAAACAATTCACATATTCCATTTGCAATAAAATGCTAAGTATATAAAGCAGAAATCTACATCAACTGACACCACACACAGTGGACCAAATACAAAAGAACGCTGATGATGAAGGTTTAGTGGCCTTCGAAAACGGCTGGCTGTTCCGTTCAACTATGTGTTGTTAGTCAGAATATTTACAACAGACTTTGGTGTTATTTGTTCATTAATAATTGTCACATGTAATTTGGCTTAAAAAGCGATACGAACTTTAGCCCGTTCAAATCACAAATATAGAAACAAATGGAGTTCGAATAATAATTAAAAATTAACTAAAAATAAAACGCTTTTATACAAAAAAAAAATCACCAAAAGTATAAAGGTAGCCAACAAAAACTCACCAAAACCGAAAAAATCGAACTAAAAAACTTTCTAACACTAAATATAATGTGTTGTAAAGAAACAAAAAAAAAATCAAAACGAAAAAACTAGAAAAGTGCTATTACTAATAAAATCATTAAAATCTGAAAGAAATCACCAAAACGAAAAAAGCGTTAACACCAAAAACCCGGTAAAACTAAAAGTATCGCCAAACCGAAATAACGCCAAAACTTAAATCGCGTCAATACTAAAAAATCGCCCAAACCCGTAAAAAATTGCCAAAACAAAAATTGGCATTACTAATAAAATCGCCAAAATTTGAAAGAAATCGCCAAAACGAAAAAAGCGTCAACACTAAAAAAATCGGTAAAACTAAAAATATATGTGGCAAAAAAAATTTTGCCAAAAACCGAAAATAATGTCAAACCGAAAAAAATCGCCATAAAGAAACAAGCGCGCCGTAGGGAAGCCTTCTCAAAATAAAGTCGCACTTTATTGAATTTATTTTATTTTTATATTTAAAATTTTAAAATAACGATTGATAGATTGAACTCTATTGCTTAATTTTGTATTAATGTAATACTCGTAGTTCAATAATTTCTTTTAAGGCATTTAACTCTGAATTAAAGTTTATGCTTACAAATAGTTCACATAAGAAATGTAGTCCGCCTTGCAGTCTTTACATTCAATCTTTAAATAAAATGGAAATTTTTGTTTAGTAAAAAAAAATGTAGACAAGAATAGTTGTTTTTTGTTATTCACACATCTTCATTGTAATCAATTAAATTCACACTTTTTATAACAAACTATCAACATATAAAATCACATATTGTGTTTTCTTTCTTCTCTAGAGTTTAAAAGGGGAATTGAAAGAATGAATTCGTTAAGAAGAAAAAATTCAATTCAATAGCCAGCAAAAAAAAATGTCACTCAATATTAAGCATACACTTACATACATATGTACATATATGTATGTACATATACACTTTTGTATCAAAACTTTCCACTGCATGAACAGATATTTTCATTTATTTATTCTTTTAATATTCAGCTATTTTGCATTCTCTTAAAAAATAGATGCAGCAGTTGATTATTTTCATTTAAATGGTGCATCATGAATATAGTTTATTTTTTTCTTTGTAAAAAAAAAGAATAAACAAGACAAAGCATTGAAGAATTTTTCCATTAATTCATTTGAGAAAAAAAGCAACTGAAAATAGAACAGGGAGAAAGAAACACAGCAGCCAGCACAACAAATATTTACTATGTTGCATGTGGAAATTTGTTGTTGAAACTAAAATTGTTTCATTTGCTTGTATAGTGAGTGTTGCTGTTGGAAATGTTGTATTGTAAATAAACAATTGTAGGAGAGTCTGTTGCAGTTTTATATGTTTGATTTGAGGCAAAGAAGCAAAAAAAAAAAAAAAAGGAAAATTATGTAGCAAACAGTGCCTATTTAGCTGTTACATATTGTGAGCTGTTGCCGGCTGCATTGCACGCCATAAACTGAAAACTGCTGTTTAAATTACCTCCCTCCATGAGGGAAATTAATGCAAGTGTGAAGTTATATCAACACTTTTGTAGCGGCAGTGAAACAATTTTTTTTGCTATGTATTCTATAGCAAATGTTGTAATTAAAAATAAAATATTTACTGCAAACTAAATATTCAAAGCAAATGTGTACGTAATAGATTTACAGGCAGTACAAGAAAAAATAAAAGAATGAAAAAATTTATGTGATAGTATTTTTACACTGACATGGTTTTAATAAAAGTTAGTTTTAACGTTAAAACCTGGTTTTACCATACAAATTGTTTTTGTTAAAACCAAGTTAAAACCATTTTAGAATTGGTTTTAAGTTGGTTTTATGAAATACAACCTTGTTTTCGCTGTGCTACATGTAGTGCTGCCAAGTTAAAATGACCGGGAGCAGCTGATAATGTTTATGCCAGTGAATAACAATAGATGTCGCTTGAAAGATTTTCAACTTAAAAATGAATGCAACAGCAACAATAATCAAAAAATTATGCAAAAACAGAGTTTTTTTTGGAAGGAAAGCAACGAAAATATTTTCATTGACATCTGGGAACTGACATCGATCTGCCGATAAAAAAGTTTTATTTTGTGATGTATTTGGTCATTTTTAATATACAATAATTTGATTTCCAAGCACTTCTTTCTTTGTATTACTAGTTCCATAATTTAAAAAATATTTCCTTACAAAAGTTAAAATAATTTCTATTTTACAACGCATTGTTAAATTTCCGAGTTTTTCATACAAACGAAAGCAGCTGTTGTCCATTTGTCAAATATGTGTTATAAAAAGCAGCAGAAAAAATACAACAACAAATACACGAATTTCCGCAGGAGATTTATTTGATTTTTGAGCAAAGTTATTAGACAGTCTGTGAGTTGAAAGCTGAATTTAACAAACCTGCAGTTTGAATGCAAAATCAGCTGTTTATGGTTTTAACGTTAAAAACAGGTTTTAACTTTCAGTGTGAAAACACTATGAACAAATTTTGTTTAAAATAAGATTTTTTCAAGCGTATGCGCTATCACTCAAAGCCCTAATGTTTTCATTAAAAAAAACATAAGTTTTGGCGAAACACAATCAATACTGTTAAGGGACAATTTGTCTAGAAAAGCATATGTGTTAATTTAGTGTCTCTGGTCTCAATTAATTTATGTATTCCTCTTGCTCTTGAAACTAATTTCCAAAGCAAATTTTCTATTAAATTCGTTTAACCTGCCAGTAAGTCATCATCATCATCATCTCATGCAAGTATGAGATGGTTCCAGATACTTTCGTCTTTCTTTTTCACTTTAACCAAACAACATCTTACTGTGCCAGTCAGTCAGTTGCTTGGCTTTAATACATAAGTATATATATACATACATATGTACGTGTATATAATAATTAAAACATTTTGACTTAATTTTTTCTTCTTCGCCTAAACGAAAATGAAATGATTTTTTAAGTGTTTTCATCACATATTAAAATCTACGACTGTGCCTCCGTATGCATGTTGAGTTAACCTTTGGGTACTAAATCTAATGGAAATTTCACTTTTTGATTAACTTTAAAAATAAAAAACAGTTGTTTAGCAATTTTGTTTGTAATTAGACATGTTAAGATTGTAATAAAAAAAAATAGTAAAACTCGCTGTTGTCGTCATTTCGTATTCATTAAAAAAGGCCAAAGGGTGTTGTTAAGTTCATTAACTATTGTATTTTGTTTCAGAGAAATTTACATCATTTTACAACATGGTGCTGCAAGATTTTAAGCAATTAACGCCACTAAAATTTGTCTATCGAAAGCAATTTAATCAAAGTCCAGTGAATTTAAAAATAATTAGACTACAAGGCCACTAGATTAGATTTTCTAATTTGGATGTACAAAACTATTAAAAACTTGCATGCTGTTACTATCGTAAAAAAATAATTCAGTAAATTAGTTTAAAATAAAATGTTGACGTATTTGTCTCCTTTAATTTCTTTAAATAAAATTTCTCAAAATAAGATTTGGATTTCTTTGCTTGTAACACATATTAAGATAAGATAATAAAAATGTTTTCTTTCTGTAAAATACATATTCACCCTAAGAAAAATCATACATTTAGTTATTAGAACTAAATTTTTCTTAGAAGCAAAATTGGAGATATTCGAAATTACATAACTTTGTAGGAACAAAATTTTTCTTCATTTTACATATATAGGGTGTTTTTTTAAGAGGTATAGAACTTCGAATTGAAATAAAACACAAGAAAATCGTTTTAATGTCCATCAATTTGGCTTTATTGGAAGGATAATTTTATGCCATTAATGTTTAAATATGATTTCGGGCATGTGGCCGCCGCGGCTGGCTCGAATAAACCCAATTCTACAGGTCCAATTTTCAACCACTTTTTCGAGCATATGGGGCCGTATGTTGGCAATAACGCCACGAATGTTGGCTTCCAAGTCCCCTAACGTTTCTGGTTTGTTGGCGTAGATGAGCGACTTCACATATCCCCAAAGAAAATAATCCAATGGTGTCAAATCACACGATCTTGGTGGCCAATTGACAGGTCCATTCCGCGAAATTATGCGCTCATCGAATGTTTCCTTCAATAAATCGATTGTGACGTGCGCTGTGTGGCATGTAGCGCCGTCTTGTTGGAACCACAACTCATCCACATTCATGCCATCCAATTCGGGAACAAAATAGTCGGTTAGTCGGCTCCAATTGCTGTGCACGGTGGCGAATCGATTCATTCGGGTCCTCTTCAACACTTTGCTCTACAGCGGCAATTGTTTCTTCGGTGCGCACTGTTCGACGTCTCTGCGGATGCGTATTATCACATAGAGTAAACGTAGTGCGAAAACGATCCATGGTTAACCGAATTAATTGCTCTGATGGACGATTAGGTCGACCATAAAATGGACGGAGCTTGCGGTAAACTTCGCGAACTGAACCATTATTTTCGAAATAAATTTGCACGATTTGCAAGCGTTGTTCTTTTGTCAACCTGTTTATGATAAAATGGCAAACCAAACTAAATATTAATCACTTGACAGCTGACAAAATGGCCGCCAGTTAAAAAAGTGATGCCAACTTAAAGTTCTATACCTCAATAAAAAACACCCTTTATGTATATTATTATGGTGAATGAAACCATGAAATATTTTCAATTTAGCTATACTATGGGGGGATTCAAACGGTAGTCTTAAGCGTCACAATATTTTAATTTTTTTTTAAATAACAAAAGCAAAATTAATTATATAAAAAAAATTTAAATAATGAACAATTTTCTAATCGGGTTTAAATTCAGTATTTTCCATTTTTATTGAATAACATATTTGTATTAATTAATGTGATTTTCTAAAGAAGAGAAAAAAAATTAAACTAGACTTTTTAACTAAGGGAAATGCCGGCACTTTTCTTCGCAGCCACGCACTTCATCAGCACCCATCTCTTTCTATTATTATGACACTTAAAACTACCGTTTGAATCCCCCAAACTTTTATGTAAAATCTTATGAGAAGCATATTTGCACCATTTTATTTTATATTGTCTAAAGTGACATGGAGACGATCAAATAAATCCGTCAATCAGTACAGTATGATTATGGCTTAAAATAAATTTTTGTTGGTCCGTGGACTTCTCCATTACTAACAAGAATTATAAAGAAACTCATGCAATTTTTTTCAGTAAAAATTATAGATGATCAAACAATCAAAGCGTTGAGACTTTCATCAATCATTGCCGACAACGCAAACTTGTGCCGCAAAAAAATAAAACTGCACGTATACAACCATGTGATTGTTTTTCACAGGTTGATCCGACTTGTATTAGATTTCTGTGAAAAAAAAAGAGTCAGCTGATTCGTAACAGAACAGAAAGTAAAAACTAATTCTGCCTACATATATACTTGCATTTTAGATACAGAATGTATTTAATGTAGAATTCTATGGGAAACATTTTTGTTGCAAATTTTAACTCTCTACCTCGTCTTTTACGGATCTTATGTTTCCGTGACCGTGCAGAATTTTTCCAACGCTTACAAATTCAATGAGATCTTTTATTTTAGATGACTCCAAAAAATTGCTAAATAACGCACATTAGAATAAGTTCTTTGAAAGTTGTCAATAAGTATTACAGTCAAATCCCGATAATTCGTAATCGCAAGGGACCGGCCATGTCTTACGAATTATAGGGGTTTTAGATTTAGCGGGGTTTCGATTTAACGGGGTTAAAATAAAATAAATACGAATTAACGGGGTTTTTCAATTTATTTACTAAAACGATAAAAAAGCATTAAAAAATTTTTAAAAATAAAATACAAAATAAAAATTTGTTGTTTTTGTAACACCGACAGTGTCTTATGCGTGCTCACACACAAACAAGCAGAAGCAAAAACCCACGCAAAAAAATAGCGATAAACAAAAAATCATTCTTTCCATCTTTTTGTTGTTTTTATTACGAATTATAAGTGGTAGTTAGCAAACAATTACGATTTATAAGAGGTAAAGAAGATTTTATTTGAAGAAAATATTACGAATTAGCGAGGGGACCAAAATGTATGGAAATTTTACGAATTAACGATATTTTTTCAAGGGACCGACAGTTTATTACGAATTATCGGGAATTACGATTTATCGGGGTACGAATTATCGGGATTTGACTGTATATTGACATTATTAAGAAAGAAATGGATGGAATTTAATGCAATCCTAATCGATTTCTTCGCATAAAATTTTTTCTGTCCAAGCAGAAGTCTTCAAATATGGGACGTACACTCTCTAGAATAAGAAAACGAGTTTGGGAAACCTATATTATCTATATAATTAAAAGGCGAACATGTTTTTTGTAATCCCTTTTACGCTGGTACCACTGCACCGATTTTAAAAAGATTTATATGGTTTTAAAGGATTTTCTGTACAGATGTGCAGAATCTATATTTTATTGAAATCGGTTTAGTATTTTGGGAGCTATAAGCGTTTAAAGTTGCTACTACTACATGCACACATATTACACACGCATTTATTAGCTTACAAGTAAAAACGAAACAACCCAGTTGGCCACGTCTTTAAGACATCTTTGACGACGGGTACAAGACAATGGTAAGTCGTAGAAGACATATTAAAGACAACTCCATACAAATCGTTGACGAAATTTTCATACAAATGGCGGCGAGATCACACAAGACCAGATGAGCGACATTGTCGCTCAGATTGTCCTCAACAAGGCTTTATTGAAGACAAAACGTGTGACACTGTCGCTCAGATTGTCATCAACAATGCTTTATTGAAGACACAACGAGGGACATTGTCGCTCAGATTGTCCTCGACAAGGCTTTATTGAAGACAAAACGTATGACACTGTCGCTCAGATGGTCCATAACAAAGTTTTATTGAAGAGAAAACGTTTGACATTGTCGTTCAGATAGTCATGAACGCCGATTTCTTTTAAATTGTCGATTAGAAAACTTAATCTACAGACGACATGTCGTACATGAATCGTCGAAGACAATGTCGTCTAGGACGATTTGGACAACTGGGAAAACATGAGTGTGTGTGTGTGTTTGTAGTATTTCTCTTGATCTAAATTTTTTTTCTATTTTTATTGTTGTATGAAAGCTATAATACTTAAAGGAAGAAAATTGAATAAAGTGAATTAGCTTGGTTGAAGGGATTTTGTTTATGTTTTTTTAATTTCATGTATTATTTAATTATGCTTGCATATGTATGTAATTTTGTGTGTGGCTGTGTTTTAATGAATTTTTTATGACGTTTAGACACATACATTCTCTTTGAATCTTAAATTATTTACATTTGATTCTAGAATACGGACGAGTGTGTCGTCCGTTTGGTATATCTAGTTATTTTAATTCGACAGTATGTCGGATGGTGGGATTCTTGAATATATTATTATTCTTTCCGAGAAAACATTAACCCGTACTTAATATTATTTTTTTATTTGTTTTAATCTAAAGAAGACATTCCGATCCGAATGTTCAACATAGCGCCTTGAAACTTAAAAAAATATGTTTTATAAGGTTGCCAATTTGCACCATTTTTCAAACTGCTGCCGCTATCTAAATGCGTTTTTTGGACTAACCTCTAATGGGTTAAAATCGTGTTATAAATTTCTGGTTTCAGTAACTGCCACATACAATACATATAATGGCATCTTGAACCTCAACAGGAATAATTTAGGGCTTGTTACTGGTTTTCTTTCTGGTCACTTTGGACCCAACTATCACCTGTGTAAAAGTAACCAAGTTCTTTCACCCACCCTTGTGTCGTTTATGCTTGGAAGATGATGGCACATATTCTTTGTGAGTGTATCGTCTTATGTAACAGTAGAAGGCGTGTTTTTCATTCTGAGTTTCTGTGTTCAGATTATATTAGGCGGGGTTCTCCAATATCTGTGCTGCTGACTTTCATAAGAAGAGTCATACAGAGATTGATTTAATTTAATTTACAGATCTATGGTACACAAGATCCATCAGGTGTCGCAGTGCCGGTCTTCCATATCTTCCCCCTATTCTATTCTAACTGCATTTTTATAGACGACAAAGCACTCAAATTTGTTTTGTTTTTTTTTTTCAATATAAATAGACAAACAAGAATTTTTACTTGTCTTCTTTAAACTGGCAGTTAATCTCAAAATTGTTGAAATGTTTAGTTTAGTAAAAATGTTTACTCCTTTATGCTGATTCAGTTGAAAATATAAATCGATATGAAATTTTATGTGAGTAATTTTTTTGGATTTTGGGTGACGATATGTAAATAAAACTACCTTTAAGTAAGCTTTAAGTTCTCGAGTTCTTCCCGCCTTATTAAATTATAAATGCTAAATTTCAGTGTCAACTGAGAAATATTTTGAAGTAAAATTATTTAAAATGTGGATAAAACGGATTTTATTCCTCTTCAATATTATAAAAATGTATTTTACTGAATCTCTTTGCCTAAATATGATATGATATTGGCTTAACTTTAATTCATACATGTCTTATTATTATTTCTTATCCTTTCTTTATCATCTTCCGGTCTCTTTAATTTCCCCATAAAAATTTGTTTATTATATTAATTTCCTTCTATGTAATTATGTTTTCTTTATGGGTTTTTGGTTGTTAAGCACAACATGTTTTTATACTTTAAATCAACCTACATGCATATACATACATCTATACATGCATTGTTTCGAAATATCTAATTTAATTACCAATTTAATAATCAATTTAACTGCCTTACAACAACAACAACAACAACAAAATATGAATAAAAAGCGCTTATTAAATTTCCTAGTTTAATTGTAAAGTTTAGTTTAACTATGAAATATTAGCAACTCAAGCCAATAGAAGAAGCAAAAAAATAATTATTACACGCATAAGCTGTTGTATGCACATACACTTTTATACGGGCTAGTTAATACTTATTTCATATTTTTATTTTTGGCGCGAAATTATCATGTGAAGCGTAACGGTCATTGGCTTATGAAATATAAAATATATACATATGTATGTATGTATGTACATACATATACTATATATACATGAAAATGCATGTAGGTGCATGTGCATGTGTGTTTGTGTATAATATACGTATACTACACAATAGATACATATTGCAAATAACACACACACACACACACACACACACAAACTGCAATCGTGCAAATTTAAGTAGACTTCGACTACTTGAGGCATTAATAATGATAATAAAAATATTTAATAAAAAATTGTATTTTTAACACTTCAACATATAATGGCGATGATATTTGCATGATAATAATAATACAACTTAATAAAAATCGCCGTTACTTTTGAATGAAGCTTAAAACATGTGGCACAAACATTAGATGGCCATTGAAATACAAAATGAAAAAAAAAAATCAAAAGACAAAACGCAACACTACAAACAATCTTGAGAGATAATAAATCCTTCAAAAGATAAACTTTAAAAATTGTATAAACATTGTAAATGCATAAAGCAAGTTAAATACTTCATATGTTAGTGTACCCTTAACCGGGGAATACCCTACTAAATTACAATTTTTATCAGCTAATGTTGTCTTTAGAAAATTTTAATACAATATTAAAAATATATGCTGATATTTATTATTATTTTTAAATTAATATAAGTGATGTTACTCTACTTAAAATGTTAAGAAAAGAAATCTTCGGAAGAAAATTTACAGTTTTCAAAATTGTGTAACAAAAGTATTCCATTCAGCTAATCACTCGGAAAAAAAGTATATATTTCAATGCCTTGAAAAGGTTTTTTGATCAGATTCCTACGTACGCACATATATAATTTTGTAGCCGAAGAAATTATGTTAAAAAATCAGTAAATACCGCAAACCAAAATTTCCCTCCTGGGAAATTATGGGGAAATTTTGTTACAACGCCTGAGAAATATCTTAACTTTCAGTCTAATAAGATGACATATTCTGGAATTTTAATTGGTTTAGTAAAATCTAACGTAAGGGAAATTTCAAGAACTTCAAAATTTTGTAACTAGAACACCAATTTTTAATTATTGATAAGAATTCAAATAATTGTACAGGAAAATAAAAAATTTCCCATTTGGGAAATTTATAGGGAAATTCTTCGTTATCCCTGAAAAGTTGTTTTTGCTTGCTTTAATGAGATTTCATGTACTATTCTGAAATATTAGGCCATAAATATAAATTTACCTGAAGGGAAATTTTAAAGTTTTAAGATTTTGTGATGTGAAAGAACACCGCATTTTAATTCATCATTAAAATTCAAAAAATTCTAAAAATTTTTGTTGGGAAATTTGAGGGATTTTTTTTTATAAAATCTGAAAAAATTTTTTCCTTTATTAAGTAAACAGGTTAATGAATATTTCGGTAATGTTAGGTTGTAAAACAAAATTTACTTGTCTGAAAAGTTGTTTTTGCTTGCTGTAAAGAGATTGCATGTATTATTCTGTAATGTTAAATTTACTTGAAGGCAATTTTCAAAATTTCAAGATTTTGTGATCACATTTTTATTTATGATTAAGCTTAAGTAAGAAATTTTAAAAATTTCCTTGTGGAAAATTTTTGAGGAAATTTTTTATTGAGATTCAGAGCTTCTTTTTATTAAGGATAACAGCTTGAAGTATTTTTCGGAAATTGAGGTTCTAATGAAAATTTACTTGAAGCAAAATTTTAGAACAATAATTTTCAATTTGCATATCAAAATTTAAATAAATTAAAAGAACAAAAACGATAAAATTCAGAAAGACTCAAATTAAATGTAATGAGAAATGTGTCGTCCACGAAAATAAGCAATTATGGGGAGGAAGTTATCTTAAAGTCAGAAGTAAAATCTTAAGTAAAACTTTTTTTACTTTTAACTAACTGAACAAATAGTATTTTAATTATTCAGTATGTATTTATATATTTTTTATTTAATTGTTTACTTGTTTCTATTTTTTGCTCGTTTCTGCTTTTAATTTTATGTTGCATGTATTCTTTTTAAAATTAAAATTTAAAGCAACTGTATGATTTTATTTATTGCATTTTGTTGTGCATATATTTCAAACACGTAACAGCAGTTAAGTGTTTTTTAACCCATTCGATTGTACAAAGATAGATGCATCTACTTACACACATTACTACAATGTATCTAAAAGATTTCTTTATTTTTTTATATAAGTATTTTTTATTTTTATCAACAAGTTTTATGTGGTTGTTGTTTTATTTTTAACGTGATATATGTAATTATGAATATTATGATCATTATGTTTGTAGTAATGAAGACTTCTTGTACAGAAAAAAAGCTCTTCTGGTTACGCCTCCACACTACTTTTTTTTTTTTTTTTTTTGGTATAAAGAAACTTCATCCTGGTAATTGGAGGGAAATTTTAAAAATTTAATTTCATACACACGCACACTTTCATTAACAATTCGTGTATTTGAAAAGAAATTTTCTTAAGAATTGTTTCATTTAATTTATTTCTTAAAATCTTTCTTTGTTTCATTTTAAACAAAATTTGAGTGACGATTCCCTGTTTGCCATAATTAAATTGGAAGTATAAATTAATTTTTCTAAGAAATTGAAAAAGAGAACTTTTGTTGTCTGTATTTTTTGTTTGTTTGTTTTATTTTTTTTTATAATTGGTGCTTTATGGATTGTTTGTGTCGTCATGAAAGGAAAAGTTCTTTCCCACAGTTATTAAGAAGAAAATTTTTTAAATTTTAAATTTTAAATTTCTCCAAAAAACAAAAATGGGTGTAATTTATGGGAATTGTGTAAGACTTTAGTGGGAATTAAAATATAAAATATTGCCGCAAATATGAATCATAGCAGCAAGTTACATTTCGATATAATTAAATTGTGGTTAACGTTATAATTGGGGTTTCACACTGGGGACTTTTTTTGTAGGGTAGAAACTTTCATTTTATTACAATTAAATCAGACACTGTTTTAAAGAAACTACTGTTGAAATAAAAAAGAGGCCTGTATTTTGGTTAGATAACAAGCATTTTAAGATACTAATTATATTTTCTTTCTAAAAGAAAGTTGAGGACGCACCTTAAAAAAAAGAAAATAATATGTATGTACCTATATGTTTTTAAATGTTTTAAATAAATCACTTGATTTTCTAGCATTAGGAGTTAAAAATAAAACACTCACAGAGATAAAAAATGTTTTTTTTTCATAAAAGAATTTCTAGCACTACATCTACATATGGTACCAGAGAAACAAGCCGATCTGCTCACAGCCGGCTCAAGAGCCGCCGCCGCCGACTTTTTAAGACGGCTTGTTTTTCTGTATGGTACATTCCTTTCTGGCATTAAGTGACTTTGTACGACAAAATATAAAAAAAAATTAACAATTATGTTTGAAAAAAATGTTTTCCTTACATTTGAAGAGTGATTAAATAGCTCTATATTCAATGAAAAAATTTTAAAAATCAAACCTAAGGATTTCAAGATATACACAAAATATGACCTGGCGTTACGTTACAAAAAACCATATTTTCTCAGGAAATACCCATATGTATATACATTTCTCGCCCCATAGCAAATAATAGATATACACAAATATTTCAAAAATGTTTTAATGTTAATTTTATATTTATCACTAACAAAATACTCGTACATACCTCATAATATTTAATTCTAATGTGTATGCTTGTTGAAATAGATAATTCAAGCGAATATTTATAAACACGTTTTCACCATTTCTCTTAAATAAAAGAATAAATTTCAAAATAAGAACTAAAGAATTGTATACAAAATCATAAATGGAAACATATTTATGAGTTCTAGTTGCTACACTCCTCCATGGCTGGCTGCTTGACCATTCCACGCAAACGTCATCATTAGAATTAACAACATCATCATGATAATCATCCTAAGCGCCGACGTCGTGCATGTGTTGAACATTTTACCGTTTAAAATTTTTTTTTAATTTATTTAGAATTCCAAAAGTAAAAAATAAAAATTAAATAAAAATCCAAACGAAACGTAAAATTGCGCTTTGTTTGATATTTAATTGGCTTTTTTTTTTGTTATTTTGTTGCTGTTTGCTTTTGTGTCTAAGATTTTAGTGTTAATTTTTTTAAATTCGCACGCGAATAATTTTTTGAAGTAAATAAATCATTAGAAATTTATTAAAAACAAACAGAGAAAAACTTTTTTTATTTGCAAAAAAAGATAAATTAATATAAAAATAAAAACAAAGATAAAAAATTTATAAAAAAAATAAATGCTTGTATTCGTATGAAATATATTCAAAAAATGTGTTCATACATATTTTTAGTGAAGTCATAGAATGCTTTTCATTTCCAGTGATAACGGTTGTATCGCTTAAAATGTGAATGAACTTTTGCATAAGCACGGAAGCATATCATATACTGAAATTAAGTCATATTTTGTACATACAATATTTACTGCATATTGAAAATAATATATGTACATATGTACAAACATATATACATATGTATGTGTGTATCTATATCGACCCATAACCACCACAAAATCTTAACCGATTCATATTTTGGACCTCGCTTTTTTTTTTTTTTTTGGCGAAAAGCCATTATTTACTATGGCAAATGATAGATTTTTAAGTTCAAAAATTATGTCGTTTAAGCTTTCTTTGACGGTAATGACACGATAAAATTTCTTGAACTATTTTATTTATATGCATAACGTTTAGTTTGTCTGTAATAACTTCATATTTTTGATATATTTCATTAAGATCTGAAAATATTGCCTTAATAAGACAAAAAATTAAAAATTTCCCTCATGGGAAATTTTAAGGGAAATTTTTAATCGGCATGGAAATAACTCCCGTCGTCCCGTTAATACAATATTTCAAGTGGAAACAATGTCAAAACTCAAAAAATTTGATTTTTTTTAGTTAATGGTGCATAATTAATCCTTATATTCTTATTAATGTTATGTCAAAATTTCATAAAAGTATCTTGTCTACTCAACTCTTGAAATAAAAATAAAAATTTTCTTTTCTCATTAAGATGTGTGTAAATTGAAAACTGTAAACTCGTTTGATGGCAAACTAGTTTTTTGAGTTATGACGTTGTTTTAGTAAATGGGCGATATGTATGTATATATGTTACTGCTGATTTAAAATTACATCATACATATGTGCTTCCCTAGCTCCATTAATTTACATAAATTTGAATAACAAATTCGTCATTTACTTTACAAAGCTACATACACACATACATGTGTATATATATATATATATATATATATATATATATATATATATATATATATATATATATATATATATATATATATATAGATACATACGCACATGCATACATTTATACACATGTATGTACACATGTTTATATATTTTCCATTAAAAAAATTTTACTTCTCTTGGGTAAAAACCAATTCCAAGAATTATATATTATTAATAATCTTGTTTATTGAGTATTTCCCCTCAATAACAGCATGAAAGTAATTTTCTTTTACATATGCATACATAAGTTCTTTCGAAATAACTAATACATAGTCCCTGCTGGTTTATATACTTTCTTCAAAAATATTCAGTAAATTTCATGTTTTTAAATATGATAGGTTGAAAGATAGATTTTACATTTTTTGTTTACACACGCAACAATTTTTTCACTCAAGCCCACGTGACTGAAGTAAAATTTATGCACGTTCCAACTCCACTACTTTTTTTCAGTTTTCATACCACTTAATAGTATTTAATCGTTTTTTTCTTAAATGTTTTTAAAACCCAAATGAATAAACAATATCTTTATTTTTCACATCTACTTACGAATATTGAAAGGTATAAAAATGCAAAGAATGCCAAGGAAAAGTTATATCAGAAATGAGTAAAGAATTTAGTACACATTTCAAGAATTCATTGGAAACAATCACAAAGTATATTTTTGTAGGGTTATGTAATAAATACAGGGATATTGTGATATGCTTAAACATTTTCAATATTTAATAAATGAACTAATTTTTTTTGTTCAATTCACAAGCTTTGTTGTATTGCTTAAAGTTGTATTTAAAAAGAAAACTTTTAACCAAAATGTCTCTTAATAAAAGCAAACAATTTATTAAATATTTTTGGTTTGAAAAACTTTGTCTGAAACGGCATTTTCAAATACAACTTTAAAGGATACAACATGGGCAAGAGTTTATGGTATTTTTTTTTCAAAATATTTATGTACCTTAAATATAAGGGAAAGTGTTAGTTTTGTAAATACAGTTATAAAAAGCAAGTTTTATAATATGCCGCATGAATATTATAGCCATTTTACAAAAAAAATAAAAATTTCCTAAGTGGGAAATTTTTAGGGAAATATTTTATTAATTGTGAAAAATATTTTCACGTTAATGAAAATTTATATTTCTCAATGTCAAGTAAAAAATCAAATTTACCGGTAGGGAAATTTGGACGTTTTAAAATACAGTTGCCATAATATTAATTTTTATTTTATAATGGATATGAAATGAAATTCTAAAAATTTCCTTGTTGGAAAATTTCGAGGGAACTATTTTCTTTTGCCTGTACACATTTTCCGGAAAATTACGTTTTAAATTAGAATTTACCAGAAGGGAAATTTCAAACTACATATCAAAATGTGGTGACCAAAACATTTAATATAAATTTGTGCTTCAAGTTCAAATACATAGTGCCGAAAAAAACTTAAAGTTCCCTCTTAGAAAAATAGTTTTCTTTCGATTTAAGGTTGCTATACAAAGTAGAAGAGAATCTTAGAAATATGTTCCTAGCAAATTTTTGTTTTTTATTTTGTGATTTTTTCTTCATAATTCGTCATATCCAGTATAAAATCAGGCTAGTATTCGCTATATAAGGTTGTTAATGTAAAAAATTTTGAAGTTCGTTATATCGGATTTTCATTAAAGCGAGATTCGTTATACCGAGATTTACCGGTACTTCCGCTGCCTAAATACATTTAGGGCCATTTTCACAACTTGCCTTTAGCTAAAGGTAGGATTTTGTCTGCCCGATAAATGGCTGTGCATTTTAATAACTTCATTTATAATTTTTGTATCCGTTCAATATTATTATTATTGATAATAATACCAATAAAAAGTTTCAGTTGTAATAATGCAAAAATATTTATCGGGCAAAAATATTTATCGCAATAAACAGTAAAAGTAAAATTAGTTACTTTTTTTATTTGTTTTAAAAACGTGTTTACTTCTTTGAAGAATTTAAGAAAACTTAATTGTCTTGTAGAGCCTGGCCGAACGCCATTAAAGCTTAATTAACAGTGGTAGACACCATATAAACACTTCGTATCTCTTTTTTCTTTATTTATTTAAACTTAACGCGCTAAAATTGGCGTCGAACGAATATGACATTGATCATGGTGACGAAGTATTTAAAAATACCTCCAAAGTGAAAGAAAACATATGTTTTCTATCACTCATCTCCAAAGTAGTATTTTAGAATAGCAAAAAGTGAAAGATGCGCATATTTGTGGTGAAAGTGACTTCCCGAATAGACCTGATTATGTTATTAGAAAATCCAGAGAATAGGTCTCGCATCATCATACTTATTTTTAAATGCGGTCAGGCTCGTATTTGTTTTGCGCCTCGCTCGCAGTCTTTGAGCTGTTTGATTTACCTCAGACATATCCATTCTTCTTTAGATCCCTGTTTAGAGAAAAATCGTTGTAGCAATCTAAGGCTCTCCTTTGTTGGTTCAAACACATATTTTTTTTAATTCTATACCCCACCGATACCCCACCGGGTCTTAAGTCTGGCTAATGATGATGTCTGACTCATTTTATGTCTCCCATAGAAGTTTTGCTTGTTATACCTACAGAATATTTGTTTGTGCTACTTCTCTATCGTTTTTAAAAACAAAATTCCTTAAAAAATTTCAAACGAATATTTGTAGATACATACATACGTATGTATGTATGACTGAATAGCACTTATAAGGATGGATGGCATTATAACAAGTTCATCATACAATGTGTTTCATTGTGTGCCTTTTTAGGCTTTTTAAATATAATACATCTGTATACGTATTTATCTCGCATACGCTCTCTTCCGCTTCCGTATAACAGCACCCATTCATTTAATTTGATATACACACACAAACATAAACTGATTTGTAACTTTTTAACAAGAGTGCTGATGACTGTCTAATGATGTTCGTGTGGATGTGTGTGTGTGTGAGTGTTGCGTATTTTGCTTTCTTGCAAGTTGTAAAATTACACAAATTATTTCTTGAATGTAAGCCATATTTTGCCAAAATAAATTTTCTGTTTTTTTTATATTTTTTATATTTGTTATTTATTGCTAGTATATATATAACGAGAAAAAATTTGAGAGACTACTCTACTAAATTGATGTGGTCTAAGGATAGCACTTAGAATTTTTCAATTATCTCCTTATCTATGATGAGTATTTGAATATTTATAATAATAATAATCCAATGAGTTTCACAAAATTAATTTATTTGTTTCTAGAGCCTTATGTTTTTCCTTTTTTAAATATGTACATATTTGTTACAAACGTGATACGCACAAGCAAGCAGAATGTTAAACCCGTTGCTACGAATATAATCTTCATGCAGTTCAATTAAGAACTTATTGAAACGTTCGAACTTTCACACCAGAAGATACATTTTTTTAGAGGATACTAACAGATTTTATCGATTGCTTTTTTTTTTTTTTTTTTTTAGATTATTTTTGGCATTTACTACAGTAGATACTCACTCATGTTGATGTTGTTACACAGTATTGCTTTCCAATTTATTTAAGGCTTTATTTTGAGGTAGACAAAATATGTCATCATGTGTACATACTTCTGTTTATTGTGCTTGTATACATAGCATTTTTTTTTCTTTGGAACATTATGCTGTATGTATTTACTTTGTTGGAGTGTGCGTAAGGGGGGTTACAGAGTTCTGTATTGAGGTATGAGATGGAGTATTGTTTTGATGTTGTACATATTTAATGGTGAATTGTTCAGATTTATTTGTGTGTTTTAATCTTTGGTCTGTTGCCAAGGAGACAAAAGAAGAGAGTCTGGTATAAATACTCTGTAAAATAGAGATTTTGAAAAAATTAAATGTATTTTTATTAAATTTTCAAAAAAAAAAAAAAATATACAACATGCTGGCTTATGTTTCCCAATTTTGTGGAATGTTAAAACCCACACTTGAGCAACCATATTGTTTAGTTTCCAAGAAAGCGAATATGTATTACAAAAAATACTAATGAAGTGCGCAGTTGGAAATTAAATACAGGACCTTATGTTGTAAAGCGCAATGTTAAGTGTTCACAAATTTTCCCTATACATATTTTGTTTTTGTAATTTACATTTTTTTTATATAAAATTTGTCAACGTTTAGCGCTGCGTTTTACAAAATGAGACCCATAATGTGTTTTGTTTCAGTACTATCAAATATGGAAAACAAGTATAAATATGGTCCTTCGAGCCGGTATATGACTTCCAACGTTCAATTTGCTTTGGCTTCGATATTGAATGTGGCAGTGCATTTAAGTACGACCAAATAAGTAAACTTAAAGCCAGCAAAGCGTAATGTTTTGGTTTTTAGAAAGCCCTGAAATAGAAGCGCATAAAATTAACTTCATTCCATATAACAAATACTGAAGTGTATTTCTTTGATATTCACTGACATATTCAGAAAACAAAAGGTTTACTAAACAAATTTTGTATTGAAATTTCTTTGTTAAACGTTGAGTAAATCTAAATTATTTTTTCTGATCAAGGCCTTCAGTCTTTAATGTATTAGGAAGTTTTGCTTATTTTGTTGCTTAAGCACCGTCCATATGCAGTTCGTTCTTACTTAACGAATTAATTTTTTTTCACACATTTTAGCTTGAAGTCTGCTGAACCAACACAGCAATAATTGCATTAACTCCATCAAACTAAATATTTTCAGAGATATCAATTGCGGACTCAAAGTCCCTTGTACATTTTCGAAGACAGCTAAATTCAATCATATTGTACTGAAATAGCACTTACATACAAGGTTGAATAATCGTCAATAAATTGTGCAAAGTTTAAAAGCAAAAAGTTTGCATAAGTAAAATTTTAAAACTCCTAAAAAAATTTCTCTAGCAGACAGCCAAGAAGTGAACTTTTATAAACTATTACATTTGGTAACTTCAATATTGGCTATAATTTATTGCTTTTTTTTTCAAGATAATAAAACCTATAGTCCCGTCTCATGGTTAGAGTTCAAGGTAAATTTTAGCAAAGGCAAGCAAAAAAAAAATTAAACAAATATTGTATGATGTGCATGTGTGCGTGTGTGTGTGTGTGTGTGTGTTATTCTTTGCTAGGATGAAATATCATAGAAAATATAAGTGTATGCTGCAAATATACTAAAATACTTCTCTTTTCCAAAGAAAAACAAAATAATATATATTAAAGTATACAAGGATAAAACATGAGGGAGAGAGAAAGTGATACAGAGAGCCGAAAAAGAGACAACACCGCTAATGCGCAGCTTCCGTTTCTTGTCTCAAAATATGCTCTCTTCTGAATACTATGCTCTCTGGTACTGTTAAAACTGCATCCTTCTTTAACTTGTCATTATTTTCAAATCAAAAAGTTGTTTCCCTCTTTCATCTGTGCATGAAATTTTGCAATCGATTTTTTAATTTTAGTCTCTTCGACTTCTTTTGTATCTGAACCAATGTGCTTCTTTTATCTGGTCTAAAAACACCACTAAGGTTTGTAAGTGTAAGTTTATTTCTATAGTATAAGGATAATTAAACTTAATAATGACGTCATTAGGTGTTCACGTTTGTTAAACGTGATGCTGCCTGCAAAGATTTTCTCAACACAGTGACGTTGAGGCGGACGCTGTTTTGCTCTGGTTTAATAAATTACATCAATGTCGCTTAAAGATGATTGATTGCCGAGTAAGACACTTCAGTACATGATTGGATTAAGGATGTTTAAAAGCAATATGAGCTAATCATGCTGTTATTTTTTTCTTCTTTTATTTGAAAGTAAATTAAATTGAAATGTTCTAAGTAGATGTGTTTCCTATTACTTTTAATTTGAAACTGATAAGACTGCAGGACAAAATCAAGTTTTTTTGTCTAAATGACGAAGCTCTTAGGTCAGAAGAAATATACGTTTGTGGGTGTTTTTAAAGTTTACGAGTGAAACTAATAAAAGTAAGATTTTGTGAAACATTTTAATATTCTAAATGTTTTCCGTATGGACATTTTTACTCTCTTATACAAAAAAGAACTAAAAACAACGAAAAAAAATAGTTTATACAAAAGAAATCAGTCATAACTTGAAATGCATTTAAGGGTTTTATTTGTAATTAATCACACTTTAATTTTGGCTTTATGAAGAATATGTGCACTTAATTATGAAAGTGATCTAAGTCATGTGCATTTTTGCTTCTAAATAACAAATAAATCTTTGAAAAACTTTAATAAATATTTAAAAGTTATTAAATAAATATATATAAATCTAGACTAGTACAACTCTAAATTAAAATGCTGCATAATATAAAAATACTTTTTAATTTGTTCAAATGTAATCTACTAAATATCTCGACCACAGAAATATATGACTTGACCACTTTCATAATTAATGGCACATTTGTTCAGTAGTTTTCTCTTCCCTGCTTGCTTTGACCATTAGCATCGTATAATTAATTGGAAGCGAAACCAAAGCAGACACGTATTATTTTTTAATGATTCATTTAATTCTTGTTAGTATAGGACAAATAATCATATAATTACTAAAATTATATCTCAAAAACAAAAATTATATTTATATCTTGCCTACTATAATGAACAATTCAATCCACAAGCGTTTCGGGAACGTTTTATCCCTCTATCTAGCTCATTTCTCTTCCAGCTCGGTACTAGACTCCTCACAAGAATTTTTAAAACATGAGGGATTTTTTAAATGCTTTAATGCAGCGAAATATTCTAAAACAAATACTAAATAAACAGCACTCTTGGCAAGACATTTGTTTCAGTTACTGCAGGTATAGGAGTAAAGAAGGAAATACTTTGTGATGGAAAAATTTGTGATGCTTGCTTCTTCCTACGCATGGATTCTTACACAAACGTCATGCATGTAAATACGCACAGATGTTGTGTGTACCCAATAAACCACTCCATAAGCTAAATATAACTGCAATGGTGAATAAGCTTATCACTTAAACACTTTTTTGTAAGTGGTATCTCTGTTTGCAAGTTTTTTTTTTTTTGTTGTTTATGATGACCATTTATTTTGAACGCGTGAATTTTATATTATTTGTTAAAGTCGTAATTTTTTGTCTTGTTTAATTAGTTCAGTGTCCTAAAGTTAAGTGGAGTTTCTACAAAAATTTACATTTAAAAAATAGTAATTATTATATTGGAATATAAATTTTAATTTTAAATATGCCTACTACATATAAGCATGCTTAGAAAACTATTTTCCTGGAAGCATATTCTATAATTTAGAATTTTAAGGTTAATAAACCTTTCACAAGAGTATGCACAACACTTTTCTAAGCTTGAGGCTTATGGTAGTAAGTTTGTTATAAACTATTTCCATAGCGTTTTGGTTTGTTGGGTATGATCTTTTATTTTTCTGCGCACATGCAAACGCACACATGCATTGGCACTAGTTGTGTGCGCTTGCTTTATAAAACTACCCTTAAACACATAGTAGTTTACCATCTACATCTTACACACACACTCAAACGTACAATATGCAAAATAACAAGCAAACACGCATCCACACTACTTCTTTGGAGTGTTTGTTACGAACAAGAAGTATTCGCGAAATCGTTTAAAAACAATAATATACACGTACATCAATACACCAGTCGTGCTTCGCTTATTAAACGACATCATTTAATTATTGGTTTAGTATAATACATGCTACGACAATTCATTTAAAAAACAAGATGTATTTACATTTCAAGACTGTTTACACAGCCCTCTGCTGCGTACGTTTGAAATAAGGCACAATTTGTGCCCATGGGAAAAACCAAAACAAAAATAAAGCGCGCAATCATTCTCATTGTTTTTTCTACTCACCGTAATGAGGAACAAAACAAAACGAAAGCAAAAAGTTTTATTTTTTCTATTTTCAAACCCTGCAAGTTGCTATTCGTTAAGTTATTTGCCTTAGTTCTAGAGTTAATACTGTGCTGTAATTCCCTACTTAAAATCGTTGTGTTAAATCTCTTTTTAATAATTCGATTCCTGTTGTCACAGTTTCAAACTTTTGTTTAACAGTTAATTGTGATTCATTACCAAAACATTTGATTTGCAATTTATTAACTTAAAAGGTTTATTTGTTTTAAAAATATTTTAACTTTAAAAAGTTATGGCATGAAGCAACAATGAAATAAATGTCTCGATTCTCAACTTTTCTACTTTCTTGAAAAGATTTGGACGATTTTTTTTATTTTGTTTTTATGCAATTAAATATTTATTTGTTTAATGTACATTACACGTAGATATTTTAAATAAACATTAATTTTGCAACTCGAGTAAAAAACTCTGTATGTTTGTCTGTTTTCTCCTGCCCCTGACAGACATCAAAGATACCGCTGGAGTTTTTGTTGTCTTTATTTTTCCTTTCTTTAGTGGGTTGTTTGTTTTTGGTTTTACAATTTCATTGATCTTGTGTTTAAATTAAACATTTTTCTGCTTTCGTTTTTCAAGTGTTAATGACAAACAATTCATGTGTGATTCATGATTGTTTAATGTTGAGTGATTTTTGTCAAATATTTGACAAATTGAGAGTGGTCAGATAATGTTAAATATTTTGTTTTTTTTTTCAATTTATTGTTCATTTATAAACAAATTTAGCACATTGTTACTTACACTCAAAACAAAATAAAAAAATATTGCGTAAAATATTGCGAACCAGTGCAAGGTTACAGAATGCGGATGCAGATTTTTTTTTTAATAATTATAAACTGTGTCAATATCATTTGGATTTTATTAAGAAAATTCGTGCACTGATTCATGCGAGAAAAAGAAAAAATATACGAGAAGAGAAAATTACGTCTTCTTGTAGAAAAGTATTTTAATCATTTTGCAAAGTTGAATGAATTTTTCTATGAAACAAGTTTACTACAATTAAAAAAAATGTGCACTTGTTCATTCAGATTAGGTTAAGAGTTTAGGTTTGATTGGGATTGCTAAGAAGAGAAAGTAAGATTTCATGCATTAAAGGAATAGTACAAGTTCAGACGGTGAAGCGATAGATAAATTTTTAGTTTAGTTTTTACAACTTTGCTCTTGTGCGCTATGTTAATTTTTCATGGGGTCGTTGCAGCGCCTCCGGTGTTAAGTAGACGCATTATTAATCTGCTTACCCATTTTGTTGGTAATTTTACTAGGCAACGATTCAATGCTGTAAATAATGACGAAGGAGGAACATTAGAAAATACTATGATGCTGATGTGGTTAGGTGTGTTCAAAATGGCTCTAGAAATCCGCCATTTGCTTTTTAGTCAACGCACTAACATCTTCAGGCAACAGCACTTTACACGTTTTCTTAAAATCTTGTGTCGAGCCGACTTATATGTAGGTCAGTAGTCGATGGTGGTCATTAATTTGGCCGAATTTTGCCGACGGCCGAAAAACCAATAGCGCCTTTTAAAACAAAAATTTTGATGGCGTTTTTTTCTCTGGAAAAAGTGTAACATTTTTAACTTTTTATTAAAAAAAAATACAATTTAGCGTTCGTTAAATCGTTAAAAAAGAAAAAGTTTAAGTTCACAAAAAATGATACAATAATTTCTAATAATTTCTGATGTATACATTATCAGAAAATTATTTTGTTGCGAATTTTCATAAAAAAATGTAATAAGAAAAGAAAATGCCATAAGTCCCCCAATAAAAAAAGACACTCCAAAGAAGTCATGAAAATGAAGAGTTTGCAGTCTGGAAGTAATCTAATGATTTTTACATAGGGTTGTCATTGCAAGAAGTTCTCTTTTTCGATGCCTAGTCACCGAATTAGAAGCGATTTTAAGAAAAATTTCCGTTTTTGTGTTCTATGGTAATATTTTCATCTAGGCAAAACTTTAAAAAGTTACATATTTTAACAATTCGTTTCTTTTTATACGAATTTAAACGCGAAACAGTGTTTTCATGTAAATTTAAGCAAATAACTTCTAAATTTTAGGCCAAAATTAGTTCATAAATTTCTTTCAAAAAATCGATTTTTTTAACATTTTGGTGAGTATTTACTAAAACTATGGGAAAACTACAAGGTTTTGTGTGATTAAAATAAACTTTTACTTGGTTTTCTGCTAACTATCGGCAAATTAAAAATATCGATTTTTTGGAAGCAATGAAAATGTGGTTCTTTCAGAATGACTTCCATTTTTTTACTGGGTTCTGGTTGAATTTGAAATTGCCTTAAGAACTGTATGTAAAAAAACGAACGTGTGAAAATTGAAGTTAATTAATCTCTCAAGGAGATTTCCGCTTCATAGTACTGACTAGAGAATGACAACGAGTACTAAAAAATAGTTTTAATTTAAGTAACTGCGTATAACTATAATTGTAGAGCAAATTATGCTAAAATATTTTCTTTTAAGCAACTATAATTATAGCCGATTACAACATACAAGAGTATCTCTGCTTCCTTGATGCAAAAATTTAAGATACGCTACACCTAGAAATAAAAAGATTAACTTTCTCTCATATGTATAGTCTGAGTGTGCTTATACTCAGACTGTGGATATTTATTCGGACAAAAGAATATACGCATACTACTCGGGATATTTATTCATCATTCGCCACTGTATATATAATTTTTTTTTTTTATATAAAATGTGTTTTGTTTGGTTGAAAACATGCTTTATCTGTGTGTAAATAAAATTTCCCTGTATATATTGTTACGTTTAAATTTTATTAAACGTGTGAGTTCTTTTGATTGCTCAAAAATAAAAATAAATAACACACAATTTTTATTTGGTACTGTTCTTCCTTTGTATTCTTAACTAAGCAAATTACAACTTGTCTTTACTTAAGTAGTTCTTATCGTTATTATCCACTTTCAACGAAGCTGTCTCGACTAATTTCTGATCAGCACTGACTTAACGATGTCAACTCGACTACTTTCTGATTAGTACTGAACTGTTCTCGCACATGCTGCCTCTTTTTATAGTACAGGAACCGGTTCTCGAATGTTCGCCCGATAGATGGCGTAATAACATGTCTGTACTTAGTAATGGCATCTATGCATGTTGCCGTTATTTACTTTTGGTAGCCAGATGTTCAAACAGTCCTCTAGCACAATCGGGAAAATTCATGTTGCTGCTTCTAGGCGTTTGTAGATAATTCGATTGGCCATTATTTTTGAATTTCAAAGTAACGACTCTTATGTTGGCAATGCGGTGTGCTATTGGTAGTACAGGGTGGTTACCATAAAAGTGCTCGCACTTTTATTTGTATGTGTGTATGTCTGTAGCCATGTACACAATTATTGTTGTTGCTATAGTGTTTGCACGTGAATATGTGTGTACGTTTTATTGCTTTAGTTAAATACTTCTAGATAGTTCTATGCATTAACCCTGTAGGAATATTTTTACGTAACAATATGCATGTGTAGCCGAGTAGTAGCCAGAGTATATTTATATCCATGCCTATGATTTTAGCTCATACAGTCTATGAATTTTTTTATTCTCCAGTCAAACATAAATTTCAATAATTAGCCTGAGTTCTGTTCGAAATTATCTCTGGTTAAAGACCTAATAAATGAATAAGAGAAACTGGAAAAATGTGATGCACTACATGTATGTACATGAATTTGTGGAAAAACCATCATACTGCATTGGAAGATTAAACTGAAGATGCGTACGTTTTTAGCTGCAGCTTCTTTCTGCCTTGTTTGCAGCTTACACTAAACTTAGTCTGCTGACAAGCTTATTATTTATTAAGCAAAACACTAGCCTTAAATGTTTTCGCAAGTTGAAAGAAAAACAATTTTTATTTGCCAGCCTTGTATTAAATTACGCAGCGTTTGTGTGTTATTTTTTTCTTCTTTTTTTTTCTTTTACAAGTATACGGATAATGTTTATTTAACAAACAAACAACAAAATTTTTATATTCATTCACAATTTGTTTATAAAATGAAGAAGAAGAAAAATCCAGAGAAATTATTACTTCATCTCGTTTAATATAATGCATCTCCTTCACATTAAATGTACTTGAAAATGTTTACTACCGGAGATTTCCACTTTTTTTTCTTAGTAAATTACATACATACATATCGATGGTCTCAAGTAGAAAGGCCCTAAGTCATGTTTTTTACCTAATTGAGTTTTTCAGTGATTCAGTGATGAAAATTTATTGCAATAGTGTGAAAAACTAAAGCTTTTACAAGCAGTTGTACAGTTTCTATTATGTTTTTACCTTCTCCTGTAAAGTTGCAATTATATGAGTTAGGGCCTTTTTACTTGAGACCAACGATATATTCATTACGCAGGTGCATCCGTGTGTTAAGTTTAATATAATTTTTTTTTTTTGGTAATTATTAAAACATACTAGTATTGAGGTATGTATGTATCTACATGCATCATAGGCAAAAGTAACGTAACAATTAAAATTTGTCCATGTATACATACATATGTATGTAAGCGTATTTATTTATCTTTTTTTAAGTGAAAGTGTTAAAATATATAATTTGAAGTACATTCATAATACACTGGTTGCTATTTTCCTACTCGCATAATGGCGATGATGATGTTGCTGTTGTTGAATTATGGGGCATGAAAAAAGTGCGTTAAGATTTACCAAGCGTGTCATTTAAAAATTAAAAATCTAATGTTAGTCATTAATTCATCTATGTAACGATGAATGTATATTTTCTTTTTAGTATTTTGCTTAGTTGAAAAAAAGAGCAACAAGTCGTGGCCACATGAACTTTATGTAGTTTGCAATATTTAAAACCTGAAATGAAAACATAATTTGACTCTTTTATTGCCTCAGACCCGTATTATAGAATTTGAGTCAAAATCAAAATTAAAATTAAGCTGTAATTACAAAAAAAAACTTTCAGCATATTGTAATACGATGAATGAAGACAATTCCCATATTCCATTTGCAATAATGGCTGAGTATTTAAAGCAGAAATCTACATCAACTGACGCCACACACCGTGGACCAAACACAAAGAACGCTGATGATGAAGATATAGTGTAGCCTTCGAAAACAGCTAGTTGTTCCGTTCTACTACGTGCTTGTCAGCATATTTACAATTAACTTTGGTGTCATTTGTTCACTTTAGCCTAATCAAATTATTAATATAGAAACAAATGAAGTTCGAACAATAATAATAAAACCAAAGTAGTTTTTAACATTAACGATGTCTACAGAAAACCTTCGATAGCCAATTTTTAAGGGAACCAACAATAAAATAAGAAAAAATTTTTTTTTTGTTTTCAATGTAAGTAATCGATCGAACGTTTTCTGACGACACCGTGGCCCAAGAGCCTTTATTTTTTATTTATTTGAATCGATTAATTAATTTTTGAAAATTTAAAATATGAATTGTCAATTGTTACAAGTTTATAATTTAACCAGCTTTTACCCGCGTCTCCGCTTGCTTAAAAAATACATAACAATCGATTTTAGAACTATTAAAACAATCAAAACCGAAACGAAAATTTGTTTATTTTAAATCCGTACCATATAAAAAAAAAATGGATACAAACCGGATAAAAAATATTATATATTTGATGCTAGTAATATCGCTTTCCATTGATGATAGAATATTCAAAACCGGATTAGCGGTTTGGTGTTGAAAGCGATACAAAGAACCAAACTTACTTTCACATCAGTAAAGATAAGGATAAGTATAATAAAACTGAAACATTTTAAGAACCAATGACGCACAGACCAAATGGTTGGACCAATTTTCTTCAGTTATACGCTAGAAGATATAATAATATAATATAATTTCAAACGAAAAAAAAGCAAATTAAAATCGATCCCGCCGTTTGGGAGCTACGACGATAAAGGCACACATATTCAACAGAATACATCTCGAAAAGATGTGATGAGGGCAATCATGAATAAAATTCCGCAAGAAATTTTATCCGGGGAACATTTTCAGACACAAGCAAGTAATAGGGAAAACAAAAAAGTTCTAATTGGAAAAGAGAGAAATTTCTCGCTGAATTTTATTCATGATTGCCCTGGATATATTCTAGGGTGATCGATTATTCGACTTTTTCCAGAAACCGGTTTTCGAATAGTTCGAATATATGAAATTATGAAAAACCCGGTTTCGGTTTTTACAATTAAGAAAAAACCGGTCGACCGGTTTTTTTAAATAACAAAATTATTGCCCAAAAGTTTCTATTTTAAATTGCTTTATTAAAAAAAGAGTTAAAAGTTCATGTAAATACCATAAAACTATCCAAAAAATAAAGTTAAAACATAAAAATTAACTTCATATACTTACATATAGTACATCTGTATATATAATATATATATATATATATATATATATATATATATATATATATATATATATATGTATATATGAATGTATGGAAAAAGTGGATATCTAGCTCAGTATAAAATATGAAGCAAAATGTCAACAAATCTAAAAAACACTTTTTGCAAATGGATTTTGACATCCATTGCAGACTATAAAGCCAATTTTATTCGCCTCTGCTACCACCTCATAAAATTATTTCGCTTAAATTTCATGTTTTGGTATGTGTTGCCATACTCGAAAAATGCTTAGAACTCTTACAATGAAAAAAAAATACTAAGAAAAATCAACAGAACACGTTGCTCTAAGTTTCAGCATAGTAAAAACCAATTTTATTACAAAATGTACAAATAGAAAAGTATTCGACTAAGCTGGTTTTTAAATTGTAAAAAAACCGGACTATTCGACATTCGAAAAATCAACATTTTAAAAAAACCGACAACCGTATTTTGAAAAAACCGTGTTTTAAAACCGGTTGAAAACCCGAGTCGATCACCCTAATATATTCTAAACGGTTAGACCTATTTTCTTCAAACAAAGCTCGCAAAATTGGTCCAGCTGTTTGATCTGTACGTGGACTTGTACAGATACTCGTACACAGACTCACTCTACAAACTTATAATAACGTGGGGGGTTAGAAAAGAAAAACATTCCCTGAAAAATCCACACAAAGCAGTGATTAATTATTGGAAATAGAAAAAAAAATATATGAAAAATTAATCAACTGGAACTTGGTTAATCTTGAGGATGTTGCTGGCTCACGGAGTTCCATCCATGGCCAGCATTATAGATTTTCTGATACACTTATGCATATCGCTGCACTCTCGTTCTTCGTCCATATTTGTGGATCTTTGCCGAAGTAAAATAACTAACAAACTGGCTGCATAACTCTAAAAAAATAATGTGACTACTTGACACCAGAGGCGCTGCAAGGATTTTATAAAAAAAAATTAACACAACGCGCAGTAGTAAAATTGTAAAATTGAAAATAAAAATATATCTATCTGTCACTTTACCATCTGTTATTTGGCCCAACTGAGTTAAAAAGTTACTTTCACCTTTTAGTCTGCAAATTCAATCTATTCAACAGAAATAAAAAATTAAAATACCGAACAACAAACATGCATTTTACAAATAACTTTGTTAATTAAAAAAAAAAAAAAAAAAAGACACGTGAGTACTTTGTGAGTATGAGTTTTCGTGAATATGAAAAATGTATGTTTCCATTTAGGCGTACCTGCATTAAAGTGAGCCAAAGGAGCAACAAGGGGTAGACCCCTTGTAATTGAAAATGAAAGAAAATACTACCGAATTTGTATGCCAATTATGTAAAAAATTCGAAATCTAGACGAAAGAATATGATTTCGAATTTTTGATATATATATTTTTTTTAACAAACATAACCCGCGGAGCTATTATATTTTCTGCAGAAAACACCCAGGGTCTATGGCGGGAATCGAACCTACGACCTCTAAACTGAGAGGCTAGCACCGCTACCACTCAGACACAGGAACGGGGCGTCCAACAAATTTTTCTTTCGTTTCCAATTACAGGGTAGACCCCAAGGTCTTGCATAAATGTTAATGAGTAGAAACTCTTTTATCGTGAGCTTAGCATGACCGTTAGTAAAAAGTTACCCACGATCCCATCTCTAACTTAAAAACATACGCTTTTATTCACATTTCAAAAAAAATACTTCAAAGTTGATTTTCTTTTCAAGTTATAAGTAAAGAATTACACAATTGCATAAGAGTCAAACTTAAATTAGAGCGTCAAGCATTGCATTAGCAGCAGAGTTCGTATTTTACTACATTCAAATAATTTTTTTATACGTTTGGCGCTATAACTAAAGTTTTGCTGTAAAAATGTCTGTTACGATAGTTTTCCCTCAAAAGGTTCAATATTTCCAGGCTAACGCTTCCTTAAGGATTGTAAACATTTTGTTGGAACGGCATTATAAACGACTGTTGCATGCAACTGGCTGCTGCATTAATATTTTTTGCATTTTTCATGGTGGGAAGAAGGTGGGTAGAGAGTGATTTATTTATTGGAGCAATTCGAAGGGCATATTTGTTGGTTGCAGTGACTGTGAGGATACAAAAGAGTGAAACATGGCGTATACGTGATATGCATTCAATTGCGTTTATAGTTTTTATGTTTTTTGTTATTTTATTTTTTTTAGTAAAACGAGTGTTTTTGGGATCTAAGGTCTGATAAAAAAAAATATAAAATGCAGAGACGTGCTTGATTAGATAGAGATAAAAAGAGCCAATTTTCAAACAAAATTCAATTTAAAAAAATATTATGTGAAAAAAGAAAATATGTATATAAATTTTTTAGATGAAAAAGCCTTTTTGCTAATCAGCAAAAAAACTTTGTTTTCATAGCACTACAAACTGCGAACCTGATAAAAAATATATCCTACAAGTTTACTCAAACGTGTTGGTTGGAAAACAATATTTATGGTTTGCATGCAAAAAAAAAGAAGCTAGAAGACAAAAAAAGGAGTGCGTGTGAATAAACTACAAATTGTATAAAAGAAGACAACCAGGAAAATGTAATAAAATCATCAAAATGAAATCTTAAAAAAAAATTTGTGAAGCAAAATTATTAAAGCAGTTTTAAAACAAGAGCATTTCGATTGCAAGTACGTATCCTTCAAAATTAAGTAAACTGCAACTACTTAATAAAACCTGCATTGAAAGTAAACACAAAATGCAACCATTAAGATATTTAAGTAAAAACAAATAAAGCAAAAATAAAAAAAAAATACGAAAAATAAATAAATAAATATTCTGTAGAAGTGGCTCATAAATTTTATTAACCTTCACAATTTCGCAAGCCACCAAAAATAAAAGGAACAGACTTCAAAATATTTATTTTTTTTCGCATTAAATTGGAAATAACATTTGCAAACATTTCATTAACATTTTTTTCCTTCTTCTGCTCTGTATTCGTTCGTTTATGATTAATAAATGAATGTCATTGGCTGCTTGTTTGATGTTCTCAAGCAGCGAAAGTGCTAAAATTAAGACAAACAAAATTGAGATGTTTTTCATTTTCGCGATATTAATTAAGAATAAAAAAAGACCAGCAACGCACAACAATTTAAAGGATGGAGTTGAGCAGGCTGTAGGCCTGCCTGAACAAAAAATGTAACCATAATATTTATTAAGTTAATAGTATTTTCACACTGAAAGTTAAAATCTGGTTTTAACGTTAAAACCATAAACAGCTGATTTTGCATTCACACTGCAAGTTTGTTAAATTCAGGTTTTAACTCACAGACTGTCTAATAACTTTGCTCAGAAATAAAATAAATCTCCTGCAGAAATGCGTGTATTTGTTGTTGTATTTTTTTCTGCTTTTCATAACACTTATTTGACAAATGGACAACAGCTGTTTTTGTTTGTATGAAAAACTCGGAAATTTTACAATGCGTTGTAAAATAGAAATTATTTTAGCTTTTGTAAGGAAATATTTTTTAAATTATGGAACTACTAATACAAAGTTAAGAAGTGCTTGGAAATCAAGTTATTGTATATTAAAAATGCGCAAATGCATCACAAAATAAAACTTTTTTATCGGTGAATCTATGTCAGTTCCCAGAGCTCAATGAAAATATTTTCGTTGTTTTCTTCCAAAAAAATCTGTTTTCCCTAATTTTTTGATAATTGTTGCTGCTGCATCCATTTGCAAGTTGAAAATCTTTCAAGCGACATCTATTGTTATTCACTGGCATAAACATTATCAACTGCTTGCGGACATTTTAACTGGGCAGCACTAAATTTAGCAGAGCGAACACAAGGTTGCATTTCATAAAACCAACTTAAAACCAATTCAAAAATGGTTTTAAGTTGGTTTGAACAAAAACAATTTGTATGGTAAAACCAGGTTTTAACAGTTGGTTTTAACGTTAAAACCAACTTTTATTAAAACCATCTCAGTGTGAAAACTATGCTGCCTTCTATGGCATTGTCTGTTAGTTATGTATGCAACTGTCTAAATTAATAAATAAGGGTCGGTGTCCAAAAGTTTTTCATTACAATTTTAGTGGTTACGATTTTTTGTTCAAATGTTTGCACAAGTGTGAACTTAACCTTCTTTAGTGTCATATATAAAATAATTTATTTTGAAAAAAGATTGAAGTTGCTTCAATAATGAGTAATAACAAGTTAAAAATAATTAACTTTCATCTAATGAAACATTCCTTTGAAATGCAGTTCTTTTTTTACTAAAGTTATATACTTGCAATTCTCAATTATTTAGAATGAATTTCTATATAAAGATTGTTACGAGTATTTGATAAGATTTTTTGAATTGTGTTTGGCATAGTCAAAAAAAAAAAAAAAATGCATCTAGACTTGCTTAACCCACAACAAACAAACTCTTCATATTCACCCTTGTTCCAGTTGTCAATACAGTACCAAAAAATTGGGGGTTGTTTACTCGCTCTTGAGTACATTTTTGTGCTATTGACAGCAGCGATGCCAATTGGTGCTTTTGGCACTATTTTTAGTACTTTTTGAAGACTCAAAACGCCAAATTTCTCAAAATTACGCTTTTTAGTGCTTTTTTAATTTTTATATGCTTTTACAGCCAAAAAAAGTTGGTATCACTGATTGACAGTCCTATTTCCGTTCTCTAAAGTCTAGAGCCTGTCAATAGCAGTCATTTGTTTTTGACAAGCCCCAATTTGTTGGTATTGTATTGACTTGACATCGATGTTGACAACTGGAATAAAGGTGATTGGCTCGTTTTTAAATAAGAATTCAAAAAACAAATTTCTATAAGTGTAATCTTTCCAGCAAGTATCTCTCTTCCCTCTCTAAATCATTAAAAAATGTTTCAGTATGAAAATTGTAATTTATGTAATTGTAGAGTTTTTCCTCAATTTAACACTTTGGGCTCAGTACAAATATTTTATTAGGAAAAAAAACGAACAAAGAAACAACCTTTCATGAACATTTCTATTAAAAAATAAAAAAAAAGAATGATTTAATTGTCTCTGCCAGTGAATTTGTTAAAACACTTGGCAATCGCCACAAATAAATGTGTCCTAACAAAAAAACAAAAACGTTTTTATTTATTTGCTCACAAACTACAATCGCTCACTATTATATTAAATAAATTTTTCTCGCATATTTGCTACAAATATCTTCTAAGGCAGTGAACTTTTGAAACCATATTTTAAATAACAAAAAACTTTCTTATTCTTATTGAGTCTATTTTTAAGGAAGCTTTTTCTTTTCATTACAACTACTAGATATTAAATAGAAATTAAAAAAAAGTTCTATGATATTCTACTTTGTGGTCGTTCTGATGCACACATAAACTCAAAGTGATGATGATGAGTGATTACAAAGTGTCAAATCAATTAAAATAAATGAATGTGGAGAATTTAGTTCAAAAGATGAAAATAATATAGAAAATATAAAGAAATGTTAGAAATACATATAAATTGGAGATGAGCATCCAGTCACGTATTTCACGTGAATGAATTTATGAACGCGCATGCCCCATGAATAGGGATTCTTTCAATTGCATGATTGTTTGTCGAAGTGAATATAAAGAATAAATATAGGTAAATAAAACAGAGTGAGTAGCATCTTGATGGAGTGTGCCACACTTAAAGGAAAAATATAATTCGATTTTTCATTTGCTTTAGAAGTTGGTAACAAGTCAATACAAAAAGTTTTATAGTGGTAAAATGAAGCAAATGATTCCTACAAATTGTTTCGTGACTACTTCGTGAGCGCGAATTTTTATAACTTTCACTGTAGCGTGCATGAATGTGAGTAGCTATTTTCCCACTTCTGAGTTTTCACTACCGTAAGCGAAAAACTACTCACGCTTTCATCTCTGATATGAAGACCATAACTAGTAACAATACATATAAGATATATTGCAAACATATGTATATAGGGTGATTTTTTAAGAGCTTTCGATTTGATTTATAAAAAAAACATAAAATTTAGAGAAATGTACGAAATCTTTATTTGAGTCGGTAGAATAATCTATATAATTCATGACACATATCACCCGGTATCTCGCGAATAAATTCTTCAATATTGTCTACCACTACGTCAACCGTTGCAGACGTGTCCCTATTGACATGAACTTTAACATAGCCCCACAAAAAATAGTCAAAAGGCGTTAAATCGCACGATCTAGGCGGCCAATTGACTGTCCCAAACGTGAAATAAACTGTTCACCGAACTCGCCTCTCAATTGGGCCATTGTTTCGCGTGGTACGTGGCATGTGACACCGTCTTGCTGAAACCAAATATTAGCCAAGTCCAGTTCTTCCATTTTTGGCAAAATAAAAAAGTAACAGTCCCAATATCTGCGAATAGCGCCGAATCGATAATTTACGGTCATCAACAACACTGGCGGATACAGCTGCGATATTGTCCTATGTCCACACTTCATGTACGCGTGTTGGTGGTTCAGTGTTCAATAATGTAATTTTAGGTTGAATTTAGTCACAAATAGACGCCTCAGAAGGTCGCCCATACTGACCATAAAATGGAAAAAGTGCAGGATGCACTTTCTTAACCGAGTATGAATTTTGATAATAAAATTTAATAATCTGCAAGCGTTGTTCATTTATAAGTCGATTCATGGTTAAATTATAGACCAAACTGAACATGTTTAACTTTAACATGATACACAAAATCGGCTGAGTTGCCAAAAACAGTGTTGCCAAAAAGAAAGTTGCTAAAAAATCACCCTTTACATACACATGTTTTTACATCAGCAAAGTATAGAAAAACAAAATTGTATCTACATTTCCTATTTTGTTAAAAATAAACACAATCAATCTAAAGATACACTTTACGTTTAAGTGTTTCACTATTTTATTTTTATTTTCTTTTAATTTTTTAACAAGTGACACAATTTTTTTTTTGCTGCAAATTTACACAAAACAGGGAGTAATTTACTGAGTTTTTAATATCGAATGAGATTTAAATATATTTCAATGGAGTTTGTGTGGAAAAATACTGAAGTCCTGTTCGATATCGCGTACTGTGATTTGCCTCCAGGTTTTATAAAATTTCCTAATTCAAAAGTTTTTATAAAAAGAAGAGGCTTTATTTCAGAATTTATATACGAAAGTTTAAAATTTTCCCAAAATTAGACTCCTGCAAAAGGTTTGAAATTTTCACCCAGTTGTCGTCGTCATTATTTTAGTGTGAACATCACTTTGTTTCAATGTCAGAATCAATAAAGTAACAACTTACCAAAATGGTGACTACTGTTTGTTTCAAGTCAACTCAAGTAAGTCGTTATCAAAAATGGCGACGGCGAATTCAAATGCAACACATTATCGCCGTCACTTATCCTTGTGGAATGCAAATCATATGTTGGCAGTCATCGATAATATTCGATAACTGCAAATAAAGTAACAATGCAAAATAATACCGTTCTGTGTCGATGTTTACAGCTGGAATAATTTAATAACTTTTCATGAAAATTTATTAATTTCATTGTGCCTTCATGGAAATATCATTTTGTTTATGCACTCATTTTTTCTCACGACTTTTTAAAATTGACCTTGTTACATTTAAATATCTTATATTTATAATCTTAATATTTGCTTTTTGTCTTCATATTGTTTACTATTAAATTTATTTGCCTTCAAATAGTTTCATTATCATGTTCAGTGCCAGCTCTTATATCGATGGCCATTTTTGACTCACCCACCCATATCCAGGCACCTTGTTATTGCGGTATTCAGTTATTTATCTATTTATTATTTAAACGTTTTACGAATATTTCAATAAAATAACAGCAACAAAAAAGTTTTTGTTTATTTGAAATTGTCATTGCGCTTTTGATTTGCAATTGTTACAATTTGCTTGATACCAAAAAAGGTGAAGAGCTCAAAACTGACTGACATATTAACATTTTTGTTTGGTTTCATTTTTGAAATCTTATTTATTGTTGTCCAAAAACAGCAAGTGTTTTTAAATTAATGACAATTTTATTTTGCCACATGGCTGGGACACATCTTGATATTATTATTGTGTGTGACCAAAAAGATTAAAATATGTATGCGGAATAATGTGATGAATGAATGTTTTAACGAATATTTGTGTTCACGTCATGTATTTTATGTTTTTTTATTTGCATTACAAAGTGGCAAGTGCGCTTTATGGACTCTTTTTAAATCGTGTGTATCGTGAATGATTATTCAACCACGGCCTTAGCCACTCAAGAGGAATTAAAAAAACACTTCAATTCAAATCGCACTTACTCCAGGTTAACTGAAAGAAAGAATTACCAACAGCAATAAGATTCCTGGTATTACATATACTTCAGTTCAGTTTACAATAAAGAGGCCCATACACACATACTGCTCATGCTCATGCGATAAGCATGTGTTGGTAAATTTAAAATGTTTGTTAATGTATTTGTCACACAGACAATGCAGTATGAAAAATAAAAATAGTTTTGATTTTGAAATGAACTCATACTGCTGACAGTTTTTTTTCAAATGAACAAAAAATGAATTTATTCATTTTTTCTGATATGTACTTTTTTTAAATTTGAAGTTTTACTGAAAAAAAGAAAGTAAAACAAACAAAAAAGGAAATAAAACAAACAAAAAATAAGTTTGGAAAAAAATGTACATATAAAGAAAAAACGTTTTTTCTTAATTTCTTGAATTCTACCAATAATTTTTTTTATTCTCAAGGGCATGTTTATTTTATAAATTTTTATTTTAAATGATGATTGATAAGTTTCTGGTAAAATATCAATCAAACACGTATACCAAGGGTTCATCGGCAGTAGCTGCAAGCAGTATGTGTGTATGGTGCCCTTAATAAAGGCTCGGCATGTCGAGAGTCTATTTAAGCTAAGGACTAATATTATGAATGAGCAACTAATTTGAACGATCATCTTCTCTGAGCCATAATTATGTATGGCTCATATTGTGTAAAAATTTCTCACAAATATCTTATATTGTACTCAATCCTTAAGAGAAATATAAAACATACTTCTTCCATTGTGTGTAAATTTCAAATTTTAACCTCGTTTTCTGTAATACTAGTTTTGTTTGGAGTTAAGACGTTGTTGTAGTAAATGAACGATGCAATATGATGTAGCATCAGATTTTCTTATGCTTTGCACTACGAGATCGTAAAATATTTCATACAGAGTTTTTAATAAATAAAATTAACTGCTGATTAAAATGACAATTCGTTTTACCCTGCTTCCACTGCAATATCATGTTTTTTCAGTTTTCTTCCACATTTGTCCATTTGGTTGCACTTAATCTGTCAGCCACAATAATTAAAATAAAAAATAATGTGACAATTATAACGTTTATTCATTATTTATTTTAAAAGAATTTAAATTTGAAATCAAAGCAGTAATTAAATCTTTTTTTTTTTTTTTTTTGTTTAATGCGAGATACAAATATCTTTGGTAACATGTTTATTTCCATGTGGGTGGTGTCACCCACGGTATTAAAAAAAACAAATTTCTTAAATTTTTTCTTAAAGAAAAAAAATTATTATGTAACAAAACTAATTGAACATATATATTAGTGTTAATATATGTAGAGTTTTGAATAATTGCTCTGTTGGATTTTATTACTACAAATTATTTACATTTTGTGACGCATACAACAACTCACTTTTGTAACATAATTGTTCTTTTGTGGGAAAATTTACTTTTTGTGACACATGTGAAATTTTTGACAAAGAAATTCTTTGTGAATTAACGGTTTGGCATAAAATATAATTTTCTGACAAAACGAAATTTGATTGACTGAAATAATATTTTGGGACACAATTGACTGCTCGTGATAGAATTGATTTTATCTCTTAGGATCGACTTACGAGTATTATGATAAAAGTATTATTCTCTTTGTGGCAAAAGAAGATAATTAAACTGTCATACTCGTAATATAGAAATTAATATGACTGAGTTGATTTTTGTGACAAACTGACTTTTATAACACAATATGATTTTTGCTACAAAAGTGAAATGTTTTCAATAAGAAATTTTTTGAGACATAACGGATGTATTATTATATAAGTAACGTTTTGTGACAAAATAGAACTTTTGTGACTAAACACAATTGACTTTTTGTGGCAGAATTGACTTAACTTGATTTTTTTTTTTTGACAAGGAAAATTTTTTTGTGATACAGCAGATTTATTGTTACATAATTGACTTTTTGCCATAAAATCTATTTTTGTCACACAACGTCATTTTAAGATTTAAATGAATTGTAGTGAAATGAAATATTTCATTCAATAAGAATTGAAATTACTGAACTTAAGCCCGAATAAGAAATTGTTTCTGATTAAAAAGACATTTTTTACTGAAATTAAATTTGGGACACAGTTTGCTGTTCGAATCGGAATTGGCTTAATTTTTTAAAATCGACTTATTGTGCTAAAGTGTTATTCGGACAAGGGAAGTGTTTTTCGGACAAAGAAAATATCTTTTGTGACAGACCCAACATCACGTAAGACAATTAATGTGGCTGAACCAACATGGACTTTTTTATAAAAAGAACTTTTTGTGACCACAGTGGCATTGACAAAGAATCGACTTTTTATGACGTAAATTTCATACAAAGCGACTTTTCGGATAAGAAATGTTTTTGTGACAAATAAAAGTCTTTTTGTGACAGAGCTAATATTTCGTAACAAAATAAAATTTATGTGACCGATTTGAGTTTAGTGACAAAGTAAAATTTTTATGACAAAATATAATTTTTGTGGCTGAATTAATGTTTTGGGACACAGTTTTCAGCTCCTGGCAGACTGAAGGTAATCTGGTAGGATTAACTTATTGTGGCAAAAAGTGATAAATGTGAGCGATATGTGAAATTTTTTTCTCCTTGGAAAATAGTTTTAGCCACCAAAGTTATTAGAATTTCATAATGAAACTTTTCATGAAATTTTCTGCACGAACTTTTGCTGTTTAATAATAGCAATTCGGGGTATCCGATGGAATAGCTCTAAATTTTTTTATTATAATTTCCTTCTCCACGATTCCTATTGATAAATAAAAAAAAACGTCGCATGCATCTGATTTCATGAAAAATTTTATTAAGTAAATTGGTTTTACTTTTACACCGATCATCATGAATCGGTGTAAATGATTTTGAATAATTTCGTAAAGCATTTTGGAATTTGCAAAATAAAGAAGAATACTTTGAGACAAAAAATATTACTTTTTTTTTAAAACAAATTGCACTTGCATAGTTTTCTACTTCGATACACAAGTTTTTGAGCGCACTGTATACATTTGAAATTTTGCTGATTGATTGATTTTCAGATTTCCTTTTGAAAACCAAAAATTATACCGGCAATAAAATTTTGTTACTAAATCAAAATTAATTCATTTAAACACCTGCCACACAAAAGAAAAAACACAACAAAATCAATTCGAAAATACAAGCGATTTTTGTCTATATGTTTACCGTTGCACTACTCGTATTAAGTTGTCTTATGGCTGAAAAATTGCTGATGATTTGATGCCAATAAAATACGTGTGTGTATGTTTTTTATGTGTTAGATACTATTTATTGTTTTTTTTTTGTTCATTATTTTTTATTTTTCATTTTAAATTAGTTTAAGTTTCTCGTTTAATTGGCATGTGTGTGTGTGTGTGTTGCTGTTTGCATTTCCTGTTTTTTAGTGTTTATTTATTTTAATAATAATCTCTTTTTATTTTATATTTAATATTATTTCAAACGTATCTCACCTGTTATGTGAAAAGTGTGTGCATTTTGCTTGAAATTCATTTTAACTTTATGTTTTCCGCTGTTAATTCATTTTCTAATTTGGTTCGTTTGGTTTGTGTTGTTTAGTATTTCATGTGAAAAAAACCCGTGATTATTTGTTGCAAATATAAAATGACAATTACAAGAAAAGAAAAAAAAAAGATCATTGTGTGACACATTGCTGAAGCGTGCTGCATGGCAAAACAACACCTTCTTCCGTAAATACGCACGTTTCCAGCTAGTGTGTCATTTTCATAGAGAAACAAAATATTTGCTTTGTTTTATTTGTTTTGAAAACTAAAGAAACAATGTATTTTTCTACTGTTTACACTCATGATGCTTCAAAATCTATTAAGATGCTTTTAAAATTTAATTGCAATTTAGCAAAAATAATGATAATCAAAGTCAAGGTCTGGCTTATACCTCAGTGTGATATTCGCAAATATGCGCTAAGTCTTAAATCCATTTTTTTAGCAAGACCAGAACCCCTTTAACTTCAAATTTTATATGAATGGCTTATGATTCTTTAATATTTTTTTATTAAAAATTCTATCAAACTTTTTGTGAGAATAAAAATCATTAGAAATGCTTACAAAATAACAAAAATTAAAAATTTTAAAAACCCCAGAATATATCTATTTTCTTAAAACGTAGTTGAGAAACCCTCTCGATCAAGTCACCTTTCGAACAGAAAAAACTAACGGCATGTTTCCCAACTGTGAAAGAAAACGCTCGACTTACAATTTATATTGAAAATAACAATAAAATATGAAAATTTGTGTTTGTTTTCAATATAGATTGTAAGTCGAAAGTTTTCTTTCGCAGTTGGGAAATAGGCCATAAATCGAAATCGGTCCAGCCATTTGGTCTGTACGTGAACTAGGACAGACACACGGATACACAGACATACACTAAAAAAAACTTATAACACCCCTTTTTATGTCTATAAAGTAGTGTCTATTAGTTTGAAACACTTTTTTATAATACTTTACTCCTTCTGTTTTACCTTCTAATAAAAGGAAATGTGGAATGTCTATCCCATTTTTTTTTTTACTAAAGAACCGAAGTGTTCTATGAGGTCTTCTTCAGAAGTTACATAAGAATGTTAACTGAGTCAAAAACAGGAATTCGTTTGCTTTTGTTTTGGCAAAATAAAAAAAATAAAAAAAATGTTACTCCTTCCCGTCTCCCTTCTCATAGAATGGAATGTGGAATGTGTACCTTATCTTTTATGCGGAAAAGCCGAGGCCTTCTATATACAAGGCATTATTTGGCAATTAGATAAGAATGGTAATGGAATCGAAAAAATTCGTCGTTTTTAAAGATCACATCAAATTTTATTTTAGGGATGATTAAAGTTTCCACCGTTTAGCCTGCTCGTGCAGCATGTCGGTATGTCAAGTTATATGTCGCTTACATCTGAGGCTTAACATATGTTAAGCAACTCTGTGTGTACAATAGTGTCCTGCACAAGACTATTTATAAGACCTTTCAAGACATGAGAGATTTTTTCAAATGCTTTACTACAGCGAAATATTCTAAAAGAATCGCTAAGCAACACTGTTGGCAAGTAATTTTTTTCGATGGTTTGTCTTGCCAACCGTGTTGTTTAGCGGTTCTTTTAGAATATTTCGCTGTAGTAAAGCATTGGAAAAAATCTCTCATGTCTTGAAAAGTCTTATAAATACTCTTGTGTACAAAACATTAAAGAAAATATTTTTGTGGAACATATTAACCCTCTAACACCTCCAAAATGCAGCAGAGCGGGTATGAAATGTTGTAAAAAAATGCTAGTCATGAAATTTTCCCATTTACCCTTGAGTAATGCACATCACAGCCTAATTAATTTAATGAATATATTTTATAAAATATTTATATATATTAAAGTAAATTATTTTTTTAATATTTATTAACTTTCAATTTAACCCCCATTAGTAAGTAGTCCCACATACAATCGACTATCAATAGGTTTAATGAAAACAAACAAACTAAGCAAAATAATTTTCAATTATGTTCCTCTTAAAATTATTGTTCATTATCTATCCCTCTCGTAAAAACCATAATTTCAAATTACCAGAAAATTATTAGGAACTTGTGCTCACATACATAGATTTTTTTATGATTGCTTTTTTTATATTTTCCTCATAGACATTTTAATGATAAACGTCGTAAAAAAACTAATATTTTTTTTACATAATCAAATGAAAATCATGAAGTCATATGATTTTTTTTTACGGCTACATAACTTCTACAACATGCACTTTGTCAATGAAAAGCAACAAAAAAAAACAAAACAAAAGAAACAAGTAAGAGTGCTGAATTCGGCTATGCAGAATCTTATATACCCTTTAAAACCCTGCAGAAAGTGCGAATAGTGAAATTGTAGTGATTTACTAGTGACGTTGTCAGTAGTACTAGTGACGTTGTCAGTAGTACTACTGACCAGGTGTACCCCAGCCAATGGTATCATCTATTGACATTTAACATTAGCTTGTCATTGAAAATCCACCACTAGACTGTAGCACTGCTGACTAAGTAGTTCTTTTGGGACCACTTGGAGACATTGACACCAAAGATTCACTAGTAAATTTTAGGGGCTCTAGTCTACAATATCGATATTTCCTCGCTCATTGTCAATAGTAAAATTATAGTGATTTTCTAGTGACATTGTCAATAGTGCTACTGACTAGGTGTACCCCCAGCCAATGTAATCGCCTAATGACATATAACATAGGGTTGTCATTGAAAATCTACCGGTAGACTTTAGCGCTATTGAGAAGGTAGTTCTTTTACGACCATATGGAAATATTTGAACCAAAGATTCACTAGTAGATTTTAGTGATCCTCGTCTACATATATTTATTTAATATTATTGCACAACATAATAAAAAAGAAAAACAAACTATTGACGCGTTCATTGATAATGTCACTAGATATACACTAGAAATGTTGTCTCTAACGTATCTCTACTCGCGCAAAAAAGGAAATTTGTCGAAATTTTAACTAGTGCAATTGTCGTTGGAGAAAGAATATTGACATAGAGACATATGGTTCTAGGCTGACTACAGGGAAGCTATAAAATGTATATGTGTACGTATGTAGATATATTACATGCAAATACATACATATGTAAATATGTATATCAGAGAAATTCTTTTTCCTTCAATTAACACTTAGAATTAAAAAAAATGCAAAAAAACAATTAAAAACTTAATTGAATCAATTAAGCTTTTGTTTAAAATTTTAATTGATTAAAAGTTTAATTAAAAAATCAATTAAAATTTTCTTTAAAAATGAAGCCGACGACGTCTAAGATTATCCACAAATATTAACGAGACGATGATGCGAACTAGTAGACGTTCGTTGCAGCTAATACGGTGAAATATTTGAACATGTTCCCCCCTCTGACCTTCAGGCAAGGTTAACTTACTGCCATACTCTCTCAGAACTTGAGGCAAAAGGATGATTTTGTATAAAAAATCGTATTGAACACCGAAAGCCATTTCCACTCAAGTTATGTTAACAAACAAAATTTGCATTTTTGGGCTCAAGAAAATGTACATAAAATGATTACATACATTTATTTTTCTTGAAGACACCGATGACACTACCGTAACCGTAAATGGCGAGCGTTACAGGTAGATGCTAAACGACTTTATTTGCACTGGGTCTTAATCACACAACTCGGGCAAACGATGAAGATTTTGAAACATTAGTTTTAGGGTCGAGTAATCCTCCGTTTTGAAGATTTGGCCATCCAGAGCGCCAAATCTAACACCTACAGACTTTTTCCTGTCAAAATTGCAATTCAAAATGCCGGAAACTGAGCGCAACTATCTATCAACTTAGGAGCACCCATTTGAGCGCTATACTGTTTTTCCAACTAATGTCAGTTTTACATTTTCAAATATTTTCTATTTATTTTTTTTTTTTTTCATTTATTATAAAATGGCAGCCAGTTCAAAGTTATAACATAATTTTTGCATCATGCACCAAAAAAAAAATCAATTTTCCATCCCTGGTTTATAACAAAACAATGTTATAGTGTCGAGAAATCCCGGCACATCATTCAAGACAGAAAGAAGTCTTTAGCTTTTGAGGGGCTTCGGAAAATCGATTTCACGTACAGGTAGACGGTCCATTCTATCATACACTTTATGAGATCGCATATGAATCTTGTTGAAGTTACAAACATAGTGACAAACTTATAAATACCATTAAAATTTTTAGTGAAGGGTATATGCATAAAAAAAGAAAATGAAATGAAAAACATTAAACGTACATATGTATATAAGCAAATGGTGCTAAAACAAACGATACCAATTTTCTATAAACAACCATCGATTAAATGTATATTTGTATGTATCTTTTGTCCACATGTGTGTTGTACTGGCGGTTGGTTGGGTCTGCTTAATAACAATTTTAAAAATACTCATAGTTACATGTTATTTTCTATTCTTAAAATTACTCGTACGGACTGCCAACTGCGGCTAAAAATAGCATTAGAGACATTTACATTCGGCGGGACACTCACGCCTCTAATCATGGGTTTGGTTGGCTAGTTGCGTTTTTAGTGGTGGTCACACCACGACAGTGTGTGTGTGTTTGCTTTTTTTTCTATTATTTTATTGTTGTGGCAGTTGCACTTAACAAAAACCTTTTAGAAATACCAAAACATTTGGTGAGAAAAAGCACAATACTTCGTTGTTCGTTAAGCTTAAATATACATTCATATCGTTACCTTAATATAGATAGGCCCTAACTCATTATTTTTTGGAAATCGAGATTTTTGCATTTTTCGATACATTAGATGTTATTCTATCGAAATATACAATAAACTCGATTTAGAAAAAAAAATAACGAGTTAATGCCTTTCTATATTAAGGTAACGATATGTACGTATGAATGTTTAGAATAGAAGAGGCTCTTAGACACGTTTGGACTGACGTATCTAATTGCATTTATCTATGTCTGTATGTACATATATAAAGAGTGTCACAACAAGAACGCAAGATTTAAATTTTAAATAAAACACAGATATTTAAAAAAAAAATCTTGAAACTTTATTATATCGTAAAGTAGACAAAATGAGGTTATGTGTGGAACAACAAATTGGGCAGACGGCCGCCGCGGCTCTGCTGGCACACACGTGATCTTTTAATGAAATTTTCAATGGCCGTTTTGCATAAATGCTGCGGTATTTCATTAATGTAGCGTCCAATTTCCTCTTTTAAGGCTTGAGTCGTCGTCGGCTTATTCGCGTAAACCATCGACTTCAAAAAACCCCAAAGAAAAAAGTCTAATGGTGTTAAATCGCACGATCTAGGCGGCCAATTCTGGTCTCCAAAACGCGAAATAAAACGACCGGGAAATGACTGATGCAGCAATTGAATTGTTTCTCTGGCTGTATGACATGTGGCGCCGTCTTGTTGAAACCACATGCCCTCCACATTCATTTCTTGAATTCTAGGCACGAATAAACTGGTTATCATTTCACGATACCGAACACCATTGACTGTTTGCGCTTGACCTGCGTTTGAGCGACATCATCACGTACAGCTGCGACATTTTCGGTCGATCGACCTGGTCGAAGGCGCGTTGTTGTCTTTACATCACTAACAGACCCAGTTTCGGCAAATTTATCCATTAATCTCTACAGTTGACTCTTTTGGAGCATTATTGTGACCCCAAATTGATCGCAAATTTGCGAACTGTAGCCGCAAAACTTTCACCATTTTGGTAAAACAATTTCACAATGAGAATGCGTTGGTTATTCGTGTAGCGCTTCATTTTTACTAACCTCGTACCTTCTACTAGCAAACAATAACAATTGTTCAAATGTCAAACAATGACACTTCGAATGGCGCCAAATTTAAATCTTGCGTCCTTGTTGGGACACCCTTTATAAACTTATTTACACAACAAACGAGTACGTGCAGACACAGTCAGATGTTTTAAAGTTTTGTACTAAAAGGAAATCAATAATCATTCGTCGTTTATACTTTATAATAGTGTGAGCAGAATGCATTGATTATTGTTTGCCAGCATGTGATGATAAGTTTTCACATTGTTATTAACCCTTTAAAGATTTCTACTGTTTTAAGAAGCTTAAGGGCAATGCGTGCTTATACGAGAATCTGTGAAAACATTATCAAAGCGATTTCTTGATTTGCAACTACGAAGAAAAACCATATGTTAGGTTAGGTTGAAAGACCCAATCCGTTCGGATAAGAAATAATGGGGAGATACTCAATAAAAACCATAAAAAGCAATAAAACTTAATCAGATTAGGAATCTAGTCTCCTTAATATATATGCGTATTTGTTAGTGTAAAATTTTCGAACGTTTTGCTTGATTGACACAAGAAAAATTAACAGCTGATCACCATTTCCTGGTGTCTAGTCTCCTTGAACATTATCGTGCTCGCAGTCAGTATAAAGCTGAAACTCTACACAACGTGTTTTCAAGTCAGTGCATTCTAGACATTAAATACATTCTAAGTCCTAATTTACACTATGAAAGTCTTATTGCTAAGCTGACATTTCTGTACCCCTCGTCTCTCTCTCCCTCAAACTAATCAGGTTAGTAACAAGACTTGCATAGTGTAAACTAGGACTAAGCATTCTGCATTTCAAATTATTGCCATAAAAATAAAATAAAACTTGCTATCACTGAGTGTCAAAATCATCTAATTTTTACGCTTGCAAATTATAACACTCCAGTATGCAATGTAATAAACCCTGGAGACCGTCAAATAAACCCTTTAATCAATGTCAAGTGTGAGTGTCATATGCTAGTCATGTAAAAGGAGACGTACAAATAAACAGGTCAATCACTATTTGTATTTCGACTTGGTAGGGCTCGTATCAAACAATGTTGTCATCAGAAGATGATTTTTTATTATTAGCGGCAAGTTCAGTTTTGTAAAAATAGAAAAATATGTACAGCAGATTGTGATCCGACGATTTGTGCTAGGAACACAATTGGGACGAACGACGAATTTCGTCCACATCGACGAATTCGTCGATAAGAATTCGCTACGTAAATTCGTCGTGTGAAGCACAATAACGACGAATTTACTCAGCAAACTCAGCTCTTATAATTGATAAACAAGAATGATAAACTACAAGATTAAGCCAATCAGAGAGTTTACCGTTAGACGTGACGTCACACGTCTATTGTATGAGTTGCCATAAAGGCTGGTAAAAATCAAATGAAAGACTTAAAGCATAAGTATGGGAAACTAAGAAATTTAAACAAAGAAATCGCAACAAACAAATTATATTCTATTATTTTATTTTCTCTACAATAATTTTTCTCATTTGTTATTCAGAGTTTCTTTTAATTTTTGAAATTAAACTTGTTTTATTAATCTTAACAAAGCGCTTAATTTTGAATTTTATTAGTTATTTCATATATAGCACCAAATCGAAACATACCAAAACTAAAGACTCTATTTACCAAGTAAACAAATAACAAATTCAGTGTGAACGATACTAATATTTTGTTGGCATAACACCCCTTCTAGCTGGTACATTATACAAATTACAAAAGGAATGACATATTTGTATGTATATGTGACAGCGCATAGAGAAAGGGACCTAAGGGTAAAAAAATCAATTTTCACTTTTTTTTTTTTTTTTTTTTTGATGTGGGCAACATCTGAGCATCGAATGAGACCGATCCCATGCCCCAAAAGTGTTCCCTCCCAGAGATATGCGCGTTTTATGATGTGATGGTACACCAAAGATAGACGTATTTAAATCTTTAAAATGGATCTCCTGAACAAAACCGGTTTTTACCCTTAGGTCCCTTTTTATTTTGCGCGTCACATATATACATTCATAAAAATATGTGTGTATGTACATAAGTCTGTATTAAGAAGTGGTTACACTTTTGTGAGAATATGCTCTGCTATAAAAACGCTTAAAAATCTTAATTCTTAACGTATTGCTGATGTTATGAATGGTAAAGTTTAATGCAGCATTGGGTGCGGCTTGAAAAACTCTTTCAGATGATATTTTTTGTTAAATGTTGTCTTGGGAGAAAATAAACAAAAAAAAAAACTACAAAAATAAGCATTTTAAGACTTCGTATATCGGTTAAAAATCAATGATCTAATTGCGGATAATATTAAAAAAAATGATAAATACCTGCAACAAAAACAATATTGTCTTCTTGTTCGTAAGTAACTGCAAAAATAAAAAATGGGATTATTATATGTCCAATTTTCTTCACCGAACTTAGCAAAACCAGTACTTGTATAGCGGTTGGAAATCCTGCAGTCAAAATAGCTTTAAAGACTTTTATAAAAAAAATAAACCAAATTATCAGCAAATAGAAACTCAGTGTGCGTGACCTCACACGTCTACTATTTTTTTTTGCACTGGCGTAATCTTTTAGTTTATCATTCTTGATTGATAAAGTTGGTTATTGTCAGTGTGACCATATTAGCTAATTTTGGGCTAAATTTAGCTTATTTCTTCTGGATTTAGCTTTACAATTTTTATTAAGCTCTTAGCTTCTTTTTTAGCTTTTTTAAAAATGGATTTAGCTTTTTTAGCCTCTTTTAATCCAAATTGCGTATTCTCTAAAAATATATTAAATACATACGTGATTTGGCTTAATTTTATTTTAAAATCTGGTCACACTGTTTATTGTGTATGTAAAGAGAGTGAGAGAAAATTGTTTTTTTCGTCGTTTTGTATAATAATTTAATTTAATTTTTATGTTATAAAAACATGGTAACATGATACAATATTATAAAGGTAAAACCGTTCTCTCTTTTCGTCGCCATATTAGAGTCTAAACACAATCACCCTTATTCTATTTGGCGTCGGCAACATCGTCATCAATTTTAAAACAATATCAATATAACACAACATCAATGCTAACTTTGTATTCCCTAACAGTGTTATGACGACGTTGCCTATTTATCGATAAATACAATACACATATCTAATATTTGAGTCAGCTGGTTCATTTTGTTTACTATTTTTGGTAAAAGTATTTTTGTATAAGTAAAAGCTTTTTAAATAAATTAAAATAAAATGTTTTTCTTTCCTATTGAGACGATGAAAATAAAAAAAAAATTAATAGTGAAAATAAGATTTCTCAGACAAAAGTCATGCATTTGCCAGTTACCCACGGAGAAAAGTAAGTGATAAGTTCTCTCATGTTTTTGGAAAATAATGGGTAATGTTCATCCTTTTAATATTTTACAAATATTTTAGGATGAACAAAACATCATTTAGGAATGTATTGGATACAATAGAGCCTAACTTTTGAAACAAAAGGGATCAGATAAAGGTTTATTGGAGCTTGGAGCTTCCTCCAAAGGTACTCAAATTTTATCATACACTATCCTTCCCAACACACTATTTACCTTACATTTTGCCATCCACCACTAGTTCTAATTGGTGGACCGAGGGAATTTAGTGCAGTCTCATTTTCCCACTGCACCTTGAAATTATTAGGAATACTGCCCCTGCGGAATCCTCTAGCAAAAGAAGGACTTTTCCAACTCTTCCACAAGCTTTTCAAATTGGTTGGGTTTGGTAATTTTAATTTTTTCCATATTATATTTTTCACTTTTTTTAAGAACTTTTTTCAAATAAATATGTACATTTTTATATCTATTTATATTTCACGTTTTTACCATTTAAATTATTTTTCAAATTCGTTAAGGCATGCACACAACAGAACACGACATCAAAAACACTGACGACAAAATGAACGGCAACATCAACATCAATTTTTCTTTCAGAATACCAAACATATGCTGACAGTCATCGATAAATGGCAATACTATCTACGGGAATACCGATTTGCTAAACAACATTAAAAACGACGTCGTGTTATGTTGCCGACGCCAAATAGAATAAGGGTGAATGTTTTCGGTGCGTTTCGATTTCTCGTTGCGGGAGAGAAAAATAAACAAAATACAACGGAAGACGGCGACAGCAATACTTGTCATTGTTTGTTTAAATTTTTATTAATTTTTTTGTGCATACATTTTTATAAAAAATTTGCTCTTTCTGTTAAATAGTTTGTAATGGCAGTAACTAAAAACAAAAAATGATTAAAATTTTATACATTCGCAGATATATTTGATGAATTTTTTAAGCTTTTATATTTTATGACAAACATTTTTGAACTTCAAAATCATGATTTCTGTTGTGAACACCGCCAATTATTCAAAAACTATGGCAACATCGGAAAGAGAAAGAGAGTAAAAAATTGAGAGAATAAGAAAGTCCGCAATGAAAATAAAATAGATTTTAAATTTATTCCGTTCCGCACTGCGGGTTTTTACTTCACAATCATATGAAAAACCGGACCGCAATGAATTCTCGTTACATTGTGTTCAGACTCTTAACCTTCTGACGTTTGTCCCGATTATTTTTTACTCTCAAAATTAATGCTACCTTATTAATTTATGAAATCCGAGTTTTTTTGACGTTCTTGTTTATTAAATTAAAAATAATGGAAAATATTTTAGTGTTTTTTTTTATTATTTTAATTATTTCATAAATTTATAAAAAATAAACAGCAAAAATTTATAAAAAATAAAAAGCACCAACAACGGCAGCAAGCAAGGTACAACAGGAAGGAAATTGCCAACTGAATCAAGGTGGAACTTTGTCTTTATACTCTCTGGTGTATTGCCTTACATCAACTGCGTCCAAGCTATACGCACTATGTGCAAAGTTTTACAAAAGACTTCTTGTGTTTTCACGCTGACGAGAGCACAACATCCAAGCAGGGGGAAAATCGCGGCAATCGTTATCGAACGTAATTACGAAATATTTCAATAGAATTTATATGGAAATATTTTGTAATTCGATATCGAGTGCCGCGATTTGCCCCCAGATCTCGGCGAAATCTTTGGTCTTTGCAAAGAAACAATAACGAAGCTGTTTATCTGAAATACATATATTAAATTATGTGTGTTTAGACGTAGCTGCCTTACATTATTCGCATGAAATTGTTAACGGCTTGTAGCATCTTTACGGATATTATTAGGAGAAATGTGATAATTACATGTTCCTAGTCCAATCATAGGCCATGTCCTTAGCAAACAAAAAAGAAGAACAATCTTTTTTGTATATATCAACAAAGCATTAACTCTTATGCATAATGTGCAAACTTTTATAAAGAGCCAACCAGATCTCGGCGACAACAATGCTTGCTGTTACTTTGCAAAGAAACAAGAACAAATTTAAAAGCTTTGATGCAAATGTCGCAGTATGCGTGTTGTGCTTGATGTAAACCAGCAATAAATTTGCACACGAAGTATATGCGAATGTGTATTATATGTATGAAACAACCGTGAATTCCGCTAATAAAACATCGATGTATCGCTTCTATAAAAAACGCCGTATCTTTATATCGATGTTTTTAAGAACGAAGTTGCATCCCAAGCCGCGAGGCTTGTTTTGTTATATATTGAATTAAATAATTAATCAAATATTTGCTTTTGTAGATCTTATTACACACAGATTTCGTTATTCTCATGTTCAATTAACATTAAAAAAATATTTGTTTAACTACAATTTCTAAACTCAAATTCCACATTTCAAAAAGCATTCCTAAATAAAAATTGCCATTATATGTGTGTGGCAACGCTTTCCTCTCTGTTTACAAAAAAACAGTAATCAAATAATTGGGACAAAAGTCAGAATTAATTGTATACGTCAAATGTGGTTGTACCTTTATATTATTGTATCATGCATGGTAATAATATTTTTATTTTTCATTATGAAAGACAACAACCATTTTTGAAGAAAATAATTTAAAGAAGAAAATTATTTTCAAGCAAAAAAAAACGTCCTAAATCTTCTTACTGAATTAGTAACAAACAAAAAAAATAAGCGTGTATTATTTTTTAAATTCCCTTCATTTCCTGGTGTTCGCCAACAGTGGCTAAGAGCCTATAAGATCTGTGAAATAGACTTGCCAAAAGATCTGACCGGTTATTAAACCAATTTTTTTAGAAAAGGATGTTAAAATCAACAATAAACTAAACTTAATGAAAATTCATTGTCAAATAATCCAAATCATCAATCAATTTGGTTTCTCAACGCCAAATTTAGATGAAAATATAGTTAAAAGATTTGTATTAAGCAGAAAACTTTAAAATATGAGATAAGTTAGTACCTAATCACTTTTTAAACTTCACAGATATGTAGTTATGTATATAACTTTATTTATTCTCAAATTTTTGTTAAGATAATTACACAGTTTTGTAAAAAATTTGTAGGAGAAGACTTACATTTTTACTGTATGGAACATTTTTCTTTATTTCTCTCAAAAAACAAACTTCAAAAATCCTTATTTTTCAAAACAAAGAGAGAATGGAAGAACCTTATATATTTATATCATAGTCTAGCCAGTCGTTTCTTTTATATTTATATAAATATAAAAAATATCAACAATTTGCTTAACTGCTCCTCAAACGGTTAAATATGTATTTCGGTGTGCTTAAAGCCCTTAAGCAAAAACATTCAGAGACAAATAGAAAAATCCGCTTAATATAATCAGGCAACAAAAGAAACATGGCAATTTTTGTTACGGATTCCCCTCTCCCCGTTCTGTGATGCAAATAAAGCCTTATTGCACACAAGCTAAAAATAAACAATGAAATTCAACACGTGGATAAGGATGGAAAATACTTCATTCTTGCAATAAAGGTTTATTTTCATTTTTAATACTAAAACAAGTTATGTCTGCATATATTTACATTTGTAGGCGGGTGCTGTAACACCTGTACGAGTACGAACAGCCATCCAATCTTATTAGTTTTAAGTTATGATAGATAATTTTGGATGAAGTTTAGATATTTTTTCAAATATTAAAAAGCTTAAAAATTCAGTCACTAGGTTAATTTCATTTATAGTTTTTGATTTTTATTAACGTTTTTTTCTACCCGGATTTTTTGGTTCGCGGGCGAAATGTTTTAAAAATAATCTTATGTAAGTGTTTACATGTTCTTTTAGCTATGGAACAACTAACGAAAGAACAATACAATCAAGTACAATAAAATTAATTTCCAGAAAATCCTAATAAATTCCGAAAATTTCCGAGCGAGAAATTCTTATTTACATGTCCAAATGCATGTGTATGTTCAATGAATAGTTGTGTTCAGTTTTGTAAGTTTTTTACATCAGAAAAAATATATTCAATTTTATTTCTTTGTTAAGACGCGCACACTTGTAGATATCTCATGCTTTTCAATTTAATTCGTAATAAATATTCAACAATTGTTTGGTTTTTAACCGACTTCTTTCTATCTGCAGTATATTTTACGGCAAAAAGAAAAAAAAACAAATATTAAAACATTTTTTCATTGCCTGATTTAAGGTAAATGCATATACCAATCTTACGGCCTGTCCCGATGTCACCAGAAATCGTTCGATTGAATACTTCTATTGAAAACAACAACAATTTTTCTAATGTTATTGTTGTTTGCAATACAAGTTGTCAATGGAACGATTTCTGGTGACATCGTGGGACAGGCCGTTAATTAAGAGGAATCTATGTATGTATTTAATTATTTTAATGGTATACACCACGAATAAAACAAGATGGTTTCGGAGAATGATTATGATAAGCCTGGCGTTTAGTAATTGATAGAGAAGGATAAAGAGAATTGTCAAAAATCTGATAATAAAATATTTGACTGTTTTTACCCGCTGGTTTAAAAGTTATTACACCATATCCAAAAGTCATAATGTGACATACATATCTTTTATAAAGTGCTGTTCTTGGGAGCTTACATATGTTAATATCTTCAGTATTCCTGTCTGAAGTCATTTATTTAAATAGTAATTTCAATTTAATATAAAAGTTTTCCGTTGTAAACAGTACGATTCACCATGAAACGTAATTTTTAAATTCACCTCACCTCCATTGTGCTGGCATTTTATTTGTTATTGGCAACATGTTTGCGTTGAACTAAATTAAACGAATACCATGGAGTTTGTGTAAAGGTTGTTGTCTTTGATGTGTTGAATTTAAAATTCACCGCTCATTTTCTTAAAAAAAGCAGTGCTGTCAGATTGGTAATTAATACCCAAAAAAATCCAGATTTTATTTCATACTTTGGAAATTTTACAGGAATTTTTATTCTGCTTCTTATTTTATCAGTTGCCTATGATATTAATGCATTTTAATTGCATAATCTTTATTGTATATACAGTTCTTTGGTTATAAAAGTATAAAAACCAGCAATGCTTCCTTAAAACAAGTTTTTCGGGAAATTTACCGTACAAAAACTAAATTAAAAAATAATCTGCTATAAGATTTAAATATTTGAATGTATTTTAAGCATATTTTTATTTCTGTAATTTTTTTTGCCAAGTTTCCTTCAGCTTAAGAACTGTTATTTACTTTTAATTTAGAGAAGCTTACGTAAAATGCGAATTTGTTGGTATTGTTACTTATGACAAAGAAGTTGATAAAAAAGATAAAAATCAAGTTAAATGGAAACAGCACTTTTCTGTACGAATATTTTTGGGAATTAAAATTTACCACTTGGGAATGGTTGGAAAAAATCTGTTATCTCTGTTAACAAGTTACAAGAAAGGTGAATAGTTTTTGGCAAAAATGCGAATGGAGTTTGTTTTAAAGTATGTATGTATGTATGTGCATTATTATGCAGATGTTTATTCCTTCAAATGTATTTTTCAAACTGGAATCGAGCTTTCAAAGCAAATTTTTTTATATATAAAATATTTGTTTTTTACCGCGTTTTTTAGTTACACTGTCATGCATATGAGTGTTTTTAATATACATAATACTTATTTTTTTTTAAATTTTTGTTTAAAGCACATGCAGGCCTTGTTGCCGTTAAAAGCCAACGTCCAACCATCAAACACTTGGTATGGACACCCCCGGTGTAGGTGTTGATTATTATTTTAGTTATTTGTTGTGGCTTCTGTTTTTGACGCTCTGTCTGTTTAGCAGTCTTGAACCAAAAAAATATAAAAAAAATATCAAGCAAATAGTGACTTAGGAAATGTTGCTTGACAAAAAAACATAAATTGTTAATGTAAATTTTGGTTGTAGGAATATTTTTTTCTACAGTTTGTAAATATCAGGGTCTTAAAGGAATTATTTTTGAAGCAGTTAATGCTCTTGCCCACTTGTACGTAAAATAATGCATTCTTTTACTTTCTTTTTTTAGTGTTTTCTTCATTGATGGCGTTTAAAATTAGTTCACATATTTATGTATTACTGTGTGTTTGAGCTTTTGTGATGGTCATGTATTTTTATTTGCTTTGTCATATCAATGATTACGTTGGAAATATGAAATGAGCAAAAACCAAATAAGAAACTGAAAAATATGATTTAAATTAAATGACTGTAATCCGCAGCGATAACATTTAGTTAAGGTTCTTCATAATCTTGACTTGATTTTGATTTCTCAGCCCATGTTAAATCCAACACGCAGAGCTTATGGAAAGCAAAAGCAAAAATCATTGATTCGTTAGATGGAGATAAATTGGAAAAAAATAAAATAAAAATATTCATTATTTACACAATTTGTTATAGCAAATTTCGATTTTATTGAAACTCTCTTATCCTGACGCCAATTACTGGTGGACCATAAATTTCCGCTGCAGCTTTTCATAACAAAAAAAAAAAACATATATACGTTTAGCTGGGATTAAGCCTAAGAAAACAAAGATCGTTAGCATATTTTTTATCACTTCAGCTGGCTGGTTGGTTGGTTGGTTGTGTCTTGTTGTTGTTATTGTTGCTGTTGAAATTGCCAATGATTTTCCAACAATTTGAAATTGTAAATGACAGTGTCATCGATTAGAAATCAAGTAATTATCACAATATGGCACTTGTTATATACTTGGCCAGATGAAAAGACAAACAATAGATGGATAGAGACGGTTCGGCGGATCGACAGACAAACGTACTATAGATCATGCAGTTTTCTGTTGGTGTTTTTTTTTTTTGTATTTAAAGAGAAAACTTTTTTTTCGAACTTACCATAATAATTGCTTGATTTTAACCATAAACTTCAAAGAGGTGCCAATGTAGATTTTTAAGCCGTCATCACCAACCAGCCATTGGACACACTCACATGCCCCATGTTTTCTTAAGTTTTCTAGGCTTTCCTTTCCAATATTTTTCTAAGCTGGAGATTTTTCCCCTCCTGCTTCTTTTAGTTCATGTTTTTCTGAAAGCTTAAAGCCATTTGAATGGTTACCAATATTGCTTTTTTTCGCTTCGCTAATAATTTATGGGGTTTTAAGAATCATTTTATTCGAGCAAATGCGTTTAAGAATAATTGTCATGCTCAAGGCATGTTGTTTGACTTGCACATTTACCACTTTTTATACAATTTTAGTTTAGTGTTTATAAATGCCATGAAAAACTTATGCATAAAAACAAAATAAATCGCATTTAAGCTTCTCAAGTGTTAAATTGTGTCTTTGCATTTGGAGAACTGTGTGTGTGTGTGACTAGTTGACTGGTTGACTGGTAGTTGCAGGCAATCGTTATATATAGGCCATTTATAAATTTGTTTATACTAAATATTTATGAGCTGTTTTTGCCTCTATTAAGATGGTCAATTTGAAAAGAATAAAACACTTACAAGCAATGGAAAATGGAAAATGGTTGACAGACACCAACCAAGTAATTGTAAGGAATTTAAATGAATAAGAAAAATTAAAAGAATTATTATGGTATAAACGAATATGTTGCATCAACATGTTGCTCATTAGAAAATGTATTAATATTTAATAAAAGATTTGGCACAGTGAGCAAAAATAAAAAGCATTTTCGAATGTATAATTTCAATTATAATCAAAAATTTCCTCACTATACACAGCAAATTTGCAAAATGTATTGTAAAAATTTTAAAAATCGTTAATGCTACGATACACTTATGCCTTAAGAAATTGTTGCAAGCTGTTTTGCTTAAATCATGTTTCAAATATATTAAAGACATTTACCATATAAAAATCTTATTTTTTCTTTGGTTATCTTTTAAAGCCTGGTACTCTGTTTAACATTTCACGCGAAATGCTGCCAAAGTACATATAAAAAAAAATTAAACGAATTGTTCATGAAAAAGTGTTGCAGAAATAGTACTCTGTTTATCTTGAGGAAAACATTTAAAATTTATCTTCAACATTTTACGTTTTCATACGAAATAAGTAGAGTGCCACTTGTTTCGTACGGAATTTACAACAAACACATGAGATTTTTCTACAAACATAAGAAATTGTAGCATAGTTTCAGGCGCCAATTAATATTGTTTACGTGTCAAATTTTTCGTACGAATTACTCAATGTTGATAAACATTTTTCACAAATTTGAACAGAGTACTATGCTTGACAGCGTTGTCAACTCGGTGCTTTTCGCACCGTTTTAGTGCTTTTTGAAATTCTCGACGCGAAAAATTTTGAAGTGGTGCTTTTTATTTCTTGGCGGTGGCACTAAACCCAAAATTCAAAAAGAATTTTCCTTATATACATATATATAATATATATATTTTTGTTTGAAGAAGTCTAACATATAAAAAACATAAGCACTGAAGTTAAATGTAACATTTCAAAATATTCTAATAAGATTGTACAAAACTTGGTTGATGAAATAAGTGCATTTTATTCTCAAACTTTCACATTTTAAGCATAATTAATGAAAACAGTGTTTTGCCACACGACAAAGAAGACATAATGCAAGTATAGTCTAATAGCGAAATATTTTCTAGTATATACTGTAAATAGAGAATAATTCACTTAATGCAATTGCGAAACTTTGATTTCGCTATCGAGTTTTAGGCAGAAATAAAATCTTATAACGATTCATTTGATATAAACTCGTTTGGGGCATTATCGAAATTGTATTCCCATCAAACTTCAATGTTTAAACTCAGAAGTTGATCACGTTTTTACCTTTATTACTTTATTTAAGACTCAAATACGTAAAAAATTGTCTTTACACTTGGCTTTATATAAAAGCGGTCTGAAACGAGAAAATTGTGCTGCTAATAGAGCTGCCGTTTTAGGTTACATATTTATAACCTATTTCGTTCCTTTTTTCTAAAATGACAGTACATATAATTTAAGTTTATATAACTTGGTTAACTTGCAAATTCCTTTTTTTTTTAATTTTGTAACTTTGTTATTAATATTGCGTTTGCTGTGAAAGAATGTTTCCACTGCATTGTTTAATAAAAATCAAATTTTGAAAGTCTTGACTTTAAAAAAAGTAACTACTACTCCCATCGAGATCAAAATCTAATCAGCAAGTCTAAAAGACTTGCCAATTGCTGCTAATTTGACTAATTTCAGGTGATTTGTTTCTTCGTTGACGAAAAAAATTAAATTTTTTATAATAACTTAAAAAAGTTTCATCAAATTGATTTTAGAATTAACTGATTCTCATAGAATCAAAATGTGTATCGGATGCTTAAAATTTGAAGTTTTAGGGATAAAATGCAAGGTCAACCGATTTCTATGTTTTGTATATACAAAATTTTTTTTTTTTTTATAAAACCAAAAATTTTAATATATTGCTTTTTTACTTAAATTACGCGTTTTTTCCTGGTTTCAGTGCTTTTTGAAATATAAAAGTTGACAACGCTGATGCTTGACTTTCAATATGTTTCTTATTCTGTCACTAGCAACATGTTGCAAAGGTTAAGCAAAATCTTTTAGTTTATTATAGCAATTTTATAATTTTATTTTGTTTATTTTCTTTTTTAATATTTTGATTTCTTTAAGATATTTATCTTACGAGTATGCAATAAAATTATTAAATATATGATAATTAAGATTTGTTATCTTAGACATTTAGGGACCCATAAATGGCTAAATATTTTTAAAGTACATACAACATTATTAAACACAATGTTGTTGTTGTTCTACTATTTGCCTACAACAAATGGTTTTGACTTGTTAATGTCACGATTCAACACGATTCATTGAAGCGGTTGCTAAAGTGCCGTTTTGAATCTGCGACGAATGTATCCAAAATTCTGTTGTTTTCTTGGTGTCTATTGTTCGTGGCACAAATAATCACACCAAGTATTTTACACTTGATTGATTGTAAACGTGTGTTGGCAAAACACATGGAAAAATTTTGTTTATTCTCATTTCTGTTTTTTTTTTGTGTTTAATATTTGCATCCGAAACAAAGCTGCACTTTGGTTGGTTGGTGTTTTTTTTTCGTGTCAGTTGTCACGTTTGAGTTTTTTATGCAGTTAAAAATTTTTGAAAGCAGCAATAGTATTTCTCATTTAAATAATTTTTTATTTTAAATATGTTCAATATCATAGAGATTATTTAACAAGTACATATTTTGTGAATGTGTGACTAATGTAACTACCCAGCAAAAAATTACACATTACCATTAGAACTACTTGCCATATAATGACTTACTTTTCTGATTGCCAATTTTCATTAAATTTTAAAAAAATAAAATTTAAAAAAATGACGTGCAAGTTGCTAAATGAAGAGAATGATTTTTTTAGACGAAATGGATTAAGTGAAATGTTGACAAATAAAAAAAATGAAAGTACTTCTCAAGAATCGATTATTTTAGTCTCACGCCTTGTTAAAATCATTAAGTTGGTAATCCAGTAGGGAAGTGCTTCCACCAAAAATGCTTAATTCCAAACTCGATTACCTTTTTTGAAATTTTTTGCTGGGTAATAATGCCTTAAAATGTTTAAGCGGTGTAATAAAACATAAGAAAACTTTCAAGAACTAATAGAACTCCTTGTGTTTTAAGTGGCAAAATGTGTAGTGAAACTTCTTTGGCAACAAGACTTTTATATAAAGTAACAATAAATGTTAAGTAAAAAATTTAAACAACATTTACAACCAATAAAAACAAGTTTTGCTGCCAAAAAGAAAACGTGTTGTTTTACAAACCAAAAATAATTGAGACTTTTTATTAAACAATTATTTATTTTTGTGTTAAAACTTTTTAATTATATGTTAATCAGAAGAACTCTTAAGCTTAGAGCCTAGTACTCTGTCACACTTCACGTTAATTGCTATCAAAATACATATAAAAAATTTGTTCATGAAAAAATGTTGCATTAGTACTTTGTCTATCTTGGGAAAAACATATGAAATGTATCTTCAACATTTTAAGTTTTCATGCGAGATAATGTGACTGAACAGTCGTAAAGCAGCTCTGGGTTGAGGAACATCTCTCGCGTCATCGTAATTATTTCTTAAGTGAGGTCAGGCTTGTGCATGTTGTTTGGCCTTCGAGAGTTTTTCGTCACGCTTGCACTGGTTGACTGATCTGCCACGGATAACCGTATAATCTTGCGGTTTTTTGTGGAATTTCTTTAACAACCACGTTGCTATTTCCTATGTGAAGGCATAGGTCGTGTACAGTCAGTCACAAAACCTTTTAAAATACTGTTAATACCATCTTGGGCATATGGTCTAGTTACCCCGTCCATATTTGTGCAACACCATATTATGCAAATTTACTTTGTATAATATGTATAATAAATAAATAAATAAATAATGTGACGGAAATAAAAAAAATATTTTCCTGAAAGCTTTAATTTTTGTCACTTAAGCATAGTAATCTGCTCAAATTTGCGAAAAATGTTTATCAACATTGATTAATTCGTACGAAAAATTTGACATGTAAACAATATTAATGGGCGCCTGAAACTATGCTACAATTTCTTATGTTTATAGAAACAGCCCTTGTGTTTGTTGTGAATTCCGTACGAAACAATTGGCACTCTACTTATTTCGTATGAAAACGTAAAATGTTGAAGATACATTTCAAATGTTTTCCTCAAGATAAACTGAGTACTATTTCTCAACATTTTTTCATCAACAATTCGGGTCAATTTTTTTTATATGTACTTTGGCAGCATGAAATGTTGAACAGAGTACCACGCTTTACGATTAAATCGAGGCTCGATATAATGCCAAACGCACTATTTCATTTCCAGCTCTTTATTCAAAATTATATATATAAATTGTTTTCATCAGTGAACCATATTTATGTAATTGCTGTTGTAATTCTTTGTAATTCCAACAAAATAACAAAATCGGCACACGTTTTTAATAAAAAGATCTCTTCAAGAAGCTGCCGCATACAAATTCAATTCTTTTTTCTTAAGGAGGGCAAGCAAGTCCAAAATAACAACTAACAAAGAATAGAGTGATTTTTATTCTAATTTTTTCCGAGGTTTTTTATGTTGCTGGAACTGTGTTTGCTGCACCTTAATGATCTTGTTACTTGGCAACATTTTGTAGTCAAGTCGTAGTTGTTGTTCTTTATTCATTTCTATTTTACCTAAACAAACTTTACTAACGAGCAGAAAAATTTAACTACTGTAAGAACAGACTAACAGATTTGAATGAATAATGAATGCATGGCAAAGAAAAATCAAAAAGATTTTTTTATGTTGTTTGCACTGGCAAACGAAAGGAAAAAGAAGAAAAAGAAAATAGCAGAAACACGAGATTTTAATATTAACACTTTGAGCCAACTAGAAACTATAGAAAACTCAAAAATGTTTTCAAGTTTCTTTAATGTTTGTAATAGATTTTGTGCCTTCGTTTTATAACAAATTGAAGTAGGGCAATTTTGCGGTTGTTCTATGGTGGGCGTTTTTTTCTTTTTTTTGTATTTGTCTGAGTTTTCGTTGACCTTTTGTATTGAACACTATTGAGTTTTTTTTTAAATATATTTCCTGGAGTTTTCTTCGCCTAAGAAAAACTTATTTATATTTTATTTTGTCTACAGTTAATGTTTAAGTTTTTAAAGAAATTTTGATTGTTTGTTTGCATGTCAAGTCATTGTATATTAAAATTGATTTTTGTGTGGAGAATAAAGAGCAACATGCGGCCTTATGCATTAAACACATTCACCACAGCAGGCTACACGAATACACGACTTCAAATGCCACTAGCAGCATTTGACGCCTCGTAGCCAGCTACTTAATTATTTTGGAGATGGCAGCAGCACCATCTGCACCTCATATTCAAGTACATATACATAGTTCAGTATTGCCACTTTCATATATTTTGCATTTATAAAAATTAATTACTAATTTTAAATGTACTTATTTCACGTAAAAGTACAAAAGCGAATCAATTTATTCTCTACATCAATTTTTGAATATTGTTTCTGTTAAATAATATGAAATATGTAATTGCACAAAATCATTCATTCAACATTTTGTATTGTACTGGCGATACTGAATTTTCTCATTGTAGCCAAAGAAATAAAAATTAAGGTACGGTCACACTTGTCAAACATTTGCCCAAAAAAGCGTAACCACTAAATGCTAATGAAAAATCTTTCAATTCAGACAAAAGATTGTCAAGTTAAAGAGTACCCAATATTGATGAATTCTATGACATTGTCCATTAGTTGTCTTTGAAACTGTTTAATATGATAAAAAAGTGTCTGGATCAAAACATTTTGCTTTAGTGTTTGTTGGTTACGTCCTTTCGAGCAAATGTTTGACAAGTGTGACCGTACCTTTAGTTTAATTGGTCTACAACGACAAAATCCGCAGAGACAACAACCTGTCGCCCTGTTGCCTTGCTGTCTTCAAAAGAATCATTCTCATATAAACATGTGTATTCTATCCTTGACATTTGGTAGTCGGTAGCTTGCTGTGGTGAATGTGTTTAATGCATTAGCCGTGTTAAAACTTTTTTTTTTTCAAATACAAATAAAATTTTTATGTTACAGTTTGAAATTAGAAAAATAAAAATCATAACATTAAAAGAACGAAACAAATAACTAAGAAAGCAACATGTCGCGGCAACATTTGCATTAAATGGATTGTAGGAGAATAAAACACATCACTACTTCATTTTAATTGAAAATTGGGTAATTTTAACGAAAAATTAAAAAAGTTAATATCGTGTTTCATTATTATATTACACCGAAACCAAGGAAAGGATTGATAAATACCATGGGACTTTGCACCATCAATTTCAATGGTTACAAATTGGCAGGAATGGCGTCCAGCGTTCAAGTCAATTAAAATAAGTTGTTACTCAAGAAATAGTCGATAAAATCCGTAAAATAATATTGGAAGATTAGAGAATGAAATTGCATCTCAACTAGAGATGGGCGCGTGTCGAATTTTTCCAACACGAGACGAACACGAATAACAAGATGCTCAACAGTACACGCACAATTTTGTCAACACGATACCTCACAACACGCACGAAATATTATTGGTATGTTATTGAAGATCAGAAAATTTAATTGATTTTTTTCAAGAGTCACTTTTCAAAATATGGCACCGAGTTGGCATTGTCAGCTGACAGTATCTGCCACCACAGCTGATAAAGATAAATAAAATATTCAATTTTATCTCTATTGGAAATCCATTCATACATATTTTACATCTAAAATCATTTCGTGTTTTTCGTGTAAATTTTGCTCAACACGAAACGGCCCGAACACGCACGAAATCAGATTTTTTGTGACGAACACTTCATGTTGGGTAGTGCGTGTTCGCCAAGAGATTACATCACATTTGGTATGAATATTTGTATATAAAAAACCTATTTGCGCAATGACTATCGAGATTGCTCTTATTGGACCATAAGCCTAATCGCGTGACCACTTCAAATAAGTGTTTAGCAATGTTCAGGCACAATCGAAACAAGGTTTTGCGCCGCTTTCTTTTTAGACGAAACATTTGTTCATCACAATAGACTAGAGACTTTAGAGCAATCAAGGCAGTGGATTTCTTCCGGTGAACGTGCACCGAAGAAGGCTAAAGTGTGTCTGTAGGCCATTAAAGTTTCTAGTTTGTTGGGATGCACGAAATGTCATTCACATTGATTACTGAACTTGCAATTCGAATTTAGTAAAACAAAAACCTTAGGATTAAAAATGAAATAACTGTTCCTAGAATGCAACATGTTGCGTCAACATTTGCAATGAAGGTATAGTAGGAAAATAATTCATTCAACTAACTTCTTTATTAATAAAAATGAAAAAATTTTTAATTTCTTAAGCAGTTAAATTTTTTTATTAGCAATTTCTTTTTTCTAACAACAACTTGTTGACTATTATTTTTCTTTTAGATTTTTGAACAAATTATGGCAGTATATGCCAACAATATTTTCTCATATGTATATGTCAAAAAAAAATTATAAGCTGTTGGATATATGTAATTTTAATTTAATTCAATGCTTAGATTTAATCAAATACCTGCTCAATATGCTTCTCAATATTTTGAAGAATTCACACGCAAAATAAAGGTGACATAAATTATTTAACTAAATTCTTGCAACATGTTGTTCATTAAAGAAAAATTGGCAATTAATTTTTTATAGCTTCTACTAAAAATTTCTCATTGACATAAATTTTTTCACAATTAATTTTAATATATTTTCAATTAAATTCATGTCAAACCATTAATTTAAGCAATTATTTTCTCCAGTTTTAATAGATTACAATTTTAGTGAACAATTTGAATTGTAAGTGCAGTAAATGTCAAATTCATCTATTAAACCGAATGGCAATTCTAATTGCTACAAAAGCTTACTTCAAACTAAACTAAAGCAAATTTTAAAGTTTCCTTACACATTTTGTATGTATGTATGTATGTATGTAGTTTGTGTGCAATTTTATGTTGCAAATATTTCTTCATTAGTTACAATGATACGCGATTATTCCAACCCATATTAATTTTATTTAATTAAAAAAAAATGTTTACGAGCAGCATACATACATTCGTTTGCTACATTAGACAATGTTTATATACAAACAAGCTGCACATGCTCAGCGCAAAAATGTCGTTAATAAACATAAAGTGGTTTGTTGCATAATCCAAATAACGCTTAAGATATGAGCACTAATCCAAAAAAACAAAAATTGAATTGAGGTAATAACAATAAAATTGAAATGGCTTGGCAAAAAAATACTTACAATTGACAGGTTCTTATACCGCACACGTCAGAGACTGCTTGGTGCCTTTCTTTTTATATCTGCCAAAGCAGATATAAAAATTATTTAAATGTATTATATAGTTATTGAAACAAGTGGTTTATTAGTTAAACATTAAAAATAATTTAATTAAAATATGTGTCAATACTTTAAAATAAAATGCTGTTGTCTGTTGTTCGTTAAGTAAATGTTGCTAAGAATTTCGGTTTCAACATGTTTAATAGTCTTTTTTTTTTAAAGGTGATTAATGGTTTTACAAATATTTATTTAAATAAAAATGTGTTTAAACTTTGAATGCTTTTTATTTATTCACTTACACAAGTTTAGTTTGTCATAAGTTATGTTTTTGTTTCTTGTTGTTGTTAATAAATATCTACTGGTTTTGTTGTTGTTTTTAAACATTAAACGTTGTTGCAGTTTAAAGTTCATTATTTTGACCTCAATTGCTGCTTAATGTTCATATAAACTTTACAAGCTTTATATTTTTTGTTTAATGAATTCAAGAAAAATAAAGTTGAAACTATTTTGGCGCCAGCATTAGTTGTGTACGCAGCAAACTCTACACATAATTAACATTTAGAATTAATGACTGTAAATGATATTTAATGATTATTAATTAGTTGGCATAAGTTACAAGAAAAGAAATTAAGACCCATAAAAAGCGGAGAGAGAGAGAGAGAGAGAGAGAGAGACAGAGAGACAGAGAGAAAAAAAATGTATAAAACATGTTGAGTTTGCGCAACATCGTTGAGAGGTCTAAACAACAAAGCGAGTAAAAAAAAGTTTTATAATTTTTATATAAAAGCTCATTTGGAAATACAACATTAGTAAAGATAGACATTTTAGTTCTTTATTTCTAACTAAGCTAGGAAAAGGAATGAGTAAAATTTTTGGTTATTGAACATTATTATAGCTTCTGTTACCGCAACTTGTTGCTGAGTATATTTATTTCCTTTGTAATTTAATAACTTTTATATTATCATATATAAAGGGTCGGCCATCTAACGTTTTTTTTTTTCAACTAGTGCTTATTTCGTGAATGGTAACACTTAGCTCATGTCTGATTTGACAGATAATTAGTTTTATCCTTCCGCTGAACGAGACAACTGACCATCCAATGCGTTTTCGCTTCGCTAAGTGGGCCTGCGATCGACTTACAGAAGATGCCGATTTTGCCAAAAAAAAAAAAAATCATCTTTTCAGATGAAGCTCATTTTGATCTTGGCGGGTATGTAAACAAGCAAAATTGTCGCATTTGGGGCACAGAAAACCCGCACGCATACATTGAAAAGCCGACGCACCCAAAACTAGTCACTGTTTGGTGCGGATTTTGGTCCAGAGGCATAATTGGGCCATTGAGCAAGGAGTGGCCGTTAGAGTCAATGGTGATCGTTATTGGGCCATGTTGAACGAATTTTTGTTCACAAAAATTGAAGAGGAGGATATTGGCAACATTCTGTTTCAACAGGACGGCGCTACGTGCCACACAGCCGAAGCTTCAGTAGTTTTTTTTAGCATTTTCAAAAAAAAAAAAAAAAAGTTATCTGGCGGAGCCTTTATTTTGTTTTCCAATTCTTTATTTGTAAATTTAATAGTTTCAAAACTTTTATAATCAGCTTTTCCATTTAGAATTGCAGCATGTTGTTAAGAATATTTATTTTATTTTCTTATTCTTTAAATATAACCTTAATAATTTAATTACTTTTATAATTGGCTTTCTAATTAGAATTATGCATAATTTATAAGTACGCACATAGTTAGCAACATGTTGCTATAAACCCATTTAGTTATCTATATTTTATTACTCCTTTGCTCACTTACCCGACTATAAATTTTATTGTTTCAATGCATTTTTAACTGCTTACGAAAAATTACACATAAATTAGATATTTTATATCTTTGTTTTGTTTCTCTCTTCAGCCGTACATCATCTCATTGTGATGGAGAACAAGTTATTGGCCAACGTAAGCCTTTATAAGCCAGTAAACAATGCAAGAAACCAGCTAAACTTCCAGCTCCAGAACATACATAGGTACACATGAATGTCATACATAACCATAATTTCTAATGCCACTTGTAAAATTAGACAAACCGACAAACAAACACTTGCAAGGCAAATACACAAGTTATGGCCACATTCGAATGACGGTTATGGCCACTTGGAAATACATACATACTTACCAATGCAAAATTTTTATTATGCTTGAAATTTAAATGCAGCATATTAATTCGATTTGTGGCGATTGCCACAGGAATTTCGAAAAATCTTATAAATTAGTGTATAGTATAAAATTGAAAAATTTTTATTCAAAATTAGCAGGGGAAGGTTTCTGTTTTTTCTTTTCTTAGTCGTCTAAGCTTCGTCATGGATGGGTCTTCGACTTTCGAAATTAAAACATTTCTAAGTTATAGATAGATTTTTGCTTAAAATGTTAACAAAACGAAAACGACCGCAAGAAACCGATTTTTAGTAAAGTTGTAACTGTTATTTATATCTACGGGACCGCTAAGGGTATTTGAATAAAATTTTTCTGGAAGAAAGAACACAACGTCAGCTTTTGAAGCGCAAAAGAAACATGATTAAAAAAAAGCTATTTTAAGTCACTGCCCACTTTTTTAAAATTTTAAGTGGGCGTGGCTTAAAATTGTAGACCCGTATTGTTCCCCATTGTGTTTTTAGTGAACCCAGAAAATTCCGTGCAACTATCTTGAAAAATAAACGAATTAATTAATTATACCAGAAAATTAAAATGTATTTTTTAAGCCAGTAAAAAAAGTTGCAAATTTTTTTTAATTTTTTTGTAAAACACCAGGTCAGCAGAACCTGATAGAAGGTAGATTTCTGGTCATAATGTTTTTACAAACGCTGTAACTAAATAACCATTGGACAAATTTGGCTAATTCTTTCAGCATATGACAGATTGAAATATGGGCTACAAGGTGGGTAAACTTTGTCCCGCCTGGTGGAACTCGTGCTTTCTCAAAAAACGCAAATTATCTTAATAACCTTTATATCTTCCAAAATAATAGATACACAAAAACCTAAATAATTCTAAATTAATCACGGATTTTTATTCTACAAACCTGCAATTTTTCGTGCCTCTGTCTTCAGACCTTTTGAAGTTATACCATATTATTTCAAAATATTCAGAAAGCGGAAGTGACCGGAAGGAAGCAGCAGGTTTTTAATTAAGTTGTAACTATTATAGCTCCGGAACCGCTGAGAGTATTCGGAAGAAATTTTCTCTGGAAGAAAGAACGCAACGTCAGCTTTCGAAGCATAAAAAAGAATATGATAAAAAAGCAATTTTCAGTAACTGCTAACTTTTTTAAAAATTAAAGTGGGCGTGGCAGAAAATTTCCGATCCAGTATGGTTTCCGCTGTGTTTTTAGTTTTTAGCAAATTTTGCTTCTTTTTTTTGTAAAACACCAGGGCATCAGAACCTGGTAGAAGGTGGATTTCTGGTTATAATGTGTAAAAACGCTATAACTGAATAACAGTTGGACCGATTTAGTTGATTCTGTCAGAAAATGATAGATTGGAATCTTGACTTTAAGATGCACAAGCTTTGGTCCGCCTGTTGGACCCCGTATTTTCACAAAAAATGGAATTTATTTTAATAAAATTTGTATCTCCCAAAATAAAAGACACACTAAAACCTAAATAATTCTGAATTAATCACGTAGTTTTATTCTACAAATCTGCAAATTTGTATGCCTCTATCCTCAGAACTTTTTTAGTTATAGCATATTTTTCCAAAATATTCAGAAAGCGGAAGTGACCGGAATCAGCAGGTTTTTAATTAATTTGTAACTATTATAACTCCGGAACCGCTGGGAGCATTTTGATGAAATTTTTTCTGGAAGAAAGATCACAACAACAGTTTTCGAAGCGCAACGAAAGTAGCAGGTTTTTACTCTTTATATTTCCTAAGCTAATAGGTTTATAAAGTTCACAGAATATATAAGAAAGCGACTTATATCTATAAACTTTAGTATATCTCGATATTAAAAATTACCAGTGTTTTTTAAGTTTTTAATAGATTTGTTTTAAAAGTAATAAGTTAAAATTTCATGACTTTCCTTGTAATACTTACGTGCATTAAACCAATAATTTAAACAGTTTAATTATTTATTAATTTTTTATTTTTTTTTCACTGAAAATTAATTCTTTGTAAGATCTTAAAACATTTTTCAACTTCTGCATTTGACAATAAACATACGACTACATAAATATTCACACATATTTACAAATATAAATTGAAATGTTGCTGGTAGTAGTAGTTTGCTTAAACCAATAAAAAAAACATTATTTAATACCTAAAAATGCCCAAGTCTGTTTGAAATTTTCCATATTTTTTTCAAATATATAATTTCATATTTTCATATTTTTAATGGTAATAAATATTATGTACAATGTGGGCATGATAATGAATATGAAACATTAATTTTTTTTTTCATTCACGTGGAAAAAAGTTCATGATCACCAGCAACAACTTACGAGTATTAACGTAACAACCAACAGCTCTAAAAAAATAAAAAATAATCATGTCTCATTATTAGAGTTTACATACTATCAAATAAAGCAAAGTTATTTAAAGCCTGGAAGGCTTTCCTGGTGGTCGATTTTTAGTTCTGCTTTTACTCTTAGGATTTTTTTCCATTTAATGCTTTTATTTACTCTTTGATTCATTTGGATTATTTTTTTTAATGTTTTGCTTCTTGCCAACAACTGACCGCCTAAGATCACAACACACAACTGGTACTAAAAAAATAAATAAAGTCAAACTATCCAGCGACCTCAGAGCATTCTTGTTCCTACGATAATAATTGTGCTCAACAAACACACACAAACTAAACAGCTGCAATGGCCAATAATCATCATTAAATGAAACCAAATTTCTGTTTACACTCAAAAAAATATTATAAAAATTTGTTAATAAAATTTCGTGTTTGAATTCAATTCTAAACTACAGTTAAATATTTTAATTGTAGTACTAAATCTCGATATATCCAATTTGTTCGACTGCATAGCAAAATTTATTGCATGTATGTTGCACTGATTTTTATTTTGTATTAAAATTATTTTTTAGTACTTTAAACTTTACCTTTGAATACAGGAAATCTATGGACAGACGCTTGTTGAAATTTCGAGACTTCTAAAATTAATTAAAATTTTGTACTAAATTTCAGCGTGTTTATTTGATATTTAGTACATATTTTTTTTACTGAACTTATTTTTTTAAGAGTTTTACAAATACATATTATTCAATTTATATTTTTTTAGCACTTAAGTGATTTTTTTAATACTTGAGTGATTTTTTGCAGCTTTCCTAATATGTTAAAATTTTATGCACATTTTTAGCACCTAAAGTCTTCTGCTAAAATACAAATATTTTGAAAAAAAACTTTGTAAAAATGTTCGTGTTCTAAAATTAATTACAAATTTGCTTTAAAATTAGAGTGAAATTTTATTTCCATTTTTTAGTACTTGAGTGATTTTTTACAGATTTACAATTTAAACATTATTTATACATTTACAACTTTTTAGTACACAAAGTCTTGTGACAAAACACAAAAATTTTGTAAAAAGTGTGAGATTTCTAAAATTAACTACGAATTTGTTTTATGCATATATTTAGTACCCAAAGTCTTCTACTTACATGCAAAAATTTTTCATAAACAAAACTGTAAAAATGTACATGTTCTAAAAATTGCTTTAAAATAAGAGTGAAACTTTTACTTCCATTTTTTACGACTTCAGTGCTTTTTAAAAATTTAGAAAGATTTTAAAATTGTATACATTAATAAAAACCTGAGAGTCCATTTATAACTTTTTAGTACACAAAGTCTTGTGATGAGATACAAAAATTTTTCAAAAAAAGTCTTGTTCGCATTCTAAAATTAAAAAATGTTCCTTAAAATTAGAGTGAAATTTGTACATAAGCCTAGTACTTCTGTTTTATTGGAATATTTTAGAATTTTAGTACTAAACTTTACTTTTTTTTTGGTAATGATATTCGCTTTTTAAGTATTTCAGTAGCAATATTTAGTGCTCTACAATTCAGTATTTCATTCTAGTGTTTAGAAATTGAGTACTAAAACTTCCTTCTTATTTTATATGTTTTAAATATTTTTATATTGTACTTTGTTGAAGTACTAAAAGCTTATTTAAAAGTTTTTAACAGTAAAAATAAAAATTTTTTACTGAGACTTATTAAAGCTTGGCAATTTCCTTAGTATTGTGACAAATTTGTAGTAAAATTATGAGGGCTGAACTCGTATTATACATTAAAATCTGATAAATTTCGTACTAAAATGTAATAATATTAATTTATTTTGCTTAAACTTAGATTTTAGACTATATTAAAATATGGCATGAGTTTGAAAAATTTAGTACTCACCTCAAGTCATAATGCTGAAAACTTAATGTTAGAGAAGTTAATAAAAAAAAAATATTTTAATCCCAAAAGTTGCATTAAAATTTAGTACTTGAACTTTATCTTTAAAACTGAATTTGAAGCAACGAAATGTAGCTAAGTTTTTAACATTTCAATATGCTATTCAGTATTAGTATTATTTATAACACATTTTCTTTTGAAATTTTGTACTAAAACTTTGCTCAGCAATATATGATGCATAATATTAACAAATATGTATGCATACGATATTAAACATTCAAACCAACACTTTTCTTTGAGTGTTGCAGATTTCTGCTGTCTGGGTACTCTATTGGCACTAGTGGTAAATCGGCTAAAAGGAAGTAGAGGCCAGGCATGTTTATAGATGTAGAAAAAAGAAGTTATAAAAAAGCCAAAACAAATAGCAACTAAATAATAGTTTTTTATATGGATTTCAGCTGAAAAAGCCGACTTGTATGTTTTTGTTAATATTTGTGCAAAGTAAATGTTTGTTTTGTGCATTTTTCTGGAGCAATAGTCTACAAATTATATATTGGATGTTTTGCAAAGGAGGGAAATTCATTTTTTTTTAATCTATCAGACTATAGATTGATCAACATCTTTCTCATCAAATTGATGAAATGCTTGATTGGCTGGCGCTTTTGTTTTAGGATGGAGGGATCGATGGCTGTCGCTTTGAGAAGTTTGTGTCTGTACCATCTATCTGGTTGTCTATCTATTTGTGTGTGTGTTTTTTTTTTTTTGTTTAAATATAGTGTGGCTGTGTTGTCTATTAAAAGAAAAAATAAACATCAAATGTTTTTCAATATTATTTTTGCATACAACACAATTGATCTCTTGATCTTGTTTCTATAATTTTTCTTTATTCCTCTGGCTTTTGAACAAAAAAGCAACAATATTAAAAACACACAGAAATTTAATTTGCTGATCTTGGCATGTCATGTTTGTTAATTATATATTTTGCATGTTTTTAGCTTGTTAAAAATGCTTACAACCTCTTAAGGTTGCAGTTTCAGCAAATAATAATATAATTTTTTTTATTACACGTCAATCGGTCTGTGTGCTGCTAAAATAATTGAGCAAAAAAAAAAAGAAAGAAATATTCGATACCAAATTGGGTGCTATTTGTTCGGAAGGCTTAAAATGTCAAAGCAACAAGGTTTAGGTCATGGTCTCTGAAAGCAAAGGGAAGGAAAGAAACTTCGCACAGTAAAAAAAAAAGACATGTACTATTATTAAGGAAAAAAGGTTTCTAAATTTAAGTAAAAAAAATTTCTAAGTTTACGTAATTTTTTCTAAGTGTAAGTAAATTTTTACAAAAATCTAGTAAAAATTACTTAATATGAGTAAAAAATAAAAAGTTCATATCCTTAAAAGTAGTTCATAAAAATACACACAAAAATTCTCACATTCAAGGACAAGTTTACTGGCTTAAAGGAAATATGTACCAAATATTAGAAAATGGTTTAAAAGTTTAGGGAAAATGTATCCTAAGAACTAGTCAATATCGTCTTAAATCAAAAAATAAATTTTAGGAAATGACTTACTCCTGATTAGTTCATCAAATTTGACTAACTTGAAAGATATAAAAAGGTTTTCTAAATTTTAGAAAAATATTTACCAGTTTTAAGTATTTTTTCTTTAAATTTTAGAATATATTTTTTATTTGCATTAATCAAAAAATTTAAAATTTAAAAATGTTTCATATTTCCGAGGAATATTTGAACTTGAAATATATTTTTTTGAAATAAAATAAAATTTGTAAACTCAAAAATTTCAATGCTTATTCAGGCTGCCCTTTTAGGCAATTGGTTAGAGTGCTTGCCTATCAGTCAGAAGGTTGTTGGTTCAATACTTCCTCTCAAGGAATTAATACGTACATATGTATGGTGAATTAATTTAGAATATAATATGAAGACATAATAAAAAACATACCATGTGGTATAGAATTTAATAAAAAATAAAAAAGTACCAGAATTAAAGACATAAAAAAACTTTGAAAAATTTATTAAATTTGAGATCAAAGATGAAAAATTTTTTTTGCAAAGCTCCGAATTTTATGGGAAAATTTTACTTAATTTTAGAAAAATTTTACTCAAATATAAAAATATAATTACTATAAACTAGTTCATTCATGAACTAGAAATTTAGTAAATATTTTACTGGTTTCAAGTAAAAACTGCTTGGGCGCCATACGACAAGTTTTTATTACTCAAATTTAGAAAATTTTCCAAAGTTTTAGTTAGTTTTTTTTTTGAGTGCATTATTGAACCCTAATATGAAGAAAACACTTTATAAATATAAGAAAGCTGACAAGATACTTTCCGGAAAAATTTACTTTGTTTACTCTAGACAATAGTTTGACTTTTAAGTAAAACAGGAAGTTCTTGTTGTTCAGATGAGTTGATGATAAAAAGGTAATAGTTGAGGTTGATGATAAAAAGGTATTTCTGTAATAGCCTAATAGGTTTTCGGTATTTATTAAACAGCGCAACGCAAATAAAAATGAGTCCTTTTGATTTTTTAATAGTCCCAAAAAGCGATTTGCAAGAATTATAAATAATAATCGACAATCTTGAGTTTGATTGGTTTTTGCTGTTTGTGTTAAGTTTTGGACTTAGTTCTGTTTGAGGACCCATAGCAAAATTTTATGGTCAACATTTTTGTGAATATTTTATTCCCGCCCTAGCCATTTTTAGGATAGTTTTTTAAGATTTGTTAACACAAAGCCAATAGAAGCTCAATATATTTTACAAAAATATTTGCTTAATGTTTTCCAAAAAGTTGTTGAACATAGCCTACACTGAGGGGAAAATTAAACCCCCTGCTCTAAAATTAAATTTCCATGTACTCTTTCAAAACTGTGGCACACGTATATTTTTTATTTGGCCTCCTTTACCAGAATCCATTGCCAGAATCCCATAATTTAAAATAAAAATTGGGAAATTTTTGTATAGTTTTATCAATATTATTTGAGTTATTCTGACAATTTTTAATATTGCGATATATGTTGTTTATATATATATATATATATATGTCCATGCTGCTTACAACTGTTCATCAGTAAACCTCCAACTGAGTTTTGAAAAAGTTTAAGAATTAATTTTTTTTTAAGGATAAGTAACATTTAGAAAATGAATGCTGTTATGATGTTACTTCTTTAGGAAAGGGATAGTGATAGAGAAGGCAGATAGATGGTGAAGGAAGATATGGAGACAAGCTCCATTTTTTTACAACTCTGCCTTTTGCATGTTTTTAATAATGCACTTTTGCAGCGCCTCTAGAGTCAATGAGGCGTATTAAATTTTTCGAAGTTGTGTTTAGAAGTAATTTTATTGGTTATTTTACTTCACCGATGATTCTGCTACACAATACCGACGAAGGAGGTGTAGTTCAGTGACCAGTGTCTATGCCTTCATCACTTGAACTTTGCAACAACAACTGATACAAAAGGACACTAATGCACATTATAAAAATGCAAGGTGTTATTATTAGGCAACGCTATTGCAAAATGTTTTGCATTGCAGCAACATGTTGCTAAGCATGAATATTATAATAATAAATAAATTTCAAATTTGTGAAATATTTTGAGCAACATTGATTATTTCCTATTTGACATGTTTGCAATAGTAGCTTTATTTTGCATGCAGATACATTTCTTATATTTCTTCCAAGATGTACGGAATATACTTCTGCAACATATTTTCGGGAACAATTCGTGAACAGTTTTTTATATGTACGTATTTTGACAGCATTTCACATGAAATGTTGTACAGGCTTCAAATGCAAAAAATAAATAAAAACTGAAAGCTATGAAACTTTTAACAAATATCTGTAACTCATTAATAAAAAAAAGATCAAATGCAACAAATGTTTTATCTTATTTATTCTAATTAACAAATATGTATGTATGTACGAGTGTATAATAAAATTTAAAAACTTTCGCTTTCGCCGCTTAAGAAATCAATTGTAAGCAATTAAACTTTCCCAAACCTCAAGCAGACAGTTAAAACCAAACTGCATGATTGTTTCATATAGATTTCAAAAAATAAATCTTTATAATTGATTGAAATTTAATAGCAGTAACGTAATAGTGGAAATAGTCTGTCAGCCTACCCGTCCGTCCGTCCGTCCCTCCGTCCCTCCGTCTGTCTTATAATCAATCTGAAACCATTACTATGAACGTACGTGAGTATATTTGAATGAATCTCCAGCATTCACGCAGCAGAGTAAAAATAGAAAATGTCATAGATTTGTGGTTTTTACTTAGTTTGGATTTTTTTTCTACTTCTTCTAAAGTGAAAATAAATAATTAATGACACATGTCACCATCTCACGAAGGGAAATCATTTGCATATGGGTTTTTATATCAAAATGAAATTTTAATTAATTGCGATTTCAGCAGGAAAATTAAAACAAAACTTTATGGAAAAAGAGAAAAGTAATCGTAATATAGGAAAACAACAAACGTGTGTGTGTATGTACAAGCGTAGCAAGCCCGATAAATAATGGTTCACTAATAAGCGCAATATGTGGGTTGTTTGTTGCCAACATGTTTTAAGTTTGTATTACAGCCATTAGTTATGTTGCATGCAACATTATTAAATATAAACATATGTATATATCGCTTCATATGCACATGTAGTTCGATCACTTTTTTTGATACAATATCCATATAAGAGTTTTTTTTTGACATGTTAAAATAGAAACGAAAAATTAATGAAAAAATTGTTTCAAGCTTTTAACAAAATATTTCCTCATTTTTTTATAAATGATGTCTATAAAATGTGTGCATGTTTTATGTTTATTTGCCTTGCAAAATGTTTATTACTTTTTTTTATAAAGCAAATGAAAACTAATGTAGAACATTTGTAAAATTGTTGATTGCAAAATACATATTTCAATATTCATGTTACCCAGTGACTTAAACTTGTATATAGATTGGAAATTTTGTTGCAATATTATTGGAAACTTTTTGCACTTGTAAAACTTAATGTGCAATCAATCTGCTTACATACTCGTATGTACATACGATATACATATATGATATTGTTAAAGCCGAGTTCAGACTATTATACTTTTCAAATAATACGTGCAAGTGTGATAGTCTGAACGCAAAATGTCATCAAAGTGGCAAATAATACGATAAAAATTTTGACATCCCATAAGACTTTTTCGTTTTTAGAAAATTTTCTAAACACTTTTCATTAGATCAGGGTTGCATTTTCACACAAACCAAACTTCCAAGTCGGCTGTTTCGCCGCCGATAGCGTGTCGTCATTGATGTAATGTTTTGTCATATGTATATCGGCTCAAAATTTTGAATAAGTGAATCGTATGGAAGTATATTTCGTTGACGTAATTTTCTAACGTTTTTGTAATATCTTTTCTTAAATTTTTTTTCTGTTATTTACATAGAATATTTTTAACTGCTGAATTTTTTCAAGTGTCGGCACGTCCCCGCCTGCATGAAACCGTTTTGCCGCCGCTAGTAAATGAATAGCACAGACATTTTCATTGAACAGCTCTTTTGTTTTCTACTTGTATTACACATTTGATTTGAAGTGTGATGATCTGAACACAATATGTGATTTCACGTTTGATTTTTTTGACAGTCGCAACGAATGTATTTAGATTTCTGTATTATACTCTTGTATACTTGTATTATAGTCTGAACGCGGCTTAAGTAATATGACTGTTAGCAAAATTAGAAAATTAATTTGTGAATGCGTGACATTAAGGAAAAATAACCAAAAATATCTTTAGGGCATAATTTTGTGAAACGCAACACCAAGCGTTGACAAATTTTATATGGGAAATTTTAAATTACAAAAACAAAATACATACAAAATTTGTCTAAGCTAAGCGTTGTGTTTTACAAAATTAGCCCCTTAATTTCTTAAAATTTTTTTTATATCCTTATGGGGCATTTTGTATGCAAAACAAAAACCATTGACTGACATTTTAACTAAACTACTCGTACAAACAACTGCAATGTAGCTGATTCACAAAAATCTTTAAATACATCATTTTATTTTTAGTACAATTTTGAAAAATGTTGTGCCACTAAGTTTTACAAGATTTCAAGAAGTTTCGACCAAATCTAGCAACGAAGTAGATTTGTTCTGCTAGATTTTGCTCAGGTGTAAATTACATATTTTTTTCCAAAAGTTTCACAAATATTTGTGAAAAAATGCTTTTTTTTTTCTTTAAAAAAAATCATTAAGGGTTTTCAGGAGAATGTTCAAAAGTCTCGCAAATTGTGCAATTGTGCATTTTTACACTCTCGTAAATAAAATGTAAAAAATTGTATTAAAATTTATTTACACAAACCTGTTAACTTTGCCCAACAATTTTCACCCGTAAACTTAAGCTGTGCAATTGTGCATTTAGTAAACAACAACTCTTTGGTTTTTTTGCTTCCTTGAAGCATTTTTATATTCACACACATACTTTTTATTTTTAGAGAAATATGTAAATACGTATTTAATGCAAAAACTGCTTGAAATTTTATTTTTTTATTTTTATTATATTAATTTTTTTTGACATTTCATTCAAAATTACTTTTAAACTGTTTGCGCAAAAGCTGAAAAGGGGCTTCATGAAACAAGTCTCGCATATTTGCCCAATTGCACAAATGAGAATTTTAAGAGTTCTCATGAAAACCCTTATTATATTGAAAAGGCTACAAAGTACATATATGTACGTAAATATTTATATTGGTGTGCTAGTATTGTACATGAATAAACAATAAACAAAGTTTGAAACCTGATAGAACTTAATGTCAAAAGAAATGTAAAAATAAATGGCATACTGCGTGCACTCTTTGATATTTATGGTCAGTAACTCTGGTAAATCATCATGAATAAATTGGCGCTTGGGTAACGCTACCAAATTATCCAAACTTATTTTCAAAGTCTGTCATCAATTCGCGCAACTTATAGATGACGCACATAATTTTTCATCAAAGAAAGCTATCCAGGGTTGTCAGACCCTACAGATTCTATTACATCCCGAAAAATGCTCTGGTTGATGCGGTAGACGCTGGTGGCAGCATTAGATGATATTTTTTTTAACATAAAGCCTGAGCTGGCGTTACGGTCAATGATCTACTTGATCAATAATTGTTTGCTTGTAAATATGGTCGAGATGTAGTTCCAACAGGATGGCGCTAAGTTCCCCTAGGACGACCGCAACCAGTGAATCGTTGAAATCAAAATTTTATGATAAGCTGATTTCGAGAAACTGTCCAAGGTCGTACCACTCTCGTACCACAAATCACAATATTTGATTTTTAATATTTCACTGCAACTTGGCTTAGCTTCTTCAGGAGGAAGAAGAAGAAGAAGTAGCGACACAAAGTTGCAGCGAAATATTGAAAATAAGAAATTGTTATTTGTCTTTTATACAAAAGAGTGTACCTTAAGCTTATTTAATAAATTAAAAATAATTGAATTTAAAAAAGTTTGAAAAATTAAGGGCAAATTTTGTAAATAGAAACGTTTCTTTTTTTCGATTTGAAATTTGTATGGAAAAAATATTTTTTGAATGAAATTTTCGTTATTTTTCATAAAAATTTGAAACGTTTAGAAACAAAATTTTTTACAAAATCTGCCTATTAGGCTATTAAATTTTATGTCTATTAAATTTTTAGTGAAAGTGCAAAATTTTTTAACTTTTTATTAAGAAAAATTTTAGTTAGCATTCGTTTAAATAATTTCTAATAAAACCTATATTTCAAAAACCATTTTATTGCGAATTTTCATTGAAAGGCGCAATAAATGTAAAATTTTTTTCCTAGAAAAGAAAACGTCATTAGATTTATTCGTATAGAAAGCTTGATAGCGAGTGTAATAGATTTGAAAGCTAATATATAGTGCTGAGATTTTGCCTAAAATACTGCATGTTTAATTATTCAAATCAATAAAAAGTAAGTTATTTTATTTCATCCAATTCAAAAGAGAAGCACTAAGTAAATTTTCCACAACGTCCAATCTAATGAATAGCTTCTTAATTTTTTTTTTTATCTTAAATTAACTTTTTATGGACCTTGGTAGTAATTTCCACAGCAGCAGACTGCTGCTTTATGCGGGTTCTATGACAATTTTTTTTATCTACATATAGCAGCAACATGTTGCTAAGCTTTTATAACAACTGTTTTCTACTTAATAATTGTTATTCTTAAGCAATAACAAACTCATTAAATATTCTAAACCCCAAGCAGGTTGAAAAAAAATCTATGACTCTATTTTGTCAATCAATTGAAAATAAACTTCATTTAAACAGAATATTGTTTTTGTAATAAGAATAAATAAAAATTTAAAAATTCAATTAACATAAATATAAAAAGAATTTGAAAGCATTCATACATACACTCAAATAAAAAAGAAAAAAAAAAGAAATGAGATATGAAATCCTGGTGGCTTTTTTGTGTCAATTTATTTTTATCGTTGGCAACTTGCAACAAATGTTATTGTGTATCTTGTTTAAGATCCAAATCTGACAGTTAGTAGACTCTAATCATGTGGCAATTAAGCCTAATAAAACGATAAATGATTTGCCAATAACGATTGCCATCTAATACAAATCTTTACAAAAAAAAAAAAAAAAACCTGGATTGATTTGAGTTGAGCTGAGCTGTGTATGACAGTTAACATGATAAACATTTTTCCCCAACTTTTTTTTTGCATTGATAGGTTGACCATTTTGATGGAATGTTTTTAGTTTCTTTTTTGTCGTATGGAAAATGTTGCTTTAGTTTTCTTCCAAGGCTTGAATAATTAATAAGCCGAGCTTGTTTTCTTATTTAATTTTTTTCAAATGACCCAATTTAGTTTGATTTTTAAATTGCTGCTATTTTTTTTTTTTTTTTGCCTTGCACAAGTTTTTTATTAAAATTCTTTTGTACATTTAAGCAGACTTGACTGATGAGGGGACCACCCTAGAGTTGGTTGGTCTGCTCAAAATGTTATAAAAAAGAACTTCTAACGTTGTGATTTTTTCTTTCCTCTTTATAATTGAATATACGAGTACATATGTACATACATAATTCAACTCGTTTTTATTTTTTATCATAAATGTCTGTGGTATGTGCCTCAATGTGTGTGTTTTTTTTTTGCATGAAAATGAAATTAAAAAGTTTGTATCAGTCGTTTTTTTTTCGTCAGATTTTCAATGTTGTTTACATTTCTAGCCGTCAGCTATTGGTCAATCATTTGGTATCAATCTTTTAGACCATTGATGGAGTAGCAGAAAGTCGTTTTTAAAACCTTATTGCTTTTCAATAAATCATGGGAAGATGAAATGCTTCAGAGTGTAATAAGAGGCGTTCTTTGGACAAGACTCAAGTCTGCCAGTTGATGCAACCAATCTGTCTATCTGCCTGTGCCTTTAACGAAAACTATAGCTAACGGAAGAGTGTGTTAAGTTTAAAACGCAGTAGTAATACATATTAAGTATGTATTAATAATAACATGCGTTGAGGAAAAATTTCTGGCAAAATATAAAATAATTAAATTTCATGAGTCGTTTTAAATGCACACTCTGACACTCTAAAAGTAATCTTTTATGTTACTTCTACAGCCCAATTTTAAATCTTTCCCAGGGAAGTAGTTTTTTCTGAGAAGAAACTTAAAAGGAGATGGAAATTTCCGCTATTTTGTTTCCAGTTGTTTTATTTTCCCTGAAATAATAATCACCCTTATCGGGAATAACAGGCGAACAATTTTGTTCACGTGAAATATTTAGTACACTGACACAACAGCAACGAAAAATTGGCAATTGCTATTTTATATAAAGGGAACGCATTTCACGTGAACTTTTATTACCGATAAGGGGAACAACGAATAGGGAAAAAACTTTCAGGGGAATTGTTTGTTATTCAGAGTAGAGCCACCAAATAATTTAAGTTGCGGAAGCCTTTTCTTTTCGTTTCGTATATAACTATTTTTCCTTTAAATTGAATAGCTTGTATGAAAAACTGTGTCTTTCCAGAGTTGTGTTGCTCATGAACGAACTAATTATTGTTTATGCAAAACCTAGTATTTTGTTCATCTTGGGAAATACAGAGTGGCGCAGAATGAGCTATATATTTTAAATGGTTTATAACTTTTTTATTTATGTGATTATTATTATCTTTTTTTTTAAATACAGTAGCCCAATTCACAAACTTGTGCAAATGCTCTTGTATCGTTGCATATGCAAAATGGTATAGTATATTGATACCCACCACTAATAATTTTTAAGTGGTGAGTATCAATATACTATAACATTTTGCACATGCTACGATGCAAGACCATTTGCACAAGATTGTGAATTGGGCTAGTATATTATGGGGGAATTTTTCGCAATTAGCTGTAAGTGATGTCCATTTTATGCTTCGCACATACGTGCTCTTTTTAGCATATTTTCGATAACTTTTCGCAAAATTTCGGGTGTAATGGCCATAATTTCATTTCGAATGTTGGTTTTTAGTTGGAGTATGGTTCTTGGTTTGTTAACGTACACTCTTTCTTTCAAATATCCCCAAAGAAAACTGTCAGGAGCTGTTAAATCTGGTGAATGTGCAGTGCAGTTAAAATCGTTTGTGCGCGAAATTATGATATGCACACTGTGTCAACACAATAGACTGTTGGTTTGAAAAATAAAATTCAATGTTCGATCGTGTAATGATTCATAATTAAATCCCGAAGTCTTCTTCACAAAACGCTGAAAAAAAAACAAAGAAAGAACAATAACTAAAAAAGTTATAAAGAACTCAAACCATTCAATTTTGCGCCACCCTGTACATGGAATGAAATAAATTTTCAATATTTTAAGTTTATAATTCTCATAGAATTTAACACATGAGATATTTTTACAAACGTAGGAAATTGTATTGAGGCTTAAAAGCGATATTAAAAATGTTGCAGCAACATGTTGATAGGAAAAACTCTCAGTAAACAACGCCCTTTCCCTTTTCTTGCAGAAATTCCTTTGTTCAAAATTCTATTTTAGCAATTTTATTTAAAAAATCAAAGTAAAGCTTTCATCATTCGCCACTGCTGGCAAGTTTTCAAGCTTCCAACACGGTAGCTGTTTGTTATTAATGATTTTAGAGACATGAATTTCTTTGTGTATCTTTTTGTTGTAAACATTTCTGTGTATAAAAGATAGCACACACATCTTCGTTCAACATTTTTCTGCTCGCTTCTTTTATGCGACTCAATTACCATGTCTGGTTAGAAAAAAGTAGTTAAAATTCATATTAGCGAACAAAAAAAAAACTACTACAAAAACTTGAGGTTTTCATCATTATTATTTATGAGAATTTTAAATGAAATCCACAACAGGCGTTGATAATATTTTAATTTAAAAACAGCTAAAAAAATGTATTTATTAAAATAAAAGTGAATTTAGTTTTAAAGCGGACATAAATTTAATATCAACTGATTCTGGGCAAAATTTTAAAGCTGGCAGCAGTTTGCGCAATTATTCTTGGTTCGCTGTCTGTCTTCTCGAGTGGTGTTTTAAAGCGTTGGTTTAATTTTCTAATGTTCTAAGCTTGTTCGATATATTTTAGTTTATTTTCTTTTTTTTTGAAAACTTCATGAATGAAGTTTAAATATCATGTATGTGTAACCGCCTGTCTTTTGTTACTACCATAAATATCACTCTCATGTTCATTTTAGTTACATTTTCAATTGATTTCCTACTGTAGGCGTTTTTTTACGCCAACTCTTTCTTTTAGCCAAAATGAAAAAGACCAACCCACTGTGCACAAGAGTAAAAAAAAGAGCAGCACACTGTGTTATTTGCAGCAGTTTTTATTACTATTATTATTATTATTATTTTTTTTTTTTTTGAGAATCTTATATTTTATTTATTGCATAATAATTTACTATTGAAAATTTTGTAAATGACTTTATTTGTAGCAGTTAAAGTTTTGTTTTATAAAAAAGAAAAAAAAATATGCAAAAATTGCAAGGCAGAAAATTTAAACCAGACGATAGAGATCTCGCTGAGCTTTTTATTTTAAAATTTTTTTTCAACTGGAAAGTTCAAGTGGAAAAATGTTAATTAAAAAAGTTATAAAAACTACTGGCATTGTGTCATGCCAGCAATAAGCTTACGAAATTTTTAACAAGACTGAAATCAAGTCGTTAAATAAAAGTGTTTCCTTTTTTTTAATAATAAAAATTTATTTTTGACTTTGACTAATATCAGCATATTATATAATTACACTAGGTAACAATTAATAAATGTCTTATAATGTCGAAAGTGAGGAGTTATTTGTTTGTGTATAACAAAATTTTGATAACTTCGTGTATTAGGTCGATTAAATCTAGATTATTGAAGCGACTAAAAAAACTATGGTCTTTTTTCATTTGGACTATAAAAAAATTAAAGCAGGGGGTCTATTCTGTAATACGAAGCGAAGGGAAATGCTTTCGAGTGTACTTGTTATTAAGATAAAGATGCGAAAGTATTTTCGTTCGTTTCGAATTACAGAGTAGACCCACAGACCGTGAACGTACAACTCGTCACGTAAAATCACCATTTTCGGATTATGACATACATATGTACGTGAACGTACTGAAATCCCATTCACTTTATACGATTGACGTATCACTTGATTTCTTTTCGTACGATTGTCAATACGATCACGAATGTGGCGATTTGAACCCAGCTGATAGCAAATAACACCATCGCAGTTTTCCACGACAATCGGTTATCTTCGGAGCTTGAAATACTTCAACTGCAAACTGCAATTTTTAAACCTATTTTTTTAGGCAACTAAAATGAAATATTTATTGTACGGGGAAGGAATCGACAATAAATTTTTTTTTTTTTTTTTTTGTAAAATTCAATTTAAAACAAAAGTTTTTGAATGCATGCTTGAGGCCATGACTCTCTATCCTACACAATCGCATGACTTACGAAAAAATACAATACATCTTTTGATGATTTTCATAGACTTCATCATACCATGGTTGTATTTTTTCAAATATCGCACAATTGCGTAGGATAGTGCGTCCTTTAAACCAAATTAACAGGTCTAAAGGCTCAGTTAGGCGACTGTAATGTAATGTAACTGCAACGTAGCAAACAACTGATCGATATTTTTATATGAAAAGTAGGTTACGTTACATTTCATCTCTATAACCATTTTCATTACTTTTCACACACATAAAAATATTGAATGCTTGAGCGTTAAAAGCGTTATAAAAGTTTTTGCTTTAATATAAAAAGAAAAACAAAGAAAACAACCCTTTTTAAAGTTTTTCGATAATTTTGATTTAATGTCACTTTATCAAGTGTTTTGAATGTGATTTCAAATCACGGTTGAGTGTGGTAAACGTTTTCATAATAAAAATTTATGGTTTCTGAAAATTAGAAAAATTTTATATAATTTCGAAGATGAGTGTATTATTAATATTAGTCAAAAGCTGACACGCGTCAAATGACGCGTCAGATTGTTCTAAGTGATAATAACTTAAATGACGCTTCTAAAGTTTAATTCCAAAAATATCACTTGAATTGGTCCTGGTGTTGGGCTGCAATTAATTAGGGCCTCAAAATGAATAGAATTTCCTTAAGTGCGACGTTTTGAAAGGGTGTGCATGGTCAATGTTTTATACTGCGACGACAACAAAATCTATGCTTATTTACATACATATATCCAAACAACAAGTATTTTTATTTTATTTATTTATTTGTATGTATTTATTATACAAAGTAAATTTTTATAATATGGTGTTGCACAAATTTGGGCGGAGTAACTAGACCATATGACCAAGATGGTATTAACAATATTTTAAAAGGTTTTCTGACTGACTGTATGCGACCTATGCCTTCACATAGGAAGTAGCAACGTCCTAGCAAAAAAACAAATGAGGAAAAAGATGTAGAAAAAGCACCACATCTACTGAATCAAGCCACTTCAAATTTAGGTAAAAAACCAATGACTTTTACATTGACGTGTCATTGGAAGGAAGTGGTTTGCTTTTAACATTTTTTAAACTCAATAAAAATTATGCTTTTGGTGCTATAAAAATCCGCAATTCGGGAGTGAAAATAATTCACTTCACAAAAGCAGATAAAAAGTGATTTTTATTCAGTGATTAAAATTACTTGTATATGGTTTGAAAAGAAAAAAATTTAAATTATTTAATTTTTTGTTATTTTATTCCTTTGTTATTTTTTATAATGCAAATTTTTTGATTTGAAAAGCCTTAAATGTAATAATGGCTTGAGCCAAAAAAGTAATGAATTTGCTGAAAACATAGTAGTGATTTAAAATTCCATTTGATATGTGGTTAAAAATAACTTCTTTAACATCTAAAAATATGCATTAGATACTTTCGAAGTAATTTAAAAGTGGTTCGTAAGGAAGTACCCGTTTTATTTTTTGCTGGGGTGGTTATCAAAGAAATTCCACAACAACTAGCAAGATGATACCGTTATCCGTGGCAGGTCAGTCAACCAGTGCGAGCGAGACGAAAAACTCTCGAAGGCCAAACAACACACACAAGCCTGACCGCACTTAAGAAATAATTACGATGACGCGAGAGATGTTCTTCAACCCAGAGCTTCTTAACGACTGATGCAACCAACAAGTATATCGTTGTAGTACTGTGTTAAGGCTCCGTTATCCGACTGTAGAAATCGCAGATGTAACTTAAATGTAAATGTAATGTAAATGTAAACGTTTGAGCGCTTATAGAATACTTAAAAACGTGTCATGTGTTTTCGACACAAAAAAAACTTCTTTGTGCACACACACATACATACTAATTGCATTATGCCCAGCAAACACGCATTTTCGATTTTAAATTGCGAGTTATTTGAAGTCAAACGCGAAAGTTCATATACTTATGTATAATATTTAAATTCATGAAATTCATTTTGATTGAAATGTACATACATATGTATACGGACATACATACGAGTATGTATGTATGTATTAGAACTTATAAGTAAATAATACATAAAATAGATATATAAAATAGATTTTTTAAAAGATTTTTTAATAATTTCGCTGAAACTATTTTAATTTACTTTCTTTTGATGGCAAGATTTAACCTGTTGGAAAAAAACTAATTAAGTTTTTGAAATAACACCTTTTAGAACAAAAATGCGCCTAGAGGTTTTGAAAATTATTATTATTATTTTATTTAAATGAACTCAATTATAATAATTTTAATGGCAGCTGTAATGCTCAACCGTAATATTTGTCATTGTACATTACCAGAACAGATTTTGAGCAACTTCATCGGAGAGACGAAGTATTTATCTCTTTAATTTCCAAGAATGTGTATGCATGCAGTAGCACCTCAATAAAATCTTTACTTTCTCGTTTTATCCTTTTCTTATTAATGTTCGTACCTACTAATAATAATTTACATATGTATGTACATATACAGGACTTTTTGTTTGCTGGGTGTTTATCAGTATAAAAAAATCATATAAAATGGAAAATAGCTGTTCGAAACATTGATGAAAGTTCAACATCTTCACATTATTTTTGATTGCATGGAAAAAGTACCAAAATTATTTAAATGGTATAAAATCATTATTTTATACTTACAAACATTGTAATGACTTTGACATTTAGTGAAATTACAATTTAAGCTTCATACCCGTATATACATACATATTTACATTACAACGTATTATAATTATAAAAAATATTAATATTTTTATTATCATTATAATTATTATGATTATACGTACCTATTTTTATTGTTATTGGTATTGTTTTTAAATAAAAATAGTTTTTTGTACGTCAGCCCAGTATTGGTTTGACCTACTGACCATTTAAAAAAAATGAGTTAGGTATGGGGTATATATATTTCGAATATACACTTTCTGAATCCAAAAAGTGTTTCGCGAAATTAATTATAGTTTCTGAGATATTTAGCATTCATATTGCTCCATTTGAACTATTTTTAGATTTAATAAGTATTGTTTGGCTGTAAACGCCACTGTTTGGCTATTACGTCAAATTATTCATACAAAAACGTACAAAATAAATTTAACTCTTGTTTTGCTTTATTTCCGTAATGTTATAAAAACAATTGGGACGACCGACGAACTTCGCATAGTTCGATGAACTTGCCTTCAAGAATTCGATCTACTCCAAATCTCTGCCTTCCTATGGATATATTTGTAGTGTATGGATACCAAGTTATGCAAATATTAACTGCGGCAAAAATTACTTGCATAGTATGAAAAAAAATTGTATTGTGTACTTGAAATAAAAATTAATGCAAAAATCCATATCAAGTCTTGAAATAAATAAAAGTCTCTTAAACTCTAAAAAGGCAGAAATTTGAAATAAATCACACCTATTGGGAAAATCTTAAAAATTCGCAATGTTAAAAACAAGCCCAAAACTTTTATTTTTTTTTATTTTATTACAAATCTCTAAAACTATAAGGAACGCTAAAAATTCCATAAAAACGAGAAAATGGCGAAAATTCGCGAGAAATTGTAAAATCGGAAACAAGCCCTAAAATTGATTAGAAAAAAATAAAGTCGAAAAGAACTCGAAAAATTCCTAAATGCATTGTAGAAATTACTCACACTGCAAGGAATAAAAAAACCTCAGAAAATTAGATCAATTGCACAAAAAATTGCTAACATCGCGGAAATTACAATGGCTGGTAAGGGTTTTTTGTTTAGTTTTGAGGTCATCGTTAAACCGATCGACTTACATATTTCTATGGACAGCAAGAAAAATAAATTTGAAGCATAAATTTTCTTCTCAACAAAAAGTTTCTCAATATACAGCAGTATACATATGCAGCACAAAAAGCTACTTTTTAAAAATAGATTATGAAAAGTGGCGTATGTGGCACAAAACAGTATTTTTCTCTTTCAATAAAGTAATATTAACTTCTAACATTATTCATGAAAGTTCACAAAAATTTACAGATTTCTTCTAAACATGTGTCGGAAACAATGGTGAAAATACAAAAAAATTATATCGGGTATACCTTGAGAAAACTTCATGCAAACCTTCTTTGTCGTTTTTCTCCGTTCTGACTTTTTGGCATATGCTCCAAACCAATAATGGGCTGACGATATGTATGTATATTTTACAAATTCATACATATGTGCATATACATATGTGTATATTAACAAAAAATAAACACATACGATTGGCAAACTCTGGTTAGATTATATAAAAAACTTTTTTAGAAAACTAAATTTATTAAATATGCCATGTACGTATACAAATTAACCACTCAAAAGCTTAAATTATTAAAAGAAACAAAAGTACCAAATCAGGGCTATTGTGCCACACTCTCATTCAATATACATACATCCCATCACTGTCTACAAATGTCACGTAACGTCGTCATGAAATTCTATTTTCTGCAGGTTTAGACGTTACATTTACGTCCCATTTCAGTCAGGTAAGCGTTTGCATAGCTTTTCATGCAACAGATTCGATCAGCTGACACATTTACATTTACAGTTCTACATTTACAGTCGGGTAATTCTGCCTTTACTCTGATGTGAATGCAGCAAATAAAACTAATTTCCTAAATGGGGTGTGTGCGTATAAGATTTTCAGCCAAAGATTTTGAAAATTAAAATCATGATTGTGTTTAAATATTTTATGGCAGCTTGCTGGAATGCAAGTATATTGCAACAAATTTCTGTTGACTTTTCTTGTAGTCAATGAGTTAAAGTTTGTCAGACTAAATGTCTATGCTACGGTTTGTCTGATTGTCTATCTGTGTCGTGTCGTGTGTGTGTTACCAGCATGTGGGAGTGTGTGGACAAAACACACATTTTTGTTTTGTTTTGTCTAACACTAAATGAAACCTAAAATACACATCTACATACTATATTTAAGTAAAGTAATAAAATTTTAATGTTGCATTTTTTGTTTGCTTCTTTTTGCAACAAAACAAACTAGTTTGAAAAATCTGTCATGTTACGCTGAATTTATAAAAAAAAATTTTAACATTCGATATTTGGTGTTTGGTATTTGCAAATTTAATTTCGCTTTTAATTGCTGCAATGATAAAAATCATTGAAATTGCAATTTTTAAGAAAAAAAAAATTATTGATTCTCTGAAAAAGTTTAAGTTTTAAGGAAATATAAATCAACTACTTTTCTCTATTGATTTGCATATGCACACATGCATGCATGTAAGTGCTAAAGTTTTTGTAAAACAAATCTATGGCTACAACTACATTTTACATTCACTGTTAAACTATGAAAATGAAGTGAACTAAACTAAACGAGAACGTTGTGGTTGCCCGCTGTTTTAGTTAAGTTAACTTAAGTGCTTTGTATTGGCAAACAAAACATCAAAAGTAAATTTCATATTCAGTATGAGAGTCAATTTGATTTTATGTTCGATTAAAATTATGTTACGATCGCTTACATTGGAAAAATAATATATGAAAACTGTTCATAAATTCAGTGTCGACAATAAAAAACAAGTAATGAAAATTACCACTAAACTGCTACCCATTAGGAATAGGATTGATTTAGTGCGTTAAAGAACTGCCAAAAGTGCAGGGCAAGTTAATTGCTTATATAAAAAAAAATATAACAACCGACAAAAAATTATGGTTGAATAAGGAAATTATTTCTCATTTCTTTGAACATAGGTGATATTCAAAATATATTAAAACAATTTACTCTCTTTGCTTTAAAAACTATGCAACAACTAAACAATTTTGGGTGCCAATATTATTGCAATTTGCTAACTGAAATTAACAGCTGTTAGTTGTAAGCTGGCATAAGTAATAACATTTGTGCAACTGGCAACGCAACTTAAGTTTGGTTGCCATCCATAATAGAGTCAAGTATAACAGAAAGTTCAACCAAACAAGATTTTCGTTAAAATTAACGATTTTTTATGACGAAAGTTTTTGCTCAAATTTAAGGATTGAAAAAAACTTGATATCCATACCAAAGCCAGGTATAGGGTGATCTTAACAACTTATATGACCTTTCCATCCCTAAGAAAAATCTGAAGCAAAATAATAATAAATTCAGTAAAGTGCGACTTTGACTCGCGAACGGTTCCGTACGGACACTAGATATGTAATAATATACGAACTTTTGCCTATATAATATATCGATGGCTTAATATAAGAAAGCCGTAACTCAAATTATTACTTACTTCGTTCTTGAAGGAGGATGTAATTATACGCTGGCTACCAGAAAATGTAAAAATCGCGATTTCGAAAAAAATTGAGATACGCTCTTTTTATATTAAGCCATCGATATAGTTTTGGCACTTTTTTGTTTTGGGATTTTTTTCGGTTTTGAACGTTTTTTAGTTTTGGCGATTTTTTCGGTTTTTGGGGTTTTTATTATTTTTGGCGATTTTTCTCATTTTGACGATTTTTCGGTTTTGGGAGTTTTATTTAAGTTTTAGAATTTTAATTTAACTTGGTGCTTTTTTTCTTTTTGGCGATCTTTTTTTGTTTTTTGACGATTTTTTTTTTTTTTTTTTTTGTTTGTCGATTTTATAATTTCGGGAGTTTTTAGTTTTACCGTTTTTGAAAATTTCAAGAGTTTGCCTCTTAAGGTTTCCAAGATACAGCAGGCTGTCAAAATTACATTAACTGATAGAACACCCTTTAATTAAAATTTTTAAATTTTAGTGTTCAAGTGTCTATAAACATACATATAATTGTATGTATATTTCATGGGATTTTACAATTTTTCGTTGCCCGTTTTGGAATACCCTTTAATTTTTAACTCTCATGTATTTGTTATTGTAGCTGCCAAAGTTCTACATACTCTGTTTGAATTTGAGGTACGTAGCTCTTACGGTTCTCGAGAAAATAGTCTGTGACGGACAGACAGACATCGTAGCGAAGACAATAGGGTTCCTTTTCACCTTTGGTGTATGGAACCCTAATAATGCACGGCAAAACTTGTTTAATTTTTTTAAGAATTCTTTTTTGTAATGACTAAATTTAAAATTAGTAAAAATTGCTCATTTTTGAATAACTTAAAATAAAATCTGGGCTCAAATCATCACATATGTGATCACATATATAAGTGATACGTGAATCGTATAAGCTGAATGGCATTTCAGAACGTCTGTTTTAAAATATGCAAAAATCTCAATTTCAAAAAGTAATGAGTTAGGGCCTTTTTCTATGTTAAGGTAATGATATACATATACATCAGTATTTTTATAGACAAGTGATAATGTTGTTTTTTAGTTTTCCTTTTAAATAATCTTATTGTCACGCAATGCCCAATGGGTAAAAGGGTTATAGGAAAAAACCATAGGCGTAGAAAGGCCAAGAATTGCTGTCGCTTCCCCTAGAACCATTCGAAATTGCTTCTAATTATTTATTGTAATATTACTCATGAAAATAACCAGTCATAATGCCACCCTATAAAAAATTTCTAGCTACGCCAATGATTAAAAACAATTCGAAATCAAATAAAAATGTTTGTTGTGAATTTAAAAGTTTGTTTTAGTTTATTTATAATTTGTATATAATTTTGATACATAATACAATAGAACGATTTTTTCATATACCACGAATTATATTATCACCAAGCATAATTTTAGATATACACAACAACTACATCTATGTATAGAAAAGTTGGCAATGGAGATAAGCAAAAGTACATCTATGTATTACATTTTTCGATTATCTTGGAAAATTATAAATTTTCGAGTCACTCAAATGGGTGAGGGCAGACAGTAGTACTAATATTTATTGAGAACATGTTGGGAATCAAAAATTTTTATTAAAAATTTTTTTTATTAAATAATAAATATATATATATATATATATATATATATATATATATATATATATATATATATATATATATATATATATATATATATATATATATATATATTGTAATCAAGGGTATAAAAAACAAAAAAGTGTAAAATAATAAATAATAAAATGGCTTTAATATTTGGATTTTTTTTATGTATCAATGAGTTTTAGAAATAGTGTGTTCTTTTCATATTAAAGGTGGCTTAAATAAAATTTATATACAACATTTTTATAATTTATTTGAAATTAAAGTTACTGTACAACAAAGAGATTCCTAACTTATCTATTCTAAACTATAAACATCGATCTTTAATTACAACCTAGAGGAAAAAAAGGAAGAGGAGGTGGTGATGGTGGTGGTGGTGGTGGTGGGTGCAAACACTAGCAAAAAAATTTTTTATGAAAAAAGTTTGTAGTGTTAAGGCACTGGTTTTATGGATTGTTTCGTTTTATGCTAAACTTACAAAATAGTTCGTATTGTCTAAAAAAATAAATACTATTTTTAATTAAGTATATGTATTTATATATAAAATAAAAATAAGCCTCTGCTACTTAAGCTATTGCATTTTTGTAATTTTTATTATTTTTTTTTTGGGGGGGGGGGGCTACTAGTGGCGGTTTCTGTAACAAAGAATCCTTTATTAAGAAATTTCAAGTTAAATATACAATTATCCTAAGCATAACAAAACGTTATTACGTTTAATAAATTAAAGGAAGCGATATGGAACTTTGCGAAAGAATTAACAAGCTTTCGAAATGAGCAGTGAGAAGAAAGTGGAAGAAGCAGTTTGAATCCAGAAAAAAGGACCAAAAAAGCTTCGCATTCTTAGAGTCATTTTGCAAACGCAAAGTTTGCTTTGCAAATTCTTGAGTGTGTAGGAAAGATGGGCATAGAGAATGTGTTGAGTAGAAACTTGGATGTACACGCAAACTTGCCTTGTTCTTCGATCGTTTCTTTTGGTTTTATTTTCATTCGTTATTTATAATTACTTCGCGGTATAGTGCAAATTTGTCAAAATTAACTTTGTGTGTGCAGAATGGAAAAAAGTTTAAAAAGAAAATTTAAAAGACTTTGACGAAGTAAGCTTTGTGTGTGCAAAAATATTATACAATATTAGAGTAGATATAACTCCCAATATGATATTCTTCTGAAAAGAGCTTAATATCGTTTTGTATTTTATTAATCGTTCGATCGAATTTCTGGTGACATGGTGGGACAGGACGTAAGTTTTACTGCCTGTCCCACGATGTCACTCGCAAGCGTTCCAAAGACAACTTTTATTGCAAACAACAATAATATTCGAAAATTTGTTATTATTTTCAATATAAGTTGTCATTGGAACGTTTGCGAGTGACATCGTGGGACAGGTCGTAAGTTTTAGATTTAGCATTTCTATCAAATATTTTTTCACACTTCTTTAACGAAAGCTTTTTGTCACCTTTGCACATATTTTAATATTCCAAAAAAAGATGTTTTAGTTAATTGATTTTGGGATTCTTTTTTTTAATTTAACTATTAGAAATTTTTTTAATATGTTACATCCATGAAAAAAACATTTTTGATTTATAAGAGGCTTATAAAACAGTTTTTGTACAAAATTTGTTTTATAAATACTTTACAAACCAAAATTATTTTTTATGATTAAGGCGGTAAATATTTAAATTATTTATATGGCAGTTCTTATTGAATTTATATTTGTTCTATATGTATATGGCATCACATTCAGATCCTTAAGTTTTTTCTTTATTTCTTAAATCAAACTTAATGCAATAGCAACTCAGCTCTCAGTGCCGGTTACCAAACACTCGCTGAGTAAAACATTATGCAGGGCATCCATATCGACCCAATCGCGTCTTTCGTTACGTATTGAAAGGTTTCTTATGCAACCCTTGAAATTTTCCCGGGTCAATAAGGAACCGCTGGATGCGATTTCTAAATGAAGAATAACAAAAACAAACGAACTTTAGCTAGGAAAAAAAATGCAAAGCCCTTTCTGATAGCTTTGGCTTTTAATATTTGTCTGAGTGAATAAAATACTATAATATTAATCAGTTTCAAACTCACCCGGTATTCCTCCTATATACATGGGCGATTTTGTCTGTACTTTGCCCATGGCCGCTTGCTGGGCAACCGCTATAGTTGCCGGCATTTGATCGATTCTTAAGGCCAATTGTTCATAGTCATACAAAGCTGATATATTATGCCATTTATTATCACATAGAGCGTATTTGGAGGGTAATAGAGATTCCACACGGAATGGATTGCCATCACCCAAATCACAGGAGAAAACAATCTGCAATAAACAATCGAAAGAAGTTTTGAAAATTTCGAAATTTGTTGTCATGTAACTTTCTTAAAACTTACATTGCCGTTGAAAATTTCAAGCGATAAAGCTGGAAAGCCGGTCGGCTCGGTTATACTAAGTAAAATGCCAGAAAGCTCGGAAGTTCTAAATTCCATTTCCAATTCTAAATACTTGCCAACATGGAAGTTTCTCTCTAAATAAATAAAAATTTTAAAGCGAAAGGTTTTATTAAATAGAACTTTTTTTAGTTAAGCTAAATTACTTTGATTTATTTTAGAATGTAAAAGCGATTGACTTACTGTATACCGCATAGGCATCACCGGGAAAATATGAACCTCTCTCGACTTTCGGAAAACACTGACCAACGTGAAAATGTTTACCGGGCTTCGCCAAATCTTGAGTGCTATTCGCTATGGTAAATCTTCGCAGACAACCCTTGAACGGTTCCAATTTCATTAAAAGTTCGGCAGGCATTTTAGGAGGATTCTCTGGCAGGCCACCCACAAACAAAATATTTGAAGCAGCAATTTTTTTGGGCACTTTCATTTGGGCCGATGTCTTTTGATCTGTACGTCCTATTTCCACAGACATGGTGACTTTACGATCTTGACATGCCAACGTAACACGATGCCATTCACCATCGTTGAGTTTGGCATGCAGAGGCAGCTCTTCACGCCTGCGGCCACGTACAATAAGCAGCAAGTGGCCGTCTTTTAGTGTTAAAGCTAAATAATGTTTCTGTTTCTCTTTCATGCCGGGAGCTAAGAAAATCAAACCATTGGGATAGAAAGAGCGAAAATCGAAAGAAATTTGGAAATTCTTTTGCCAATAACTACGCAGTGGTGTTTGCAATTGGGCAAAGCTATAGGGCTCATCGCCAAATTTAAAGGCATTGGGTTCATAGGAATAACTGCCGACCTAAGGGTTTAAATAGAAGTGAAACATAGAGAGAATATGAATAAAATAAAAGCCTTATCTTTCATAATTAGATAATTAAACACCCATTATTATTTATTAGTCTCTTCCATTAAAAGCTTTAGCGCCCATCAAAAGCAACAACACCAATTACATAGATTTGTTTCGAGGCAAACAAATCCTTGTGCACTTTTCACCTCAATTCATGGTTTTGAATTTTGTGTTAGTTTTCAAAAGCTTTTTTAAATTTTGTTTTGATGTTTTTGAAAGCTTTTAGTGTTTTAGTATGTAGTGTGTTATCAAGTCAATAACATGTGATAATTTTGATGAAGTAAAAAGAAATAAACAAATTTTATAATTTTTGTTTGTTATGAAAAAACTTAATTTTATTTATAAAATCAAGGATGCAACATATAAAAATATATTAACAAATAATAATACAGTTCTTAAGAGCGAAAAAAAGTTCTGCAAACTGAACTTAATATTAAATGAAATTATACAAGTAAAAAATGATTTTAAATGAAAAGCTTTAACAGACACAAAAAGCAAATTTATGATTAAGGTGAATTTTTTAAAATTAATTATTTGATAAATGGTGTATGAAAATGATTTGCTCTATTGTATCAGTAGACATCTTAAGTTTTAGAATATATTTAATTAAAATGTATGTATGTATGTACAAATTCGAATTTTTATAAAAAATATTAGTACTGAAATTTTTCCTAAATGTGACCACAACCTTAAGGGTGCATACAATAAAAATAAAGTGAACTTAACGTTAATATTGCCACACTATGTTTATTAGTTTCCATTTATTATAATTTAAAAAAGAAATATAGTTAATTTCCTCATTATAATTCCCATTATTATTATGTTGATGTATTTTGGCCGTTAGTAACAATTGGCTTTTGTTATTGTTTTATTCTTTTTTTATGAGCTTTTCAAAGCTCACATGATATGCTTATATTTTATTAATAGACTTTGTTTAATTTTTTTTATTTAACAACTAAAATCCTACAAAAAATAAATAAATAAAAAATAAATAAATTTGTGAAAATGAATAACATGCTTTCAAAATCTTTTAATTAGAGAATAATTATGAATTGATATACCAACTTCGAGAGTGTTTTCGAGAATATATTGATCAGGTTTTTATGAAATGCAATAAAATTTACTTGCAGCACAGTGTTAATACAAAAAAGGTACATATTATTTATTATATTTTGTTACAAAATCAAACTTTCATCAAAATCATGACTGATTATAGCAAAGTAGACAAAAAAAAGTATACGATGCTTTGCATACGTCTATACTAGAAAGCTGCGTAAACAGTCTTAAATGTAAATACGTCTTGTTTTTTATATGTATTGTGGTAGCATATATTATACTAAACCAATAATAAATGGTGTCGTTTAATAAGCGAAGCACAATGGATGTACTGACGTACGTGTATATGAGTGTTAACAAGCGATGTCAAGGAGACTTCTTGTTCACAACAAACACTCGAAAGAAGTAGTGTTGATGCGTGTATGCTTTTTATTTTGCATATTGTACGTTTGAGTGTGTGGGTAAGATGTAGATGGGAAGCTATTATGTATTTAAGTGTGGTTGTTTAAAGCAAGTGCACACAACTAATATGTATGTTTGTATGTGCGCAGAAAAATAAAAGATCATACACACAACGTGTGTGTGTAAGTAAGAAGAAGCAAACATCACAAAATCTTTCGCCACGAAGTATTTTCATCTTTACTCCTATACCTGCGATAACTTAAATAAATTTCTTGCAAACAGTGTTGTTTACCGTATGTTTTAGAAGATTTCGCTGCAGTAAAGCATTTGAAAAACCACTCATGTCTTAAAAGTTCTTGTAAGTGGTCTTGTGCTGGAGTCTAGTCTATATCCCTATACCCATGGCACGATATACTCGTATCTATAAGTCTCTGTATAGAAACTCCCAAATTTATTCAAAAATAAAAATTAAAAATAAGAGAAAAAATTAAGCCGAAAATAGCAATAACAATTTCTTTTTATTATTAAAGTGACACCAAATCTAAATTTCCAATATAAAACTCACGCCTGCAAGAAGTTTACCAAATAAAATTTTTTACTTCTCTATTTATTTAAGCTGAGTACTGCACTGGAAAATTTCATTGCATTTAAAAAATTTAAACCCAATAATTTTATTTGAAATTTCTGAAGCACAAGTTTTTATAACTTAAGAAACAAATAAACATTTTTCATTAACAGGCCCCACTTTTTTTAATGCTCAATCATTTAAAACACACACTTATCTTCCCTACTTACCCTCTTGCAACCTTCTGGTGCTGCCGTGAAACTCTTTCCTATCATTGGCTCTGTCTTTAGCAAAATATCGCTCAAACCATTAACGCTACCCATGGCCGGTCCATTACGTCCGATTTGTACATTAACAAATGACAGAGCCTGATTAAAGTTCAAAGTACGATTATTGAAGACCACATCGCGTACTGCTCCCTCCAGCTTAATGAAAGTGGGAGCCAAGGGAGTATATTCTTCATAAGGCGGTGATCCGCCAATATACAAGCCGCCAGCATCTCTGGGCATGCTGACCAGTGTAGGAGAGCTCATGAGATTTTTCGTTACTTGCAACTCATCGTCGACCATCAGTTCGAATTTGCGACCATTTTTAAGCAAATTCACCACATGAAATTCACCATCATTTAGGGAAACATTCGAGTGCATTTGTATGAAACTGCGACCCGAATTTATCCATATTTGCAGGTGACCATCTATTAGCGAAATGGAATAGTTTCCCTTTATGTCTTTAGCATCGTAATCTTCGTTAACTTCGGGCGGATAGGCTGAGAGTAGAAGCAAACAGTCGGGTTGTAGAGTACGAAAAACAAAAGCTATATTCGCACGTTTGCGCAGCGATTGGGAGGGTAGCTCTATGTAACCGTGGCCTGTAAATCCAGCTCTAAGAAGGTAAATGTTGTAAGAAAAGGCATTGAAGTGAGAACACTTAAATAGTTTCATTTCAATCATATATTGCATCATTTGATTATAATTAATAATAGTTTTAGTGAAAACCTTTACCCGAAACTTACTTGGTTATCATTTCCTTGCAGGATGGCTCCACTCCAAAGAACGTAGAACTTTCCAAGGGGTCGTATGTCTCACCATTAACTTGCACATCCATCATGCAACCCAGAAAAGGATTATCAGCACCTGGAGCCTTAGAGGTAGCCGAAGTAAAACCTGGCGGTACACCACCCAAATAATAAACTGGTTTCGAAAGATCGGGCAGCATATAACTTTTAATAGGAACCGAAGGTGAGCCCGTTATAGGTCTTTCATTGTTAACCCTTAAAATTCCATTCTCAGTGCCACGTTTGGGCACAAACTCGCGAGCGGCTTCAATTTTAATCCACTTGCCGGTGTTGTATTTGTTGGTGGTGTTTATTTCCAATTTGGATTCATCGCCGTAATCAATTCGAAACATTATACGACCACGACTGAGAGTCACAGATACCGAGCGATTCTATGTTTAAATAAATAGATAAACATTTTCTACGAAAAAAAAAAACAAGTAGAAATAAAAGCTTACATTTTTGTCATCTACCGCTAAGAACAATAGTGCATTCTCATCCAACGTCTTAAAGGTCATTTGTAAGGCAAATAAATTCTTGCGATAAGGCCGAGGCCTCGATTTTTTTACTTCTGCATAGCCCAAACCATTAAAGTGTCTAGCTACCGATGAGGAGCTAGACTCTTGTGCTCCTATCATGGCTCCACCACACTTGCCCTCACTTGATACGAAATTCCAAATACCCATGGGCTTATTATCCACCTCCACGTTGTGCACGACTACATTTAGGCCAGGATTCAATTGCAAGTCTTTTGTGCGCATTATATTGGGATAACCACCAAGATATATACGCTCTTCGGGTGTTTGGAAAAATCTTGTGAACTCTATATCCGTACTACCGGTGACAGGACTATTTGACATTAACGAGCCATAATTATTCATGCGTCTCACCAACAAGCTGCCAACATTTAAAGTGCGATTAACTTCAACATGATACCAAGCATCGTCGTATTGAGGATCTCGTGTTTGTATCTCCAAGGGATGGGTTATAATCTCTGTGGAGCCTCCCAAGTTCCACAACAGTCTGACATGTCTTTTGAACAAATCCAAAGCTATATAACGACCATTATTGCCTTGTAGATAGAGTAAAGGAGAGTTACCATTCCGATTGGGTAAGGCGAAGCTTAATTTTATGGCATTAGAAGTGGTAAGACCATAAGAAGTAGGTAAATAGGATCGTATACATTTCGGTCCCATAGACTCCAGGGAGATCTTAATACCTTCTGCGGCATGTTTAGCTTTGGCTATTTTATCTCTTAACTCTTGTGTCTGTTGGGCCATGGTTTTATTCCATTTATCAAACTCAGATTGCTCCTTCACAGCCTGTTCCTCCACATAGGTAAGTGATATATTTGCCAAACGCACATTGGTTTTAGTTAAAGATATATTTTCCTCAGCTAAGCCCAATTTGATTTCAAAATCTGGTTCCAATATTGCAAATTTATCACGCAACCCTTTAATGTCTTCATGCAGTTCTTGGGTACGTCTGGATACCGTTTTCATTTCCTCGGAAATTTTTGAGGCTGCGTCCAAACTTTCCACAGCATTTTTGCGGGCTGCAGTATGTTGCAGCGGTTGCATATGCGAGGAAATATTGTTGGTCTTTATGCTGGCATTAACAATACGTGTTTTGATATCTTCAACTTTGTTTTCATAGATTTGCAAACGATTCTTTAAAGCTTTGAATTGGTTTAAAAAAAATTGATTGATCATATTTTATTTTTCCCAAAGTCTAAACTTACCTTCCGAGTCTGTTATCTCTTGCATGGCATCTTTTTTCGATAATTTGGATTTGTCTAAGGAAATTCTAGCTCTATCAATCACGGATATGGCATCTCGGGGATATAGTTTATTGTGGGCGGTAGCAACATGTTCGCGTGCTTCCACGGAAGCCAAACGAGCGGCTTCTATGGCCTCAGATATATTTTTGTGAGCTGAACTGTTTAAGACAAATTTAACATATAAACAACACAGCTGAGGCATTTTCTTTGGACTTACCTTGCCAGCATGGCAATACGAGCTCCATTACGCGTTGGCTGAAATTGCCGAGCATATTCATTTGATCTTTCCAGTAAATGAGCAGCATGTTTTTCAGCCTTAGGCAGCCAATGTTTGCGCACTTCCCGGTGTATCGTTTCATTTTCATCTAGAGTAGCATTCAATACCGTAGTCAACTTGATAATATTGTCCACATTTCCACTTAACAATTCCAAACGTCCCACATTCATCTCTACCAATACTGCCGTCTGAGGAATTAAAGTTTCTCTGAGATATTCCTGAATTTTACTCTTCAAATCAACAATTTGTTGGTAATCTTCGTACGTGAAACTCTTAAGATTACGTATATGCTCCAGAACATCATCGATTTCATTTTGCATTTCTACCGTACGATCTGCCTGCAATCTTATATCGGATATTCGAAAGTTCGTATGATTTAAACTACGCCAAAACATTTCCACTTTTGCTTTTTGATCGAAGCCTGCATCGGAATCATTACCGAACTTAAAGAAATAATGCCAAGCGCATGAGGCTGCCGTTCTTATATCATTTACCGATTCTTGATGTTGTTTAATAGAGTCCAAATAAAATTTTGCCTGCTGTAAGGCGGTGGGTAAACTTAGGTGATGTGATGCACTGCCATAACTTTGCAGATTTGCTATGTTAGTAAGAATACTCGATTGAATGGATCCCAGTTCCCCATATAGTGAACGTGCATCTCCCAATATTACCAGTATTGCTTGATTTCTTTTCTCAGCAGTAGCCAAAGCTTTTCGGTTTTGGAATTTCTGATTTTCTGCATGAGAGTCTAGTTTCAGCAATGCTGAAGTGTCATAGTTCATGAGCAGTTTTCGAGCATTATTAAAATCATGATAACGAATGTTTTGCACATTAAACATTTCCTTATATTCTTCGACTTTAATGTAGGGTGCTGGTATCCCGGTCAGGTCCATGTTGTGTATGCCACGTCTCAGTTTATGACCGATTAATTCCACATAATCCAATAAGAGTAAAGTGCAATTGTCACACACTGGCAATATGCACATTTTATAAAGAAAAGAGAGTGAAGGATATTAAATTTTGATGAATACTTCTCTTCATTTTAGTCGTCGACAAATATTGCATAAAAACTTACATTTACATCCTTTCTCCTCCACATGATGTCGTTGAGCTTTGCATTTATCACACTTCAGGCCGGTGACACCTTCCCGACAATGACACTGACCCGTCACAGCATCACAGCCATCTTTACTAATGCCATTTATACTACAACTGCAAGATGTGCAGGTGCCCTCTGGCAAAGCTAGTGGATTACCATAGTAGCCTTGGCGGCATTTGTCACACAGCTTCCCAGTATAGCCAGGACGGCACACGCAGCTTACTTCACCTTGCCACACCGTACAACCCTTGGCAAAGTTGCGACTAGTTTCAGGACAAGGACACGCTTGGCAGCCATAAGGTGAGTTGGGGTCACCAAAGAAGCCCTCCGCGCATTGCTCACAATGTTGGCCACCGGAATTTTCACGACAGTTCTAGAAGCTTAACCTTTAATACCAAAAATACATTCAATCATCCAGAATTCTTTGAACCTACCACACATTCACCAGTCTCACGATTACATTCCTGGCTGCGACCATTACAGAAACAGGGAGCGGCGCGACCTATTAGGTCTTCTATGTAAACCGTCTCAGTTTCGGTAATATTACGCCATCTATAATAACCACGTCCCGGATCTTGACACGACAAGCCATCAAATCTTTTGGGACATTTACATTTCTCTACACCTTTGGCAATCATGCTGGTAGAGCCATATACATAAATTGCCGAATCCATGTGGACATTTTGTAAACTAAACAGAGATTTTAACTCTAATTCTAATTCTACTCCAACTACATAAATAAATAACTTAATTTATATAACTTACATTATTTCTGTGAAGTCAGCGAAACAGGAACCTCTTATAAATATGTGTTTTACATTTTGTAAAGCCGCCATCAAAGTAGCTCGATCGACTGGCTGACCATTATGATGCACTTTCCAGTAAGTTTCATGCAATGGCACTCGGTAAGTTTCGTTGCGCGAATATTCGAAGCTTTCGTATTCATAAAAATCTAAAATCATTTTTGCATGAGCGTGCAGTTGAACCAAAGGATATCGGCTTAGTATTTTTCGATCCAGAGGAGTATTACCGCCCTCTGTCAGCAAGGTAAAGTACAAATTGCCCCCATAACTGCTAATGCGATCACCATAAAATTGTGGAGGCAACTGAAAGTACAAGGGGTAATAGAGCTGACTGTAGGAACCCATAGACACATTTCCTGTAGACCGGGGTATCAAATTTAAACCATTAAAGTTCTGCATTTCGGCATCTTCCCGATACGTCTTAGAACCCGACATTTGCACCACTACTACATACTCAAATTCCGTATTGGAAATGTGTTGCGAGTTAAGATATTGTACGGAAAGGTTGCGTGATTCGGACATTCTGACATGACCCCAAGACCAATTACTTTGGTCACATTCACTGGATCGACCAAAACAGTAACATCTGGTACAGCCTTCAGGATTAAGGGCAGACAAGCCAAATGATGACTGCATGCAAGTATCACATTTTAAGCCTACTACTAAACTCTTGCAGGGACATTGACCATTAGCATCACAGCTTATTAAACCATCTTTGCCCACATATGAACCATCTAGATCGCAGTTGCAACGTCTGCACTCGGGATAACCAAAGTAACCAGCTGCGCAAGCATCACATCTACGTCCGCTATAACCTTCTCTGCATTGACACTGACCCGTGTGCGTGTGACAATACTGACCTATCGAACCCACACGATCACACTGACAATCGCGACAACCCAGTCGTGTTTGCCAACCCCATGTGCCAGCCACACATTGGCTACAACCTAAACCTCTGCTATTTGGTGGACACACACAACGGCCGTTTAGAGGGTCACAAACCTGACCCTCTCCTGGGCAGGGAGCACAGCGCTGACAACCATCTGTGGAGAAACCGAAGAAGCCATCTGTGCACTCATTACATCTCTGGCCGCCTACACCGATCTTACAATCGCACTGACCCGTCCAAGGATTACACTCGTGGCTGCGGGATCCAGAGGTATCACAGCGGCAGTCATGACAGCCTACACTTTGGGTTAAATTCCAATGACCGGATATACATTTATCGCAACGTCGACCCGTAACATTGGACAGACATTGACACTGTCCCGTTCGTTTTTCGCATATATTACTTAAAGAACCAATAGGACTGCATTGACATTCTGGAAAGATATAAGAGATATAGGATATATTACAAGCATGTCATTTAACTTTGAAATAAAGAGGGCAAATAAAAACATTTCTTGATTTCAAGAGTGTTTTCAAGGAGGTCTAAACTGTTCAACTGATTATTTTCGCCGCTTGTAATTTCAACATGCCTTTGATGTAAACATTTATTTTTGACTACCAAAGTACGAGTTTTGTTTTGTGAGGTGAGTATGCCTTGAGTATATTGTAGAAATTCAAGGCACGATGGATGTCCTAGTTTGACGAAATTTGGTATACTCAAAGGGTTTTTGTAAAACTTAAAGGCCCGTTTAAAGATTAAATTGCTAAAAGATTTTTTATATAGAAATAATCAAGCTTAAGATCTTCGTTTTTCATAATTTTATATTTTAATTAATTCCGAGTTTATGTGATTTAAAAGTTGCAATACTTTGTTCTATTGAAGAATTTGTAGAGAATTATTGTTTTTAAAAATGATACATTCGATCAAAGTATATTTATATATATAAAGGACTAGCTACACCCGGTGTGCTTCGCTACGCCCATCGTGTTATCGAATGATGTAAATATGTATTTTGTAAATAGACCGAAAACTCGGATTTTTTAATGCAACATTTCGAAAGTTTTAAAATTTTGATATTGGATCATTATTAAAATAGGTTTTTTGTAAATATCTTCGGAACTACATAACCGATTTAAGAGTTTGATATCTCGTTTTGAAAAACATGACAACAGCTTTCAAAAAATAAAAAATAAAATAAAAAAATAAAAAAAATATATACATATATACATAAATGGCATTGGTGGTGCAATATGAAAAATGGATTTTTGCCAAGAACCTTCGTCACCCGCCTGAATATTCTGAAGATTCCCTGAAAATTTCATCAAAATCGGCCCAGCCGTTTTGGAGTCCATACGTTACATACATACATACACACATCCTCTTATATATAAAGATAGATGGGCAAATTTGAAGTTAGGAAATAAATCGTGTTTCAAATGATGAAATATCAAGAATTGAGCTGTCATTCTTTGACATTTATTTAGTGAAAAGTTGGAAAATTTTAACCATGGAAAGCTACAATCATGAATGAACAAAGAATTTTAATTGTGAAATTTGTGAACAAACTAGAAGCACCTGACGCTCTTAAAGATGAGATTGGCTGCTTCATTGACGAGATAAGCGAAGCTTCGTTGCATAATGTGGTTAAATATATATTTTTACTTTACATCGATATCAATACAACTAACGGCCTGTCCCACGATGTCACTAGAAATCGTTAGATCGAATACTTATATTGAACACAACAACAAATTTTCTAATGTTATTGTTGTTTGCAATACAAGTTTTCGATCGAACGATTTCTCTTGACATCGTGGGACAGGCCGTTAATTTGTCAAAAAAAAAAAATCTGTTTTTAAGCCAATTTACTTCTTAACCTTAACTTTGCCCACCACTGAGAAATGTGGGTTGGCTTCCAACGCAGTGATGGGAGTTGGAAATCTTGATTTCGTGCCGAATCTGTTTCTAAATAGTGCCAAAATCACTTGAATAGTGCCAAACCACTTTTTCATAATTTAAATGATTACACTCGATGTTTTTTACGTCTCCGATATCTTTCCAAAACTCACTCACACTTGACATAAGGAATTTTTTAATTCTTCAGGGTATGATACAGATCTGTATTAAATTTAAATTTTTCATCGTGTTTTCTTTCGTTCGGAAACATAAAACGAAGTTAAAAATATCCCACTTAAGCTTTTTGGTGGTTATGGCTACGGTGACCTCAATTCTTAAACCAAAATACAGAACAAGGAGATATTTAAAAAACAGCAACTATAGTACAAACGACCTTATAGACATATTAAGCATATTGTAGTTTACGGAATGCTAAAATTTTTAAATTATCAAAAAAATTCAAAATGCAACATAACAATGTAATCACATACGCTAATCTACAATTCGATGGTCACAACCAACCTTGCCGGTTTTCAACTTGTTCGGCGTCCAAACTTCTGGTTTGGCGACATTGCAATTTTTCTGGTGATAAATAAATTTGTTTTTAAAAATAAATAAATAAAAACCCTTATGAGGCATCCCGCAATCTCCAGGAACATATTACCCAGCTGGAAATATGGTTGAACTTATGGAGAATTAAAGTCAATGAACAAAAGTGTGTCCATATAACGTTCACCCCAAGAAGAGATACTTGCTCCCCCGTTCGAATCAACAATCAAAATATTCCTCAACATTCCCAAGTGAAATACCTTGGTATACACCTTGATCAAAGACTTACATAGAAACATCATATTGACTCTAAGTTAACTCAGATGAAACTTAAATATATTGGTTGATTGGCAGAAACTCAACACTCAGCCTAGACTGCAAACTTTTACTATACAAGTCGCTTTTGAAGCCAATATGGTGCTACGAATTCAGTTATGGGGCACTGCTTCAGCTTCCAATGTCGAGAGAATCCAACGAAGGCAAAACAAAATTTTACGGTTAATAACATCGGCTCCATGGTACATCCAAAATTCTATTATACATCGTGATTTAAATATGCCACTAGTGACTGAAGAAATTGCAAAATACGCAGACAAATATTTAACAAAACTCGAATCACATCCTAATCCGCTTGCTCGTAATATTTTGAACTTTACTGGACACATCCGCCTAAAAAAGAGGGACACACGGGCTCTTATACCTAACACTCCAGATGGGACTACTTGAAAATACTTTTTTCCCCTTTTTTGATTATCACTACCAATGTATTATTTATAACTATCACTAAGTTTATGTCCGACACTGGTCGGGCTTAATAATTTTTTTTATAGATTTAAGATTTAAATACTTATTGTTAGTTCATATATGAAGATACAATAAATAAATACATGCATTAAAAAAAATTGTTTTTTTGTTTATTTTTTAACATAATTGAACATCAAAATTTTTGTAATTCAGGAAAATAGTTTGTTATACTCCAACAAAAAAAAGGTCCTACTAAAATTCGTCTTTAAGAAATTAAAACAATTTGATTTTGGTGAACTTTCTTATATTAATTACAGTAATTAATGTGTTTTGAATTTGGATGAGAAGAATTTACCAAAAACTATTTCTGGCGATTTTACTTCTGCTTTTGGCGATTTTCTGCTGAATTTTTAAACGATTGTTTTATAAAAATTTATGTAAATAAAAATGTGTTAAATAAAAACAAATTTATTATCAAATATATATTAAGAAAAACTACATTAAACTGATTTTGGCGACTTTTAAAATCAATTGTTGCAGAAACTACGTTAATTTTTTCTAAAGCATTTTGAGTCATGAAAATGCAGAACAAATACTGAACAGCATATAAAATACAGAACATTTCAACTTTTTTTTCTAATCTAGGCGCACTGGAGTGCGCCAGGCCAAGTTGTAGCCAATGCACGCAGTCTGTATATTTACACGAAGCCATTCGAGCTGTTTTTACCCCCCTCATAACTTTGTTCCCCGCAATCGTAAAACTATAATATTTAAACCATAATTAGAATAAATTCATGTTACCTCATAAAATGGAGAGAATAATGCGCATTTGTTCATTTCTTTGTATTGGAAAAAATGTTGTCAAGTAAGCAGGCTATCTAGAAATTGTATGACACCCTTACGATTACAAATTTATATAACGCATAGCATATTTCTGTATTAGGTATTGTGCCAAACAAGAACTTGTTCAATATTTATATCTCACTACGTTTAATGGGCGAAATTTTGGATAGGAACTTGGCCTTTTTTCACATTTACGTTTTTGTGAGGAGGAATAACTTATAAAGAACAGGACTCTCAAATACAGTATTGTTCTGTATAATACAGAACGAATGGTCACCATAGTTATGGCTCGAATGGACAAAAAGTGCCAGAAAAGGAGCACGAGTGCCACAGTGCCATTTAACATCCAATAGTGCCAAAAATGGCACAATTGTGCCACATTTTCCATCACTGTTCCAACGTATTATATTATTATATTCAAATTACAAGCGGCGAAAATAGTTAGCTGATCGGTGGCGACCACCTACTATTAATTCGCCTTGACGCAAACTATTATTTTTTTTACTTTGTGAAATTGCTATCAGCTGTGAAGTCAATTCACCTTGATACATATCTTATACAAAATATGAAAATCAATCAAAATAATATTAAAAAATATAATATTAAATTTGTTTGTGTTAGATGGATCCCTACGTATAAGGCAGACTCGACTCAATTCGATTTGAAAAATTCATACCCGGATTGTCAATGATGTTGGCATCTGAGTGATAATCAAATTACAAGCGGCAAAAATAGTCATACAGGTTGTCAAAACCATCTGATATGGATTCGCATTGACACTCACTTTCTTTTGAAAAAGTTAGGGAAAGCTTAAAAAGTTCTACAATAACGAACATGCTGGACAAATTTTAAAGCATTTTAAAAAGGACATATTTCTTCAAAACTTTTAATAGTTTGTTCCAACAAGTTTGGTAAAGTATTAAAAATATTTTAGTGTTGTTTGAATATCAACATGAACTACTGAAAAACTTTATTTGAACTTTAATATCTCACAAAATCATTTCAAAATATATCCTGAAAATAAACTTTTTCGATTCACTTTACATGTTTAAAGATTACAAGATGGCCTTTAGAAACCGTTTCAGTTAAGCAATTAGTTTTATGAGAATTTGGGATGCACTCAATTTGCATTACAAACAGATAGATGTTTCCTACATTATGCCTTCAGAATTTAAGCGCTTGTTACTAACCTGTCAAAAAAGCGAAAGTCTATTTAATATAATAAAAATTTATTTTTTGTTTTATTTTTGACATAACATTAGAAACAGCACGAGGTTTTGGTTGCTGTATTTTGTTGGTACACAAATCACGTTTTGACTCGTAAGTAACACAACACTTTAAAGCCTACAATAAATCCATAAACTCAGACACAACAACAAATAATAAAAATTACATGATTTAAGGAACAAATTCAGCGAATTTTATTTTTGCGGCCAAGAAACCAAAAACCGTTTTTTAAATGATCGTTGTTTGTTTCTGTTTTTCTTAATTTTGTTTTTCTATTATGTTTGTTAGCCAAGAAACAAGCACGAAAACACCAAATAAATTTGTGGTGATCAACTTAAATTAATTTGCATATGACAACATTTTGTTAAGAAAGCTTAAGATAAACGAGAGGGATTGAAGAAGACGAAGAAGTGGAAAAAATATGGCAACAGGTATCACAAACTGTTGCATGTCGACTGCATCATTTCCACGAGAAGCAGCCAGCCAGCAGGAGCAACTTAAAAAAAGTGCAGACATCAATTTTTTTTATGTTGTGCTGGATTTTTTTATGAACATGTTTCATTTTGTTAAATTATGAATGAAATTTTTTTTATTAGTGTAAAGGAGTTATAACAACTACAAAATGTGCAACATTAAATACAACAACAAAAAAAAAAAAAGACGCCACATCGACTGAAGAAAAACTTCTTTTTGAATGACTCTAAATAATGCAAACGAAATAAAAAAACTGGCTGCTAACACACAGGCAGACACAGATACAGACAAACAAGACATATAGATGGATGTTAGGAATAATGGATGTATGAGAAGGCATGAATTGCCAGTTAGCCAAACGAGCAAAAACTTTTTAGTAGTTTTTTTTTAATTCTTGTTAAAGTGTAGGCGCTCAAATATGAAAGAAAGTCAATAGGTGTCATATTATTGGCAAGTGAAAAAAGTCAAAGAGACACATATATATGTATATACATAATGTAGAATTTTTTCCACTCTATCCTAATTTGTAATTTCGGGACAAAAACTATTACAGCCGGAAATACTAACTTTTGGTACAAACTTCTCAAAGGGAATTGGTAAAGATTAAAGTTTCAAATATACATTTGTGGCTAAAAGTTTAGAATTATTCAGCTTTTTTATAACTATCGGCCCTATTCTGTAAACCAATCGATTTGATTAAAAAAAAAAACTAACTCCGACAATAGAAATATTTTTTTAGATTTTTTAAAATTTTTTTGTTATATAGATTACTAAATATCATATCTAAAAGAAAATTATCTTGTATGATTTCATCTGCAGGACCATTATTAATTTTTTGAAAACAAGAAATTAACTCGGATGCGGTTTACAGAACAGGGCCGTATAAAGGCTCCCAGCAAAAAATTACACATTACCATTAGAACTAGTTGCCATATAATGACTTACTTTTCTGATTGCCAATTTTCATTACTCGCTTACAAATCACATTACCTAAAATTTAAAAAAATTACGTGCAAGTTGCTAAATGAAGAGAATGATTTTTTTAGACGAAATAGATTACGTGAAATGTTGACAAATAAAAAAAAATGTAAGTACTTCTCAAGAATCGATTATTTTAGTCTCACGCCTTGTTAAAATCATTAAGTTGGTAATCCAGTAGGGAAGTGCTTCCACCAAAAATGCTTAATTTCAAACTCGATTACCTTTTTTGAAAATTTTTGCTGGAATGGAATGGAACTGCAATCGTAGGAAACAGCTGATCGATATTGTTACGTGAAAAGTAATGAAAACGGTTATAGAGATGTAATCGGAATGTAAGAATCTGTACATTTCTTTTCACATAACAATATCGGTCAGCTGTTTCCTACGATTGCAGTTCCATTCCACCACAGTAAGCTAACTTTGCATTAAACCTTAGGGAACTTAGTTTATGTGTACGAGTATCTCTGGTTCCTCCCTAGAAAAAGTCACAGTCTCTGACATGAGGTTGATTAGATATTTGGCATCTAAAATCATTTTAAGAATACAGCCAATAGTCGTTTGTTCGATGTAAAACTTTAATTTTAGGAAAGAGCTTTATAAAAAAACCCCTTAATTTGAAATGAAAAAAAATCTGGTTTTGATTTCTGAATTCCTGGGTGTGTACTTTGTAATTCGAAACGAAAGCAAATGCTTTCGAATTTATATGCTTATAACATGTAAATTCGAAAGCATTTTCTTTCGTTTCGAATTACACAGTAGACCCCCTGAATTTGATATGGAAAAGTGCGAGTTTTATTTTAAAAATCCTGAAATTCTGAATAAATAGCTGATGTTAACAACAATATCTAAGTAGATATACATGGGTGCTGATGAAGTCTGTGGGAGCACAGAAAAATATCTACATTTCCCTCCTTTAAAGTCTATTTTAATTTTTCTTCTCTTTAGAAAATCGCATTAATTAATAAATATATTTCATTCTATAAAAATTTAAAATACTGAACTTAAGCCCGATCAAGAAATTATACCTGATTAAAAATTCTGATTTTAATTTTCAAAATCCAGAGAGAAGATGCTTTTGATTTTGAGAACATGCTTTTACCCTTAACCAATAATTTCTTTTGCAGACAAATCACTAGCAATTCGTTAAGCCAAGTTTATTATACATGTTTTGAACTTTAAGTATATTGACTTTTATGCACATGAAACTAAAAAAAATATTAAGAAAAGGAGAATGTGCGCTGCTGATCGCCTTCGAACAACCACATAAACGAGGAGCCAGCCAGCCCATGGAAGGAGGAGGCCAAAGTCAAAGTAACAATTTTGCCAAAGACAACAGAAACAAACAAAAAAAAAAAAAAAAATATTTACTTTTTATGCAGAATAGCCTTAAGAAATAAAGCTAAATACAAAATTGAGAATGGTAAAGGTAAAGGTTGCGAAACCAGCTGGATACAAAAAGAAAATCAGGTCGTTTGTAGGCTAAAAAAAAGAAAAGATAAAACTTAAGTTTACCACATTGTTTGCAATATATTCTAAACTGCAGCATGCAAATCTCGCACACCAACGTCCAAATTGACGTTTCAATATTTGTTTTTGTTTTTAGTTACTCTCGTTTCTCTTCCTCTTTTTGTATCACTAGTCATGTTAGTGGTTACAGCGGAAATTCAAGTTGAGAAATAAAAAAAAATCCAAATTTTTAACGGAAAAACCTTAAAATGTAAATAACAAGATTAATACTGTATTTTATAGTGGGCCTTTGAATTTATTTATCAGTTGGCGTATACGCCCACCTCTGCAATATTTTAATTTTTTTTTTTTTTTTTACCAAACAACAAGATTTTTTCATTCATAAAATTGAATTTTACTACACCATTCACAAGTTTACTTTGTACGGAAAAGAAGCAACAACAAACAATTCGTGTTTTGTTGGTTTTTGAAATTTAAAATAAACAAGTAATTAACGATTATTTTTATAGTCGTCGTTGTATTATGTGTACAAAAGTTTAATGGCAATTGGTGAAGTTATCAAGATTTGGCTTCCCAGCTATTAAGGGAGTTCAAACGAAAAATAAAAATTGTGATAACAAAAAATTTACATAAACTGTTAACTGTTTTAATACAAATTTTCTAAAAACGAGTTTTTGCGTAAAAAAAAGTTGTCTCATGTTTAGACCGGAGGTCGTCACATTTTCATTTTAAAAATTTAAATTTTCTAAGGTTTAGTCAGAAGTGGAAAGTGACATTGTGAGTTTCATAGTTGCAAATGCTGCCCTATTCATCGTAAAGTGTATTTGACCATGAACTATTATATTCATAAAAAAAAGACAAATTGAACTTAGATATCTCAGCGGGGCAGACTTTCAAGCTATTTTCAACGTATTATTTTGTTTAATTTGGGTTGTTTTATACGAAAAAAAAATAACTTATATAACTACTTAAAATGCATATGGGTAGTTCCACAAAAAATACAAATTTTTGTCACGTATGACAAAATGTGAGATAATGTGATTCGATTTTTCCTTTTTTTAAAGAAGTCTAACTGCCTTATTTAAAAAAAAATATTAAATTTTGTATGGGAATCTGTGTAATAAACTATTTGTTACTAAGCCTTAATAATTTTTATAAATTAAGCTGTTATTATAAGCAACCATTTTCTAAAACTAAACAACTTAATAATCAATTTACAATTAAATAAAAATTATTTGTTAACAGAAGTTTAAATATAAATAATTTTTATAATTAAAAAAAAAAAAACATTTTGTATCCCTGGGCTCGTCCGGGATTTGAACCCGGGACCTCCCGCACCCTAAGCGGAAATCATACCCCTAGACCAACGAGCCAGTTGCAGCACCAATGACAAATCACTATTGCATGAACATTAGGTTCATTCGTTGGCTAATTTGCATTTGAGGTTTAAAAATCTCAAAACACGATTTTTTTTAACTAAAATTTAAACAAAATTGAAATGTTTTTACACAAAAATAAACACTTTTTCAGAAATATTTTTTTAAGAAAAATTTATCAATTACAATAAATGCGTAAGCAAAAATATGGAATACGTTTGATCTTGTAGGCCGTCCCTGGAACTTTCCAGTAAGCTAGGTTTGTAATTTATGAATATGTATTAAAAATAATTCATTTCAATTTTTATTTTAAACGTTTCTCTTCATATGCATCTTATTTCCTGATAATCATTTATTTTTCTTCAACAAACTTTTCCAACAAAATTTTGTTTTAAATTTTTGTCTTGTTTTTTTTTTAGTCGTTTAAAATTATTGTTTAATTAAAAATCTGCCATTTCTTTAAATAAATTGCCTTTATCTCGTTATTTATTCATTTGGTGTCTGGCAAAAAATTAATCTTATTCGTTGCATGTGTGAGATAAACGTTCTTAATAATTTAAGCGCCATGTTATTGCATGGATGTTTTCATTATCATCAAACGTAATTAAAGAGTTTTTTCCTCTTCATTTTTATGGCACACATAGACAATTTTACAATTATCTTGGCTATTTAATAAATTTCTTCAATGAAAATTTCTGCCATTCATGCAGAAACATGTTATCACGAGTCATCAAAAAATACGATGCCAAGAGGCCAGCCGGGAAAATGTTTGAAAATTATTTTTTAAGAAAATAAACAAAAAGTTAAATATAATAAAATAAATTAATTTGTTTTTTATTGCAGAGATGTATTTTGTAAAAATAGAAAAGTTTGAAGGACCATAGACGCATACAAACATATATCGATGGCCTCAAGTAGAAAGGCCCCAACTCGTATTTTTTACGAAATTGAGTTTTTCAGTGATTCCAATATATTTCACACAAATACACCTCGTCACAAAAAGTTATTGCAATAGTGTTAAAAATAAAGCTTTTACAAGCAGTTTTACAAAAAAGTTTATATTGTGAATGTTACAGTTTTTATTATATTTTTAGTTTCTCCTGTAAAATTACAACTATTTGAGTTCGATTACGATTAGTAATCAATTAGACTACATTTTAAAAAGAATTGTACTGATTATATAATTCCATTTAAAAGAATTTCTGATAAATAATTAATCATGATTAATAATAATCGAAAAGTAATCTGAATTACTTGAAATTACAAAAAAATAATCAAAAAGAATCAAAAATAATCGAAAAGTAATCCGACTACTTTCAAAGATTAATTTCGATTATTAATAAATAATCAAAAAGAATTAAAAGTAATCCTTAAAAGTAATCGGATTATTATTTAATTACTTTTGTTAATTTTTTGTAATTTCAAGTAATTCAGATTACTTTTCCATTATTAGTAATCGTAATCAGTTAGTAATCGTCCGAAACTGAATATAATCGTAATTTAATCATTACTTCACCTTTCAAAAAAAAAAAAGTAATCAAGTTAGTAATCAGTACGATTATTAATCCTTACTTTACAGGTATGATCCATATGCATGTATGAAACATAAAAAGCTCATAAATACCAGTTCACACTACACAAGTCTTATTGCTAAGCTTATCCCTTTTTCTTATTTGAACTTTCATCGCCGTTCACACAATGCCAGTCTTAAGGTAGAATTAGTAAAATCGTATCGTGATGTTGCGTGTCAGCTGACAAAAACCGTACCATATACAATGCATGTTACTAGTTATAAAATATGTGGTGGTAGCACTGCTGACGTAGGAATCTGCAGAAAACAGATTTTTCTGTAGCGAATGTCAAAAACGCCGCATTTAATGCCAGACAAAAAAAATGTGCTGTGTAAACTGTTACATTTTCTATAACTTGTGCACAAAGTTGAGCGATACGGCAAGCTGTAAAGTAGAATGATACGATTTTACTAATTCTACCTTTATTTTTGAGCACATATTTCTTATATATTTTTCTTGTGTACGCATGTGAGCTTTTTAACATTATGAATGATAAAGCAAAACGTATTGACAGTACATGAGGCTGTGTACTCGTTTCTTTTCCCCTCATCTATCTCTTTTTACAAACTAATCAGCTTAGCAATAAAGGCTCAGTTAGCCAACTGTGATGTAATGTAACTGCAACGTAGGAAACAACTGATCGATATTGTTATATGAAAATTAGGTTACGTTACATCATCTCTATAACCATTTGCATTACTTTTAAAATAACAATGTGGATCAGCTATTTCCTACTGTTGCAGCTACATTACATTACAGTCGGCTAACTGAGCCTTAAGACTTGCATAGTGAGAACGGAGACTTAATAGTTTCTTTATTTAATTGATTTGGGTGATTCTTTAAAATAAAAAATTTGAAAAGCTTGTCTTAAAATTTGTGGCACGAGACCAGAAGCCGTTCAACATAAATAATAGATAATTATATTAGCTTTTAATGAAAAAAATGTAGATTTATTCTCAGCAATACATTTATTAAAGAAAATAGCTTTTTTTTAACTAAGACACAATAATCTTTCCTTTAGATTCCAAAACAATTTTCTACTTTACTTTTCTTCTTGCTTTAGTAAAGACGTTTCATAACTGCAACACTATCTAGCAATTTAAGCGTTATAATGACACTTTAGCGCATATCATGGAAATATCAGTTTCTTGCCTGTCAAATAACCATCGCTCTTTTCTTTTCATTGCAAATTCTAATACAAACATCGAAGATTTTATAAAGTGTTGAAAAACTAATGAATGGGGAACAACAAAATTTCAACCCCATCATTAAGAGATTTTCATGAAAAACAAACGAAAAGAAAAAGCAGCTGCAAATGATAAAAAAAAAATTAAAACAAATTAACAAAAGGCGGTCTTAAGATAATTTAAAAAAAAATGCAACATTGTAGCGAATGGGCAGGCAACTTGTTTCGAAATGCAATGTACAAGTACATGTGAGTTTGGAAAGCATAGTCTGCAGTAAAAGAAAATAATCTGATTTAACATATAATTTTTTTATTCATTCTCAATGGATAATTTATGGTTTTTAAAAATGCTCAGTCTGGAAAGAAAATTAAAATAAGGAAAACGAGATTATTAAAGGCAAATACTTGCTTCGAAGCGAATTAATTATCAGATATGATACATAAGTCTTACAATAGGTAAGACATACATATATGTACATATGTTATAATGTTTCGTTTAACTTACACTTAATTATTTTTAATTTCCTAGTGAATAGTTTTGAAATAGATTGAATTGTTTTAGAAAAACTTCTTTTTGAGTTTCTAATAGCCATTTTTACAATCTGGCAGCACTGATAATATTTCCCAAATCCCATACTGTTTACTTAGCACAAAATGTTATATTAAATTTTAGTGGATGTAGCCCTACCCGCCTTTCTAAAAAAGTTATTACAAAAGCCCAAGATGTGTGCGAAGTTTCAAAAGAATCAACTGAACATAAATGCATAATATTTATTCTTAACACCAAACAGGCTTGATCCTGCCCACTTTTCTTGACGCTATGCTGTGTCTTTACAAGATCCAAAATACCTACAAGATTTATTTATTATGCATCGATTTGCTTACAAGTACATAAAACATAAGCCCAATTCAAAATCTTGTGCAAATGGTCTTGCGTCGTAGCATGTGCAAAATGGTATAGTTAACAATTCTTAGTGGTGAGTATCAATATACTATACCATTATGCACATGCTACGATGCAATACAATTTACACAAGATTGTGAATTGGGCTAATATGTTATATTTCAACTGGCATGGCACCGCCTACTTTACCTGCACACTAGATTGTATAACTGAAAGTGTGTCAACAAAAAAGTACATAAAATGTAATATTTAATATTAGCGGATGTAATCCACCAACTTCTCAAGCATTACATTATGCGGAAAGTTTGACAGAAATCTTTTGTAAAAATATATACGATGTTATATGCACACACACACACACACACTCACAAATTTCAACTTAAAATCTTCGTAAATAAGGTTAATTTAACCTTTTCCAGCAATGATTTTGCTTATATGTTGAACTAAAATTATTTACAGTAATTTTCCTTTTCAAGTAACTTTATTTCATGTTGATTTAACATTAACATTAACATTACTGTTAAATCCAAGTCAAAGTTATTTCAAGTTAAAAAAAAAACGTAAATTCGATACCCAAATAAGCATGTAGAATAGAAGTTATTTCTATTTGAAACAATATGAATTTAATTTAATGTAGTCATTGTATTTTATTAATTTTTTAACTTACATGTGCATATTAGCACAGGAATCAGAAAAATGTTTGTATGTATATTATACATACATATGTATATATTGATGAGTATTACGCTTCCCTTAACGCAAGATTGTGTCATTACCAAGCTCCAAGGTAGGGGAAATTCTTGCGTTAAAGTACATAAAGTTTAATATAAATTTTACTGTTAGTGATTCCGTCGCTTTTTTAATGACGCGAAAGATGCCATTTATTAAAAAAAAACAAGATTAATTCTTTGTCAATAAATGTGCGTTATTAAGAAAAAAAAACAAACTTTGATTAATTTTAATTAAAATTTATTTTTTACTTTACCAACTCAAAAGCCAACTTAAGTTCTCCCTTACACATGCTATAATTCCTACATACGAATATTTATACTGAGGAATATTATGATCGTTTATGCTGCATTTGATCAAAGCAAAAATAAATTAATATTTATAAAAAAAAAAATTAAATAAAAAAAGTAAATGTATAAACAACACGATTTTAAATACCCAATTGCAACAGCGACTGTCTGGTCTGATCTTCTTTGAATTTGAGCAGAAGTGGGAGGGATTTTCCGCCACAACAAGCACAGAGCACTGAAGTGAAAAACGCCAGAACACATTTATGACATGAACATGACTTGGCTAAAAGCTACCGTTTAAATTAATCTTCTCCCTCTCCCCCACTTCCCCGCAGCTACTTAAATATAAAATTGAAAATTGTATCAAACCCAAGCAACACACCTTAATGCCACTTTATTTCCAGGCAACACAAAAATCTTCATAAGGAAATCTTATTTAACATTAAATTGACCAACTGACTGACTGAGTGCCTTTAGTTGTAAAAAATCTTAAGATGAGAATGAAGTAGAAAAAAGCCATTTAATTAATTGCTGGAAACTATTTTTTATTGAGCTATTGAAAAGAGAAAAAGAAATCATTATTATTTATTTGGTCATGATTGTGTCTTTTATGCATGTTTTAGGGTGGTCTTGGTTCATTAATATTCTGCACAGAAAAAACCAAGTTGTAGACAAAAAAGATTTTGTAATAGAGATATATGTAAAACTCTTTGAAATGATCATAATGAATATTTTTTCTTTTTATTAAGAATGAAAGAAGGAGTGCTTGTTTGGAAAATAAAATTAGGTCATTTGGTTTTCCAAGACGAGAGAGAGAAAGCTTTTTTCATGAAGCATTAAAAAATTTTAATTTTAAACATGAGGAAAGCTATGACAAATATCAGAAAGCTTAGCTTGTTTAACAGAGTCATTTGTTCAATTCACAACCTATTGTAGGAGTCGTAGTTCGCACAAACGTTGTTGGTAATTTCTATATAAACATTTGTTTATAAACAATGTTTTTATTGAAATTACCAACAACTCATGTACGAACTAGAGATGAGCACGTGTCGAATTTTTCCAACACGACACGACCCGAACACGACTGACCAGACGAACAACACGTACGAAACACGCACGTGAAAATTTTGATCAACACGATACTGCACAACACGCACGAAATATTATTGGTATGGCATTATTATTATTATTATTAATTTTTTTCAAGAGCCGCTTTTCAAAATATGGCACCAAGTTGGCACTGCCAGGTGCCACTATCTGCCACCACACCTGATACTATCGGTTTACGTACAGAAGTTTAAGCTTCAGAGGCCCACACAATATCAACAAATATGCTGGTGTTGTTATACAAAATATAAAATTTTTTCTCTACTGGAAATTCATTTATACATATTTTACATCTAAAATCGTTTCGTGTTTTTCGTGTCAACTTTGCTCAACACGAAACGACTCGAACCGGCACGAAATCAAATTTTTTGTCACGATCACTTTATGTTGAGTCGTGCGTGTTCGAGTCACGAAAAAAAACACGACACGAGCCCATCTCTAGTACGAAATAGGACTCCCACAATAGGTTGTGAATTGAGCAATTGTTTTTGAAAGAAATGTTTTTTTTTATGTTAAAAATATGTATGACCGACCCCCTATTCCAATGCTGCCCACAGAGAGAAAACCGAGAGAAATGTATAAGCGGATGAGTATTCATTTGTATAAAAATCCGATTGATGTTCGGCACTCTGGCGTTTCTCTGGGCAGCCTGGCCCTATTGCCATATATAATTGGAAAATGGCTTTTGCTGGTATATCTGCAAATTTTCGTAGTATACGAGTATATTATATAAACAGTCCATATAATTCTGATCATTAACACTTATGAAGATAAAATAACGACCAATTACTCAAACTGGTGAGTTTTTCTCGATTTTGTTGTCTCAAAAGAATTAAAAAACAAACAGTGGTGCCAATTTAAAACTCCCTGTCTAAAAATCAACTGCTTTGTGTTCTTTAAATAACTACATATGTTTAACTGCCTCTCTCTAAAATTAAAAAAAAACCCTGACCAATTTAATTTAGGCATAAACAAAAGTTCAAAGTATTTTTATACAATCATTTACAATTTTCGTTAACAAATTTTAATTAAACTGTCAATCTTCATCGGAATTGTAATAGACTTTGGCAAAGAAAAAAATCTACAGTGTAATATACCGTTTTTCGTAGTTGTAGTTTTAATAAAACTTTGTTAAAAAATATTTGCAAACATGACATTTCAAACGCAATTCAAAATAAAAGATTATCTTGATGAGTTTTTGTGCCGAAAATTCTCAAATTTTTTAAGGAACTATAAAAACACCCAGCAAATGTTGAGATTGAAATTTATATTGTTTGTTCATTTAAGGTAAGCTTATTATGAATGTAATATTTAATATTTGCTGGTGGTTCAGCGTTGTCTATATATTTCATTGTTGCTGTAACAAATCATCATTAGACTTCAACCACACATTTTGAATAGTCACAAACCTCTTATCTTATGCACAGACTTTCAAGAACTATTTGAGAATTCACAAATAATAATATTTTTGAAAATCACAAATGAAAAATAAGCGTAGTAGGCTTAGAAACTAATACAAAAAACCCCGCAAATAATTTATATTTTGTATTAGTTTCTAAGCCTACTACGCTTATTTTTCTTTTGTGATTTTCAAAAATATTATTATTTGTGAATTCTCAAATAGTTCTTGAAAGTCTGTGCATAAGATAAGAGGTTTGTGACTATTCAAAATGTGTGGTTGAAGTCTACTAAGTCACTGTTACACTTCGAAACCAGTAAGCGACAAACCATTTCAGTGTTAGTCGAAATTCCGTTCCTATATTTTTGGAAATTTCCGAGGATTATTTTTTTTCTCAATAGAAGACAAGTCCCACCTTTCTTTTAAAAACTCCATTTTAGCTCATAATCAAGCCCTTCACACTTTGCTGGGTTACTTACTTATAATTACTAGTCGTCACTTTTATTGTTGTTGCATTAATTATAAAGTAATTATTATTAAATATTTTTTAATTGGCTTTGTCTTAAATTCTCCTTAAGATTTATTTTATGATTTTGTTAGGAAATAATGAATTAAGTGATTTAAGCTTTATGTGGCGTTTGTTTCTCTTTAACATTTAAGTTGTTGTGCATTTAAATGTCTTTATCTTGTCTTAAGATTACGAGGAGCAAAAAACAGTACACAATAAGAAAAACTCGTAAATTTAAAAATTTTCCTGTTAATTTCCATAGTTTTTTTTTCTAAAACGTTTGTGATAATTTTAAAGCGGAAACCATTAATTTTTCTCTTGTTGGCTTAGATGTCACAGCAGACTTGCGTCAACATCAACAGCAGTAGTAATGGCTGCAATATTAGCAGGCAACTAAAACATATTTTAATGCAAAATGGTAACGTTTGACACAAGTTAGCAAAGCAATGTAATCTTATTTGATTTACAGCATATGAAAAATTAAGGCATAAGCCATCGCGACTTAAGATTGACCCTACCAAAGGTTTTATCTTAAAAAAAAGTTTCGTACTCGAGATTATATACTGAAGAGAGACTAACAAAAAAAATAACAAAATTCTACTCTTTTTTTCTTCATATCCCAGTAAAAAAAGGTGCTTCCCAGGAAGTCAATAGGATCCTGAACTTGTGATCCGGAAGTAGTACAAATTTGCATAATTTCGAATGATTTTTACACAATTGCAAAAACTACAAATGATCTCCAGTTTTGCATAAGTGAAGTATTACCTTTTTTAGAAATGGAAAGTTTACTTTGCAAAGTTTTAAGAAAGAAAGACAGAAAGAAAGAGTATTCCTCCCTCTGTCTTTCACACAGCTACATTAAGACTTTTCAAACTAAACTTTCCGTTTCTAAAAGGGGTATATCTTCTTAATTAATTATCTGGAAATTGTTAATAATCGATTCCTGAAAACTCAAATATACACAAATATGTATTGTTTTTTTAGAAGTATCGGAAAAGTAGTTGCTGAATAATTACTTCCAATTTTTTTTTTCACTGAGATGTACTCACTTTTCCACTTAATTGCTGCACGTAGCGTATTTTTCAGATCAAGACAAATGTTTTGGTATTTAAATTGCCATAAAATAGATGTATAAAATTTATTTTATCATTTTTCATATCGAGATTTTAAAGATTAAATAAGACGCCAATTAAGTGATAAAAATGAGAAAATCAACGAAAAAAATAATTAATGATTTTATGGAAACAGTGCTTGAACAAGAAATGGACACATTTAGAGAAATGTTTTATTAAATGTTTAGTTAGTGCTTTTGAAATTAAATGACAAATTGCAAAATAAAAATTTGAAATATGAGAGCAGAATAAATAAAGGGGAAAAATGTAGCAGAATGTTTTTCAATATTGATATAAAAATAAAAAATCTGGTTTTGAAGGTTGCTTTTTAACTGACTTTTAAAAAAAAGGATGTTATCAATTCGGTTGTATTTATTTAATGTGTGATACTTAATCACTTCGTCAGTTTAAACCGATTTTAAGAATATAAATGGTATACAAAATTGCAATTGCTCGGATTGATACAAAAGTTAGCACATAAATTCATCTCTCGTAATGACATTAATTAATTAATGAATATTACATTTCACGTGATTAACATAACCGATTCTTATGGGACTTGTTACAAACTTTAGATTCTGAAACTGTCTGTCTGTCTGTCTTGCGCATTAAAGTTTAGTATTACACCCTTATTTATTAATTATTAAGGTTTTATAAAGGGGTTTTAAAACAAATTTTCATAAAAAATTTTTGTAACTAAGATCATTTACTTAAACAACGTCATAATTCAAAAAAAATTTGCTTTCCAGAAAACGGTTTTCAAGTTGTCAATTTGCAATAAGAAATTTATTATTTGACATATTGTCATACGTTTATTTTTATTGAAATTTCTTTAATGCTGGTTAAGCATTGTCTATATATTTTATTGGTGATTACCCAATGCAATTTTTATACAATATGAAGAACGAATGAGCATTGATTAATTATGCATCATTAAGTCAAAAATTAAATTTTTTTTTAATTATGACGTTGTCTGATTAAATGAGCGATATGTACTTCTATTGTTCCGATTCCCATGGAATTTAACAAATGCTTCGGGTTCTTGGAACGACAAGAATCTATTTAAAAGTTAAAAATAAAGCTTAAAAAATTAAACGACCACCAAAATAATAGTTAAAAAGTCAAAAATAATTTAGAGGCAGTCAAATGAAATCTGTCAAAGGTTAATTTTTGAGGCTTAAGCCTGATAATCTGTTCAAAATTTCACGCGAAATATTGGCATTATCCATATAAAAAACGTTTGCATGAAATATTCATGAAATAATATTACAAAAGTTGTACTCTGTTCAACTCGCGGATCTATCTGATAACATTTTCTTGCCATCTGTGAAATAATGTGTCTGGCATTTATTTCAAGCGAAATATTTCATTTAAAATGAAAACTTTTTCCGAAAAAGCAATATGGGCATCACTTGTTACGTGTCAAAATTTGCTAACCTGCTTGGCACCGACTTCAGGCAACACTGTAGGTAACACAAATAAGGAATTTTAATTAACTAAATCTAAATAAATTTGTTTAAGTACTTGCAGTCTGGTATGTTTGCACAATAAGAATAAAAATTTTTACAAAATAATTTTTATAAAAGCCTCGCTCAAACTCCACAGTCGGTATCTTTCTAACGCTCAATTCGCCTTTATTTTTCTCCAATTTACAATTTAAACATTGTTACGATGATGTTGTTACAGATTTTAAGTGAAGTATGTATATGTAATTTTAAGTGTGCATTTGTTTAAATCATTTAATACAATACAATTTGAGTGGTTATTGAACAAAGTAGTTTTTTGTTTTGTTTTTAAATTATTTATTAAAAACATTTATTGCATTTCGGTGTTAATATTTGTTTAACACTTGAGTGTGTCGTGTCAAAACCATTAAGTTTTAAAAATATATACATATGTATGTTATTGATGCATAACACCAATTTTTATATTTGTTCATTCCCACTTCTTCTTCTTCTTTTTCATTAAAGTCTGGGTGTTTGCAGTTGCAAACGTGCTTTCAATATTCATTCAATACTTTTTGCACATAATATTCGTTAAATATCTGTAAAAGAAAAATAAAATACTCATATACAACTCATTTAACACTTTTAAGTAAATGAGGTGTTAATGACATTTTAAATGGGCTGAAATTAATCAAGAGAAAAGAGGAAAAAACTATAATAAACAAGACGAAACACAGTAAATTATTTTGAATGCAAATTGAAAGATAAAAAAATACTAAAAATATTAAGGGCACATTCTAATATTATATTTAACAGTTTTTACGAAATTGGAATCAAAGCAAATTACAATTCAATTCTTGTCTAACGGAAGTATTTTTCAAATTAATGGGCGCATTCATAAGACGTAGCTGTTGAGCTCAACAGTTGTGAAACTGTTAGCAACTGTTGGCCCCAACAGTTACGTCTTAGAAACGGCTTGATGGATATAATTTAATTTTATATCTTTATTTCGTTACTTCATTGCATTTGTCATATAAAATTTAACAAATATTTGCTACTGCCACCTAACAAAGCATATAAATGACAAAGCTCTATTCGATCAGCTGTTTATGCTGAGCACAACATGTTGACAGGTAGCAAAAAAATGTTATGATGGAAAACTACTCAACTGTTGAGTGGAGCGGAATTATTCAACTATGCGTTTCTAAGACAAATACTCAACGGTTGCGCAACAGCTACGTCTTATAAATGCAACCAATGGCTCACTTAGGGATGCCAACTGAAATTTAGTTGCGTTGCCAATATTCCAACTAATATTCTACTCGTATAAACTGGCAGTTAAATTCTATTTTCTTAAACAAACATTTCAATTTTATTTCAAACAAATTTTGCATAAATTATAGTTTTATTTATTTGTAACCAATAAGAAAATATATAAATTGTAATTTAAACCAGTTTATTTTTGGTCTCCTATTACTATTAAAAGTTGCGACTTAAAACAAAAATCGTGATTATATTTATTTAGTTCATTCCTTTTTTTCTGTCATTCTTTTTCCATTTGCTCAAAAGTTTTTTATTGCCCAGTTAATGGAGGGAAAAGTAGTAACAGAGCCATAAGTGCAAAAGTACAATATTAAGAGGAAAAAAAATCAAGACATGAAACTGTCAAGGCTAGATGACAACTAAAGCACGTTTTAGCTTAGAGGAAAATAAAGCTATGAGCCCACATTTAAATGAGAGTAAAGGTCAATGGCAATTTGAATATTTTGGAACTATTAAAGAGATAAAAATGATAAGAAATAAACAGATTTTGTAATAAAAATATTTTTAGTAATACCGAACTTACACCATGAAATTTGTTGCACAAAACCCTATCTTTTTGCTAACAAGAGCAGGGTTATCAGATTTTTTCCGACCTATTTCGCCAAATTTATTTTAAAAATCGCCAAAAGTCGCCAAAAATCAGTTTTATGTAGTTTTTCTTAGTATATAAAGGGTCCGCCATCTAACGTTTTTTTTCAACTAGTGCTTATTTCGTGAATGGTAACACTTAGCTCATGTATGATTTGACAGATAATTAGTTTTATCCTTCCGCTGAACGAGCCAACTGACCATCCAATGCTTTTTCGCTTCGCTAAGTGGGCCTGCGATCGACTTACAGAAGATGCCGATTTTGCCAAAAAAAATCATCTTTTTCCGATGATGCTCATTTTGAGCTTGGCGGGTATGTAAACAAGCAAAATTGTCGCATTTGGGGCACAGAAAACCCGCACGCATACATTGAAAAGCCGACGCACCCAAAACGAGTCACTGTTTGGTGCGGATTTTGGTCCAGAGGCATAATTGGGCCATTTTTTTCGAAAATGAGCAAGGAGTGGCCGTTGCAGTCAATGGCGATCGTTATCGGGCCATGTTGAACGAATTTTTGTTCACAAAAATTGAAGAGGAGGATATTGGCAACATTTGGTTTCAACAGGACAGCCGAGGCTTCAGTAGTTTCTTTTTATAGCATTTTCAAAAAAAAAGTTATCTGGCGGACCCTTTATTACACAATAAATTTATTTTTATATAACACTTTTTTTAATATAAATTTTTATAAAATGATATTATCAAAATTTATCAGAAAATCGCCAAAACTGGAAATAAATCGCCAAAAATTATTTCTTGTAAATTTTTCTCATCCAAATTCAAAACGCATTATATATTTATATATTATATATATATATATATATATTTATATATTATATATTATAATTAATATAAGAAAAATCCTCAAAATCAAATTGTTTTAATTTTTTGCAGACGAGTTTTGGTAGAATTTATTTTTGAAATTACTCCTTCGACAAACTTATTTCCTGAATTAGAAAAGTGTTGAAGTTCAATTTTGTTAAAAAATAGTCATAATAATCGCCAACAAATTTATTTTTCGCCAGAAAAATCGCCAAAGCAAAAATTTGGACGCCAAACAAGCTGAAAAATCGCCACGTTTAGCGAGAAATTGTTATATCTGACATCCCTGAACAGCAGCACTAGAGAATAGAGTATCGCACAAAAAATGGAGCAGCCCAATTTTATGGTGCCATAATTTAAAGCCATGGTCGGCAAAATAAGGGCGCCGCGCCTTTTAATATGCTCTTTTACATTAGGTATTTTTTATTCGAAACATATATCTATATCTATAACTACATCAAATAAAACGATATTACTACTTAACAATTCTTCGTTAATTTTTTGTTATGTCAAAAATTAATAAAAAAAATAATAAATTTAATTCAATAAATTTTAATAAACACCAAATAATAAGAAACAAAATGGGAGAGGTAAATTCATATAGTGGAAAAAAGGTTTTATTAAGCATTTTGTTTATTGTTAGTATTTTTTAAATTAAAAACTACTTATTTCTGACAGGAAATATTTTTTGTATTTTTATTTTTCAGTGATGGTAAACGTAATATATTAGAAATTTTATGCATTTTTATACCTACTTAATTTTTAAGCAGCTATAACTATAGCTACTTAATAAAGTTCGAATGAAACATACCTATTGTACATGCATAAAATAATAAAAATCAATACACAATCATTTGAGTACTTAAAAATTATATGTACATAAATATTTTAGATGATCACTTCTATATAATCAAAAATGGCGGGATAGCAAAAAGTGCCTCGGACTAATGGCATTTTCTTTTCTGGAAAAAAAATGTTACATTCATTACACTTTTCAATGAAAATTCGCAATTAAATGATTTTCAGAAATATACATTTTATTAGAAATTATTGTATCATTCCTTGCGAACTTAAATATTTTCTTTAAAAGAACGCAAAATTGTATTTTTTTTTAATGAAAAGTTAAAATATGTTACACTTTTTCCAGAAAAGAAAACGCCATAAATCCGCTACTGGGGGTAGCATGAAGCTGTGCAACTGTTTAGGAACTTTTTTGTTTTGACTTATTTCTCTACATTTTCTTTTAAAAAATAACAAATTCAATGCCCAATTTCATAAAAAATTTCATAATGCAAAAAATAGTTTTTTTTTTTTTTAAATAAACATTTTGTTGAATTTTTCAAATATTCAAATATTAAAAAATAATTAGATTTTTTAAATATCCGCTATGTTTTGTGTAAATATGGTGCGTGCGAAAATAATACACACACGAGCAAAATTAAGGGAACAACAATTTTCTTTTGTTAACGTTTTTTTACTCTTATAAATATAAAGTACAGAACATTTCAAATCAGGGTTTCAATGCGGTTTTTATAGGTAGCCTTGTTCTGAATAACATCTCTCCGGGAGTTTATTCCCTATTCATTGTTTTTAAAAAGTCATTTGCAAGCTTTCAGTTAAAATAAAACAAGCCATAGTCACTGAACTATACCGACTTCAGCAGATACTAATCCTAATGTAATATAAGAGCGCCCTCCTTCGCAGAATCATTGGCGAAGTAAAATAGCCGATAAAATGGCTACTAATCACAGCTTCAAAAAATTTAATACGCCTCATTTAACACCAGAGCGCTGCAACACTTAAAAAACGTGCAAAAGCAGAGTTGTAAAAAATAATGAAGCTTTTCTCTGTCTCTTCCTTTACCGCTTGTCTTCTCTACCACTATCCCTTTCCTAAAGAAAGTAACACTTAGTAATAGTAGTAGGCATTCATTGCCTGAGTGCTCCTTCTCTTTAAAAAAAATAACTGACTTCGAAAATTCGAAGTTCTCCCTCAAATTTAAATTTTTAGGCCAATCTGTTTAGGATAGGTAGATTTTATTTTTAGAAGAAAAAAAAATCAATTTCGTGAGAACTATGTCTCAGGAAATATTTAAAACTGGGCTGAAAGGTAAGATTTTCCAATTGTTCGACAAACTGGTTTTCGTTGAAAAATATTCGACCAATCAAATTACTTTTTTGTAATTTTTTAATTCATTCAGAAACTAATTTTCTGGTACAACAAAAATTTACGAACATCGCCTGCGGCCGATCAATATTGTATGGAAATATAGGTTCTAGTACACTCGATTCGTCCTACTCATCGTCTGGTCTTTCATACATCTTTTGGTATCCCTAATTTTGTGGGTGTGTGTACATATTTACATATCAGAATGTACACAAATTAATAGTTTTGAAAGCCTTAAGTAATTTTGACGATGTTGAACTAGATTTCTAAAATGACTCACTCACTAATTAGACAGACATTTGTATAAATGTTTCGTAACATAGGAAACAACAAATAGGACGGACGGTAAACATTAGATCAAAGCGTTTGTGTGTTTGCTTTTTTTTTTGCACCAAAAATATATATTGTTGATTTAATGAGGCGTAACGCAAATATAAAAAATAATTTATATACAAGACGGTTAAAGTTCTTAATGTTTTAGAAAACAAAAGTAAAGCAACTCAATAGGTTTATTAAAATTGGTTCATAAGCAAAGGAAAAGTGGTGTTTCAACGAATTAAATTAGCACTTCTTGGCGAAAATATTTCAAGAGGCTAGAATGGTCGGTAATCAAGACCATGAGTGAGTGCTATGCATTTAAAGAATTATGTGAAATAAAAGCGGAAATGATTTAAGGTTTCATCGGATATCGAGTAGCTCTACCTTCTTCTCAATACCAGCAACCTGCTTACCTAACCTAGCCTCAGATATAAACCAATTTTTTATATCAAAGTCGAATTAAGCTATTAGTTTTTAATATTTTTGATGATCTTATGAGAAAATTAATAATAAAATTTTTTTCTGGGGGAAATCAGGTGGCTGTGTGGAATTGCAGACGTTACAAAATCAGCCCACATTTTTAATATTTTCGGTTTATAAAAAAATTAAGTATATTTGTATATGTAATAATATATTTTAATTTGAAATTTATTTGCTGGTGGTTCAGCGTTGTCTATATATTTCATTGTTGCTGTAACAAATCATCATTAGACTTCAACCACACATTTTGAATAGTCACAAACCTCTTATATTATGCACAGACTTTCAAGAACTATTTGAGAATTCACAAATAATAATATTTTTGAAAATCACAAAAGAAAAATAAGCGTAGTATGTTATTGTAAACAAACATAATAAAATAACATCAATTTATAAAAAAAAAAAAAATCCTCTACACGGAAAACCTGTTAAACGCACGCCAAGTGGGCTGCTTGCCAGTTACCGAAGAAAGAAAAATATGGCACACGTCTCCGCAGAGAGAAAAAGAAAAATTGCACAAAAATATCGTATTTTTAAGTAAAAAATAAACGAAAATTTGTATCTTTACCCACACATTGATACTTAGATACCGCGTACGAAAGAAAAGATTGCAAATAATAAAGCACGTTCAAATACTTAAATATTGCAAAAAAGTACGCGCAATTTTGTTGCTAATATGCATAAATTATTTCTTTTATATGCAGTTCCATAGTAAATTTTTTTTGCAACAGCAAAGTATTTATTTGTATACAAAAAAAAAAATTTTGACAAAATAATAAATTGGAAAAGTTTTGTGGACTTTGTGAAATAGAAATTATTTATATTTATTTATAAGCTCTAAATTAAAAGCTGCATGGAAGAAAAGACCATGAATACTAATGATAATATTGAAAATTTTAACATCAAAAAAATCAAAAGCAACCCACATAAATTAATCAGTTATTGCCATACAAGACATACGAGTACAAGCAATAATGATGATGACGATGGCGAAAAGTTAATAAAATTTTTGCAAAAATAACAGCAAGCATATAAAAGGAAATAAAAATAATTAATAGTATTAGGGTAGCTCACGTCATTAATAAATACTTCAACTAAATGCTAAATGTAGACATTCAAGCAAAAGCGAATTCTGAAAACGAAAGCTTTTTCCAAGGCAAATTCATAACAGGTAAAGTTAACGCGAGTACTACAAAAAAGTCAAAACAATAAAAATAATATCGTATTTTGTTATTGTCTTGGGAGGCTCGTATGTCAAAAGCAGCTGATTGAAGATACTAAAGCTCACAGCCAGCTGAGCCGCGTCGCCGATCATTTTAGTTAGATAATACGCCGCCGAAAACAGTTTGGCTTATTTCGCCTGAAAAATAGCCGCCGATCCTCCATGTAAAATATAATCTAATAATTATTTTATTTATTTTTTAATTATTTTTTATCTTAAATTTGATTTTTATGTTATTTTTTGTTAGCCGTTTAAAGCCGCATTTGAGCCTTCGCCGACGATTTTCTCAAGAGCTGCCGCCGCAGAAAAAAACGCTTGGCGCAGCTCTCTGTACATAAACGAATTTTGACATACGATCCAACAATTATATGAATTCGCCTTGAATTAGGAAAAAAAAGTAGATCAGCTGTGTTTTCAACTTGACCTTATTAATCGGCCTCTTTTTCGTTTTTTGTTTAACCCCCTAGTAATAAATATGTTGGCAATATAGTAACAACGCCGGCAGAATAACAGATCTATATTGCTGATTGCTTTAGTTGTGTTGGGGATATGGGAAAACGTAGTGATAATAAAGAAACAGCAACAAGGAAGCTGTATAGCAGAAATGTAATTTTTTACTTTTATAAACTTATTAGTATATAAATTGTTTTACTACATACGTTTTCCAAAGAATATCTTCCATTTTTCAATTTATTCTCTCAATTAAACTAATATTAATTAAATGTCAAAAGCAGTAGAAAAAGCTCAATATAAATTAACACCGAGTTTGACGAAAAAATGCTGGCAATTGTTGCCCATCATAATTTTGGCATTTGCTGCAATATATCATGCCGCCAAAAAAGCTTAAGCGACATTATTTGCGAACTTATTTTTTTTACCAAAATCTACTATTTGCGATCGTAAATAACAGATTTTCGTAAAAAAAAATTAAGTCCAAAAAATGTGTCGGTTAAGTTTTTTTTGCGTTTCTGGCGTGAAATGTTAATGAATTTATTGCCAGTCTAGGCAAAAGCTTAAAAAATAGGTAGAGGTAAATATCTGGAACTTTTGAACAGAGTGGTACAATATACCAAAAAATTAATTAATTGTATATTGCTTATAAACATCATTTATAAACATGTTTATAAACATTCAGATCTTAGCAAATTCAAAGAAAATATTATGCTCAATTCCACTTTATTATAAACAACAATTTACAATATTATTCTAAGCGAATGGATGTATTCTTTAAAAAGAAATCAAATAAAATTTTATTGCCATCAACTGATAATGATTAATGATGAAAAAAAGACTTCAATAGTTTTTCAGTGTCTTCAAGAAAAAAAATATTAAAAATATGTAAATATATGTATGAAAAAAATCTTTGTATATTTTGCTATAAATACTTCTTCATTATGATCCAACAATTGTGGTGCTGATTACAACTCTGTTTTGTATTTGAGCAAAAGGTCAGGCAGGGTCAGACCAGTTGTATGCAACTGTTAATAATAATTCATCAATCTGTATTTTATTTTTATTTACAGCATTTTTAGAAAATCTTTTTTTATTGATTTATGGCGAAATGATAATGAATATCAAGTTGAGAGAAAAAAAGCTAAGACACAATTTTTGTGATTTATAAAAATGATAAATATTAATTAAGACAAAAAATAATGTCCGCAATAGTTACAAAAAAAAAACTTAAAGTAAAAAACATGTGTTTTAATTAAATCAAATACCAAAAGTTGTTTCTAATTCAAGTTTAATACATTAAAATTTATATATTTTTATCTTTAGCAGCAATCAGTATTTAGTTGCAATTAAAATTTTCCAGGTGAGCAAAAATGCTTGAAAACTATTCAATTTAATTTGGACTTTTTTTTATTAATAAATTCAAACTGCGTGGCTATTTTGGTTTGTTTGTAGAAACACCCAAATGCTGTGGTAGGAATTGATCTCGGGACCCTCCGCGCCTACTAGAATCGTACACTACATATTCGGCAAAAGGGTTCATTAAAATTAAAATTTTTAACCACTATATTTAAGGCCACGCCTCACTATACCACACAATCGCATGACTTACGAAAATAATACAACCCTGATGAGATGAATTGTTACTGCTTTTGAAAATTTTCATAACAATTCCATTCAATTTTCAAAACACTCACACTTTTTTCACTAACACAATCAAACTTTTTAAATTGAAAACTAGATTGGTTTCAAATTCACCTATCCATTTAATTGGCAATTTAATTTTCAATTTGAGCAGCTGGTCACATCACACATTGATTGAAGCTGCAAATTTGAGTTATTTCTTCGTTGGTGGCATTTAAAAAATTAAATTGATTATCAATTTGTGTCATATCTATAAATTTCAAGGAATTTTGACACACAGTATGTGTAATGAAATTGAAAGCCATTTATTGAAAGTGGGGCTGCAGCGTAAGCTCTATCATCCCAGAATTGTGTTGTCTCAAAGTCGCACAATTGTGTGGGATAGTGAATTACGGCCTTTAAAAAGCAGAAGACAAAGTTGAGCTCATGTAAGGTCGCAAAGCAAATATAGAAGAGCATTGACGTGCCTCTGAACGATCGGCAGACATGTTGGTAGACTAGGTCTTCCCTAGGTCGCAGCTGTCAATAAAAGAAGGTCCAGTTTCTCACCTGCTCTGTGAGTGCCCGGCATTGCACACTACGTGATACAAATTTTCAGGAAAACACACCACAGATGACCTATATGTCACAGATTACTGCGGAACCTCAGCGCAATGGTGTGTATTTAGTACGAATAAGTGGATCTAGCATTTGATCCACACCTTTTGCATAGGTTAGGACTCGCACGAGTAGAGTGGCATTTATCACTACGGAATCTCAAGATTCTACTTGATTGCTTGTAGGTAACAAGCAGTCACATAAACCAAACAACTAACCAACCAATCAACCAAGTGTGTGGGAGAACTGATAAACTAAATTTATTTAAAATTTTGACATGGACAACATCATAAATTTCAAAATGTGGCCTTAAAGAGAAATTAAAGGTAAAGAGCTTAAATCTTATTTTAAAATGTCACATCTTATTTAGAATTTAAATTATTTGAATTATTACATAATATTCCTATAGAATCCATGCCTTTACTTTTGCAACTTTCAATAATTGTACAACTAATATGGGACCGGTTAAATATTATTTAGTAAAGCTCCCCACCCTCCGCTGCACTCTTCCTTTAGACTGGCGAAAAAGCTGACAATCGACTGTCTACACAACAGCAAAACTACTTATAAAAATTGAATTACCAACCAATAAACATAAAATTAACGCTTTTCAAACTCAAAAGAAAAAAAAACAATTTTAGCTGTGAAAAACAATGGAAACCTATTAAAACTTCTAACAAGCAAACGAATATTTCGAATATTTTGCTAGTTACCTTAAAAGCATTGAACTTTTAACTGCGATTTGTACAGACAATCAGCAAAAAAAAAAACATTCACTTGTTTTTTTGTTTTTGAGTAGAAAAAAAAATCAAGGGGTGCTCGTGCATTTACCTCAACAAGTGCAGACAGACACCAGACTCTAGACCTGACTAGACAACAGGCGTCAATTAGCATGTGAAACCAGAAACACCAAACTTTAAATGTAAAAACCCCAATTGAATTGCACATTAATAGATAGATTGATTTTTATTTTCTCTCTCATTTTCTGATTTAAAAAGGCTTAGGAATTTTTAATGAAAAAATAAATGTATCCGTTATTTTTTCTATAAGTTGATCTTTAAATGATTAACAAACGTTTAAATATGGGTGTGTGTGTTTGATTTCTTTCAAGGGATTAACTGACAAATTACAAAGCAAAAGTCAATTGTTGAAGTAGAAATAAAAGCGTAGGAATGGTTTGTTTTTAATTTAGAAATGTGTTTTTGCTTAAAATAAAGTACGTTTCAGTTTTCTGTTAAGTTTGACAGTTGACCGTCTGTTACTTGTCAAATTTAAGGCATAAAACTGTCAGCTTATTTGGCGGGAGGGCAATAAACAAGACTAAACGAACGATTAAAATGCAGTTCATTTGTTAGGAAATTAAAGTTTTTCAGCGGTTATTAATTTAATGTCAGTAAGTACATTTTTGAAAATTTGAAACAAAAGCTGTTTAAATGTGTGACAAATAGATGGAAGGCTTTAAAAATTTTGTATGAAAATAAGAATGAGTTTGACATTTAGTTTTTCTTCAAAAACTTTAAATATATATTTCAAATAATATGAAATTTTATTGCCACTTGTTAACTTGTCAACGCAATCTGTTTGCAAGAATGGAAAGAAACGCTCTCTAAAAGGGAATGACAATGATTAAAAAATAGACTTAAGTAAGTAGTCTTAGTTTTAGTAACTGCGTAATTGCTGCGCAAACTATTCATGCGCTGATATATTTTCTCTCAAGTAACTATAACTATAGCCGATTCCAACACACTTTGTTTGTACAAAAAACTAAAAAACGCTACAACTTGAAATAAAAAGGCACATGCGTATCAAGCGTATTGCATTGCTGTCACACTTATAACCGGAGTATGCTTATACTCAGGCTATGGATATTTATTCAGACAACAAAATATACGCATGCTACTTGGGATATTTATTCATCATTCGCCACCGTATACATACATTTGTGAGTATAAAATGGAATGGAAAAAATGATTTATGTATGTGTGTAAATAAAAAAGCACTGTATATACGCGTATGTAGCCGATTAATAGTCAGAGTATTTTTATACTCATGCATATGATTGTAGCTGTACGACAGTCTACAAATTTTAGTTGTTGTCGTTTGTGCTGAAATGTGTATGAACATAGTTGGTGGTTGTTTATAGTTATACGTATTCGGTTTGAAGTTAATGCGTGTGTTTGTATTTCAGCGTGTTTTTTTTAGCTGTACGCATTCGTAGTTGTTTGACGGCCAATAGTCAAAGAGTAATTAATACGATGCTTTTCTCATTATCTGCTCTTTATTAGAATAAGTTTTTATGTAAACCCGAGTTCGCCCCCCCCCCCCCCCTTTGGATTGACCCTGCCTACGATATAATTTAAGCGACAGTGAGCGGAGACAAGATTTTCCTTTCTATCGTACACGGAAAAAAATATTCCTGCAATAAACAATTTTTGATTGAAAATAAAACCAAAAATCAATTAAAAACGTATTTAAACCAATTAAACTTTTGCTTAAAAATAAAATTTTTTGCAATAAACAACTTTAATTGAAAATAAAACCAAAAATCAATAAAAAAAATGTAATTGAGTCACTTGAACTTTGTAATTAGTAAAATTTTTAAGCAAATTTTTAATTTACTTAAATAAACTTTTAGTTGATTTTTGGTTTTATTTTCAATTAAAAATGTTTATTACAGGAATATTTTTTTCTATATATATTCGTAATTATATGTCTGAGCGATGTTTCCAATTTATCTTTTTTTTATATTACCGATATTTCATTTACGACAATACTGTATCCAGAAAGTAGTGGCCGATTAAACATCGAAAAGATGCTGTTACAGAACATCCGTCATCTAAATGTAAGACACATTTCAAATAGTTATCAATATAGAATACAATAATTGTAGCAGAGGCAAAACTTTTAATCAGATTGCAAAAAAAATATGGCCCAGAGTCCATTATCATCTTGAATACACGTGCTTTTGTATACGATTTTTTAATTTTTTTTTTATATCTAAGAGTGGAAATCTTAAACTATTTTCTAAGAACTGAGTCACAAATCTAGAATTTGTGTTTCAGTACTTTGCATACTGTACGTCAATTTCGAAGTTTTTCAAAAATTACCGTGTTTTGACAATGCATTCTGGTAGAGGAGACAAAAAAAAAATATTTACGTTCGCCATCGTCTTGAAAGATCACATTGGAATTTTATTTTAGGGGGATTAAACTTTCCCCCTCGTGCAGCATATCGGTATATGAAACTTGTTCGTTACATATGTGGTGTAGGGCCGAAGGGGGAATTTTAATATAAAATTCCGACATGCTCTTTGAAAGTGCCGACACAGGTATATATTTTTTGTCTTCTCTACCAAAAGACATTGTCAGAACCGCGTAATTTTTGTCTTTGTTGTACTGTATAATTATTAATATTAAGAATATGAAAAAATTACACAATTCCCAAAATAATTCTTAGTATTTCCCCAAAGGAGATTTTCAAAATTTTTCTAGGAATATTGGCTGGATTCGAATGGTAGTCTTAAGTGTCATAGTGTAGTGTTTTTGCTTTTATTTTTTTTTAATTTTAAAACGACACTATCGGCCATTTCACAGAGTTAAATTCCGTTCGGAAACGGAATTTAATGCACCTCAAGATGTCAAGCCCTAGCAGGAGCATACAACAGCATACCAGCGCCTCCAATAATCTGGACACACCTGACAAATTTCCTTATTCTAGTTTTCTTTTTTAGACACCACCATCTTCTACAAAAATAAAGTGGATTGAATTCCGTTTCCGAACGAAATTGAATTCTGTGACATAGCCGTATGATACTGTCTGAATCCCCCAATGTTCATAGACAAATTTTTAAAATCTCCTTTGGGGGAATTTAAAAAAATATTTTAGGAATCATGCAATTTTTTTTCTATTGTACAGAAGTCAAATACATACTTAAAGTGCAAGAAAGGCAATGTTATTTTTTTTTTTTTTCAAAAATTCCGGAATTTAATAAAAATATTTTTTTCTCGTCCTAGAAAACATATGTAACTGCTTACCCCTTTGTCGATTGATACGAGGATCAGGTGTAGCCGTTAAAACACGATGTGGCACTAAGCGTATGCCCGGCGGGCAAGGTACAGGCCCAATATTGCGATAAAATACAATATCCGTGTTGCCTTGTATGACAACATTTTGCTGCTGAAACGGTATGTCATGTATACTTGTGGCATTAACACCAATATAATGTTGTATATTTGTGCTGGGATAAAATCTAGTAGAATTATCAAACCCAGGCGGAACGATTTGATGATGGTCGATGGTAGAAGAGACGCGTATGGTAGACGAGGGTATTTGTACACTCTGTTGCTGGAATTGATGTTGATGCTGATACGAACGATTGGTGTAAGAGAATTGTTGTTGTTGCTGGGTCAAGATGGGATGTTGTTGAACATTGCTGGAGGTGGATGTTGAAATAGAAGTGGAAGCGGTAGTTCTGATGGTTGTATAATTCTTTGGTTTATGTAAATTTGTATGATTTAGACGATGTTGTTGCTGCTGATGGTGCTGCTGCCAGTTTGTAGGCCTCGTATACTTTCTTCTCTTGCCCTTATAACGCGTTGGTCCCAGACCCGTTCGTGTATGATTTGCGCGGCTCACAGGGGGCTTGCGCCTTTGCTTACGTTTCGTTGTTTGCACACCATGCGCAGGCTTGTTTTGTACAATTTCATTTTGATTATTAAAACTACTATTTACATTAATACTACGTCGTATTGTTTTATTGCGTAAATGGTCACCACTTTCAATTGTGCTCACATTTGTTAGTGTATCGCGTTGTAATGATTTCACTGTTGTTGGTAACGTTGAAGTGGTAGAATTTTTCGGCGCTAACGTGGTTTTCGTTAATGTTTTGGCCGAGGCGGCCTCTACCGTGATTTGTATGATATTTAAGTGATAGAACAGATTTACTATACAGACTAGTAACACTAATATTTTCAACATTTTATTGTGATAAATACCCCGCAAAAGGGGAATTTTTCGTTTTCGTCGTTTTTGTAAATGCTTGAGAAACGCCTTCTCGCGTAATTTTTCACTTGAGATTTTGGTGGACATTTTGTTTTAATAATTTTTTGTTCATTTACATTTTATTGGTTTTCCAACACTTTATTTAAACATATTATAATTTTTTCTAAAGGCGAAATAAAATTTTATAAAAAAAAAAGTCCTTCAAATTTTAAAATTGTTAAGAATCTTTTAAATTAATTTTTGTGCGTATGCTTCATAGTGAGTGAAAAGCTACACACGCTTCCATCTCCCATGAGTAATAGCTTTGAATTAAAGCCAGAACTCTATGAACCACTCCCTGTGAAAATGTTTCAACGCAATTACTGTCTTAAAAAATGTATCTTGTGTATTTCGAAAATTTAAATAATTTATTTATATTTTTAAATTAATTTCATTTAATTATTTATTTATTTTAGCTTCGAGTTATAATACTTTAAACTCATTAAGTGTTGCAACATTTTTTTTATTTTTTGAGTAATCAATTCAAACGTTCGTATTAAAAAGCAATACGAACCTTAGCCCGTTCAAATCACAAATATAGAAACAAATAATTAAAATTAACTAAAAGTAAATTTTAAATGATTTGGACGCATTAAGGTGGCCAGTAATTCAAAGAATCTTATTGTAAAATTTTGTTAAAATACATTTTATGGTCAACGGCATTTTCGAAGCAGAGACAAGTAAATTGATTTTGTTTTTTAAGAATAAGGCACTGATTTTCTAAGTGTTAAAACATATAATTTTAAATCTTAAGCTAAGCAAAAAAATATATTTTCTGGCCATTGGGGCTGATAAATAAAAAGTGAAAAATCATTTCTAAAAATTTGTTATTACAGCAAAATGAATACGAATGTTTACGCTAACGAAAATTGATTATTCCCTTGATTGAAATAACACACAATTCGATAGTTTTGTTTAGCAACTTTAATTATTTTAACCTGGCCAAAACAACACAAACTAGCGAGTGCAAATATTTCCTTTGAAATTTTTAAGTTTATGGCAAAAATAACAAAAGTTTTTAGAATGATTATGTTTATTTTGAAAAGAATTGCAGCAACAACAACATCAACAGCACTTAAAACTGCTGTTAATGCTTCCACAACCGCAATGAAAAACTAGAAGAAAAGAAAACACTACACAACACAACAACACTAATGAAAACATGTAACAAACAACTTTATTGTTGGCCAACAACAGGGGGCACTTCAAAGTTCATACGTTTGAAAAAGATATAACACTACAACACAATTAACGTTTCCAAAACAAAAGTAAGCTGATTTTTTAAAACGAAATTAAGATTAAATGAAGATTTTATTTGTTATAAAAGAAATTTATTTCCTGTTTTGCGTTGCTGTTGTCTGTCTTAAAGAAACAACACTAAACATTTCTGCCTAGAGAGTTTAAGCCAAAAAGAAACTAAAATTTGCTTTTTTTAAAATAAAGTTTGTCTTCAACTTGAAAAAAAAACTTTTTCTGGTTTATTGCTAGCCACCGAAATCTGATACTTAAGTCTACTTTATGACAGCCAATTTACAATGTCTTTTTGACAACTGTGACATCTTGTGCTTGTGGTCAAGACTTAATAAAAATAAAATATTAAGGAAAAAGATTATGAAATATGATAAGAAATGGCCACTGCCACTAATTAAGTGGAATTGTCACTTTAAATTAAATTGTTAAAACTAATACAACATTATTAGAAAAAAATATATGCACAACTCTTTGTATGCTCAAGTCTTTTTTTACTCTGTCTTTAAAGTTTTTTCTTTTTTTCTTTTACTCTTTAACAGAATTTAATTTGGAAATATTACATCAGCAACAAATTTGTAAATGTAAATTCTTTATAAATTATTCTTGCAATTGAATATCTTGTTAACAACACTTGACACCGTAATTACTTGGAACAAAATATTTTACGAGCATGTGACAGTTGAATTCTATCATAAGAACAGATGTTAAAATGACTTTTCACCGGCAAAGGTGACTTTAATTGGCCTGTACAGATAAAAAGAAATGAGTTGCATTATTGCTTGTATTTAAGTTATCTGGGACAAACGCAGAATCTTCTCTAACCTCTGTATAGAAAAATAGGTGTAAGGATTGTATTTGTTTAAGCTCAGCAGAAATAAGAAGAAACTGAACTCCTATAAGAATATTTTGATGATTATAAATCTGGCATCACTGTTTACAAACTAAAAAGGGGAAATACCACTAATAGAAGTATATGTTGTCAAAAAGACTATAATCTCGTTGTTATATTCGGTTCGGAGAGTGAAACAGTCGTAAATTGTGTAACGTGGTGAAAATTTAAGTTTTTGTGGGATAGTTCGTGAAATAATATTAATTAAAGATAATAATGGGTAGTGGGCATGACTGCAGTGAAGAAGAAAGACCGCTTGTTCAATTAATTTCGGGAGGTAAACAGCTTTGAAAGATATTAAAATTTGTTCTTGTTTCTTTTCAAAAAGTCATTAAAGCTTAAATTAGACGTGACATAGCCATAATGCCATAGCCATAACCAAACCAAAATTCAATTGGTTTCTATGGTGAGAGTTATGGCGAGTCACCTATAATCAAATACGGTGTTGCCCATTAGTTTGGTTCGAACGGCTTTTCTGTATGGCTATGGTTATGTCACGTCTGGTTGAGCCTTTAAGCCGAAATTGGAATTGCCCAATGGATTAATGGATGCTACCATTTGATGAGGAAAATATGGCTCTGGTAAGGAAGTTTTCACCCAAAGCACTCATCAAAAATTTTTCTTACTGTTATTTTAACTTAAAATGGAGTTTTATATGCAAAAAATGCGTTAACATAATAAATATATTATGATATGGAAAAATGTAAAAAGCTTGAAATCTTTTATTCACACCTAGTTTTCTGACCAGAACTTGAGTTCTCCACAATCGTGCATCATTGTATAGCTGTGAGTGTCGTATGCTTGTCGCTTAAAAGGACACGTGCAAATAAATATTCCAATCACAATTTCTGTCACAGGCTTTGTATCTTTCGTATCCAAGCATGTCGTCAATAAAAATCAATACAAATTATCGTTAAAAAAATCACAAAGAAACTAATTTTTTTATCAACGGGAGTCGGATACGATCAAATAATAAACCGTCAAATAAAAATCTCAAAACCTTTTGATTCTCATTAAATATTGCCCAAAACGCCTATGTCTAGCCGAAAAACTACGACTTTACTGCTTGATGAGTTTATTTAATCGTCTGCACGGTACTACGAATTCTTATTTCTGGCCAGAATTTTCAATTCTATAGCAGTAATTAACTAAATGTCCTGAACTATGCACTTCACCGGCACGCAACATCCCCAGCGAAAAAAATTTTATTTGGAGGCCCTAACAACTGAGCGATGCAATGTATTGTTTACTTGATAACAAAAGCTTATATCATTATTACTTCTGTGGAGCACTTTAGTGAGGCAAAAAATATTCATGGCTTTTTGGAAGCTAAATGTATTTGTTTTAGCTGGCTCATCTTCAACAAAATAAAAAAATGCACTGTCTCCCTTACAAAAACGCCTCTTGGAAGCAGTAATTTTTGCTGGGGCAGATTTATTTACAAATATCATTTGTCTGGCAAAACAATCAATGGATATAGAAAACGAGAGTTTTTCCGCAATTCATTTCGCAGACCAAATGTTTGAAGAGAACGAACAAATCGATTTTATTTAGAACTTAAAAAAACAACTTGAAACTCTTTTGCCTAAAAAAAAACAAACTGCTTCTGCCGCAGCTGCCAAATTATGAAGGGGTTTTCAGCAAGAGCTTCTTAGTTTTGCATTGAAATAAAACAAAGTACACGCAAAGAAAAGATATGGTTGTAGAATGGATGAAAAAACAATATTATGTCCTCTGAAACAAATGTGTGGTCGTCGAAAACTAGTTATTGTTATTTTAAACATTTATTTCGTTACGATAAACATAGTAATGTTTGAATCCATATAAAAGTGTGATATGGTTAGAGTTTAACAATATAGTTTTGTTAAAAATTTATGACTGCAACATAATTTGTATTATTATTTAAAAATAATATGATGTAAATAACAATATAATGTTTTTCAAAACCATACTATGTTAAGTTTAAAAAAAAAATCTTTTTCAGAAACATCTGTCAGTTCAGTATTTCGTTTGTAAGCTATCGGTAGTGTTAAATAAATGAATAAATAAATAAAGTATAAACAAAAGGGTAGATCAATAAAAATATATAAGCTTTTGTGTATCTGTTTATACAGACATGGCTGTATGTGGTGTAAGTAGACATTTATTTATTATTTTATTAGTATTTCGAATTTAACGCACAGCTGTTTCTACAACAAATATATGATTAAAAAATAAAATAGTATTATTATATTAAATAATACTGTGGTCGTATTTAACAATATTAATATAATATTAGAACATGGTATGGTGAGTCTCAATTATATTTTAGTCACATCTAACAATAGTGTTGTCATGTTTACAATACTAAGATTATAATATAATTAACTGAGATAATATTATAATTAACTCAGATAAAAATATTGTTAAAGTTTTTTTTCTATGAACAATAATATGATTTGACTGCAACCATATAATTCAATCATAGTATGTTGCTGTTTGATTATGGTTACCTCAACCATATTTTTTCTTTGCGTGTACGGTAAAAATGGAATACGTGAATTGTATTGATTTATCAAGGTTTACGAAATGATTTATAAAAATTATTAAGACTTTATAAAGGGTTTTTAAAACAGATTTCCATACAAAATTTTGCTTATTAAACCTTCATAAATCCTTAATAACTTTTATAAATAAGGCTGTAATATTTTAATATATATTTGTTATCAAACTTGATGGGCCTTATTACGGGTGACGTATTACGACTTCGACTACAACGATTTTGTACTAGACTAAAGAACATTGCAACATTGTTTCATTAATCTAGCACAAAATCGTCGTAGGCCTAGTCGAAACACGACACTCGTAATTAAGCCCGATATCACTTTTCAGTATTTGAATTACAAATTATATATAATAATTATTTTGTTACTACTATTATATTATAATTACTATAATAATGTTCGAAGAAATAATAAAATTTTATCGCCTGAGCTAACGGAGTGCATTCATTGGGCACAGATTTTTTCATAGTTTAGAACTTGAATTAGTAAATTGCCTGCAGGTAACAAGCTACATGACTGGACTAATCAAGCCCCTGTCAAAAATTACAATACTTAAAGAAACCGCACCTGATAATGAAAATCTTTTACTTAACCCTCAAGAGCCAATAAAAAACGTCTTGAGCAAAAATAAGTACGAAAATAGATTTATATATATTATATTTATATTAAGCTAGTTTTTAATTATCATATAACGAAATTCATATATTTCTTTTAATCGTTTAACGTAAAATTAACATTTCACAGACTTCTATCAATTGGCATTTTTTCTTAAAACATAGCATTTATAGCATCATTTGTATGAAATATTACACATTTTTTTCCATTAAGTCTTGTAGTTTCTTATAATAAATTTATTAAACTAAAAAAGCAACATTAGTTTCGAGTAACTGATATTAGCGGCTAACGCTATACGAAAAACGAAACAAAAACAATCACAAAAAATATGTTTTAAATCGAAAATAAAATCGTGCGTCGTCACTTCGACGAAGTATGATAGTGCAGGGTTAAACCAAAATTTCATTTCTGATCTCCTGTCACTGCAACTTACCGTAGCGTACATAAGTAAATATTACTCGTAATACTTTTGCAGAAAAGCCTTAAACCTACAGTGTGAGAAAATTATTTTATCTGGCAATAAAAAGAAGTCAAGATAAAAGCTTTATAGGTTTGCTTATATGGCCATACTAGCAATTCCAGTCGGTCCGTCTATATGTGCATGTGCATGTTTTAATCTTTAAAATAAAACTTAAAAAAAATCTCTGTCTTTGAAACTTCAATCTAAAACTACATTTTTCTTTTTTATCTCTAATTTCTTTTTTTTTATCTTCTTCATTTGTTTTCTCTGCCAGATCTTACAAGATTTAATTATTATTTGTTATTTATTTTTATTTATTTTTTCTTCTTGAAACAACAAATTATTACTTGTAATTACGATTAAATGTTTAACATGTAGTTCTTTAAATAACCCCTTCTCTTTTAGAGCTTTTTTTGCGCAGACTGAGACTGGTTTATATAAAAATTCATTGATTAAAAAGATTAAAGATTCTGTTTTTTTGATTTAAACTTTCATTTAATAGAGTAGAAAACAATTTTCTCCTATTTTTATACATTAAAAATAACACACTGAACTGCTTCTGTGTGGAATCGTTTACAAAAATTGTGACATTAAAAAAAAGCAGGCAATCTTTTTATTGTCGACTCAATATCTGCTTATTAAACATAATTTAGTAATAGATCAATCATGTCTGGTAATTTTTGAATTGGAAATTAATTTAATCGAAAAGCAATCTACAGTGATAGTCTGTCAGGTTTGTTTGTTTTAAATTTTATAATTATACTTTATGAGACTTTCAAAATATCTAATCAATGCATCAATGATGAAAAATAAGATTAAGTAATTATTCGTACATTAAATATGGGGTTGATGGAAAAAAGCCCAAGGGTTTCTTTAAATGCATAAAATAATTGTAACAAAAACAGGTATTTAACTATTTATTAACTGAAAAATACTGGAAGTTCGCCGCATTTTTTAATGCCCCTATCACGGTTCTCAACTAAATTCAGTTTGGTCGTCTAAGAGTAGACCAAACTTACACGCGACCAAACTGTGTTGTAGTCTTATGAACCAGAACTGCTTTTTAATTGAAATTGTCATCGCGTTGCCAACTTTAAATATCAAGTTTGACAGAAAAAAAACACAAAGTTTTAGAAAAAGTATCGTTTTTGTGTTTTAGTTCAAAGAAATGATACCAACTGGACACAAATATGTATAGATTTATTTAATGATGACGAAAACGAAGTCGCAATTTTAGATGTGCTATGTATCAGAAGAAAAATTCGTGATGATTCCAACCCTCTTGAACTACCCAATGCAAGGTAAGGAATAATCAAAATAGGAAACGAATTCTTTAAATTTAATTGTTAAAAAATATTGTTATTAAGCATAACAAATATTTCTAATTACAATTTTTTAACTTTTTCTGCTTTTTATATCGCACCAACCTTTAACTAGGAAACCCAACCACAGACCCAACTACTAAAAAGCAGTTGTGTATACTCAACGCTTTTCTCAACCAAACTTACGCATAGTTGTAAATGACAGTACCAAAACACAACTGAAAAGTCAACTGTTAACTTAGTGGAGAATGGCAATGCAAATTTATCAATCCCAACCAAACTATTTTAAAAGTTGAAAACCGTGCTAGGGGCATAAATTTTAGAAATCAAATTCTAATGAGTTCTTTAAAAGCTTATAAAAATTAATTGTTTAATATGAAAGCTTTTCCCTGAAAAATTTGAAAGAATGGCATGCAGTGTTCTAAAGAATGTTGGTTGACAACATTCAGCAAGCTCTTCAAATTTACAAATTTCAAGCAAGCTCTTCAAGGGCTTTTAATAATAGGCCTCTTCGTGAATCCATTAGCGGGCAGCATATTTTGCGCAGCATATTCGAAAGTTCATATAGTGTCAACACTGAAGCTGTAATATGGGTGAAATGTAACTCTGCACTAAATAAAAAATCACAAGCAGATGATTTAAAGAAATATAGCGGTCTAATCATATTATGCTGTGCTGTGATGTACATATAAATACGAGTATGAGCAGACTCGTATTCTGCATAATCATTAATCATTATTGTGTTTTTTTTTATTAAATAAATGTGTTTTTGTGCTTTTCTAAGCTTTAGGGTCTATTTAAACTGTTTTGAAATTAAACTCTTTTATTTAAGATTCGTAAAATCAATGATTATACATAAATAACGCATCATTTAGAAACGATTTCTTGAAAAAAAATATCATTGAACTTAAAAGCTTGTTCAAAATATATGAGTATCTTTAATTATTTTTATAAAGGGTGTTTTTTTCGGCTGCATGAGAACTATCCAACTCGATAACTATGGTTTGACAGTGATAATCTAAAAATGTGTTCAGAAAGATTTGGCAAGTGATCATTAATCGTTTAACGCCAGAACACCGTTTCAAAATTTTGAAAATTTGCTTTGAAAAAAATAAAGCTGTTAGCGAAGTTCATAAAGCAGTTTTTACGATTTTTTCGCGCAATTATACCTATATATCTGCATTCTTTAGCTGTTTTATCAATTTTAAATAATTTATTCACAATATTTTTGAAAAGCAAAAGTTTTCAGAGCTTTATATAATGAAACGTGTGTGATTAGTATTGATTTAGTGCTTAAAATTATTCTTTAGCCTTAACCAATACTTAGAAAAGGTAACTAAATCGAACATTATAGCAAACTTTGAATTAATGCTAACCATTTTGCAAAATAAAAACTGCTTTCGTTATCAACAAAAAAAGTATTCAATTAAAAAAAAAAAGATTTTAAAAATAATCTCTATATATTATTTACTGAAATTATTATCAAAGTTCAGTTGGGTATTATTATTATTTTTTTGTGATGCCAAAAATTATTAAAATTTGTTTACATATTTATAGTTTAATGACAACCATAACTAATTTCGTGTAAATTATAATCAAGCGTGTTTTATGAAACTTCATCGAAAAACAAACGAAATCATTAAAAAGCTCACTTAAAACAATTAAGACAATTTTGAAATGAAACCATTTTGAAAAATATATTAAAGAAATATTTTAAGTTACAAGGTAACGTAATGGAATTAGAAATAAGCTTGCATACCACAAAATTTAATCTCAAACACAGTACTAATTGACTTCACGTTTCGTGAGCTTTCTATATAAATTTATGCTGGTTACAGCAACAAAAAAAAAATACTCAAAAATCTTTATCCAAGAAGCTCAAAGATCATAAAAATCTACGGAATAATTACAAGTTAATTAATTATAATGATTTTGTTAAGTGCATACTGTTTAAAAAAAAAATTAACATTAATTAATTTTCTATAATCTTCTGTAGACTGGCTTTAAATGTTGATGCTTATAAATTTGAGGCAAACAAAAAGCTTTATTTGTCTACACTGTAAAAAATATATGCTTGTTGATTGTTGATTGTTGTTGATTAATATTTTCAGTTAAAAATTTAATTAATTAACTCAGACATTTTTAGATTTAGTTGAACTGTAGTGAATTTTAATCAGAAATTAAATTAAATTTGTTAATGACTTCGAGTAGCATCAACCAATGTTGGATTACAAGGTCAGTTTTTTAGTGAGAAATTAAAGTTAGTGACAGCGCATAGAGAAAGGGACCTAAGGGTAAAAAAAACAATTTTCACTTTTTTTTTTTTGATGTCGACAACATCTGAGCATCGAATGAGACCGATTCCATGCCCCAAAAGTGTTCCCTCCCAGAGATATGCGCGTTTTATGATGTGATGGTACACCAAAGATACACGTATTTAAATCTTTAAAATGGCTCTCCTGAACAAAACCCTTAGGTCTCTTTCTATTTTGCGCGTAAATTTAATTAATCTGTAAATGGATTTAAAGCAGCGCCGCCCAAGCCATATGCATAATGTGCGAGCTTTTACAAAAGACCTTTATACTTTCACACCGACGCATCGAGAGCACAGTACCCAATCAGATCTCGGCAACAATAACACTTGCTGCTTACTTTGCAAAGAAATATCCCTTTTCCACACGCAAAGTTTACTTTGCAAAGTCTTAATTCAGTTGGGAGAAAGACAAAAAGGGACTGTACTACTACCTCCGTCTTTCACACAGCTGAATTAAGACTTTGCAAAGTAAACTTTGCGTGTGGGAAAGGGGGTAAAACCGGAACAAATTGTAAGAGCTTTCAAAGCTTTTTACCTCAAATACAAATATCATAGTAAGTGTGTTTGGATTTAGCTGATCTAAAGTATCAAACATCAGTGATTCCGCAGAGATTTTGTTTAGCATATCTGGAGAATCTCTACCGGATTTGTCTCACTACAGACACCATTATTTTGTTTAATGACCTCGAAATTGGACTTCATCATTGTAAGGAATATCATAATTCCCAAGCTGAATTAGAATTTACGAAAATAGCTTTCATGATTTTAAAATTTTTTTAGTTTTTATGGTAGAAGGATATTTTTCAAGCTCGCTAGAACTTATGAGAGGGTTAACTGTCATACTGCGTTAATTTTTTGACATTTATGATCAGTATACTCTGGCAAATCATCATGATTTGGAGGTTAGACTCCAAATACTCTTTAAAATGAGCAAAATGATCTAAGATCTAACAAATGTATGCAAATTAACGGGTTGTCCAACGATGTCGACAGAAAATGTTCGATCGTTTACTTTTATTAAAAACAAATTCGCATATTTTATTTTAATAAAAGCTGACAATCGAACTTTTTTTGTCGACATCTTGCGACAGACAGACCGTGAAATTCTATTGGTAATATGCCTGTTGAGACGCAAGCATATCGGAATAGGCCTAGAACAGTTCGTAATAGATTTCTGGTTCCTAAACAATTTTTTATTTTTTTTACTTTTTTTCAAAAACAAATCATGCACAAAGAAGTAATTTACTCTGATTTACAATAAAAATGTGTTTAGGAAATAAATAAATTTAATGTTTCTTTCATGTGTAATTTGAGATTTTTTATTGGCGAAACCAAAAATAATAAAAATATATAACTAAACATTTATCAAATCAACGAAATGTCTACACACGCATTGCACGAGCAAATGTTTGGGTGTTGAACATTCAAACTAAACTTGAAGAAAAAAGCTTAAAACAAACAACAACAAATATGAAATAAAAAAAAATACTAAACAAAAATGTTTGCCGCCAAATTTCAAAAGAAAACGTTTAAAACGACTTTTAGTTGGGAATTTTAATGCGCGTGTTTGTATTAAATAAAAAAATCGTTTGAGTCATTCATTAAATTAAGTTAAAATTAGTTAGAGAAGCGAGCGCAAAACGAAAAACCCAAAACAATATTTTTTATGACCACAAGAATAAAAATTATTAAAAACGTTAAATTTTATTTCTGTTTGAAATCCCATAGAATAAGGAATCAACAATATTAGCCACAACCTTCCGGCCAATTGAGAGCAGAGCAGCAAAAAATTACTTGTATAATTTATTACATCACGTTTTTTTTTCTGGCTGATATTTAAGAGCCCAACCAAAGACGCATGATTTCAAAAAATAAATAAAACATAATATAAAATAAACCCTAATTTTTAAGACGATCATGCTGATGATCAGCACCATTTCTTGTTCTTTCAAGTTCATTAAGTTTTGTAAAGTTTTCTGTTTAAATTTGAAGAGTCATTATTGTTCTTTCTCTGCCATTTAATTTTCTATGACTACATACAAATTGCTTCTCTTTTGTTTAACTATTATAATAAATTTTTGATTTGTTAGCTTTGTCAGTACGAGTATTTATTATTTTCCAAGAACTACATTTCGTTCTAGTTTTGTTTTAAAATTTATAAATAAATATATATTTATTTCACTTTAATTTGTAGTCGACTATTTTAAGGTTATTTGAGAATTCGCACTAAACGTTAAAGATAAATTTAAAAAAATTTTTTTTTAAGTTTAAGTTATTGAAATCAAATTAAATTTGCTTGTAAAACTTTTATATGTATTTGCATAGAACTTTTTTTTAATAAAGCATAAATTAATAAAATTTGACATTTATTATTTCTCATCTAATGAGAAAGGCCTAGAAATGTGTAAAAATTTTAAAATTCCAGCAATTTTATAGAGATACATACATACGAGTATTTTTCTAAGAAAATATTTATGTTAAAACAATGAAAGCAAAATAAATAAATGACTTTAGTGTCTCTAGCAACAATTAATGGCGGTTTTTTTAGATTTCAGAAACATAGAAATCAAGCGATTGATATCGAGCCAATTGTTCCGCGCTTTTGAATCTTAACAAAAACAAAAAAAACAAACAACAGGAGACGCCATAATCAGACATTTAAAATCAAGTTCAAAACTTTTTTTATTGCTGTCTTTTTTTTAATACTCTTGGTGGCCACACTAATTGGGTCAAGTTAAAAAAATCGAAAGCTGTACCAGAATTATCAGAGAGTAAAACAAGAAAACAGCCACAAAGATTTACTTTGCAGACGATATTTTTTAAATGGATTTACCGCCTTTTAATTAAATGTGAAAGGTTTTCTGCTGGAAGAGCTTTAAAAAGTTCCTTCGATTTTTTTTTCTCCTTCTAGTTTGAAGATCAACAAAGGAAAGCTAAATAAACCAGACAGCAGCTGCACTTGTTGCAAAAATTGCTAAAAAAAAATGATAATAAAATAATAAAAAGCAAATAAAGAATGATTAATTAACTTGCACCCGGCTAAGTTTTTCAAAAGCTCTCTTCTTTTTTTATTTAGAATAAAAACGTTTCAGTCTTTTCCACCTGCTTCCTCCCATTTAATTAAACAGCAACTTAAGCAATTGCTCTTTTTATTCTTAAAAAATATTTAACAAATAAATATTTACAATTCGTTCAAGAGCTTGAGAAATCTTTTATTTGAAAAAAAAATAATAAAAACAAATGAAGAAGTGTTCTTATCAAATTGTAAATAAAGAAAATTTACATGTCAAAAGAATTTTTATATGAGACAGGAGTAGATAAATAAAATACACCGAGCAACAAATTTTTGTAAATAATAAAAAATAGCTTTTTAATTCAGAAAACTTTGTTGCCTTTTCATTTATTAAATCCATGAAGTCATGGCAATATCTTTGTTTGTGGCTTTTTTATGGTTTCACTATAATTTTACTATTCAATTTTACAATTTTAATTAAACAAAGATTTTGCTTGAAAATTAATGCCATAAAATGTTTATTAATATTTATTAACACAATTCAACCAAAAATAAAAAACAGCCGTCAAATTGTACTTTGAAGTAGCGCAAATGCCTAAAGTATAAAAAATGACAATATTTATGGATCATTTGTGTTGTATTCAATATTAGAGCGGATGTATGGATAGTATGTAGTGGCAAAAATTTAGTTTCTCATAAACAGTTTTTGAGCGGAATCTCAAATAATTTAGATTTTTTTTTATAACAGGAAAATGTTTATAAATTAAATTTTTTATAAGTTTAAATAGATGACTTAATAATAAATATACTTTAACAAAATCAACAGCCAATAGGAACAAATTTACAAAAAAAAATATTAATTTAGTTTTAAGTTGAAATTTGGCAATTATTTTAAGCCCATATTAACAATCTTTAGTAAAATCATAACCGAGGTTTGAATATAACTAAAATATGATTACCCTGCGGAAAACTTAGCGACAAATTATGCAAACATAATATAAATTGCGGAAACAGGAGTGTTACCAAAAGTAGGGAGTAGTGTAGGGTGAAAAAAGATATATCGTGCGAACGGTCATATATTCACCATTTTCGTGATGTGTTGCCTTATGCGGCCCCTACACGTATAATTGAGTTGCATATCGTGCCATAACCGTGAAAATAGCTTAAGCGACATAATTTTCGAACTTAAATTTTTGACCAAATTGGTTTATTTGCGATCGTAAATAGTCGATTTTCGTCAAAAAAAAAAAAAAAAAAAAAAAAACGAAGTCAACAAATGTGTCGCTTAAGCTATTTTAGCGGTTATGGCTCGATATACCAGTTGATCGTTCACTGAACAGGCTGCATTTTTTCAACCAATTTTTAATGAAACTTCATTAAGAAATTATTTTTATATAGTCAGCACAATGATTATAATTTTTTAGCTCTACTGACTGTTAATAAAATTTTGATGGAAAAAAACAAGAAAGTACGAATATAAACATGTTTTTATATTCTTGAATAAAATTGCTCATTGTTGCTTACAAAACGTCGGAATTAAAATAAAAAACTAAAGAATTAATCGCTAAGTTGTTCGTCAATTGAATGAAAATCAAATTTTTCTGATTTTTTATTCAACCGATGACCAACCGTTGGTCCATCAGACCTTCAACTTTACAATTGGTTGCACAATTTAATTGTACAAGTCGCAACATGTAAGGGCCCCATTAGAGCCAGTTCATCGATATCGACAGCGCTAGGCTTGTCACAAACTTTCATTCAAAACAACACACAAGTTTTAAAGTTTTGTTTTTGTTTTAATTGTAGGCTTGCGACAAGTCGAACGATTTCGGCATGGAGAAACTGACCCATAAGGCAGAATTAGTTTGTACGTGCTGTTCTGTTCTGAATCAGCTGTTTTGTTTCTGTTGAGTTGAAAATCTGTATGTGTGGTTAGTTTTTACTTTTTCGTTCTGTTCTGTTGCGGACGAATCTGTAGAAAATAGAATTCAACGTTAAGTGACAGTAAGTATTAGTGTGTTGTGATATTTTATGTACAAGTGTAATCAATTCTACAGGTTGCCAGCTGATTTTTTTCACAGACAAAGTAATTGCAAAATATTTTATACAGAAAGGAACGGCACAGAACAGCAACAGAAAGTAAAGACTAATGAAGCCTTTACAGCCTTTTTTCTAGAAAACCATAAAATTGAAACTGGATGAGCGAAGTTTAACGTATGAAGGAGTCATTGTGCCCCGGCCTTTAGATGTACAAAGCATTATTGTAAAAGAATTTTTTCTATGGGCAACACTGCACACGCTTTATTTTAGAGAAAAAGAAAAGTGCAAAAAAAAATTATAAAATATATGTATGCAGCCAAAATCATTGCAATTGGTTCTTTATGGTCCATAATAATTTATATATTCACTTTTTACACTTAACCCAAGCACACACGATTGATAATTGACAATATCTAACAAATTCTTTGAATCTAGCAACGCATAACAACAGATCTCACAATTTTTATATATGACAACCGTGTGAACTGACAATATTTCGACTGACAGTTTTGTCAGATAAATTAATTGGCATATCGTCTGGCAATAAATTGTAAGATTTTTTCACAAATTTGATACAGCCGTGTGAACTGACAATCTTTTACTTCTGTTAGTTTGAAAACATTTTTACTTATGTACCTTGTTTATTTACAATTTCTTTAAAAGTAGAATTGTATCGAACTCTTTCATAAACTCGTTTAAGACTCAAACTTTAAATCCAACCCATGTAATTTAAATGGACAAGAGCAGCAGATAAAATGCTAGAAAAATTCTAGAAAAACTGTCACGTGCGACATGTCACGTACAATTGCGATTAAAATTTAATTTAAAAAATATATAATTCGTTTATGAGTAAAATCAATTCCCTTTTAAAGAGACATCAGTGCACAATATTCTAAAATTAGGTTTCGCTAAAATCAGCGTGGGACACAAAACAACTCTTGTTTTTTGTCACATGCAAATGCCTTGGTTTTTTAAATTATCTTGAAAACCGAAAATTGCTCTAAATCGAACTTAGCATTAATTATAATGCTAATTTTGAGCTAAAACTTATATTCATTTTTTTACATTTGTAGGACTGTCACGTTTTACATCATGGAAAATTTTCCAATCTGAATTTCTGCCTCATTTTTACACAAAATTCTTGTGATATCTAATGATATGATATTCACTCTAAGCTTGAAAAAATTCAAACTGAGCTTTTAAGAGACGCTTTTATATGAAAATTCGGTCTACGGTAAAATTAAACAAAATCAATGTCAAACACGGATTATATTCCGATTAAAAACTTTCAGCATATACAGAAGCCGATTAATTAATTATTGCGGATCACCGATAATAGGCCGATTTAAAATTAGCGCAGCTGATTAATTAATCACTGGCTCCCTAAAAATTTTAAAATTATGAAATGAATCTTTCGCCGGAAATGGATTAACGCATTAGAAGTGAACACTATGTTTCAAAATATTCTTAACAATTTTAAATAATCTTTCATTTCTATTATTTATTTAATTAGTTCGAATACAATATAAAGCCTTCATTAACTTTTTCATTACATTTTTTTTTAAATCTACGCCTTATTCACATTATTTTTACTTTATAAAAAAGATTTTTCGCATTTTTTTTTCTTTCTCCTTGAACTTTTTTACACTTTTCTGAATTTAAATTTCTTCCTTAAGCCATATTTTTTCAATCAATCCATCTTATATGTAGATATTATATTTTTCTTTACATGAAATTCTATATAATTTAAGTGATTGATATAATTTTCAATAATTTTTCTTCATATTTTCCTCGTGTATGGCAACAGAACACTTCAAAACATAGATGAATTTAACTGCTTCTTGTATTCAAACTGGGTGTTGAATACATTTATTTTATTTTTATGTATTTTTTTACCATTTTTACTTTTTTCCATATTATAATTTGCACTTTTCATTCATATAATTTTTTTTATAAAAATAAACATCATGGCTGTCGATCATGTCGTTAGGAATTCAGAAAGCAGGAAAAACAACAGACAAAGAAGAAGAAGAAATGTTTTAGAAATCCAAGAAATCTATGATTGCAGACATCGAACGGACGAGCGAGCGAATGAATATTATACGAACGAACGAATAAACACTTTTATTATAATGATTGAGGATGTGTCGCCAGTGGAGGAGCGTCAGAGGAAAATAAGCATGAGCTTCAAAAACAAATAAATACTTTTCAAATACTTTATTTTGCACGAGGCACGTTTTTATGCGCTGAAAAAAAAATTAATATACATATGCGCGCTTGCGTTTCAGCTTAAACCGACTGAGGAGGTACGCATATATATGTTAAAGCGTTTAATTGAAAATATATATAAATACATATTATTTCTTAACAATTGGCCGTATGACGAGACAATCAATCCATCGTCGTCTTTTATTTTAACAGCAACAATTATTTTTTGAACACATTTCGTTTAATTTTCCATTATTTCTCTTTTTTTATACAATTCTGCAGGAATTTCGTTAACAATCGATCATAAATTAGTAGTTTTATTTTTTTTTAACAATTACATAATTTTTTTTATTGAAATGCTGCTTAGTAAGCAGAAAATTTTAATTTTCTTTAAAATTTAATTTCAAGAAAATAAAATCTTTAATTCACTTAAAAAAAACGATTTTAGGCGTGATTTCGTTTAAAATATTTTTATTAAGGGAACTTTTAAATGTAATCGTTTCGCTCGCTCCTTTTCAATTCTTCCAAGCGAAAATAGACTCCGAACCGTTCGCACGCGTTGTCTCGTTGCAACTGTTTGCTAGTTGGCCATTTAATGTGGGAATAACTGTTTGTTGCTCTCCAATAGTTGCCAACAAGAAGTTTTGGGGTTTGAAGTCAATGTATTTTTTAATCGTATGTTTTATTTTGTTTTTATAGTTGGTTTTTGCACAGAACTTGTTCTGGCTGTGAAGTAAAAAAAGCAACAACAAAAAATACTAAAAACAAAACGAACCGCAAAAGTTTCGTTTCTATTCATTTGGGAGCTACTCCACATATTTTTTATTATATGTTTTTTTTCAAAGTTGTTGGAGAGCTCATTTAAATAGAATTTGTTGTGTTTATAGTCTGTGTTATCAGCAGTTTGATAGCAACAACAGCGTTCACTGAGTTTGATGCAACTTGTAATTATAAAATAATAAATGTTGCTGGGAATTTTGTAAGCTTTAGCAACATGTTGTTGTTACTTATATATGGAAGCAATTACAGAGTTTTTTGGAAAGCGGTATCAAATCTCTACTTTTTAAATTTAATTCAATCATAAAATTGACATTTGTATGCCTATACACAATTTTGGAAAGATGGATCCACTGCATCATATACTTCACTTTAAAGGAAAAGTGGATCCAGCCTTCAGTCCAGGGGTTTAACATAGTGAAAATTCAATCAGGACAGTGGCTACACTAACTGTTGGTGTAGCAGATTTGGATCTAACTCATTCAGTAGCTCGTTTTGACACAAACCTATGATAGTAAATTAAATTGGTTTGATTATTGGTTTGTTCAAAAACGACCTACTGAATGAGTTCGATTCAGGTCTATAGTGTAGCAAGAAAACGAATGCTGGACTCAGGGTGACCGATGACATTTTTCAAAAAGTGGCACCAAATAGGGGATTTATCAAAAAAAGGGCCAAATTAAAAAAAACGAGAAAACTGCACTAAACTTTTTATTTTTAATGTATTTTCATATAACTCACCCTAAATAAAGGGGTTAAAAAGTGGCAAGGCAGTCGAAAAAGGGGAAACGCAGTCGAAAAAGTGGCAAATTGTCACTTTATTTGGTCAAACGGTCACGCTGGCTATACTATCTTAGAGGAATCCACTATCTTAGCTGAATCACCCATAACATTGTGAGGGTTCGAAGGACTACAAAAAACTTAATTCACACTTTCTTGGTTGCTTCGACAATTGCCTCGTGTGTACTTAGCAAAAAAAAAATTTTTTTGGTTAAGTTTCCTATCACATAATAAAATAACTGGTGCAATTTTAATTATTGACTATTTTTCAATACCAATTACCAATATCGCAGAAATTTATTTAAAATTTGTTGAAACATTTCAATAATTTTATTTACTGGCAACGACTTTTAAAAGACCGTTCCCAGACAATAATAAAATTTAAATGACAATGTGATATTGATATTTTTTCACGCCATTTATTACCATTAAAATCCCATTGTATTTATCTTGAGCAATTATATCACTGATTTAAACAGTGTTTGGCGTTAAAGTTTCGTTTTATTTTGAGCTGGAAACTAATATCAAATTATCATAAGAAAAGTTCGTATTATGAAAGTCATTAAACAAAGCTGCCATTAACTACAGATCAGTAACATTCCCGTTATTAATTGTCTTATGTAAATTATTATTACTGCTACTTACATATTTCATTAATTTTCGTGTGAAAATCTGTCGTTTAAGATTAATGGGAAAAAAGTTTTTGAATAAAATTGTCAAATGAACTATTGAGAATTGTGTGCAAGTCTGGATGAAAATGAAACTTTATATAAAGACTATGATCAGTTATTATCACATTACAACATTTTTATATTTTTTTTTTTTTTTGTAAGGGATTATTATGTTCATGGATTATTGTGATGCAACCACTATTAAAAGATTTGATTATTTTGTAATAAGCATTACAACGAGAAAAATACAACAGTGACCTCCATATGTCATTTAAAAAAAAAAAATCAAAACATATTCTCCATTATAAACTTGGTTTTTATAAAATAAATTGTTAATGCAGAAAATATGTTTCGAATACATAAACATATATATTTTTCACAAGATGATAGAAGCTCTAGGGTTAATTAACCACCGAATCCGCAATAAATTTGAAACGCTGTTTACTTATAGTCCTTCGAACCATATTGTTCTGGCTGTAGTAAGTTTGAGCTTGTGCGTTAATAGCACGTAAATTCGAAAGAATTTTCTTTCGTTTCAAATTAAAAAGTTGACTCCTGGATTTCGTGTTTAGTAGTAGAAGAAATTCATTTTATTCCAAAGTTGTTAAGCATATAGTAGAGATTTCTTTAAAAAAAATTGAATATTGTGATTCATTCTGGATATCTCAAACGGAGACGAAAAATTAAGTTCAAAGGTGTATATGAACGCTGATGAAATGCTCATTTATATTTTTACAATTTTTTAAATATTTCTCGTATGTACTATTTTTAAATTTGTGTGTAAAATTCATCATTATACAAAAATAGTTTACGAACACACGTGCACGTCATTCAAGAAGACCTGATAATATTGCTGTTATGGCCCATAGTGTTGAGGAAAAGCGGTCTTTGGAATTGGGAATTTCATAACGACATTACACCATAATGTCGCATAAAGGCTTAGGTCTTAACATCCTTAAAGTTCAGTTAGCACAAGATCTCAACCCTGCAGATCATCAACAACTTTGTGTTGAAATGGAGTTTGATGCATCCAGAATCACAATTGGTTACTGAGATCTTTTGACTTAAAACTTTTAGACTTTATTCTTTGAGGCTACGTCAAAGATATGCTCTATGCCAATGCACTGTGTCCAAAGCCGAAGTTGTTGCAAAAATTATTTCCCAATGAGCAAGCATCACAAAACACGATGTGAAGACCCCTATTGTTAAAATAAACATTTTAATAAAGTTGACAATATTTAGTAAAATATTTGAATCTTTGTTTAAGTACACACAAGGAAAATTAAAAATTTTAAATATAACTAATTTAAAAAAAAATCATTTTTTCTTTATTGCAATTTTTTAACTTTTGACTAGTTTGAAAACTTAATTTAAAAAAAATCTATAGATTCACAGCTGTTTATATTTTAACAGAGTTGCTAACTATCACAAATTTTTGGCATTTATGTCAAATGAATTGAATCGTGAACTTTTTTTTCAAAAAGCGGGAGTTTTAAATTTGAATATTTGCCGCTAAAATTAAGGAGTTGGCCCACAATTGATTCAAGATCATAAAATGGAATTCGTAAATTTATTGAGAACATACAGCAGCAAATGCAGGAATTGGTGATGGAAACTTTCATGGCTGCAAGCGTAGCCATGACGGCTATTTGGCCAATAATATCGCTTAAAAATACTTGATTTTTTTATATATCAAAATTAAACCTCTTGTTGAAAGACGCTTTAATATAGGAATAGAATAAAAGACGAAATAGTAAACAGAATAAGGACGGCGTTTACACTGCGTTTAGCAATTATATATTTTTTTTTCAAAAGTTTTTAGTAGACTTTTTTATTTCTTATTTATCCTCTTACTTTTGTTTTTAATATTCATAATATGAAGTACAACTTACTTCAAATTAGTAAAGAACAAATTACTCAAGAGCAAACGACAATGGCAAGACTGTTGTAAATTTAGAGATGGTAAAATTTAGCTTTTATTACAAAAAAACTTTCAGCAAAACAGTTCACATATTCCATTTGCACTGAATGCTGAGTATATAGAGCAAGAATCTACATCAAGTGGCACCATACACAGTGAACCAAATACAAAGATCGCTCATGATGAAGTTGTTGCGACCTTCGAAAACAGCTAGTTGTTACGTTATGCTAGCGTTTGTCAGAATATTTACAATTAACTTTCGTTTTCTTTGTTCCTAAAAAAAAACTAGCACATTTAATTTGGCTTAGATACAAACTTTAGACTAATCAAATCATAAATATAGAAACAAACAATAAATTTTTCTGTGATAATTTGAAAATAATTTTGGATGTTACGACTATTGTGAACTAAAATATTTAGAGAAAAAATTTCAATATCCTCAAGAGAGTAAGAACAATAACAGTAAGCATATTAAGAACCGAAACAATAACAGCCTGATGATGTAAGGCGTTTTTGTAATAGACCAAGGAAACTTTTGCTAGTGTGCTTTAATCTAGTACAAAAACGTAAAGATTTCCATCGCTAACGTCCCACACAATAAGGTTGTAAATAAATTTATTTCCAAAGGTGTTTTCCTTCGTTAAATTCTGCCGTCGCTTGTTTTATCCCATGTATGGTTTGTAAAAATAAATTCAAACTTAATATAAACTTAGCATAGAAAAAAATTATATAAATTAAAATGATATTTCTTTCCATTTCATTTAAACATTTTCAACTAGATAATCAATTTAAATAACATAAAGTCTTATTAAAACCACCTGCTTTGTTTTAATTTTCTTAGAAAACAAAATGCTGGTATTTTAATTTTCCTCTAAAACAAAAAAAAAACCAAAAATACTAACCAACATTTTTCTTTAAAATTAAGTCACGTTTATTATGATGTGACGTTATTAAAATGTTTGTTGTAAGTTGTTAATTTTTTTCTCATGTCTTGTATAATTTTTGAAGAAAAAAAAATGTGAAATGCAAAGACCCACCGCTAATATTTCCGCAATGTTGTTTTATTTTCTAAGAATTTTTAACAAAAATTTGTCTTTGTTGTAACAACAAACTTGAAAAACAAAATAACTCATAACAAAAAAAAAAAAAAATAAATAAATAAAAAAAATGAGGAGTGTACTTCGTTGGTACTTTGACAAAGCTGCTGACTGGTGTATATATACCACATGTTAAAGAAAAATCAAGAAAAAAATATTTTTCACAAAAGAAAAAATAATAATAATAAAAATAAGAGACAGGGCAACAAGTGATTAAAAATTCAGTTTCCATGCAAAGTAACAGTCAGGACGGCGTATGTTTAACTTAACTGCGATTTGCTTTCGATTTAAATCCGAAATTTAAATCCAAAACACTCTACAATAAATAAGCAATGCTTTTTTTTATAACAAAAATTGGTCTCACTTGCTAACTGAACTGTAGCATTTTATGGCAAACTAATGAAAATTATTTGTTTATTAAAGAAAATCCTCATTTCAAACACATTAAAATGAATACTCGGGTACTGCACCTTTTTCTTGAGTAACCTGAGCAAAATGATGTGTTTCGTTAAGTCTTCTTCTTCTTCTGCTTCTTCTAGCAACAAGTACTCGTACTTACAGCTGAAGAAAGGCAAAAATCTAAGACAACACAACTTTAACATACTCGTACAAATGACATCTTACTAAGTTATTTATGTGTTGTTCTCTAAATGCTTCTACAAGCATGTTGTTTGTAATTGTTTCTGTTGTTGCTATTGAAACGTACTTACATACATACAAATGTACATATGTACATATGTATGTAGTGACATTTGAATGGAATTGCAACACATTTTCTTAACACACATTGAAGTGCAAGTATGTGCTCCATGCGTACATACTTTGAAAGTTAAAAAAAAATAGGTAAATATGCTTCAGAGACAAAATTAATATGAAAAAGTACAACCCAAGAAGCGAAAATTCATCAAATGATGGGTGGTGCTATCTTATCAAATAGTATAAATGATAAAAATTAAATTATATACAGTATATAAAATGATTTGCCAAAAATGTTTTATTTTGAACAAAGTAATTCTCATTTAATTAATATTAAAATATGTGTATAGCGTTTTTGGACGTAAATAACGGAAGGAAACATTTGAATTCCTTCTATTGTCATTTGCAGTAAGTAAAACAGAAACAAACACAAAGAGAAGGATTGCAACATTTACTTTTGTTTTGCTTCTACCCATGAACAAAGATGCCAACTCGGTGCTTTTGGCACTATTTTTAGTGCTTTTTGAAGACTCAAAACGCCAAATTTTGAGCGTTAGCGCCAAACTGAGAAATAGCACTAAGTAGTGCTTTTAAGAAATTTGTTTATTTCTTAAAATTACTTTAATGAAAACTTGGTGTATTTATTTTTTCAGTGTACAGCATACCTTTTTCGTCTGATATATTTCACTAAATATACTGATATTATTGCCGAAATAGAGAATAGCTTAGAAAATATTAAACATTAAGCTCATTTTTCACGTTAGTGCTTTTTACGCTTTTTAGATCTCAAAATTACGCTTTTTGTGCTTTTTATAAATTTTGATGTGCTTTTAAGGACAAAATAGTTAGCATCACTGTCCATGAGCACAAATTTTGATTTATTTTTAAACGTACGCAGTATCAAAATAAATTTTATTGATTCTTTGTTTGGTTTTGATTAGGCTAAACTTCTTATTTTTGAATTGTTGTCTTTGATTTACATTATGCATGTTTTTATTAAATTTCATAGAATGTGTTGCACGCACCTATACACTGAAAATTCATTAAAATTCAACCAACGCCATTGTTCGTTGGATTAATGAAACCAGTTTCGTTAAAATTATTTTAATGATAACTTCGTCAAATGTATTAAACAGTGTCATCAATGCAATGAAACAACTTTATCGAAACAATGAAATCATTTCATTGAAACGACGAATTAATTTCTTTAAAACCACGAAATAGTTTCATTAAAACAACAAAATAATTTTATTAAAATAACACACTCAAGTTTTGTTTATGAAGAAATGCATCTTTTGTTGGTAATATGTCAATGTAATGATGAGTAACAAGATTGTTTTGTATACAATTTTCTTAAAATAATTTAAATATATGCTTGAAAATGCCTTTGCATGTCACGTTGTTTCATGCATAACAACGCACGTTGACAAACCAATTATAATAATAATTTTCAGAAAATAAAAAATTTAGTAAATTCTCCTCACACATATTTTCTTATTGTTGGGGGAAAAATTTCTATGGCATTCTGATTCTTAGGACTTGCTCTCAACAATCCGTGTGCACACATACGTAATATATGTAAGAGTATTTTAAAAGGCGCCGCGCCGCGCCCTTATTTTGCCGACCACGGAAGTAGATGCAACACTGCATAATGCAATTCTCATTTGGTTAGTATTAAAATAAACTGTTTAGACTTGCACAACTTTCGAGTTGGAAATACGATTTTGTGTGACAAACGATTGGATAGCTGACAGTTGTAGTTGACTTGATTTGCCAGTTTATTTTAACTACTTGTAAAGCTTTCTGAGGCATTCCAGTAACTCAAAGGACGAAAATTTAAAGTTACTAATTAGACTTGGAAAAAAATATAACGCAATGTCGCCATAACACAATTAATTATATTTACTAATTTAAAGAATTTTAATTATTTAATTTAATTTTTTTTTCTAAAATATGTAGATAATTTCTTTATTGGGTTTTTCCCATACGCAGCCACACGCACATACGCAGCGACAGATTTTTTTCCCTCATTCAAAAAGTTAATGTGACAATGTCACGTGAATCTTCAAGCGAACATGTTAAAAGAAAAGTAAAATAAGAAAAAACGCATCACCCGATGGTTTTGTTCCCCCTTTTAACTGCATCAACAATAGAAATAAAGTAACTTAAATGCGAGTGCAACATAAATGAAAGGTCTTCTTTCACAACGCCATAAACACATAAACAAACAAAATGTGAAAAGTCGGCCTTACGACTTTGTGCTCGTAAAGTTACAACTAGAACGAACAGCTACAAGTAGCAAATAACTAAAATGTGTTTTGCATAAGAGAATAAATGTGTTTTTATTTCAAGCACTCTTCCTATTACGATTTTTCTTAAATAAAGAAAATTATTTACAGATTTGTTTATTCGAAAGTTAAAGATCATAAAGAAATGCAATAAAAAATAAATTCCCACAGTACGAAGAAGTCACTATCTTAAGTCGAACTTACAACAAATCCTTTGTTTTAAGACAACAAAAGTACGTTGCTAATAAAATAACGGAAATATCTATTTGTATCTACGATTTCGTTCATACTTGTATATCTGTGTGTGTGTGTGTGTGTGTGTGTTTGTGTAAAAAGTAATTGAAACCATATTTTTCCTTAAATCTAGCCAAATGAAAACCTTTCGTTTTGGGCTAAACGTTTGCAGACAAAGCAGGCAGGCAGCCTCTTTAAGACATTTTTTTTTATTGAAAAAGAATTAAAGTACAACAATATTATCTCGCTATAAATATCTTTTTGACATACTTGCGAACAAACCAAAAGCATTTAAGAGACAGAAAATAAGAATCAGGCAGAGGGAGCAGAGAGTCCTTTAAGGTGCTCCACACCACAAAAGGCAGCAAAAAGTTTTCTTTTTTTTTCAAATGATCTGGTATCTCTAGATCTATTGAACTTGGAAAAATAATCACATTGCAGGTTAATTTTTCTTATTCCTTTTCACTTTAGTCTTGCATTGCAGCATCTGCTTCTTAAAGTATTTTGAATTCGTTACAAATTGTAGTTTGTTGCAGCTCTCTAAGAAGCAAAATCAGTTAAGAACCCCAGAACCGCTAAAAATCAAGTATCTGTGTGTATGTGTGTGTATGCTTGTAACTCGTCTATTGGTAACGCAATCGTCAATACTTATAAAATTATTACTATGAAGATTTAAAAAAAGAAACAAAAAACTTTGTACTCAATTTTAATTTTCCACATTTTTAATCATTTAAGGCTCAGCAGCATGCGAAATCCCGAATAAAATCTCTTACTCCCCACTAAATTCAACGCATCGTTGACCTATTGAACTATAAATTGTACAAAAATTTTCATTTTGTATACCCTGGCAATAGAGAAAAATAAAATAAAAAGTTATTATTCAGTAAAAGAAAAAGGAAACATAAAACAGACATTCATACTTTCATCATATAAGAAAAATTACAATTAAAAAAAAAACTTAAAAAGTAATACTTATACCCAAAAGTTGTGAGTAATAAACAAAATTCTGTAACAGGGAGTTTCAATACTAGAAAGAATTCATAAAAAAATTATCTTTAAAAGAAATTTCATTTGAAACATATGATTTTATTCTTTTAAGCACATTTTTTTAACTATAATTTGCAACCATTCATTCGTAAGCAAATAATTTGTTGCAAGCTTTTAGGGCACAGAGCTTTTTTTAATGTTTTTTTAAAAAACTTTAAAACTGTATAGAACACTATCAACATCGTCGTCAAACATTTGTGTAGTATTTGTGAAAAGGAGTTTGTATGTCGTAACCTTAATATAGAAAGGACCTAACTCATCATTTTTATTTTTTTTTAATCGAATTCAAATTCAAAAAAATAATGAGTTAGTGCCTTCCCATATTGAGGTAACGATATGTAATACGATGATGAGTGATGAAAAATTAAAAAATTAGAAATTTTTTGATTTAGTTGAACTGTAGTTTCTAATGAAACGGAATATGAGAAATGATTGTTGTGTAGAATAGAAAAATGAAAAATGGAAAAACAGAAAATGAATATTGATACTTACAATACAATCATTTCTCATTTACGTTAAATACCTGATGTTAATAACAATCTGTACCCAAGTAGATAGACTAGGGTGCTGATGAAGTGCGTGGCTGCACAGAAAAATATCGGTATTTCCCCCAGCTAAAAAGTCTAGTTTAATTTTTCTTCTCTTCTTTAGAAACTCACATTAATTAATAAAAATATTTCATTCAATAAGAATTGAAATTACTGAACTTATTAAGCCCGAATAAGAAATTGTTTCTGATTAAAATTAAAAAATTTTAATTTTGGACATGCTTGATATCACATTTCGATGTGTTTCTTATGTTTGTTCATCAAGCATGAACACATTTTAAATCAAAAAAAAAAAAAAAAAAAAAAAAAAAAAAAAAAAAAAAAAAAATTGGCAGAAAACGCGTTTGAAGTTTTTAATTTACACACAACTTAATGGTAAAAGAAAATTTTATTTAGCTTTCAAGAGTTGAGTAACTAAGATATTTGTCTGAAATTTGTAGACAATATGAAGAACGATATGAGGATTAATTCTGCATTGGTATTGTGTAGCAACATCATCGACGAAGTAAAATAACCAATAAAATGGCTACTAAGCACAGTTTTGAAAATTTAATACTCCTCATTGACACCAGAGACGCTGCACCACTGCATTATTAAAAACGTGCAACAAGCAGAGATGTAAAAAAATTAAGCTTTGTTCTATCTCTTCCTTTACCACCTGTTTTCTCTATCACTATCCCTTTCCTAAAAAAAGAAGGTACCACCTAGTAATAGTAGTAGGCATTAATGGCCGGAGTGTTAATTCTCTTTAAAAAAACGTTTTTTTCTCTCATTATTTTTGTTATCTCTTTTTTTTAGAAGAGAAGTCACACTCAGACAATGCCTACTACTATTACTGGGTGTTACCTTCTTTAGGAAAGGGATAGTGATAGAGAAGACAAGCGGTAAAGGAAGAGACAGAGAAAAGCTTCATTCTTTTAGAACTCTGCTTTTTGCACGTTTTTAATAATGCAGTGTTGCAACGCCTCTGTTGTTAAATAAAGCGTATTAAATTTGTTTGAAGCTGTGTTTTTGTAGCCTTCCATCGGTTATTATACTTTGCCGATGATTCCGCTACACAACAAAGGAGGCCCCTCTGATGTTATATTATTTATTTATTTATTTATTTGTAGTCTATGGATTCGTGATCCTTACAGACCATTACAAATATAATAACAATTAACATTAATTATTAAGAAACAAAATAATTTTAATTTTAACAGAGTTAAGACTTTGAGTATAATCAACAAATTTATAATACTTGTTAAAATCAGAAAAAATTCTTAATAATGGATCCCAGTTGGCATAGTTAGCTCTATAAACTTGTATAGATAACGGCAGAAAATTACGAGTAGGACGTGATGGAACATTAAAACAAATATTACTTAACAAAAATTGACTGGAAACATTTCCTTTTATAAGATTTAGAACAAAAGTGACATTTAACATTGTTCTGCGACTTTTAAGCGTTGGAAGTTTTATTAAAGCTAGTCTGCTATTATAAGATGATAAATTTTGCGTATTCCAATGTAAACCGCGTAGACAAAAAAGCAGGAACTGTTTCTGAACAGATTCAACAGTATTAATGTGAACCTTATAGGTTGGATCCCAAATTATCGAATCATATTCCAGAATTGGTCTAACTAGAGATGTATACAGTTGCTTAGTTATATATGGGTCATTAAACTCCTTTGCCCAGCGTTTTATAAATCCCAAGACAGAACGCGCTTTATTAACTGTCAATGAAATATGTTGAATAAAATTCAATTTAGCATCAAGTAAGATTCCAAGATCTGATACTGCATCAACTTTATTTAATATATGACCATTCAAAACATAATTTACGTTTAAATGTGATCTACGAAAGAAACACATACTATTGCACTTTTTATAGTTAAGTTCCATAAGATTAATTTTACACCAGGAACTAAACGCATCTAAGTCATGTTGCAAGAAAGTATGATCAGCATAACAATTATAAGTTAAAAAAATTTTGACGTCATCTGCATACATAAGGATATTTGAATACTTTATTACTCTTAGGATTAGTATTTCCTGAAGTCGGTATATTTCAGTGACCAGTGTCTATGCCTTCATCACTTGAACTTTACTACAACAACTGATATAAAGGGACACTAATGCACATCATAAAAATGCGTGGTGGTGTTATTAAATATTTTAAAAATTTTTTTTATGACTTTTGGATACAGGGATTGAACCCAGCGCCTTCGGTTTTGTAGTCAACGGGCTTAATACTTTAGCCAACGCCAAATTTTAAATTTTTTTTTTTTTTGGATTTTCACATAAAATCTAACTGAAAAAAAAATATCCCGTCTATTGAAATTCATGTGATGTTAACATCACAAAATCAAACTCAAACTGAATGCTGGACAGGTCATCCAGCATGTGTGTAACAAAATATTCAGCCTACTTACACGAATTTGACATCTAGGTCGCTCAAAAGCTTCAACTGATAGCAAAGGAATTGAATTCAATGAACATTTTATTTACAGAATACATTTTTAATTTTTAAGATTTCAGGAAAGTTTGCAAGAAAAAGTAATCATGCATTCATTTTACAAATGCTATGATGCAAGACCATATGCACAAGGTTGTGAATAGGACTATTATATTTTGTGCAAACCTTGAAGGACTCATTTGTTTTTACCTTTCGTTGCCGTTCTGTGCCATTCTTTTCTTAAACAAATATTTTGATTTTCTGTGAAAGGAATTAGCTGGTAACCTATAGAAATGATTACAACAAAGTAATACATACACACTTTTTGGCTGTCACTTAACGTTGAAGTCTATTTTTACAGATTTGTTCGCAACAGAACAGAACGAAAAAGGAAAAACAGAACCCACATACAGATTTTCAATTGAACAGAAACAAAACAGCTGATTCAGAACGGAACAGCACATACAAACTAATTCTGCCTTAAGTTTCACTTCTCTCTTCAATAGTTTCCATCACTTTATTTACACTTTATATTTGTTAACCCTTTTGTTTGCCTCAGGCCATATTAGAACCTGTTCTAATCTTTTAATAAAGTTTTTTTTATGCTGCTGTAGTCAGATCTGCGGTTTTTCTATTTTTTCTATGTTTTTTAAGAATGAATTTTTTTTCGGTTGTTTCAACATTTGCTATTTTCTTTTCATTTGAGTGTTTTGGTGGTGCATGGCTTTAGCCTGGCAGGCAGAGTGTTGAGGTTTAATGCCAACAAAAATGTTTGCAATAAAATCTTGATAGTAAACTGCTGTTAAACTTTCGTTAAAAGCTTGATCTATCGAAAAGCTAGACTGCAAAAAAAATCTATGCTCGAGTATATACTTATTTATGGTTTTCTGTTTAATGGCTTAAAAGCCAAACAACAATTCTTTTAGTACAAACAGGAATAAAAGAAATAAAGACAGTTAAGAGACAGCTGTGCATTGCCAATGTTGTTAAGACAGTAACAACGATTGAGATTTTTTCAAGGCGATAACACCTTAAGAAGTGAAGAAGAGAATATATGAAAGGTTTTTCTTTTGGGTTGGTGCAATATTTTTTTTGATACTCGTATAGAAAAAAAAAACACTTAATAAAAATTATGGCCTTAAAACTTAATCATGTATTTGAAAATCTAAACAGTTGACAATATTTGCCAATAAAAGTTTCAATTACACAGAAATCTGTGATGGGGAAATAATTTATTATAATTTTTATTAAATGTGTTATAAGAAATTGTTTTATTTTTTGTAATTATTATTTATTAATAATAATATCTGTATTTAACTGCAATAAAAATAATTTTGACATTCGTGTGAATTTTTTTTTAAGTTAAAATTGTTCGCACATGCAATTGAGTGGCCCAAACACATGTCGTGCCATAACCGCCAAAAATAGCTTAAGCGACATAATTTTCAAACTTAAATTTTTAACCAAAATCGATTATTTGCGATCGTAAGTAAACATTCGATTTTCTTCAAAAAAAAAAAAAAAAAAAAAACGAACCCCAAAATATGTGTCGCTTAGCCTATTTTAGTGGTTATGGCTCGATGTGCTTCGATTTTTTTCCGCATTTTTTCTACAACTTTTAAATAATTTTTCCATTCAAAAAATAAGAGAAAAAAACAAAAACCACAAAAAAAATTTCAAACAGAGGGTTTTCAAATCAAACAAAAATAAATCCAATTCCTTACAATTTCAGAAGTCTTTGGTGGTCTTTAGTCTAGATTTAACATTCGTTTTGAGTTTTTTTTTTTTTTTTTTTTTTTTTTTGAATGGTTTCAATGTTTGTAACGAAATGTAAATGTCACAAATTGTATTCATTTTCCAACATTTAGTTTTGTTGCGTTGATTTTTTTTCCCAGACATTTGGTCATTAAAATGTACTCATATTAATAAAAAATAAAAAATATATTTCTTCAACCATGCAAAATGACTCATTTTAATTGAATTTTTACATAGACGTGGCAGAAAGTTATTTTGCAGGTGATATTTCCAACTCCATGCCTCAGTTCTGTTACTTGAGAAAAATTTAATTTAAATAAATTAGTTGTCCCATTTCTCCGCAAGGTGATACATAAAAAATGTATATGTAAAATTAAGCAAAGAACTTTAAAAAATAACAAAAATTAAAAATTTTAAAAACCCCCGACTTTTTTCAGAAAAGATGTTATATCTTCTAAACGGCTGGACCGATTTTTTTCGAACATAGCTAAGAACCCTTTCGATCAAGTCATCTTTCAAACAGAAAAAACTAAATGAAAATCGGTCCAGCCGTTTGGCCTGTACGTGGACACAGACAGACACACAGATACACAGACACACAGACACACACTACAAACTTATAACACCCCTTTTTTTAGTCGGGGGTTAATTAAATATATTTAAAAAAAATTATAATAATTTTTTATTTTTAATAGGAAAAGTTCTCAAACTCGTTAAGGAAATGGGTCACTAAATTAAATAAAGTTGAGCAAAGTGTACCGTGCTCCCCTCAAAACAAATGCATAGCTACGCTAATACATTTATACAAACAAAAATTTAAAGTTTATGGCTTTTTAAAAGCCTTGTCCAAACATGAAAGTTCATTTAAAATTTTATGTGAAAACAAATTTTTTTTTGTGATCAAATTTAAATTGTTTTCTTGTGTTATTAATATACGTGCTACTACTAACTGCTTTTTTACAGTTTCCATGGTACTTTTATGAAAAGCAAAGCTTTTCATCAAAACTCCAAATCATGAGAATGTATTACGAGTAGTACCCAGTAGTTCGGGTGTTTGTATGCACTCTCTTTTGGAATAACATTGAACCGGTTCTCCCAAACCCCTGATGAATAAAAATGACAGCACTTGTCCCTTCGAGGGGAATAAGTTCATTTGTTATTCGCGATAGGTATGATTAAGTAAAAACTCTATTTACTCATCAACTAATTACGTCTCCTCTGCAGTTTTTTAAAGATTCTCCTCACACCTTAAACCATTAAATATATATTACGACTATATTTACTCTCTCTTAAACAATTAATTATATATTACGACTATATTTACTCGCTAACTCTTTTGGAAACAATGCACCATTAACGAACCTCACCTTAGTGGCCCACATTTTCAAATCAAAGTATGTAATTTTTAATAAAAAATAAATAAACAAGAAAATTCCTTAAATTCTCAATTCCTTGACAAATCGCAAATAATTCATTTTTTAAACCAACTCTAACAGAGATTCAAGTCAGATGGTTTTTAATTTTAGATAAAATTTATTGCATTTTTTTCATGAAGTGTAACCATAAAAATAGCAGTAACAAATAAATATTTACAAATCAAACATTGATTTCAAATCAAGGCTAAAAAATATATAAACTTGCAACAAATATGAAACACAAACAACTAGAGCAAGAGAACTCCTTTGAAGTATTACCAAGAGCGTGTGTTTCTTGTTTTTCCTTTTTTTTTTTTTGTACAAAACAAAGCACTTTATAGCTTAAGCTTCTGCGACGGACAACATTCCAATATCCATAAAAATGTCAACATTATTTTGTACAGCTTCAGAGACTTGCAGCAACAAAAAAGTTGCATTCTTAAATGCAACTAAAACGAAATGAAATACATACGAGTACAATCATCACATAGTGAAACAGCTCAAATACTTGCCACGTTTTGAAGGAAAATTTATAGGAAAACTAGAGAGGCTGACAACGATGATAATGGTAGAGATGGCGGTGGTGGTGGTGGTGGTTTTGCTAAACAACAGTAGTAATTGCCAGCCAAACGGGCAATTGGTCAATATGGAATACAAAACTGTAGGTTGTGTTATTTTTCATGACTACACAGCAACTTTTTTTTTTCATATTCAATGAGCAACAAAAAAAAAGCGAAACAAATAATAAGAAAAAGGCACCAGGCTGTCTAGAAGAAATAGTGGTACAACATCAAAAAAAAAAAAGCTTTTCGTTTTTTACAATCTTTTACAAAAGCTTCAAAAGCAATTTAGTTTTTAAATTGAGTTCAGTTTTAATAAAATAAATTAGGGGAACTTCATATGTACATGCAAAACCTCTGCTACTTGTAGAGTAACATGGATCAACTTATATTTTTATCAAAACAAATGAGAATTCTATTAAACGAACAAACAGTGTGTTCAGTACACAAGCAACTTTTTACTGAAGTATTTTGAAGTTGTTAAAATTATTTTTTCAGACATATACAGGTATGTTCTGTATAGCGTGAGTTTTTAAATCGTGTGATTTCCAAAAACGAAAAACAGTGCTCTGCTGATCGGATGATTTAGTGCATTCGAAGTTGAGTTCGTATAAAATATCTAAAAATCTAAAACATTAAAACCAATTAAAAAGCTGTAATAAGTAACCTTTTTAATTGAGCTCTTTCCTGGAAGTTAGGCGATTTCAAAAAGCGTGATTTACAGAATACCCACAGTTATTTTCACAATATATGGAATTTTTTCTAGAAAATTCGCACTAAAATGTTTTATAGAACTATCCCAGCAAATAATTTCCAAAAAAAAGGTAATCGAGTTTGGAATTAAGCAATTTTGGTGGAAGCTGTTCCTTACTGGATTACCAGCTTAATGATTTTAACAAGGCGTGACACTAAAATAATCGATTCTTGAGAAGCAGTTACGTTGTTTATTGTAGGAACTAATTATTTTTTCGTTGTGGGAAATAATAAAGTTTATTAGAATATATCATTGTATCATCACACACGAGAGTATTTTTTTTTTATTTTTTTTTTTAATAAAAATTTTAATTTTTTCCAATTTTCTATAAAAGAAAACGGCTGTTATACTTTTTGTAAACGTTTTCTTTTCATTAGTATTGAGGCACTATATAGTTGCCAAAAGTATTACTGCACAGAAAAATTTGTTTAGATAGTCCACCATACCTTTAAATATTTTCTTTCACATTATACTGCACTCCCCCTAATATTTACATTTATTTTGATTGCAAAATATGACCACTTTAGTTGTGACACATAAAAATTAACAGTTCATAAATTTAAAAAAAAATTTTTTGTTAATGGCAAAAATGTTTGTTTTTCTTACATCTTTTCTGCAAATATATAATTTTAAGTATTTTTCTTAATTGAAAAAAAAGTCTTTAAATATGCATGCATACGTAATGTAGAAGTAACAGTTGCTGACTAAATTATGATTTTTATTCAAACATTTTTTGAGAGAAAAAAAAATACTGAGATAATTTATGTTACAAAATCATTAAAAGATATTAATGGTTTATCATTATTTGCGGCAATTTAAGAAATACAAATAAATATTTAATTGCAAAATGCATACATATTCGTACATACTTACATATATGAAGAAATCTTCGATAAGAAGTCTGAGCTATCAGGAGGAAGTTTTGGAGGTAAGTGAATTTAATGGAATTGAAATACAAACACATAAATCACTTGTTTAGTTAAACAATTGTGACATTTTATTGGAAATTTCCCATAAAATTTAATATAAATAAAATTATATTTAAAATTATATTTAATAAAGTATACGTATGGATCAAAAAAGCCACTTTTCTAATTAAGAAAAGTGGTGTATGCAGCACAAAACACTTTTAATAAAATAATACTATCTTTTATCTTCATTCATGAGATTCAAAAGATATGTCGCAGCAGTGGTGAAATTATAAAAAAAAAATCTATCGAATATATTTTGAGAAAACTTTATGTAAACATCTTTATCGTTTTTCTCCACTCGGAATTTTTGGGACATACGCTAAACCAATACTGAGGTGCCGATGCGTGTGCAGGTTTGGTTTACATTTATATACATAAAAATATTGTAAAAAAAATTGCGCCTTATATTTTTTTTTACAAATATTGTGCAACTTATTGAACAATGTGGAGCAAAGCGACAATAATAGCGCATTGTAACAAGAAAATTTAGTCACAATGTAATGAACTGTGTTCAATACTAAGAACGTTTAATATGAAAGTATGACAGAGTAAAAAAAATCACCAAGGGGTTTTAAGCAATAAAGGCCAATAAAGAAAAAAATATTTTTTTTAATAACTGATGCACCCGTATTTTTTATGTCGAGTAGAATATTCTCATACAAGAATTTTGTCTTAGATTAATCAAAACTTGTACAACCCAGCTAAAAAAAAATGTATGGAGCATATATGATATCCCATATATGGTTTGGATCCGAAAAATGAGGGTATATGGACATATATGATTATATATATTCATAAATTTTGATACATTTATGAGTAAATATTTCCTCTACAGTATGCTAAGTTCATATTCATAGGCTGAGTTTTCATCTGGCAATTCTTGTGTGTCATTTGCCCAAAAAAGCGTAACCAACTAATTACTAATGAAAAACTGATTCAGACATATTTATATTTATTGATTTAAACACTTTCCAATCATGTTGGATTCTATAAAATTTTCTATTAGTTATGTATGAAACTGTTTAACTTAATAAATATGTGTCTGAATCAAACTGTTTTTCATTAGTAATTAGTGGTGGGACATGGAACACAGATGGAAACCCGGCCATACTCTCTTGATTCACAAAAGCGCACTGCTGTGCAATAAATTAAATTACTAAAATTACTTTTTTTTAGATTTTGAACAGGGAGGTTGTATTTAATGAAACATTTGTTTGGACAAATAATGAAAAACGAACAAAAAGTCGTTTAATTCATCATTTTAAGTCAAAAGGTCAATCAATTATTTAAAAAACACAAAAATTATATTCGTACATTAAATTTAATTTAAGAAATCAGGTTAAAAACTAATGCAATTAATTATAAAAGAAAAAATAATCCGTCCAACAATAGTTTTCAATATAATTTTTTGCAGTAATATGAACTTTGTTTCTTATCTAAAGAATTTTGTTATTTTCTATAAAATTAATGACAAGAATGTTTTTTTTTTTTGTAACAAAAGTTTTTCCTTCTTAAACGTTGAGGGTACGCATGTAAACTTTGCATACCGCATGTATTTTCTAATGGATTTCCAATTCACCAGTGATAAAATACCAAGCTTTTTTGATTGCAAAAACGATGTGAGATATCATGCATGCATACATTCTTATATGGCTCCATATATTAAATCTTATTTCTATATATGGATCCACATATGAAGAGCTTCATAATTAAAGTTCCATATATGAGCTCATATATTATAATGCATTTAATATATTAGTTAATATATAATAGTTTTGCCATGTATAATCCCATACATTTCCATACATGAATTCATACATAGCTGTGTAGCTCATGAACGAACGGGTTAAATTGAACGAATCACTTAACTGAATGAACTGATCCGGTGATTTTACTGAACGCTTTTGGATCAGTAGCGTACCGCTCGATGTTTTCCTTCATTCAGTTTGTGTTTCAAGTCTTTTATGTCAAATTTGCTTTCGTTCATGTTTGCTATTTATGTTATGTCTTTTCGTTTGAGTTGAGTTTTTGTGTTTTAAAAGGTTTAAGTACGTGTATACTAAATTCTATTTAACATCGCTGTGGCACTGCCATCATTCTTTTTATTATAGTTTGATTTAACAGTTTTTTCACAAGAAGTGTTTTTACTAGTGTTTTTTATAAAGTGTTTTTACAAAGTAAAGATGTTAGACCTTAACTGTATATATGTTTATACATACATTTCATTACCGTAATCTAAACTGAATTTGTAGTGCTTGAGATACTTTTTTTTTGTTTCCGGTAAAATATTTTTGAGGACAAAATTTTAACTTAAGCTTTGAGAAGTAACATCCAAACATTGATGCACTTTTGATATATAAATAACGATAAAAAATACCTTTCTTAATCTTAATATTAAACTAAATATTACGCCAAAATAAAATGTACAATATTCTAGTCGAAAGAACAAGAAATTATTTATAAAATGAATTTAAATATACTTTTTTTAATAAATTCTTCAATTCATTCATTCGCATTATTTAAATACTCGTATATACAACCGATTTTAGTATTCTTACTAAATAGCATTGTTTCATACTGTCGTACAAAAGTGAACGATTGAACGAACGGGTCAATTTTTTGCTAATTGAACGAAAATGACCGGTCACTGAAAAGAACGATTTGGCACAGCTCTAATATACATTCATATATTAAAAATATATGGACCATATATAATTTTTTTAGCTGGGAAGTTTTTTTTTTAGAATATTCGGCTCGAGATGTGCAATTGGGGTGATAGTAAAGAAATTTTAAAATAAATTACAATAACCTTGTTTTTTGCATCAACTTGGTCAAACCACTTTTATACTGTTTTCAACTCACTGAGGCTACATTGGATAACATAAATAAAGTACTCAATAATATTTTGTAATCTATAGCTAGCTACCTTTATGATGAAGAAATCGAAGATATCATTCCCTATAAGTTTTATTTCTTCTCAAAGAAAAACAAACAAAAAATTTAATAGAATACAAGATTTCTGTTTAATTTGCGATAACAGCGATTATTTTAGAAAGTGTTTTAAAAAATTATGATAACAGATAATCTAGTTTTTTATAATCAAAATCATATTGTTTAAATAGTTTTAAAGATTTGCGTTTGTATTTCTCTTGGCAAGCATATACAGTCATCCCTGCTACAATAAAGCAGTTGTATATGTACTGTGTTTTTTTTTCTGGGAACTGTTACAATTAACATCCGTATTTTAAGCTCTGTCACAAAAAAAAATATCTAGAACAAATGACAATTTTTACATTGCTTAAAATATATTATCATTTGTTATAATTTTGTTCAGAATAAGGGGGTAAGTTAAATATTTGTTAATGCACTACTAATTCCAAATTATTATTTTAGCTATTTAATAAAATATTTTTTTATTAAAAATACATTGAAATTGATTATTGAGAGGTTATTAGCAGATCATCAGCGAAGGTTAGGTTAGGTTAGGAAGGATGGTGCTTTACCGCACCTCCACTCGGAGACCCAATTGGGTCCATTGTGATTCCCTTATGTTGCCCAAAAAGTAACTAGCTTTAATGCAGACGTCTGCTCAGCCATCTAAGCCTATGACGTTGCAGCTTCGGGCAATGACAAAAACACACAGAGAAAACAGTGCCTACTAAATACCTCATAAAATAGAACAAAATTAATAAGAAATCTTTATGGTTTTTTTTCAATACGGAAATCTTATTAATTTCATAGAGAAAACCTTTTTGAAAAAATCAAGAAGAAATCTTGTAGTTTTTATGAGGTTATCTTATTGATTTTTTTAATAAGGTTTTGGTTTTATTCTTGATTTTATGAGGCAATCTCATGCTTTGCTTATGTATTTTCATTTAAATTCTATACGATATACTTATGTATGTATGTAGTATATGTAGATGTTATTTATTTATACCCATCTAGCATTTGGAAGATAGTTTTTGAAAAATCACCTTGCTGAGTCTTTTTAGATCACTATTCGTGATCAAAAACTGATTAATCTCTTACATGATCAAAAAGGGACTCGAAAAAGATTCGCGCTAATGGGTAAAAGTAGTTCGATTGAAAATATAATAACAAATTGTATAGCAATCACAAGTTAATCATCCAGATGTGTAAAATGTGACTATTATTTCCGTTTGTTATTATCATATTTTGCTTACCTGGAAGATTATAATTATGTATTTTATGATCATATTTTACGCAGATAGATGATTAAACACTACTTGATATGTTATTTTTAAGTATAACGGGGCAATCTTTACGTATAATGTCAAAAACTTAATTTTTTTTTTCATTTATAAAAGTTAAATCGAATGTGAAATTAAATGATGAAACAGAATAAGTCTGCAGCTTCAGGAAAAATCGATTTCAAATTAACAGAGCCCATAATAAAATCAACGGGCAGTAACTACAATTGCTCTCTGATTTATGTTATATTTTGTTTCTGCTTATTTTTCTTTACAAAATCTATGAAATTTATTGAAAGTGTGGTAGCATAAGAAAAAACGCTGTCAAAATAAAATAGATTCTGTCTCTGTACTGATTTCTGTAACTTCTTTTTGGTGTCAATTTGTATGGAAAATGTGTTTGTGCCGTAATTCTGTTTGACCATTAAACGTAGGACCCAGAAAGCTGAATAAAAAATACTCGAAGAAGAGTCAAATACGATGAGAAATGCGACTGATATATGACTCAAATAACAGTCATAAATGACAATAAAAAGACTCATAAACTGACTGATAAATTTCTCAAATATGACTCGTAAGTGATTAGAAACATGGCTGAAAGACAATTCGAAAAAGAGTAAAAAATGAAGCGAAATAGGACTAACAAATGATCAGAAAACGATTCAAAAAAGACCTTAAATGCTACTAGAAAAGGGGTCGAAAATTACTCTAAACTAATAAAGAAAAAGACTCATAAATGACTTATCAAAAAGAGTCGCGTGTAGTCACGTTTTTCTATCGACAAAAGTATAATTTATGATCAGAAAATGAGCGCATATTCTAGCTTTTTAATCGCGCAGAGGAGTCAAAAAAGACTCGAATTTGATTGAAAACTTCAAAAATTGCTGGCTGGGTACATACTTACACATACATACATACATATTATATTGTATTCTTAATTAACTAACTCACCATACATACATATTATTAATTGAAAGGAGACAAGTATTGAACCAGCAAACTTCTGACTGATAGACAAACACTCTAACCAAACATGCAAACATGCTTATACAAAAACGGAAAAGATCATGAAAAAAATTGTCTGTATGTCTATTTATAGATATGAAATAACAAGAGACCTCATAAAATCATGAAGATTTCCTTATTAAAAAATCAATAAGATGCTTTACACATAATCATATAGTAATCTAATAAAATCAAGAAGAAAACCTTATTGAAAAAATCAATAAGGCAACCTCATAAAATCAATAAGAAATCCTTATAGTTTACAATTTATAAGAAAACCTCATAGAATCAAGAAGATTTTCTCTATGGATTGTTTTTTTGGTGCCAAAAATAACGGAAATTGATTAAAAAAAAGTTGTGAATAATATGTGGTTTTCTTCTTGATAAAATTAATAAGATTTACCACATAAAAACAATAAGGAATCTCCATGAAAAAATCTTCGCTTCTTTCTGCTGGGATACCCCTTAGCCTAAAAACGTTTCATATAGAAAATCTTCTTGATTTTATGAGGCAGTTTTTTCTCTGTGTAATATGTTCAATGGTTTCTGGTTCCTCTTCATCCCCGCACATCCTAAAACAATCTGGAGTGCCAGTCTCCCAAATGCCGATTCTTGCTCTGACCGAGCAGTGAGTGACCTGTCAACACGCCTATCATGATTCGCATCGCCTTCCTATTCGTGTCCAGTAGTAGTTTAGATCTTTCTGAGTCAAGTTTTGGCAAAAAAAAACACCCTCGAGACTCTGCAATCCTCCCTACTTCGCCATAAGCATCACTCCAGATCATCAGGGAACCTTTACCCAAAAATTTCTTAGAACAACTAGAGATATCCACTCCTATCGTGAACATTTTTTCCCTCGAAATATAATTTTTCTCTAGAAATGTTTTCACTTTTTTTGATTCCCCTTACCATGAATAATATTTTTCACTTTTCGTTTGGTTTTGTTCACTTTATTTTTGCAGGCGAACTGCCCTAATACATCGCGTAATTTCAACATTATACTTCCAATTATATATTAAAAGTTATAAATAACTTATTGTTAGGGAAAGGATTTTCATGTAAATACATGTTTTCTGTCGTTGGTCGTAGATCAACGTAAATGAAATATCTTTGCGAATCAACAAATTTACGATAAAATGGCATAGATTTGTTAGTGCATATTTTTGCATATTTTAATAAATACATAGTTTTGCATATTTAATTATAAATGTATATTTTTAATACATTTTTTAGTTTTTTCATGTTAAAAATCTAATTTCTTATTAGTTTTAAAGTATTTAAGAGCTGCAGTTTTTACGATGGTGTAAGAACAAAAAAAAGAGGAAACCGAGAAAAATTTACGATTGCATTTTTTGTGATATTATTCGATATTAAAAAACACTGTAGGACTCCTTCAACTTATTTAAAAAGCCATTGAAAATTTAAAAAACGATAGCATGGAATGGATAATAGCCCCTTAAAACCCAAAAATGTTTTTGTAATTTTTTCAGCGCTCTCTACTGGTTCCGCATTAATTTCATGTAGATATAAAGTGCTTTTGAATGCACCTTTGCGTGTTTCAGCCTTAAATGAAAAATATCAAGTGATATGATACGGATACATCCAATAGTAACTAGATGGGGAACGTGGCAGAAGGCTGTACTAAATTTCTATTAATAAAATTAAAGAAATTTTAAGTGTGCTTGAAGTGTACGTTAAAACAAAATTTGCATACAAAAGCTGGTTTTAACGTATACTTGAAGCACACGTTATTTTTTGCATATGAGACAATAAAATTTCTTTAATTTTATTAATAGAAATATGGTACCCGACAGCCTTCTGCCTAATTGATATTTGGGCACACATAGTATTGCTTTCTTGTTCACACTATAGGTCAACTAGAGGCTTTCGTTGAGTTAATTGAAGATGCGTTAAAAAAAAATTCTGCTCTGAAAGGCAGAACAAGTGAAGAGATAAAAAATAAATTAGAAATAGTTATACAAAAAAAATATATGCAACAAATTGGATCAATAGTTTATAGTTCTAACAACGAAAACTTAGAAACTGATTCTTCCGCAAACGAAATAGCAGCATTTAAATACGCACCAATAACTTCTACTGACGTGGACCTTTCATTTTTATTACATTAATTAAAAAAAAATAAACATTTATTCATTCATGTACGTAAGTAAAATTTCGACTTAAGTTTATTTTGTATTCCATATGATTTGACAAAATGTTTATTAAAAAGGCATTGAGACTGAGCTTTTTATGCTTTTTAAGTTTTTAATGACAAAATGTTAGTTAAGAGAGCAATGAAGGTGATTTTATTTATTTTTAATGTTATTAAATGTTTAAAAAAATTTGATAAATGCATATTTTATTAGTTTTAAATACATATTTTTGTATTTTAACTGCATATTTTATGTACATAAAACGTGATTTTAAATGCATGAAAATCCTTTCCCTACTTATTATTAATTAAGAGCATAATGAGCAATAATGCCCGCGAATAATAAAAATAATTCCCTGTAAAACCTTTTTCCCCGGCACCTAAAATATTTGAAAACTTGAAAACGTTTCATTTGAAACCCACAATTTATGTATTTCTCACTATTAGGCTTACTTAAACTTTTCAGATTTTCAATTAATTTTTAAGATTTGCAAGTCTCCTTTCCGTTTTTTACATTCACTACGCATTGATAGCGGTAACAAACGCTCAGATGAAATTCGCAATAACAAATTTCCCTTCATGTGGAATGAAAATTTCTAGGGAACAAAAATTTCATATTTTATTCACGATAGAGTGGTGAATATATTTTTTATTTTCGTACTTTACTAAAATTGTAGATGTAAGAAGTATGTAAAGAAAATAAATGTAAAAAACAACAACAGCTATTTATTGCTTTTGCAAGAATACAGTGTTGCCACACAAGTATTTTTGACCGGGTGCGGTCAAGTTAATATTTTGTGTTTTTATGGGAATTACTAAAATCAAGTTTAATATTTATTAACGCACTAATAATAACGCATTAGCAAATATTTATTTAATAAAAAATATTTTATTGAATAAGTAGAATAATAATAATTTAAGATAATTACTGCCTTAACAAATATTTAAAAAAAAATTAATTAAGTCCTAGTATTTAGAATTTAATCTGCATATGATGCGAGCGCTACCTGTACATAAATTTTGTTTCATGTACAAGATCTCATTAACATATTGGAACCATAATTTATGAATTAAAATTATAAATATCCGAGTGAATGGTTTGGTTTTGTAATCGTCATATGAAGTGTTGAGAAATTATAAACATAATTGTTTTAATTATATACATATACATACTTATGTACATAAATACATATGTATATATTTTTTGTAATGATTACAACAACAATTAAAAACAACATCCCACTTTAAAGTTGTTAGCGGAATACAAATGAATGAATTGTTTTAGTTTGTCTTGGCCGGCGTTTTATTTTTCATTTCTATTTGTTTTTTCTTGTTTTTTTTATTGATAACAAATGTTTGACTTTAATGAACTGCAGATGAGTTTTGAATTTATTAACTCGATGATGATACTGAATATTTTGATTATTATCATTCATTCATTGAATATTTTAAAGAATAAATTCACAGTCTGTAGTTGTAAATAAAAAGGAAGTATGGCTGTAGTGATTTTTAATCAAACTGTAGACAAACAAGGGATTTACACAGTGATTATTTTTAAGAAATTTATTACATGATACTTGTTCTTATTTGAAGTTTGGGAGAGTAATGGAATTCACTGGAATTCATGCAGCAGATATCAAAGGAAAATGATAGTTTAAAGAAGCCGAGGGGGCAAATTTGGCACTCGCCAAAGCGAATTTATTCCCGGTGCATGCTTAGCCAACCTCGGGCGAATCAGTTATCAATTGGCCCAACACCTCAATTGTCAAACTTCATATAAAATTTCAACCATAAAACGCACGCACGATAAAAGAACTAAAAATACACATTGACGGTATTTGGTGTTTAATGCAAATTTTAATTTTAATATTTAGCTGCACCAAATATTCTTTTGATTTTTTTAATTCAAATTTATGTGAATTTAAATACATACATATGTGACACATACATATGTACATACATACATATGTGATTCTTTTCATAAAACGCATGCTTTTAATTAAAATATATTTCTTATGTTACAGATTTTATTGTAAGACAAAAATGTAAATTTGAAAGAAAAATATAATGGCTCTTATTTTTCTAGTTTGCCCCATGTGTTTATTATGGTACAAAAGAGTTGCATGACTTTACAGCAAATGTGTTCCATATGTGCGTATACTTGAGTGGAGTGATTTTGTTACCTTTTGTTTCTTTAAGGCAATGAAGGCATTTTGTAGGCACGTTTGCCTTGAAGTTTAAAATGATTTTTTTTCTTCATTTGAAAAATTATTTTTGGTGGCAGAGTTACACACACCTCATGGCCTTTTCTTCTACTTCTTCTTCTTCTTCTTCTTTGTGTGAGTGTGTGTGTTTGTGTAAAGCCCTTAGACCACAAACATACAAAGTTTTGGTCTAGTGATGTTAAACTACTGTGCAAATACAATAAAATTTCTTAATTAATTTTAAAACTAAAATATACAGAAATAAATTAAAGGAATTTTCTTTTATGTTGGTCATAGTAGAAATATTTTTTTTAGGTTTTCTTTGAGCTTATATTACTTTGAAAGTGTTACAGATTTCAAATGTGACATGTTTGAAGTTGCTTGCAACCTCTTGTGTTACCATCGCCTAGAAGACATTTGATATTTTCCAAATCAAATTGCAATTTGAGTGTCACATTGAAGTGTCATCTTTAACATTTCTTCGGAACGCTTCCCAGCAAAATTTATTAAGGCTTACATGAGTGAGTTTTTATGATGGAAGAATATCCAAGTTTTTTTATTTTATTTTTTTTTTTCTTCTTAATGTACTTTTGTTTTATTGTCAACATAATACGCGCAGATGTCATGCAACAATGTTGTGCTAGTTACTTATTTGACCATAAAATATAGTTCATGTTGGAATAAAAAACTGCACAAAATTATTTCCATGTATTTTTAGTACGAGTACTTGTGTATAATAATAAAAAAAAATTCCTTTAAATTAATTTTTTTTGACTAAGAATAACTTCTGCTCATTATCTTGTGCTTAATGCAACAACTGTTTGAAGTTGTAATGCTTAATGACCAAGATCCTATGAAAAGAGTACAGACCATTAAAATAATAAAATATGGAAATCTAAACAGAACTGATGTTTGTGGTGAAGTGACCTGGTTCATTTCATCTTTGCCTGATCTGTGCTTACAAGAAAATGATATAACGGTACACATTGTTTTGAGACGAAGTATAATCCGAGTCTTTCATTCTGAATTTTTGGCTTCAGATGCCATGAGTACCTAAAGGTCCAAAAATTAGATTAAGGGCCATTATTACAACTTAAAGTTAGTTAAAAGTAGGATTTTATCTGATGTATAAAAAGCTTTCCATTAGTGAAAATTGGATTTAACTTACCAGGTGGATAAACTTGCCTGTAATTTATCGCTCACTTTAGGTTAAAGTAAAATTTTGCAAATGATAAAGTTTTTATACGTCCGATAAAATCCTACTTTTAACTAACTTTAAGTTATAATAATGGCCCTAAAAGTTTTTTAAAAATAAATTATTTTCAAAAAAAAAATAAATTAATTAATTTTTTTTTTTTTTTTAAAAATGCGTCTTCAATAAGGCACTTCTCTGAAAAGTATTTTTTCTAATATATATAAAAACTATTTTTTTAAAGGGTAATTTTCAAGAATGTGCGATTTCTGAAAGCTATTTGCTCTAAAAAGAACTTTTTCTAATAAATAAACTTTTAAAGGGGATTTTTTGTTTGGAAGGTACTTTTTGAAAAGGTGCATTTTCCAAAGCGTACTTTTTCAAAAGTACTTTTTTAAATACTTTGTCTAAAATTTACATATTCAAAAAGATACTTTTTCAAAGAGCAACCTCTCGAAAAGATACTTTTTTCTAAAGGGTACTTATAATAAAAAGTACTTTTTCAATAAAAAAAATTTTCTTTATCTAAAAGATACTTTTTGAAAAAAAACAGCTTTTCTAAAAGATGCTTTTTTAAAGGGTACTTCTGCTAAAAAGTACTTTTTCTAAAACAGTACTTTTTTTAATATAATTTATCTAAAAGTAACATATTAAAAATATACTTTTTCAACAAATAGCTTTTCTAAAAGGTACTTATTTTAAAGGGTACTTTTTCCAAAAAGTACTTTTTCTATAAAAGTACTTTTCCTAAAAAGTAGTTTTTTTAAAAAGTACTTTTTATAAACGGTATTTGTACTAAAGGGTACTTTTTCTAAAAAGTACTTTTTTAAAATATATTTACTTTTTATAAAAATTACATATTTAAAAATATACTTTTTCAAAAAACGGCATTTCTAAAACGTACTTATTTTAAATGGTACTTTTTCTAAAAAGTACCTTTTCTAAATAGTACTTTTTCCAAACCTCATTTGTTCTAAAAGATAATTTTAAAAAAGTATATTTTGAAAAATGTTGCTTTTGTAAAAAAATTACTTTTTTCAAAAAGGCACTCCTAATTTTTTATATACATAGATAATTTTCAAACACGAATTTTTACTAAGAGGCACTTTTAGAAAAGGTACTATTTAAAAAAAAATAACAATTTGAAAGACATACTATTATATCTCGTTCAAAAATTTATTTTATGAAAGCTTTCCATTTTATATTATTTTACACAAGTAATTCCTAAAAAAGATTTTTTTACACATATGTACTTTTAATTTTCTTTAAAGAAACTAATTTTTTTAGAAAGTTGTCTTCTTCATTCCCATTTTCAATTTTCATTTCGATCAAGCTATTTTAAATTTAAAACAAAAAAAAAACTACTTTCAAAACTCGTTCACATGGTGTACGAGTATGATCTAATACATTTAGAAAACAGAACTTTACTTAAAAGAAACATACATAAATGAAATGGGTGGAGAAAAATACATTAAGGTAAGAATTTATAAGCCATTATGATTAAATAAACCTTTTATAAAAAGATTGTTTTCATTTTAAATGAAGTACAAGTGGTTGGTTGGTTACTGGCCTTTAATATAACAAAACAACCTCGAAAAAAAGAAAGCACTTGAAATTTAAAAATTTTATACAGAAATTAAAGTGAAGAAAATAAAGAATTCTTCACATGAATTCTTTTCCTGCCTTTAACATTAAATTGTAGTGCAGCAGGTCAATTGCTGCACGTACAGACTATTGAGAGAAAAACACGATCATCTGCTTTTAATCTTGACGAAAAAGATCAATAACGCAATAAAGTAAATAAGTAAAAAAAAAATACACACACGCATGTTAAAAAATAAAATAAAATAACTTGAAATAAAATCAAGGAAACCACAAAAATATATGAATTTAAAAAAAGAAGACAATTTAGAACTAAAGTGTTGTTGTTGTTTTATAGGCTGCTTGTAGCACAATTTTGTTCTGATTTCCAGCAATTTGAACACAATGATTTTAAATAAATTTAATATATCGTTTAATGGATTATGATGATTTTCCTCTTGAAACCATTTTTAAATTAGCACAATTCGATAAAAAAAAATTCAAAAATTTAAAATCATTTTTAAAATAAAATAATTTCACTTACCAACACAACCATATGATTCTTCTTTTAGGCCGAAAAAGCCTTCCTCACATTCATCACATTTAAAGCCCTGCACTCCGGGTTTACACTGGCACTGGCCGTTATCTGGATCGCAAATATCGGGCTCCATCGAACCCCATTCGTCGCAAGAACAGGGAATACATTTAAGATCGATTTGTGCAAATCCTTCGGTGCATTCATCGCACTTTTGACCACTATAGCGAGGCTTACACAAGCACTGGCCATCGGTGCTGTCACATACGGAACTGTCTGAGCCCTCGGCGAAGCAATCACAGGATTCACAGCCCACAGAGGGGTCACCCCAGTACCCCATTTTGCAACGTTCACAGTGCCAACCTTCGGTGTTGCCACTAAAACATATAACGAAAATGAAATGGTTCAGGAAAAAATTCTAAATACTAAAATTAAAAAGTAATTAATTCAATTTAATTTCAATATACATACATATCGTTAGCTTAAATGCAAAAAGGCAAAACTAACAAAACTGAAATTTTACAAAAGCAAAAAAATAAACTAAACTAAACAAACTTGTAATTAAGTCATGTTAGTTTTTGTTGATAAATAACATATAAAGTGTAAAGGTTTGTCAAAACATGTAGTTTAATAAATGAATATTAATAAACTATTACTTATGAGTTTCCTGAGCAGCAACAGGACAAGCCTAACCAACAAAAAATTTAAATTCTTCATATGAATTTTAATATAGATATTTAATCAGGTTTATCTAAAAGGTCAAGATTTTAATCTAGCGATTAAAAATTAAAAATATTGAATTATAGAAAAAAAAGAAAATCTATTTTAAGTCCAATTTCCGAATTAATTTTTAAATTTAAAGAATTTTTTCAAATAAAAGTAAGCTCAAATTTAATTTCGAGATTTTACTATGTATATATTTAATTTTTTATTTTAAATATGTATTTATTTTTATTTTAGATTACATACTTTCGGTCTAATTCATAAAAAATATTTTAGGTTTATTACAGGTTTATTTGACAAATTTCCCATAGAAATAAGTCAAATTAGCGCTTAATAAGGCTGAAATAGTTTTTATGAATAAGGTAGTTTACAATTATTTCTCCACACAATGCGAACTGAATTGCAAATTTTCGTTAAAAGAAAATCCAAGTGAATTAACAAAAAATCATTTCGAAACACAACCTGCTCGGCTTGCAAATAACTTGACAATTAATTCTAATTTTAATTCTCACTAAAAATTTTTTGATTTCTTATTATCAAATAAATATTTAATTCCCAATGACTCAGCTTTAATAAATGGGTTCAAGTAAGAATAAATACACCACGACCTTCTTTGGCTTAAAAATGTTAAATATTTTTTGGTTTAAAAATTTTAAATAACCGGCAATTGAGATTAAAAAAATAAAACGACCTTATACTTACTCGCACACTATACACTGTCCCGTAAATACATCACAAGGTCCACCCTCGCATTCGCATGGCCTGCACGATGAACCCAATTCAGTTGGATTACCAAAGTAACCATCATCGCACATTTCGCAGTGGTCACCCGTGTAGCCAGCCGGACATTGAGTACAAATATACTCAGTATTTTCCACCACGCCATACACAGGGTTTATGTCCATAATAGAATACGTTTTTAACTGGCAACTTGGCGAAAAATTATTACTCTCCGCCAACAGAGGGCAGGCACATGCTTTGCAATCGTTTGCTGTTCCATGCAGGGGATTGCCATAATAACCACGCTTGCAACGTTCACATCTAGCAGAACAAGGTGAATAAAACACAAGTGCATGGTAAGTTGAGATTTTTAGGTGGTAAGTATAGATTTAGTAAAGATCACCACCACTTAACAAAATTATTTGTAAGTTGAATTTAATATTACATTCCACTTACCTCTCACCATACGTGTTGTGCATGCAATTGCCACAGCCACCACTCTGTAAATCACACGAATTCGAATGACCATTACAGGGACAAGGTTTACAGCGCCCCACCTCATGATGATCACTGGAGTTTTCATAGACTCGTATGTATCCAAAATCACAAGCCTCACACGAAAGTCCAGTGTAACCGGAAGGACAAACACACTGTTCCACATGTGTTGAAGCTGGTTCACCCAGTTCAGAGCCTCCACTGTATATGATTACCCTTTCCAAATTTGTCTCCACTTGATCGGTATGAAATGCCGCTCTTACTAGCAAACCATCCAAATTGCTTATAACAGACAGGAATTGCGACCTAGTTACCTGAGAGCCATGATACTCATTACGTCTCAGACGCGTTTTAATATCTTGGATGGCAGCTGGTATATGATACCAGCCTGTCTGCTCTAAAGTTATATTGATAGTGGCACTAGAACCTCTGGTAAATTCCTCATCGCCAAAGGCTATCTTTAAACCATTTTTCCCAAACAATATAACGTTGGGACCAGATGTTGGTTTGCCTGAAGTATCTCCTCTGATGGTAACCCAGTTGACTTGTATGGACAGCCGTGAGCCATAACTAGTCAAGCGATTGCCCAAGTAACCTTGAGGAGCCTGCCAATATATGGCTTCAACATCGGTTAAATCATACATGCCATAGCCCAGAAAATTGGTATCCGCATCCAAGGCAGGCACTGCGGTTTGTGATCTTGTTATATCAGTGATTTTCCAATCATTAAGAGTTTCAAAGGCTAACACTGACAATTGAGCGCTCGAGCAGGCTGCATCCAAGCCAGAACACCAGCAGCTAGAGCATCCCTCTGGATTTTCCGATTTCAAATCGTAAAATCCCCCTTTGCACATGTAACAAGTTTCTCCCTCAACGTTCAATTTGCAATTACAGTTTCCTGCACATTGGCTGTCAGCCACAGTGCCTCGAGCATCACACTCACATTTACGACACTCTTCACCATAAAAGCCTTTGCCACACTCTTCACACTTAACACCCACGAATCCTTCTCTACACATGCAGGCGCCTCCTTCAGCATGACACAGACCTGTAGAGCCTTTCGTGCCACATTCACAAGCCTGGCAGGGTTCATTGGCTAGAGCTCCCAAGGGCCTGAAGTAACCATTTAAACAAAATTCACACTCATTCCCTGTTGTATTATTGCGACAATCCTGGCAAATTCCTTTTTCGAGAAAACTATCATAAACACAAAATACTGCATGATCATTGCACTGGCAAATTTCACACTCATTTGCTTCTCTCATGGTACCGTTCAGAAATGGTTTATCCTGATACAAAGGACAGCATTCGGAACAGTCATTTCCACAAGTATTATGCTGACACTCACATTGCAAGGTGGAATCTAACCCGGGAAACTCCTTCTGACCTTCATATTTCTCAGCCAGTTCCTTAGTCTTCTCTGCATGACCATGACAATCCAGGCGGGCACTCACCCGTATTTGCTTCAGCGAATAGAAGCTGCGTTTCTCCAGCGAATGAGCATCTAATTGCCAATACACACTGTTGTCCAAGTTGGCAGTCGAGTGCATACCTTGAAAACGTATGCGTATGTAACGGGCCGTTATAAAATCCATCAAGTCTTGCGTTTGTTCCATTGCGCCAGGACGATTTTTCAAAAGTGACACATGCAGCTCGCCATTTTCAAGAGGTAAGGCCTTGGAAAACTGAGTGGTACAGATGACTTCAGTGTCGTTTTCAAAAAGATATTTACCATTTTGTGCCGGCAGGTTGTAGCGCTGCTTACAGTCTAGCTCGGAGCGACCAAAATACTGCCAGGGCTCGTAACTAAAGCCATCTAAGGATTTTTCTAGAATCCATGAAGCCGGACGGGGAGAATTGGCCGATTTCAGCATCACATAGAAAACTTGGTAGACCTAAAATAAAAGGATGCAATTAAAATCACTTGAGCAAAGTCAAATTAAAGGTCTTCAAATCGAATTGAATGTTTATTTATGTGTGTACTAATGTGCTTATGCACATTTGTATGTAAACATATCGCTACCTTAATATAATAGAAAAGCTTTAACTCATTATATTTTTGAAATCGATATTTTTAAATTTTTCGATACATTAGATGTTTTCTTCTATCGAATGTTGCAAAAAAAACTAGGTTTCACAAAAATAATGAGTTAGGCGCTTTCTATATTAAAGTAACGATATTTAAAAAAGAAACAAAATGTTCACATATTTCTATTTACATCCATACATATATCTACATACATACATATTCTTATTTATGCATTTTAAAATCTTCACCGAAGACTGAACGTTCTTATACTTATTTAAATTTAGGACATAAATATTTTATTTCCCACAGTCGAAAATAACTTTATTTCAAAGAGTCTTGTTGAAAAGACTCTCATGTTTTATTTACCGATTACATTTTGAATCAGTATGTTTTGCACAAATCTTATCTTTTAAAATGTTGTAAAATATTTAATCAAAAAATTTAAAAAAAACAAACACTGGTCATGTCTTATTTAATGTTATCGCGCGCGCCTTCAATGAATTACAATTACAATGATTTTTTTCCATTTTGTGTTGTGTATAGAGTTGATTTGAAATTTAACCGAGATAAACGTGTTAAAAAAAAGAAACTCAATTAAATTATGAAAATATGTATGCAGATTGTACTTGGGAATCATTGACTGTTACAGTGGCAGAGAAAAGCAGCCATCTATTTAAAAAAATGATTTTTTAACTAGGACAGAAATTTTAGTGTTTTATTTAGTTTTTCAGAAATGGTCTCAAGGAACAATAACACTGACTTCCAAAGTTCAGCTGGAGTTCAGTTCCGTTATGAGTGGAAGTAATTACGAAGTTTTCTCTAAGCCTTCCATAAAAAGATGCTATATCTAAATTTGTTTTTGTGGGACTTTTTAGCAATATTTATGAATAAGTATTAAATCAAAATTTGTACACATCATTTTGAGTTTTGATTTATTGCTGGAATTTAAGTTTAAATTTGAACTTTGGGGCATTCAAACATTAAATTTTAATTTAATTGAAAAAATTAAGTAATTTGTAATTAAATAATTAAAAAAATAGAAAGATACATAATCACCTTTTTCCCAAATTTCAATCGTGAATAATTTTTCCCTAGAAACGTTTTCCCCTTTTTGATTCCATTTATCATGAATAATCACAACTATCGTGAACATTTGTTCCCTCGAAATATTTCCCCTTTTCATCAAATCGCAATCGTGAATAGTTTTCCCCTAGAAATTGTTTTCCTTTTTTGATTCCCCTTATCGTGAATAATTTTTTCACGGGAATTATTTCACTTTTCCATTGGTTTTTTTCACTTTATTTTTGCAGACAAACTGAATTAGTACATCGCATAATATCGATATTTTCCTTTGATATAAATATTAAAAGTTATAAATATATGTTTTTAGGACAAGATTAGTAAATAAAGTTCATGATTTTTAACAATAATTCCCTCGCGGAGTATGAATGTATTTGGTTCACACACAGTAAATTTTATGGCGGTATATTAAAGCATTTTTTTTAGAAGTTAAAAAACTTCATTTTGAACTTAAAATATGTGTATTTTTTATATTAAAGGTAAATTTGTTTGATTTTTCAATTAATTTTTAAGCTTTACAAATATTTTTTACATTCACTGGGACACGGAGAAAAAAAATTAATTTTTCCTCTGCACCTAGAAAATTTAAAACACATAACTTTACTTTTAATAAATATTTCATTTAAAATGTAGAATTTGTATTTGTTTATTATTAACTTAAATATGTGAATTTTCATTTCTTTTTTAGCTTCTTCCTTCTTCGTTTTTCCCTTTTTAACATTAATAGAGCCTAATTGAGTGGAAAAATTTCCCAGGATATTCACAATAACATTTGCTCATGTGCTTGAAGATAAATTTAAATAGCAGATATAAGAACCAAAAATTCAAGCAGAGCAAATTCAGCTTTTAACAGTGCACTGTTAAAAATTTACCAGTACTACACCATTCCCAGTTGTATTTCAGAAGTTTCCAATTGTTTTTCAGAAATTTCTAAATATGTTTCAGAAGTTTCTAATTACCGTTCAGAAGTTTCTAATTATATTTCAGAAGTTTCTATTTATATTTCAGAAATTTTTAAATATGTTTCAGAAGTTTCTAATTATAGTTCAGTAGTTTCTAATTACACTTTAGAAGTTTCCAATTATGTTATTAAATTATTATTATGTTATTATTATTATTATATTAATTATTATGTTATTATAAAATTATTAGAATTTTCTAATTGCATTTCAGAAAATTCTAATTGCTTTTCAGAAATGTCTAATTGTTTTGTAGAAATTTCTAATTGCATTTCCGAATTTTCAAATTACATATCAGAAACTTCCAATTGTATTTTAGAATTTTCCATTTGTATTTCAGAAATTTCTAAATGTATTTCAGACTGTTATGTGGATATATTATTTTTGTGCACCTACATTTTATAAAATTTAATCATTTCTAAGTATTGTATGTTAACATATTTTCAATAATATACATATATATATATATATATACGTATATTGTGCGAAAACCAAATTTCTTGTTACTTTTTTATTGATATTATTATAAATATATCAATAATCATTTTTTATTTATACATAAATAATATATGTATGTATATGGTGTTGCAAGTGCTGTATTGAATAATATACATAGTAAAAAATTTTACATTTATTAAGATGGAACAACAAAGCATGTGCGGGATATGTCTACATTCAATGCTGAGAAAGTTGCTTATAAAATTGATGCCATGTAATCATTTGCTATATGCAGCGTGCTATGATTTGGTCAATCTTCTGCATATACATATGTACATACATATACATGTATGTATGTAAATTTTTACATATGAATGTATGTATGTAGTTCACAATAAAGTGGTATAATTCCTACACATATTGTTTATTTAAAAAAAACCCAAAATTTTATACAGAATAATATATATAAATATGTGAAATAAATGGAAAATTCTGAAATACAATTGGAAGTTTCTGAAATGTAATTTGAAAATTCGGAAATGCAATTAGAAATTTCTAAAAAACAATTAGAAATTTCTGAAAAGCAATTAGAAATTTCTGAAATGCAATTAGAAAATTGTAAAACATAATTGGAAACTTCTGAAGTGTAATTAGAAACTTCTGAACTATAATTAGAAACTTCTGAAACATATTTAGAAATTTCTGAAATATAATTAGAAACTTCTAAACGATAATTAGAAACTTCTGAAACATATTTAGAAATTTCTGAAATATAATTAGAAACTTCTGAACGATAATTAGAAACTTCTGAAAAACAATTTGAAACTTCTGAAATACAACTGGAAATGGTGTAGTTAAGTTAATAATACATAATTATTTGGGAGGTAAAATCTAGAAAATTTGCATAAAATATGACTTTTTTCAAATTAATTTTTAGAAATTTACAAAACTATTTCGGAAATGCCACGAAATCTTCCATCAGGAGAATCATTTCTATAAGTTGTATGCATGGAGTATTCTCCTGCTTTGCAAAATAACCACTTCTCCGTTTATATGTATATACTAAGTATATCCATCCATATCTTACAAAATAGTGGAAGAGGTAGTAACTATATCCAAGTGGTATATGAAATTTCATTAATTATATCTCGCACCATATTATCCATTGATTGGGGAGGCGAGTTTAGTTCTAGTCCCCATTGCTAAATTTTCCCTCCGAAATAATACTAATTAATTTTTGCTTACTGTTAAACGATTAACAGTGCGCTGTTAAGTACAAAATTTGCTCTGCTAAAAGTTTAGTTTACGGTTTTAGTATCTGCTACTTAAATTCAATTGTTTGCCCCACGATGTCGATAACGTTCGACTTGTCGAACAGTTACATTGGAAACAACAACAAAATTTTAATATTTGTCGAACACTGTCGACATCGTGAGACAGGCCCTAAATTTATCTTCACAGAAAAAATTTCTCTTGTTATTAACGATAATAGGAGTAAATGTTTAGTTGAAACGTAAAAGTTAATTCATATAACATATTTTCTTTGTGTTTTTGGGGAGATTTTATCTTTATAAATATGTGCATACTTGTGAACTACATATGATATGTATGTATGAATCATGATATGTATGAATCATGAATGATCACTTGTGATTTAACAGACTATGATTTTCAGTAAATTTTCGCACACTCTGTTTAAGCATATTATATGTATGCGCATTGTACATAATTATGTATATACATATATATTTATGTTTTAGAGAATATTTTAAATAATTTAACAATATGTCAATTATTTTGACACCTACTCAGTAGTGTCGTCAATTCTAAGGCAGCAATTCATCTATCAATGAAATTTATTGAAAGCAGAACTAATTGCTTTTAAAATAAATCTCTTGTTAAGCTGTTCAGCAAAAAGTTTAGGTGGAGAAATTATGTTACGTAAAGATTTGATAATGAAACGAAAGTGGGAAATGACAACGACAAATGTTGGTCACAGTTGTTTTAACAAATTAAAAAAATAATGTTAAATGCATTGTACTAACAAGTAAAAAATAAACATGTGGGACTGGCTGCACTTACTCGCACACTTTAACTTTTGTCTGAAAATATATTAAATGAAAAAGTCTTATGATAATGTTAAATATAACACGCGAAATTGTCATGGCATAAATACAAATATTAACATTATTATGTTATAACATAAATCAAATTATGTCACTGGCGATTTGTATATTGTCAATTTCAGATAGTTATTATTATACTTTTATATACGCTGAAAGGAAAATCATTCATTCAGAGAATGAAACGGTTTCATTAAATGTTCTACATTATATTAATGAAACTTTTCATTAATACAATGAAAAATTTCATTGTATGCATGAAATCTTTCAATCTCTGCCCTTCATAGTTCATTGTATTAATGAAAATCGTTACATTGTTTAAACGAATTTTCTTTTTGGCGAATTTGGGGCAAATATAAATAAGTTCCACAAATTTCGTCTTCTTACTGTATACAGTTTGTCAAACATAAATAAATCAAAAGTTATTTTGTTAAAAAATCATTTCTACAGGTTGGGCCAAAAGAAACCAAGGGGTGTAAAAGTTTAATAACTTTTTTGTTTATTAATTTTTTTTTATTTTTTCTTTCAGATTATATAGACAATACTTGGAGAATTTATAATAGAGAGGTTCACAACTGAACAGAGAACCAGAACAATAGAATTTTATTATTTAAAGTGTGATGAAGAGTGATGAAGCTCATTTTCATTTGAATGGCTTTGTTAATAAGCAGAACTGTAGGTTCTGGGGTTCTCAAAATCCAAGAGCCATTCATCAACGCCAATTGCACCCCATCAGGTGTACAGTATGGTGTGGGATCACATCTGAAAATGTCATTGGGCCCTACTTCTTCGAGAATGAAGATGGAAGTGCTGTAACCGTAAATGGAGAGCGGTATCGGTTTATGATAGAAAATTTTTTACGTCCTGCTCTTGAAAACAGACCTGGTATGTGGTTTCAGCAGGACGGAGCCACTGCCCATACTGCCCGAGACACAATGGCACTTTTAAGTCAAATTTTTGGAGAGCGAATAATTTCTCGAAATTTGGAAATTATTTGGCCAGCGCGATCGCCAGATTTGACAGCACCCGACTATTTTCTTTGGGGTTTTTTGAAGGAGCGAGTGTATGTGAACAAGCCAGAGACAATCCTTGAACTCAAGGCAAACATTGTTGCAGAAATTCGAACGCTACAGCCACAAGTTTTGAAAGATGTTATGGAAAATGCTCTAAAAAGAGCCCATCAGTGCGAAGCTGAAAACGGTGGTCATTTAAGAGACATCATTTTTCATACTTAGTGTAAAAAAATTTCCATTTTGTATATTATATAATCTGAAAGAAAAAATAAAAAAAAGTTAATAAACAAAAAAGTTATTAAACTTTTACAAAGCAGTATGGTCGTCATAAATGCAATGAAATCATTTCATATATAAAATGTAATATTCTTCATTGTATAGCAGATATCTCTTTCTTTCTCTTTTTTATCCATTCACGTTCCTCACCTCCATACAAACACAAAAAAGGTTGTGCCAAACATCTTATAAAGATGCTTGTTTTGTTAAGATTTTTGTTTGATTCTTTTGAACTTATGTTTGTGTATTGTGATTCTCAACAACATATTAAGAATTTCACTATAAACATGTAAGTTTTTCGGCTTACTTAAAACATTGTTTAGGTTGAACTCTACTGATGAGTTCCTTAAATTTTAAATGTTTAACGTTAAGTAAATACATACTAGTGTTGTAAAAAGCGGCTACTTTTGAATACTCAGTACTACTTGATACTTTTTCAATTGGGTACTCGATACTACTCAATACTTTATATATGTATGTATATGAGAAGTTATAAATTATTATTTATATTATTTTATTGATAATGCAATATGGAAAAACAAAGATTAAATACAATTATATTTAAATTAATTTATAACAAATGATAATAAATAAGTTTGAAGATTAGTTTTGGTACATAAACATTTTTTAACGTACTCTTAACACTTCTAGTGCATTAATCTCTTAAATTATCTTCTAAATATTTTTTAATCAAAATTTTTTTCTCACAATTGATGTTATTACTTAGTCATTGTTGAAATGTGGAAATAAAACTTTACCGACATTGAAAGAATTTAAAATATTTTTCATGTTTGTGAGGAGCTGACTTGCTGATTATATTATATCACGAGCTTTTCTTCCGCTATTCTAAAGGGTTACTTTTTCTGTCCAATAGTATTTGTTAATGACTGAAGCAGTTCAATAATGCATTTTGTAGTACTTTTTTAGTGGCTGTTTTCGTATCAAAATAATTCCTAACAGAATTGGTATTTGTTACATTAACTCCATGAGGTTCAGAGTCATATTTGTTTGTATCAAACTCACCGAGTTGTATAATTCTGATGTATTTTAAAGGAAGACTTTCGCTTGAATACTACAAAATGCAACCCTGAAAGTATTGAGTAGTTACTTTTATGTATTGAGTACCGGGAAAAACTCTCGGTATCGAGTACTCAGTACTCAAATACTCAATACTTTTACAACACTAATACATACTTACATATGCGCATATATTAAGTACATATGTTTTTACATATATTAAATTAAATACAAAAAATCTATATATCTTTTATCAAGTAGGTGGTTTGGAAGGGATTATATTTCATTATATTTATGAAATTTTCTTTATATTAATGAATAAACTTCATGTATAGTAGGTAAAAACTTCATTAAATCAATGAAACAACTTCATTGCATTAATGAAAAAGTTTCATTGAACTAATGAAATAGTTTCATAATATTTATGACATAGCCGCCAAAATTAACTTCATAAATGCAATGAATCATTCTTCATTGATCCAATGAAGGGCTTCATGAGCTGACTTTTAATGAAACATTTCATTAATACAATGAAGAATTTAATTGTCTGAATGAAGGTTTTCCTTTCAGTGTAATAACAATTTAAAAGGGTCCTGCAGTAAATATTCTTACTTTTCGAAAATAAGCACCAGTCTAATATACATACATACATATATATGTATGTATGTATATATATATATAAAAAAAAAATATATTTATATACATATTTAGATACATATAATAAGAAAAACCTGTGAACATATTTATTTAAAAAAACAAATATTTAACAATAACTTAAAATATTTCCTTGAAAAAATTTATTTATGTATAGTTTTTAATGTCAACGCCCTTGACATTACCCTCTAGAGGTTCTGAATTTCATTGATTCACTTAACATTAAAATAGTGAAACCATTAATTTTTCATTGATCTGTTGTTAGAGAAATAAATACGATTTTTCATAAACTTTAAATCAATAGAACAAAAAAAAAAATAGTTTTTGATCAAACCGTTGTTTTCCTAATAATTCTTTGACAACATCAAACAAACGAATCACTGAACAAAAGTCATACATAAATAAATCTTTTCACACCCAAACACACTGAACACACACAAAGCAAACATGACATTCAAAACCTTCATGTACGACTACGACGAGGTGCATGTAAGATTAGAAATAACACAACAACTGGAAAATATATCGGTAACTAAACTGAAAATAAAAGAAAACCTGACGCCTTTTAATTGAAAATCAACACACGAAATCAACAAAAATTTATCAATGACTAGAGATCAAAAGTTAAACGTGGCAAGAAAACAAATAAAAGCTTCAAAAATTAGTGCAACAGGGGAAATAAAACAATTTTTGTGTAGACCAAACGAAACCTTTTTTCAAGGTAAAACTTGTTAAAAGTGACACTTTAGAGTCCATGCAGGGACAAAGAGACAGAAGTTCGAAGCAAACAAATGCAGTCAATGTGAAAGCTAAAATGTTGCATGCGCACTTCAAGTTTTGATAAAAAGCTTTCGTCGCGTTCCATCTAAGGTTAAAGTTTCGTATTTATTAAGGCCACTCACATACACTGGCAGAAAAGTGTGTTAGTCAACTTTTCAATCTTAAAAACTGCTTTGGCAACAGATGGCGCCAGCATTATTCAAAATATAAGCAACTTATGTAAAGTCTACTGCGGCTGTCGTTTAAAGGAGGGTGCTGGAATGCAACTTGTTTGGCCGTTTAGTTGAAATGTAAATGCTTGAGACTTGTAGAATTTTTGCAAAGTCATTAGTTTTGTTAATGCACATTTTTGCGGTTTCAATTTCAATTATGGTCATTTATTTAGATAATTAATGGAAATTTTAATGCTCCACAAGTTTAACTAAAAGGAATGTTCTGCACACAAAATCAAGCTATTTGTTGCTGTTTATTATACAGAGATTTTTGGCATTTAAGTTAATAAATGAAAAAAATTATTAATTGAATAATTTTCAATTAAACAAATAACCTGTATTTTGAATCGCAAATAAATGAAGAACACTTGAAAAATAAAATAAAAAGTTGGAACGAAATGTGGTATTCTTGGAAAAAAATGTTGTTTTTGTTTTGGAACGATTTTACGTCATTCCACGTCAAATTTGATTAATATACATATCGGTACCTTAATATTAAAAGGACCTAACTCATTATTTTTTAATGAGTTTTTTTTTTTTGTATATTTTGATTGATCTAAAGTATCGAAAAAGTCAAAAACCTCGATTTAAAAAAAAAATTGTGAATTAACAAGCCGTCCACACGAGCAATAATCTTGGCAATTATTGCCATGGCAATTGTCAAATTCGATTGCCGACACAAGATATTAGCGTGTAGACCGTATGAATATGTGTTCGAATATATATTCAGCAACAAATGTTAAAATACATTGCTGAGCAATAATCTCTTAACACATACTGTCAAATTGAAATAATATTAATTTTTTTTTTCAAGAAAACAGTAATAAATCAAATATAATTTCAATTTACAATAGACAAAAGATCTAATACAGGATAATTTAGGTATGTATGTACATATATGTATAAAAATTCAAATATATTTGAATATACGTGTTCGCCACCTGTAGATACATTGTTGAAAACAAGCAATTTGACGTCATCGTTCTGCCGACGTTATTGCTTGTGTTCAGAGACATCAAATTGCTCGTGTGGTCGTACTGTAAGGCCTAAAGGTGGAAGTACATACCACGCGTTACGCGGCAATGCTTTTCTGGCTTTTTAAACGTTTAACGCTATACAAATGGAAAGTTACACAACACGCTTTTGAGGTTTTTTTAGTTGTAAAATTTAAAGCCTATACCGGTTATTTTTTCGTCTTGCATTTACGTTTTATATTTCTTTAAATATTTAATGCATTTTTTATCCATTGTTTAATAAAAAAATTAATTTCTAATCATATTTGTGTATGTTAGCTTATGAATCTGGCAACACTAGCTGTAATTTTGTATACAACGCGTGAAAGTTGAAGAATTTTCAACTTTTTGCGAGGTACGCGCGTCGCAAACTTCACTGTGTAACTTACCTTATGAAAACACACCATTTCAACTTTTTTGACAGACGCGTGTATCGCATTAGCGCATTGAACGCGAGTTATGTACTTCCACCTTAAATATATTAAGGAAATATGTATTAGAGACCTTCGTAAACAGTCTTGAAATGTACAAAGCGATACGAACATTAGCCTGATCAAAAATCATAAATATATAAGTAAATAACTTTTGCTTTTTAATGTATTCTCGTGGCATGTATTATACTAAACCAATAAAAAATGCTGTCATATAATAAGCGAAGCGATATGGATGCATTGGTGTTCGTGTGTATGAGTGTTAATAAGCGATGTCGCAAATACGTTTTGTTCTAACAAACAATCAAAAGAAGTAGTGTTGATGAGTGCATGCTTGTTATTTTACATATGTGTTATTTTATTTGTATGTGTATCCTATTATGTGTTTAAGCGCATACAACTAATGTCAATGCATATGTGTACGTTTGCATGTGTGCAGAAAAATAAAAGACATACACACATACATACATGCATGACGTTTTTATACGCGCCCATGCGTAGAATGAAGCAAGCATCACAAATTTTCTTCTTTACTCCTATACCGCAATAACTGAAAAAAAATGTCTTGCCAACTATTGTTTAGCGTTTCTTTTAGAAGATTTCGCTGTAGTGAAGCATTTGAAAAATCCCTCGTGTCTTAAAAGTTCTTATAAGTGATCTTGTGCAGGACTCTAATATGTATGTTTTAATTAAATTAAAGAACGCTCATGGGAAGAAAATAAATCACTCAATATTTTTGAAGTATTAAAGCAAAAAATTTAGGTCTCTTATTTATCTCTTATACTGAACTGATATTACGAAAATTTTCATGAAATTTGTTGCATGAAAGGTTTTCTATATTTTAGTACACGTTTTCTATACATATTTAGTTACACCAAAAAAAAATTTTAATTTCAATTAAAAAAAAATTAGCTGGTTGGGTAATAACATTGTAACGGGTGTGACCATGATGCTCAAATTTGTTCTTATAATTCAAATATATAAAATGTATAATTTAAAAATAGGTACGGGTTATCTCAAAAATATTTCATAATAGATAGAGGCTGAAACAGCGTGATTTGTGGTTCTAATGGCCATGAGAAGGCTGCGACGGGTGTGATCTTACAAATCTCCATTTTTTACAGAACTACAACTTTTAGAATATGTTCTGCAAAATCTTCCATAGGAAATAATATATGAAAAACACTCAAATTTTTGAGTCATTCCCATACAAATTTTCTTGAGTAGAAAGAAAATTTATACGAAAATCACTAATATTTTTGAGCACAAAATTTTTTGAGTGATCTTCATACAAACTTTCTAGACGAAAGTTGACTGAGTTGTCGAAAGAGGTCTTCAGCTTGATAAAATATATTAATTATAAAAACCAATTTTTTTTTCATGTGAACGATTGTTTTGCATGGTTAACCCAAGTTTAATCAAAATATTAATTAGATTTCAAGCTAATCAGTTTTAATTGAAAAGTACATTGTACAAATTAAGAGTTTAATGATAAAATTGTTCAGATTCAATCGAAAAATTAATTGAAAAACTTTTAACGTCCTATTAATAAATTAATTAAAATTTATATTTCATAAAACACAATTAAAAAATTCATTGATATATTTGCAGTTAATTGATATATGTGCCTTTAATTATGAAAATGGTCTAAGTTATATGCATTTTTGCTTCAAAATATCAAATAAATCATAAAAAAGCTTCAATAAATAATTTAATAAATTTATATTAACCGGGACAACTACAACTCTAAATTAAATTGTTGCATTGTATAAAAGTATTTTTTGATTTGATCAACTGTAATCTACGAAATATCACGACCTAAGAAATATATGACTTATACCACTTTCATAATTAAAGGCTCACATGTCAGTTCAATTACAACTTTAATTAAAAAAAAATTATATTCAATTCAAAAATTAACTGATATTATTTTAAAGTTCAAAAATAGATTTTAATTAATAAATAAAAAAATTAATTAAAACATGTTTATTTGATTTCTCCATACAACTCATTTGATAAAAAAAAAACTTTCGTGGTGTAAATTCAGTATTATTTAATATTTGAAATATTTTAGAGCAACTTTTTAAACAACATTTCTCTTAACATTTCTATTTATGTCAGCGAGAAATATTTTGATTTGAACAAATGAATTTCTTTATTTATTTCTTTCCTCTTTCAAACTATTTTTGTCCTTAAAACTTTATTTATATAAAACATGTTACTAAATCTTTTCAATTGTGCTTGGCCAAATTTGGTTATAGTTAATGATTCAATTATAGCGCAAAACATATGTATGTATTTTCCTAACCAAACCCCATATTTGGCTCACACGTAAAAATTCAACAAACCTCAGGCCGAGTTATTAAAAAAAATAAATAATAATGAAAAAAAACTTTACTATTGATCAATAATGATCATTTACCAATACCAATAGTACTCGTATAAACAAATTGTTTTTTCGTTTAGTTAAAAACATAATTTTTCTTTGATAAAATGCTTTTTATTTTCGATGTTGTTTTTTTACAACAACAATTTGTTTTAAACTAATGTTTAACTTAATATAATAAATATAAATTGACAGTTTGTTTTTAGCGAACAAAAGAAAGCACAAGAGATCAAGGATAGAGAGGGATTTTGAAAGACGTGGTAGACTATTTAAGGGTTTGGCTTTGAAATAAATACAAGCGTGTTTATTTTCCTCAAAATTTTTTAAAAATTGGTCCAATATCTTCCTCTACGACAACCAAAAATAAAGTTCTTGCCCTCTAGAAAAATATAAATAACTACGCCAGTGTCTAGTGTTTAGCAAGGGAATGGATTAGTTTGAACAAGTTTAAATATTAATTGACATGACAACAGCTTGACTGAATGTGAGATATTAAATATCCATTTGAAGGTATTACAATAATGACAATAATAAAATAAAATAAGCAAAAATAACATCACCGCCGTCTGTGGGGCGTTTGACAGATTGACGTTACTGCAAGATAAGAGAATGAATGTTTGCTGAAGAAAATATTGTTTTGAAATGTAGAAGAAGCTTAGATTAGACTCAAAACGTCTGAAATATTGTATGCAAATCAAATTAAGCACAAATAGTTGGATATCCCGGATATCTGAACCAACGTTGCCACCTGCCTCAGAAATATTTTATTTTTTATTTTAACTTCCCGTGCAAAGTACCTCTAACCACTTTTTACCTGGCTGCGCAACGCAATGAAGGGTATTGTGTTTGTCAGTATATGTATGTATGTATGTATGTATGTATGTATGTATGTATTTTGTATGTATGTATGAATGTGCGTTCCTTTGCGGCACTATATAAACCGAACACGTGGACAATCAATCGATTTGTCTTAATCCCGGGAGTGTCACTAAAGATATGTCAGTTGTCAAAATTCAATATGGCGGCCATTTTGTAAATACGAAAAAAATAAAAATCGGCAAACTATATCAAAATGGGTATCATTCGACAGGTACTTTAAAATCATCTTTAGGATTTTCTTACGATTTTTCACTCTGAATGACCATTTATTGTATTTAACGGTTCAAAGTTGGTCGCAGTCAGGTTTTTTAACTTTTTTGTATAAATACTTGTTTGAGTGCTTAAAATTTAAGGCTTAAATGATTGTCAATATACGAAGAGTTGTGGAAGTTTGAGTATCATCAAAGACACTGATTTTGCTTCTGTAGAAAAAATTTAAATGCTTTTTATTCAAAAATTAATTGGCAAGTTTTTTTTTTGTGATTAACTTTAAACATCTTCACTTCATTATTTATTTTCTTAAAACCTGAAAAATTTTCCTTAAATTATTTCACTTGACTATAAGCAATTTTTAATCACTTCTACCATAAATCAATCCAGGCTGTCGAAGTCATAAAATTAATGGTCAAATTTACTTACTGAATTCATTACAAAAAAAAAAAACAAATAAGAAAACCAAAAAAACGCCATGTTTCGTTAAATGACTCATTTCCTTCGTGTCCCTCAATCTGTGGCATTTGATTTTTCATTTGTATGCAAAGTGTTTGTTGCGGTTTTGGCTTTGTTGCCCCTTTTTTCTGCATATTTCGCTTCTTGACAATCATATGACATTTTACACATGTCACTTTGCTGCTTTTATAAATTTTTAGTTATTTATTTTTGACTTTCGACCACATGGTTGTATTTATCACTCAAGTAAATTTATATATGTATGTAAAGGGTGTCCCAACAAGATCGCAAAATTTAAATTTTAAATAAAACACAGATATTTGAAAAAAAAATCGTGAAACTTTATTATATCGTAAAGTAGACAAAATGAGGTTATGTGTGGAACAACATATCGGACAGATGCCCGCCGCGGCTTTGCTGGCACACACGCGATCTTTTAATGAAATGTTCAATGGCCGCTTTGCACCGTCCAATTTCCTCTTTTAAGGCTTGAGTCATCGTCGGCTTATTCGCGTTAACCATCGACTTCAAAAAACCCCAAAGAAAAAGTCTAATGGTGTTAAATCGCACGATCTAGGCGGCCAATTCTGGTCTCCAAAACGCGAAATAACACGACCGGGAAATGACTGATGTAGCAATTGAATTGTTTCTCTGGCTGTATGACATGTGGCGCCGTCTTGTTGAAACCACATGCCCTCTACATTCATTTCTTCAATTCTAGGCACGAAAAAACTGGTTATCATTTCACGATACCGAACACCATTGACTGTTTGCGCTTGACCTGCGTTTGAGAGACATCATCACGTACAGCTGCGACATTTTCGGTCGATCGACCTGGTCGAAGGCGCGTTGTTGTCTTTACATCACTAACAGACCCAGTTTCGGCAAATTTATCCATTAATCTCTTTACAGTTGACTCTTTTGGAGCATTATTGTGACCCCAAATTGATCGCAAATTTGCGAACTGTAGCCGCAAAACTTTCACCATTTTGGTAAAACAATTTCACAATGAGAATGCGTTGTTCATTAGTGTAGCGCTCCATTTTTACTAACCTCGTACCTTCTACTAGCAAACAATAACAATTGTTCAAATGTCAAACAATGACACTTCGAATGGCGCCAAATTTAAATCTTGCGTTCTTGTTGGGGCACCCTTTATATGGGAGTGTGCGTGTGTTACTTTAATTTTTGCCTGACAAGTTATTGAAAATGCTGTCAAAAAGTTTTTTTTATTATTTTTAAATACAAGTATGTATGTATGCATTTGTGTCAGTCAGTATGTTTAAAATAAATTTTGGACCAAATACTTAAATGCGAAAACAAAAAGCGGTTGCAATTTATGAGGTTATTTAAGCACATTTTCCCCATTTTATGATTCCGTTTAATACAGCGTGTGATCAAAACAAAGGCACAACAATAAATACATACATAGAAACATACATACATACATACATATCGAGCCTTTGCTGCAAGAGTGTCATAACGCAAAAGAACTTGCTGTACAGAAAACAAGTTTATATTTTTGAATTTAATAACAACATATGATTTTAATCTGCAGAGATGGGCATAAAAGATATTTGTATTAAATATTAACATGATATAAAAATCGAAATGTCGATTAATTCTGTATTGTTAAATAAAAAAATTATAGAGTTATGAGCCTTTTGTAGTGAACACTTCGTAAATTTGTAAATACGAAGGCGATGCCAAGAATGACATGACAATGTTGGCAGAAAAATTAAAACTGGCAACTTTATAAAAACATGTGTTTTAAGTTTCAATGCGCCAGGCTTATTTTTTTGTTTTTTTTTTTTTTTTTTGGAAAAATCAACAACAAACGATTTACTGAATTTTTTAAATATGAAAAAATCTGGTGACTGCTATGTTGTTCAATATTTCCGTATGAAACTTTTCAGTCCAACCAATACTAATCCCGAGCCAGATTCTGTTCTGGGAGCGTCTACTCCTTCCTTTATAACTATAAAATATTGTTTGGCAGAGCTTAAACGAGGCTGGTCGAGCTCTTAAAGCGATGTTAACGCCAGTGCAAGGCATGAATATTCCTACGTTAAGATTTTCTTATAAAGAAAGAATCACAGCAATCAGTATTTAACAATTTGAGTTTTCAATCACATTTTGCCTGTTAAACTTCATCTATCAACAAGTAAATAGTATGGTCCCCTAATTACGAAAGTGCATACATTTCCATAAATTGCCACGTTTTTCTTCTCTTTGCATTCCCCTCAATTGTTGTTTGAGCATGTCACTCAACATGTTGACTCAAAAGCCAAAAACAACATTGCAAAACAATAAGGAAAATCACAAAGAAACGTCACTACTCTACACTTGTTCCTAGTACTGTGACATAGTCGACTTTTCTATAAGAAAAGAGTGTCGTTCATTATATAAGAAAAGTGTGCTGTGACACAGCTGACTTTTCTATATAAGAAGAGTGTGCTGTGACACAGCTGACTTTTCTATATAAGAAGAGTGTGCTGTGACACAGCTGACTTTTCTATATAAGAGAAGTGTGCTGTGACACAGCTGACTTTTCTATATAAGAAAAGTGTGCTGTGACACAGCTGACTTTTCTATATAAGAAAAGTGTGCTGTGACACAGCTGACTTTTCTATATAAGAAAAGTGTGCTGTGACACAGCTGACTTTTCTATATAAGAAAAGTGTGCTGTGACACAGCTGACTTTTCTATATAAGAAAAGTGTGCTGTGACACAGCTGACTTTTCTATATAAGAAAAGTGTGCTGTGACACAGCTGACTTTTCTATATAAGAAAAGTGTGCTGTGACACAGCTGACTTTTCTATATAAGAAAAGTGTACTGTGACCAGTGATGCCAATTTAGCCATTTTCTGGCTAAATTTAGCTATTTTTCATCCCATTTAGCCGGAAGAAAAGTGAGTTTAGCTATTAGCTATTTTTTAGCCATTTTTATTTTAATCTAGCTATTTTTTTAGCTATTTTTCCAAACATGAAATTTGTTTGTGATTTTTTACAAAAAATTTAAACTCGGAACATGGATACATTAATTAACTACCAAAAAAAACACAACAGAGTAATATGTTATTGTTTTCGCATTAATATCCATAAATCCCGGTTAAAACTTGCCATTTTTGTTGCAGCAGTCTAAAAGCGCTTATATGAAAGAGATGGCTCAATTGGTAACAATAAGATTTGCTACTGCATTCTTATAATCGTTGCAAGGTGTTTATAAGTTGTCGGGTTTACAGTGAAACCTCTCATAACGGACACCTCCTATAAACGGACACCTCTAATAACCGGAAAATTTTTGTAGATCAAATACGTTCATTAGTTTTTCCATACAAAATGCACTCCCATAACCGGACACTCTCATAAAAGCACAGGGGCGGTGAAACACGGCAATAAGAGTTGCATTTAAATAGTAGATCTTTCTTTATTCAACTCTGATTCATATTTATATTAGTGTCAACGATATTGCTGGTTCCTTGGTTAACGCATATGTAAATACTGATTCGTTGAAGACGAAAGAAATTGCTGTTTATATGAATAAGTTGTTTGCTTAGCTGGTGTCACAAAATGGCAGTGAAAAATTTTTTTATCAATTACAGAAAAAAAATTATTTTTTAAACGAGTTTGAAAAAGGAAAATATTCGGTGCACGAACTTGTGAAGGTATAAAGTTTCTTGCGTATTTTAACAATTCATATTGCTACATTTCTTATACAAACTGCCTTTTCAAAGCATTTTTCTAGAGACGAATTCGTTGTATTCCAACAAATAAAATCATTGAAAGTCATTTGAAACCCAACAGCTGAAATTATACCAATCTAATTTGAAGAAGTCTACTCTTAAAATAATTTTTCAACTAAATACAATGAAATCCAAAAAATGTGTAACTCTCCCATAAGCGGACACCTCTAATAAACAGACAAAAACAGGGCGACCGTGAGTGTCCGGTTATGATAGGTTTCACTGTAATTGGTGGTTTATGATATCAATCAAACAAGGGTCATATTTGTTTTACACGAGTGAAAATATCAAGAAAAATAGAAGTTTAAATGAATGTTTAAAAAATAGAAAGTTAATAAAAAGTATAAGCAAAAATTTCGCAAGGAATGGATTAGTATCCCAAAAATGTAAAGAGTTAATAGCAGAATGTACAAATGAATAGAAGGCGTAATGCAAGTATTGAAAGTTTGCACTATATGCGCAGTTTTTTTTATTACCTGAAGAAAAATTATTTTATTTATTACTTCAATTTATTGTTTTTATTTACTTTAAAAAAGTTCCCGATTTGCCTTTAAAAAAAAACAATATATGAAAAACCTTCTTATTTTTGCTAAAGCTCATGATTTTTGCATTCGATTTTGCTTAGACATTTTTCAGCTAGTTTTTAGCAATTTTTTAGCCATTTTTTTTTTTGTCTACATTTAGCCATTTTTGGTGGAGGAATTCTGGCATCACTGCAGGCTGTGACACAGCTGACTTTTCTATGTAAGAAAAGTGTGCTGTGACACAGCTGGCTTTTCTATAAAAGAAAAGTGTGCTGTTCCATATCCGTTATTTCTATAAGAAAAGTGCGCTTGACGCACGCGAGTTTAAAAAATGTTAGATGCGACATCGCTCTATGTATATATGTAATATTAGTTTTCAGACAATTTTCAGATACCTTAAGAATTATTTATTTTTATTAAAACTTTTGAAAATATTGTCGATTAAACATATTAAATCTAATCGAATATGCTGCCAGCACATCAATTTAATCTGGCAGGCCCATTGTTAAAACACCATGTGCTTGAAATGTTATTTTGACAAAAACACAATAACAACAACATTACTAAAGGCAAAACAAAACACTGACTTTTAAAAATTTTGTTTGTTTTTTTAGTTTATTTTTTTACCGGCCGGCATAATTTTATTTTACAATATTTATGTTTGTTTATTTTATATTTTTATTTCAAACATTTTTAGTTTTCGTTATTGTTGTTGTTGTTGTTGTGATGAGCTGTAATTTACTTTTGTTGTTGTTTATTTTCATGTCTATGGGCTGCTTGTTTGTACTGTACTGTGGTGGAGTTGTCTAAGATTTTCTTTTTTTGCTGCCATAGTTTTTGTTCGTAAAAAACTATAATGTGTTCATGTAGAAAATTGTTTAAATAGCTGCAGAAAACTAAACTGACAGTGAGTGTAATGTGTAAATTTGCCAGTGGGCGCTTTAAAATGTGTAATTTGTAGACAAATTTTGTTTGAGGCAAATTATGGGTTCGAGTGAGGAGAATTAGTGAGCAATATATACTAGTTACATACATATGTATGTAAGTATGTACATAGAAGTAATACTGCACATGAAAATAATATTTAGTTGGTTTCTTAGAAGTGAAAAAAAAATTGTTTTTAAACGTTATATGTGTTATAAAAATGTATAAGTAACAATGTTGTTTTATATTTAGACTTATACAAGATGTGTTTAATGCAGCCATAATTATTGCACTAATTTTTTATTGATGAAAATACAAATTGAGAGACATGTATGTACATAACAACGAACAAAAGTATTGTTATTAATTTGAGCTTTGTTTACAAAAAGCTTTCAGTAAATTGTAATATACTAAATAAAAAATTCACGCATTCTCTTTCAATTGAAATATTTTTATATGAACCTGAAAGTTACACTAACATGCACTTCACACAGTGATATAGCGTTCATTTTGCTAGTACAGCTCTAAAATTATCAAATAATTTCTTCTTCAAATAATTTCTTTTATTTTAACAATACGAACAAATTCCGTTTAATTTTAGATAGAAATAAATCGTATAAATACCTATTAAACATAAAATAAGAAAAAAAAATTTCATTAAAAATTCTGAAGCTGGGAAAAGTCTGAGACATTTTTACTCATGGTGCTTTACAGCAGACTCTTTAAGATGTTTAACTGGCTAGTGCTACTTAAGGGGTACACAGAAAAAACTAATTTTCCATTTCAAATACAAAATTCGCTGAATCAAATATAAATTTTTTCAATTTAGGTCCTACAAAGAAATTTGTAAATTCAAATACAAGATTTTGTAATAATTTGTTTGAAAAAAAACCCCGATTTTTTCAATCAAAAAATTGTCTGATTCCATAAAAAATTTTTTTATGAAAATTTTTGTACAGTATGCAATTTCTATATTGGAACAGAAATCTTCTCTTAACAATTTCGTTACAAATGTTACTTTATACTAATTGTACGAACTAGAATTTTTCACTCCATACTGTTTTGTGTAAAACAGTAACCCGCAAGCCATAGCACAATTGAGCGGATGAAAATCACATACATGCTTATGCTCTTTCATTTAGTCGTCACTGAGCAAGCGACGAATTAAGTTGTGCACGCATGTATTAATTTTTTCCTAAATTTTTGTTTAATTTTTTTTGAGCACACGGAACGAAATTAAAGTTCAAATTTCATAAATTTGTACATCAACAAAAAATTTAAATAATTATGGAAGCTAAGAAATATTTCGTGATAAAACATGCATTTTGCAATATGCAATGCATTTTATGTTATGAAACAGTTAAAAATAAGACATTTTAATAGTATCCACAAAGCTGTGAATAAATTTAATTTGGAATTTATACACTCATTGTTGAATGGATTATTACATTTTTAGTTTTTAGTTAAGCTTTTGACTAAATTGCTTACGTACAAAACAAATTCAAACAATTAATAACCACATCATGTATTTTAAATGAGAAAACTTTTCTTCAAGTGCAAGTTTATTTTACTCTAATTTTTCTCACCAATACAAACATATTTAATTTTGCGGGACACTGGTGTAAAACCAAATGTGTTTGGGATGAGTCAAACCTGCAATCTCTTGACTAATAAACTAACGTACTTACCACTCAGCTAAAGAGCAAATCGTTTTTGGATACGCAAATAATGAATACACGCAAAACATGATTTCTTTTGTTTCTTCTAATCTAAAAATAATTTTGTTGAGTAAAAAAAACAAGCCACGACGTATTTCGGCTTCAGGATTCAAAGAAAACAACAACATCAGCACATGACCACGTTGAGTCAATCAACAAGCAAGGAAAACACCAACACAAACAAATGAAATTAAATCAATGCTGGCCGGAGAACCGCCAGAGTGCAGAACCAGCGATGCCAACTTGGTGCTTTTGGCACTATTTTTAGTGCTTTTTGAAGTCTAAAAACGCCAATTTTTGAGCGTTAGTGCCAAACTAACAAAAAGCACTAAGTAGTGCTTTTAAGAAATTTGTGTCTTTTTAAAATTACTTTAATAAAAAACTTGGTGTATTTATTTTTTCTGTGTAAATCATACCTTTTTCGTCTGATATATTTCATTAAAGATGTTGATAATATTGCCTAAATAGAGAATAGCTTAGAAAACATTGTTAAATTGAACTCGTTATTCACTTTAGTGCTTTTTACGCTTTTTAGATCTTAAGATTACGCTTTTTAGTGCTTTTTTTAAATTCTGATGTGCTTTTAGAGGCAAAAAAGTTGGCATCACTGTGCCGAACATCAATCGGCTTTTTGTACAAATGAATGCACATACGCTTATACATTTCTCTCGGTTTTCTCTCTCTCAGTTTTTTTTTACATAAAACAAAATTGAAACAAAGAATTTACTGGAACAGTAAAAATAATTACCGAAACTAAATTTTATTTCAAAACACACGTTTGTTTGAGATTTTTTTGGGAATAGTTTTTTCTGTGTACACACTATCGAACTTGGATGACAGCCAAAATTTTATTACTTTTCAATGATACTTTTGACTGTTCAGACTATCGATCTCGTTTGACACTCAAACCATTCAAGAAAAAAACTGGACACACAAACATGGAAAATATGAAAATTGTGTTTTTTATAATGAATTGCTTTAAATTTTTTTTATTATCTAACAACTCCTCCTATGATTTTGTCTTAACATTTTGTTTCTCAAAAATATATGAATTATTTAAAAAAAATAATATTCCGCTTCCTTGTGTAGTTTATGCTACAAGAAATAGCTCTTGAGTGATACTTTTTGGCAAACACTATCAGTCAAGAACCAATTTGGCCGCCAACTGTCACTCAACCAAAAAAAAAAAAATTCCGTGATTGACCGTTGACCGACTAAATTCATGTTCACACTATCGATAAAAAATTTAACAAAACTGTCACTCATGTTCTATAGTGTGTACTCTACTTTATTCATTCACTCCATGCAGTGTTGCCATAAATACAACATTTTGTAATTTGCCATGCCTAATGGAAAAATAATGCAATTTGGCAACACCGCTTATAAGCAAGATGAGAAGAATGCGAAAGAATGTTTTTTCAGCATCGATTTTCCATTCGTGCCACAACGTCTTTCCATTGTAGCTTGACTCATGTCGGAGGAACACAATCCTAAATGAAAATAACGTCTTAAATTCTACAGCAAGGCATATCAAACAGGTACACGAATTATTATTAATTAGTAATCAGCTGATTTTTGTTTACACTTTTATAACGTACAATTCAGGTGGCAGCACTACACCAGGTGACTAATGTCATTATACTAATCTAAATGTCAAATTCGGATTGTGTGAGTATAAGCCTAAAAGCATGCTTTTATTTGGGTATCCATAAAACCTTTCGAATATTCAGTTTTGTATGGTATTTGACATTTCCTATAGGAAAGATGCAATCTGACGATGCTACCCTGCTTTGAAAAGTAAGAAGGTAATTTATACCAACAAACTACATGTGGTTATTGCTTTTGTAATATTTGTTGTAGAAATGCGGGTACCTGATTGATGTGCCTTGGTACAATTTATATTACAATTAGTTATTTGCATTTACCTCGTTTATACACAAATCTTATTTGTAAATAAAACTATTGGCAAATACTGAACTCACCGTTTATACGTAGATAGAATACATTACTATCTGTGAATGATATTGCCACACATTGTGAAATTTGTATTAAATTTCTTACAAAACAAAAATAGTTGGCAACATTTTACACTTTATTTGCAAATAGTGCGCTATTTGCAAATAGTTTTCGTGAGTTATTAACTTACAATAAAAAATTATACGGCAACGCTTTCCAGTTTTATTTGCAAATAAGAAGTGCGTATAAACGGGATAATTGCTTGATAATATTTACAATTTTTTGTCAGAGTTGCATCTAATGCGAGTACCTAGATAACCCATATTTAAAAAAATGCTAAAAAATTAATATGAACAATTTCTCAAATCAATGCGATTAAATTCTAAATGAGAATTCGAATGCGTTGCTCAAGCATAGATGTCAAAAATTTTAAAAATACATTTACGAATAACTCTGGTTTAATTTTACCTAAAATAAGAATTTACATAATGAAATTTTTCATGCCAAAAATACTGCAGGACTAATGCTGCGCTAATACCGTAATGGATCTAACTGGGTTTCCGAGTGGAGGTTTGTTACAACACCATCTTTCTTAATTTTCATAATATAAATGTGGTATAGTATTCTTCTTTTATTTGAGGTTTATTACAATTGAAATAAGAAATAAAAAAATTAAAAAATTAAAACTAATAAGTCTACTAAGCCTACTCATCGCCTTGTTAAATAAATATGGATGGAATTTTATTTATTTATTCACGACATCTGTTTCCTGTCTTTCGTGATGTAATCTTTTTTAAGTAACTTAATACACAATCCTCTGACTAATTAAATTGCTCGATTATTTTCAAAACCAAATTTCTTAAAGAAGTTTTTCTTTGGCAAAAAAAAAACAAACACAGAAATACAAATCAAATTACATGCATTAACTATGAGAGTGAGTAAAAAAATAACAAACAAAAAATGTTTAAACTATCAAATATGTTGGAGATGTTGTTCGACAACATGTTCAATTAACAACAACACATTGCCCCCAATAATATTATCAACAACAAGGCAGAGTAGCAGCAATAGTTTTAACAAAGTCAAGGTATTCGAACATGTTGTACCTGTCAAACACCTCATTGGCCACCAAAAATGTTTAAAGTTCATTAAGAAAACAAAAAAAACTTTATATAGGAAAAAAAGTTGTTGAAAGCACTAATAAACTGGTAAAATGGAGTGTGTTATATATCATAATGCAATCATTGAAAACCAACAACAATATGTAAAGGCAAATACCGCCAACGCCTCGACTACCATCGCCATTAACCTGGAACATCAATTTTATTACTGTCAGTTCACAATTCAAGTGTCTGAAAAAATAAAGTTTTTTTTTTGTATTTTCAATGTTTAAACAAAAATATTTCTAATATTATTCTTATTAATAAATATTTTTCTTTCAGATTCTCAATTGGTTTAAGTTGTGTTCAACGTTGGAGAAATAACACAACATGTGTGTTATTTTATTTTCTTTTTATTCCTTTTTATAAACAAAATAAATTCAATATACGTACATAGCAGAATTCTTAATTAAGAATAACAAAAATTTTAAAGAAAGAAATGGAAAGGCCAGATGTGACGAATCTTAAGCACACTTCACTTAAGTGTGAGGGAGTTCGATGTAAGCATTTCGATTTTTGTCATACAACATCAGCAATAGCTCTACAACATGTTGCAGTTTATTTAACAATTTTTTTTTTGCCCATTGGTTTAAACTTTTACATCTTTATTTATAAAACTTATTAAGGCTTTATAAAGAGTTTTTAAAACGAATTTTCATACAAAATTTTTCTTACAAAGCCTTCATAATTTTTATAAATAAGGCTGTTAAAAAACATGTTTTTTGTTATTCTTTAAAAAAAATTTTAATTAATATGAAACAAACTTTTTATAAATCCAGATTATCGAGCGTAATTGCAAAGAAATTCACTCATTATGCAGATGCAAGCTAGTCCTGGGTGGGAATCGAACCCCTAACACCTCCCCACACAATTGGTTAGCCAACCTTACACGCCAAGACACCCTTACAACGCCAAGTGTGAGCTACAAATTTTTTAAAAATTTGACAACAATGTAAACTTTTTTTTTTAAGCCATATACATGTCATACTTGTATAAAAGGCTTAAATATTTCACAAATTTTGTTATATTTCATTTCAATTGCAGAGACAGACATTCTAGATATGACTTGTAAATTTTGGACCACATTGTGTGTTTCAGAGAGATTTGTTACTTGATATAGTTCATGGCACGTACAAATAAAAACATCTGCTGCTGTATCTTTCAAGTGTTTTAATATTTTTTTTCTCTTTTATTTTAGTATTCAACAGATTTATAGATGTTTATTTATTTTGAATTTTTTTTTGTATTCAATGTGTGAACTAATAAACAATATTACCCAGGAATTGAGTTTATTGAATTATTAATTAATGGAGTTTCCTTTTTTAACACGCTGTCTTTGTTTTATATTAATACAGATTTGTTAAATTTTTTCTTTAAAAAGTAGTGGAGAAATAAATGTACACATTTGTTTAATACTCTTATGGCATCAAGTGAAGTGCAGCCGATGCAATTAAATGTGATTGCTTTTTGGTAAATAATACAAGAATTAGAGATATTCCCAGTTTGTGGTAAATAAAAAAATAGTAAAAAATAATATGAAAAATATTCAAAAAGTATTGAGAAAAGTACTTTTTATAATATCCCTTTAAGAATATTTTTTATACAGTACTTTTATAAAAAGTATAAAGGGTAGATTTATAAAAAGTAAAACAGGTGATTTTGTAAAAAGTATAAAAGGTTATTTTGTAAAAAGTATAAAAGATACTTTTATAAAAAGTATAAAAGATACTTTTATAAAAAGTATAAAAGTTACTTTTATAAAATTTATAAAACCCACTTTTATAAAAGGTACCTTTATATAAAGTATAAAAGGTATTGTTATAAAAGCATAAAATGTACCTTTATAGACAGTATAAAAGGGTCTTTTATAAGAAGTGTAAAAGGTTCTTTTATAAAAAGGATAAAATATACTTTTATAAAAAGTATAAAAAGTACTTTTATAAAAAGTATGAAAGGTACTTTTATAAAAAGTATAAAAGTTACTTTTATAAAATTTATAAAACTCACTTTTATAAAAGGTACCTTTATATAAAGTATAAAAGGTATTCTTATAAAAGCATAAAATGTACCTTTATAGACAGTATAAAAGGGTCTTTTATAAGAAGTGTAAAAGGTTCTTTTATAAAAAGGATAAAATATACTTTTATAAAAAGTATAAAAAGTACTTTTATAAAAAGTATGAAAGGTACTTTTATAAAAAGTATAAAAGGTACTTTTATGTAGAGTATAAAAGGTACTTTTATAAAAAAGCAAAAGTAAAAAAGTACTTTTTGTGGAAAGTAATTTTTATGAAAAGCAGCTTTTAGTAAAAGTACCTTTTACTAAGAGTTCCTTTTATGAAAAGTACTTTTTATCAAAAGTACTTTTTACTAAAAGTACCTTTTATGAAAAATACCTTCAATGAAAAGTACTTTTTATCAAAAGTACTTTGTACTAAAAGTACCTTTTACGAAAAATGCCATTAATGAAAAGTACCTTTTATACAAAAACATATTTAAAAGAAAAAGCTTTCATTAAAAATACATGCCTTCTAAAAAAATTCAACTAGCCACAAAAGTTATGTGAATACCCCTACACTTTTTATTTACAACTTGTGTCTTCAAATGTTTTTTTTTTTTCTCTCTAAAATTGTCACAATTAGTTTGTGCTGCACTTTAACAGCACTTCTTGTGATTTTATATTATTCCTATCGACTTTATCACGATTTTATTCACAATGTTCATGCAATATTGGCTACCAGTCATCACAGCATGAATCTGTTACTATATGTTGCCTTAAATCTGAATGCAGCTTCAGCTGTTGCAATGAAATGAATTTTTTGCTGCATTTCGTTTTACACTAGAGTAAATTCAAATGTGTAGTTTTGTATTTTAAAACAAGGCTGTTTGTTGTTTCTCGGTTGTTTCTTTTTTGTAGTATTTCTACTCTTATGGTCAAATCAAACATTTCGTACACATTTCAGTTGCTGAAATAATCATTTGACAATATTTAATTCTTTTTTTTTTTTTTTTTGCTTGAAGTTAAAAAAATTAATTTTTAATTGAATTATTTCGTTATTGTTGTAAGTTTTTAATTGAATTTGAAAGGTATGTTAAATTTTGGTTGGTGACTTTGTTTGAGTTTGAGTCAAACTGCAATTTAAATAATAGTTTTTTGAAATGATGTCTGGTTGGAATTGTTATGTGAAAAGTTGTTTAAAGAGAAAAAAAAACACAATTGAGAGCTGAAATGACAGCAGGTGGTACGATGGTGGTCGGTGAAGTTTGCAAATTTCTACCAGAAAATTCAAGTTATTTTTAGAAAAATGTATTAAGTTTATCAGGAAAACTTTAATGTTAGTAACTGCTTGTGAGTAAAATTTTTTAAGTGAATATAAATTTTAAGAATTACACTTCATTGCAGTCAAACAGATCTGGAACATTTTTAATATCAAAATATTATTATTCTAATGATTACTGAAGTTGCCGTATTGAGGTCAATTGTTTCGATTTATAGCTCGATTATGGATGGCAACCCAACTTCAGTTGCCTTGTAAACTGGCAACGCAACCCAAATTTAATTAAGGATTAAGTAAAGGTACTTATAAATATAATTAGTTTTGTGGAATTATTTTTCGATGAAAAGAAGGAAGTACAAAAAAATGTGACATCTTTTCGAAGCCTCTAAACAGAAAATCCTGTATTGTAGTGTTGTTTAAAATTATTTTTAACTAACAATTTAATTTTTTGCTTTATATCATATTTTCGCCTTCACAAAGAAGAAATAATTTACATATATCATTAAATCTTACAGCCTGTCCCACGATGTCGACAGAAAACGTTCGATTGATTATTTATTTTTTTATTTTATTGTTTTTTTCAATGCAGGTTTTTGATGGAGTCTTTTTTTAATTTTAGCGAGTTTTTGCTTTAAAAACTAAATAATTTTGGTTGCAATTTGACAACTGAAATCAACAGCTGTTAGTTGTCAGTTGCCATACGTTATAAGATTTTTGACAACTGGCAACGCAACCAAACGCAACACCATCAGGTGTTAGCCAGAATACAGAACGATTAAGTGCTATAAGAAATTTAAAATCAATTTTTGTGGAACTTTTTAACAACATTTGTGAATATTTTCCAAACTAATGCGTGTAAGGATTCTTATTTTTTCTTACTCATTTCAGTACCTGAATTCAGTAACTTTTATTACAATAATCGTATCGTTATAATAAATATAACGAAAATTTATCAGTAACATATTTTAACGATATTCGCTGTCGGTTGGAGAAAAAAAAATTAAGTCACAAAATCAAATTTTTTGAATTTTCCTTTATTATTCTTTGTGCTTTTCGCTTATTTTGACATTTTCCATACAGAGCTACCACATAATATTGAATTAAATGGTGAATAAGCGGGAGACTATCCTAAAAAAGAAATTACAGAATCACATTATCGTTATCGCAAGCGAATAAATATGGCGATAAATATTACGATTTTCGGTTCGCAAAAAGTTACTGGATCCAGGTACAGGTGTGGAAGTTTGGAACTTATAGTAGAATTTTACGAAAACTAGTTTTTCATTACTTCCCTTTTTAAAGGTATTTATTTTTCCGCCTTGAAGCGATAAATAAAGGAGAGTTACAAGATTAGTATGTTGCACAAAAATTTTTTATAGGGTGTACGAAAGCGATCATTTAAGAAATTTAAAAATATTTAAAAACTCTGAATTAAAGGATATTTCATCAGTTAGTGTAATTTTAACGATTTTGATAAAAAAACAAAGATTTCAAAAACTCTAAAACATAAAAATCCCAAAACTAAAAAATCGCCATAACAAAAAATCGCCATAATAACATAAAAAGCGCTTGAATGAAAAATATCACCAAAAATAAAATAAATCACTAAAATGCTAGGAAAAAACCAAAAACAAATAAGTAGCTAAAAATATATTAAAAAACGTCAAAAATTTTAAAAAATCGACAAAACGAAAAAAGCACCAAAACTAAAAAAAATCGATGAAACAAAAAAAAACAACCGAATAAAAATCAACAAAAACTAAAAACAATCTCAAAGCGAAAAAAAACTCCAAAACTAAAAAAATCTACAAAAACTGAAAATATCCGCAAACGAAAATAGCGCTAAAACTAAAAAACGCCAGAATTTTTTTTTAAATGTACATCAGGTAAGATATTCGATATATATATATATATATATATATATATATATATATATATATATATATATATATATGTATGTAGAATAAAGTTCGTTTAGTATGAAATACATATCGCTCATTTACTTCAATAGTGTCACAACTCAAAAAAACCAGTTTTGCAGAAAACACGTTTTAAGTTTTCAATTTGCTTACAACTCATTGAAGACATGAAAAAATGTTCTTCTCTCAGGAATATTCTATTTATATGAAATTTTTACACAAGATAAAATACTAAATTTCACATTATTCTGCATTATTAACTCAAGAAACCCATTTTTTGAGTTATAACACTATTGAAGTAAATCTTCGTGTGCGACCCAGAGTCGCACGTTACTGAATTTATCTTAAGTTCAAGCGTAAACTATCAAACAGCTGTGCTTCTTTTTCTTTTTTGGTCTACTCTACCAGAATCAGTATTTCAAACGCTGAAATTGATCTTACAATGTATTTATATGTAGATATTATATCCAGGACCATTCCTTATCTTATTTTTTCACATTAGAATTCTTTTTCTTATTTCAGCACATATTATTAATCAACTCACCTGCTTTAAGTCGAGGGTAATCGTTATATATTCATAATTCCTGCCATATTGCAAAGTAGGCGATTGCCACCATTGATCGTGCATATTCACATTCGATATCACTGACTCTATGGGCCTGTGCTTGGCCACATCCGAGGAATGAGCATTGCAAACGCCACACTGGGTAGCCCACTTTTTGTGCGGATAAGCATCGACCAATTTGCAATATTCCTCTCGACCACTTTGGCCACAAGTGGCATTAACCGTAATCGAAGCTCTGGTAGCCACATTAAATAGTTGCGGAAACAAACCACCAACAACTGCGGGACTTTGTTCAAAAGTTTGTGTCTCACTGTGACTATTCAATAGTCTTAAAGCTGCAAAAAGAATTAAGAAAAGAAAAACAGTTGATTGAATATAATTAAGATTTGAACGGAATTGAGTGTTTGAATTATATGATTTTATACATTAACAAGTTAATTTAGAGATAATGTTAAATTTTTAGCATAAATATATAAATTTTAAACTTCTCGTAATTGTGCAAAAAAATAATAAAATGAGTAAAACGAAACTCTATTAGTTGAAAACTAATGTTATAAATTAGTTAAACTAAGCCACTAACTGTCAAATGTGACAGTTTGCATGCTAATAATTTTAATTGCACTCATGGTAGTCGTCAATCTTGATTTTTTACAACAAGCAGCAGCGCACTTACTTACTAACCGAAATACAAAAAGAAAAGTATAAAAAAACATAGTGGCTACAAGTTTTAGGCCAGTCTTAAGTCAACACAATCCACCAGCCAGACGTACCCAGGGACAAGCAAACGGACAGTGTGTGTGCAGTTTAAAGAGTTTTAAAGACTTTTAAGTGCATTAAGTCGACTTATTTTATGGCTGACCATATCATAAAGCTTATCCTAAGCTATGTTTTGTGATATCTTAGTTTCTTTGTGCCAAGATGACGATGACGATGACGATGATGTCGATGATGAAGTTTACCGCTTTCGTGTACAAACTCTGTTTATGGTGGGGTTGGCTTTTCCAATCAAAAATGTCTATAAATCACCAAATAATCTACATTGCTTCAAAACATTCAATACAATTACGAGGGTAGTAGTTGAATTTCTAGACTTACTTGTAATGGGTGTTTTTTATTGAGGTATAGAACTTTAAGTTGGCATCACTTTTTTAACTGGCGGCCATTTTGTCAGCTGTCAAGTGATTAATATTTAGTTTGGTTTGCCATTTCATCATGAACAGGTTGACAAAAGAACAACGCTTGCAAATCGTGCAAATTTATTTCGAAAATAATGGTTCAGTTCGCGAAGTTTACCGCAAGCTCCGTCCGTTTATTGAAGGAAACATTCGATGAGCGCATAATTTCGCGGAATGGACCTGTCAATTGGCCACCAAGATCGTGTGATTTGACACCATTGGATTATTTTCTTTGGGGATATGTGAAGTCACTCGTCTACGCCAACGAACCAGAAACGTTAGGGGACTTGGAAGCCAACATTCGTGGCGTTATTGCCAACATACGGCCCCATATGCTCGAAAAAGTGGTTGAAAATTGGACCTGTAGAATTGGCTTTATTCGAGCCAGCCGCGGCGGCCACATGCCCGAAATCATATTTAAACATTAATGGCATAAAATTATCCTTCCAATAAAGCCAAATTGATGGACATTAAAACGATTTTCTTGTGTTTTATTTAATTCGAAGTTCTATACCTCTAAAAAAACACCCTTTATAAGCTGCAATAGTTTTTCAAAAAGAGTTTGGAACTTTTGTTTCGAATACTTTAACAAGAAGACAGTTGCAGTAAAATATGTAAGCCTTTCATATATAAGTTTTACAAACACCCTCGTATGTATGTATGTATATACATTAACAGTTAACATTAAAATAAAACAAAAACTTCTTAGTTTCAACATAAACCACTATACTCAACGAAAGCCAAATTTTATCACCCACTGTCCTTTAATTTTTAAACAAAAAAAAACAGAACCATTTGTTTTCTTCGTATCTGTGATACAAATCTTTCAATTGAGATAAAAATTTATGTATTTAAACATTTTCAACGATAAAAATCCCCCAAAATCTTGCCGCAATTTGCAACACACACATGGAAAATTTGTTGCAAATATTTATTGACCATTTTGGTTTAAAAGATTTAAACGAAATTCCATTTATTGTAATTTATCATGAAATCGTTCAGTTTCCAGTTTCGTTTCTTTCAAAACTCGCTTTCAATCGAAATATTTTGGCTGTTTTTCCTTAAGAGGGAGGTCAGAGTATATTTATTATTAATGCAGCCACAAAAAAAAAACATATTTTTAATATTAACGATTTAAATTTTTCGTTTTATTTTTGTAAACGAAACAAGTTAAGACATGAGAAACAAATTTGGGCAACAAATTGGCAATTTCGTACAAATTTTTTAAAGAAATATTTTAAAATCATTAAAATAAAGAACAATTTATAGAGTGGATTTCTTTTTAAAAGAATAAACTTGCGATTTTAATATTTTCTTCTTTTCTTTTTATACCCTTTACCAAAAAATGGTAAAAGGGTATATATAGGTTTGTCATTCCGTTTGTAATTTCTAGAATATTAATAAGCGAGCCATAAAGTATATATATTCTGGATCCTTATGCATAGGGAAGACGAATAAGCGATGTCCGTCTGTCCGTCTGTCTGTACGTTTTTTTTTTTTTTTTTTTTTTAATGCATGTTTATTATATATTGTATCTTCAAATATGAACTAACAATAAGTATTCAAATCTTAAATCTATAAAAAAAAAATTATTAGGCCCGACCAATGTCGGACATAAGCTTAGTGATAGTTATTAATAATACATAAGTAGTGATAAGCAACAAAAAGAAAAAGGTGTTTTCAAGCAGCTTCATCATCTAGAGTGTTGAATATTAGAGCCCGTGTATCTCTCTTTTTTAAGCGGATGTGTCCAGTAAAGTTCAAAATATTACGAGCAAGCGGATTAGGATGTGACTCGAGTTTTGTTAGGTATTTGCCTGCGTATTTTGCAATTTCTTCAGTCACTAGTGGCATATTCAAATCGCGATGTATATTTGAATTTTTGATGTACCATGGAGCCGATGTTATAATGCGTAAAATTTTATTTTGCCTTCGTTGAATTTTCTCTACATTTGAAGCTGAAGCAGTGCCCCATAGTTGAATTCCGTAACACCATATTGGCTTTAAAAGCGACTTGTATATTAAAAGTTTGCAGTCTAGGCTAAGTGTTGAATTTCTACCAATCAGCCAATGTACCTGAGTTAATTTAAGTTTCATTTGAGTTAACTTAGAGTCAATGTGGTGTTTCCATGTAAGTCGTCGATCAAGGTGTATGCCAAGATATTTCACATGTGAATGTTGAGGAACAACTTGATTGTTAATCCGAATGGGGGAGCAAGTATCTCTTCTTAGGGTGAACGTTATATGGACACACTTTTGTTCATTGACTTTAATTCTCCATAAGTTTAACCAAAGCTCCATCTGGCTAATGTGTTCCTGGAGTTTGCGAGATGCCTCATCAGGGTTTTCGTGCATACTAAGGCAGGCTGTATCGTCGGCAAATGTGGAAGTATGGATACTACTGCTCACAGGCATATCACAAGTATAAATCAAATATAAAACTGGTCCCAGTATGCTCCCCTGTGGCACACCGGATGAAATAGTTTCAGGCCTACTCGTAAAGTCTCCTTCCACAACAGTGAACTTACGGGAAATAATGTAACTTTCCAAAAGATTTAAAATGTTTACTGGTAAGTAAGTCTTCAATTTTAAAATTAGGCCTTCATGCCACACTTTATCAAATGCCTGGGAAACGTCAATAAAGAGCGCAGAGCAATACTTTTTTTCCTCAAAAGTTCTTCTTATAAATTGAACCAGTCTGTGAGTTTGTTCAATGGTGCTATGCTGACTTCTAAAACCAAATTGATGGTCTGGTATGCACCCACTACTAATTAGAATTTGGGACAATTTTGTTTTGAGCAGTTTTTCGAAAAGCTTTGACATAGTTGATAGTAGACTTATTGGCCTATATGACTCAGCCTTGGTTAGATCTTTGCCCGGCTTTGGAATCATTTTAACCTTGGCAAGCTTCCAGCTGTGTGGATAATACTCCAGTCGTAAAATGGCATTAAATATAAATAATAGGATTCTCATTGCAATACGAGGCAAGTTCATAAGCATCTGGTTACTAATTCCATCAATACCCGGAGCTTTCTTCGGGTTGAGTTCGGCAATTAATTTTTGTAAATCACGCGTCTTAAACTTTATGTGTTGAGGGGGTAGAGCGACTACATTCGGCAAATCAGCAACACCAGTACATATGTTTGGTGTAAAAACGGATTTTAAGTGCTCAGCAAATATTTTACCTTTTTCAGTATCGCTTCTTTCCCAACTTCCGGTAGATGTGCGTAGAGGTGGCTTATACTCAATGGGTGTTTTAAGCTTTCTAGCAGCGCGCCACAAAGAGTAATTAGACGCTGGTGTGACATCAAGACCTTCCAGATAATTTTTAAGAGATGCAGTTTTTTCAGATGTAAGCAACTCTTGGAGTCGTTTAGTGCACTCTTTAAATCTGATTTTATTTTGTGGTGATCTGTGCTGTTGCCATTCCCTTCTAGCTCTTCTTTTTTCACGTACGAGACGTTCAATGTCTGTAGAATAAATTTTATTAAACCCAGTCTGCGGATGGGAGTTAGTGGCATGTTCAGCAGCCTGTTTAATATTCTCGCTGAGATTGGCAATGTTAGATTCAATATCATCGGATGTTCTAAGCGTAATGTTTTCCGTACAATGACTACTGAGATATTTTTTGAACCCCAGCCAATTAACACGATTGATCATCTTCACATATGGGTCAGGTAAGTTACTTCTTAATGGACTACAAATTGTAATGATCGTCGGAGAGTGATCGGACGAAAGATCAATAGAAGCTTGAACTTGAATTAAATCCCTAGAGATATTTTTTATGACGCCAAAATCTATAACATCCGGAATTTTTTGTATGTCAGTAGGCCAATAAGTGGGCTCCCCACTCGAAATGACATCCAAGCCCATTTTTGAAATAGTGTTGAACAATGCTCGACCTCTGGGGGTAATAAGACGCGAACCCCAGAACGTATGCTTAGCATTGTAGTCGCCAGCTGCTACAAAACAAGGTCCAAGAGATTTGTAGAAATCCTCATATTGATTCTCAGTGATTGAAAATCTGGGAGGGGAGTAAATTGATGATATAACAAAATTTGTACAAAAACTTTCAATGCCAATATTTGTTGCTTGTAGGTGTTCTTCACAAATGTTATCAAGAACATAGTGCTTGAGTCTTGACTTTATTAGAATTGCTGATCCACCGCAAGCCCTTCCTCTAGGGTCCTTTGTATCATATATAGTGTAGCCATAAATTTTAAAAAGACTTCTCGAAGTCAAATGAGTCTCAGATACTAACATTACATCAATATTTTTTTCCATGAGGAAGTGCTCAAGTTCATTTTTATGTTGGCGAATGCCGTTTGCGTTCCAGAAACATATTGTTAACGTGTTCATGGCTTATTAATTAATGCTTGAAGCAGAGTATTCTGCATTCGCAGCATTTCTTGCATCATGCTAGTCATATTTGTTGTAAAATTGTTTATAGTTTGCACCAGATTTTCAATAGTAGCTTCAAGGCGATTAAAATTAAAGCTGGCGTCAGTATTTTTTGAATTATTTGGCGAGGAAACATTTTGTGTGGGAATTGAATTTGTCTTAGCAGCATCTGCATACGATACACGGGAAGTAACTGGTTGGCTCATTTGCGCAAAAGTGGTAGAGTAAGCTTTTGCTGATTGAGCTGGAGCTAATTTAGGTTTTTGCGCCATAGTCTTCTTTACGAAAGAGTACACAGGACAACCTCTGTAGTTAGCGGTGTGATTACCTCCACAATTACTGCATTTTTTATCACTTTGATCTTTTGGCTTATTGCAACTAGCAGTGCCGTGTAATTCGCCGCACACAACACAAACAGAGGGTAAATTGCAGTATGTTTTTGTATGGCCATATTCTTGGCAATTATGGCACTGTACAGGACCTGAACGCTTATGTGGCTCTTCAACTGTGATTTTTCGGTACAAGAGGTATTTCAAATTATAAATTGGATGCGTTTCATTTTTTTTCAATTTTATATCATTAGGCTCAAGTTCAACACGAAATAGGGGTTGGGGAATCTTCTCTCTATTTATTATATTGGACACATTTTTTACCTTAAACCCCTGGAGGACGAGTGCATCTTTTATTTCTTCGGGAACAACATAAGAATCTATGCCCTTCAATACGATCTGCATGCCTTTAGCGATCTTAAGCTGGTATGTGTAGAAGCTTGTTTTATTTTTTTCAAATTCAGCAACCATTTTGCGGAAATCTTTTTCGTCATAAATTTGGACTTTAGTTTCATCGATGTTGCCACGTTTTATTGGAACAATGTGAAATTTATTCTCACCAATGACCGAAATTAATTTTTTAATAAGGGCATTTGAATTTTTTGTCTCAAATATATTGGTGGCGGCTTGGATATTTTATTCGAGGCTACCTCGGGTTTGTCGTTGTCATCTTGCAAAATTTCGAAGCGGTTTTGGCGATTAGTTGAGGCTGCGCTGTTGTCCCTAGACAGTTTTGGAGCAGATGAAATTTTTGAAGAATTCGGGCTTCGCCCACGCTTTACCACGGTTATATATCTGTCCATTCCGACTTGTACCTTGAGTTTCGAGCCGCTGTTATCTGTAGTGATAACTTTGTTAAGTGATGAACACGAGCCTGAAGGGGATGATATTACTGGCTTATATGAAGAAGTACTGGGCAACTGTAATGTTAATGCATCATTACTATTTGGCATTGGACAAAGCGAAGTTGATCGCTGACGAAAAATTGGCTTTGACGTTAAAAAAAGACTTTCATCAGATTTATTATTTATATTTTTTTCATTAAGAGTTTCAGAACTCACAGTAAAATAAGCATTTCTGCCGTTAGAACTCACTTCAATTTTTTTTGTATTTGAGGCACTCATACAAAGAATTCCTCAAGGGATATTCGTTTGTGTGTTTTTTTTTGCGGTCTTTTTTTGTTTTTGTTATTTATGATTGTTTATTTGTTTAGAGGTACACATATATAGCATTCCTCAATATCACTTTGTTTAATTTTTTTTGTTTGCGGTTTTTTTTTGTTTTTGTTATTTTTACTATGTAAAAATATTAGCAAAGCATAAAGCTTATTTATTAAAGACAGTATGTACCTATTACGAATAATATGTACTACGAATATTTTTTGTTTGTTTAATTTTTTGTAAGAAAAATTCCGCTAATCGACTGTTCGCTATGAAGGTACCACGAGAACTGTCTGTACGTGAAATCGGTTTTCCGAAGCTCCCAGAAAAGCTGGAGACTTCGTTCTTGGACTGGTGTGTCAGAAATGGTCGAAATAAGATTGGTATTGAAAATCAGCAAAATCTAGCAGACGGATTCAGAGCTGGGAAGCTTAAACTTCATTTTGCCATACAAAATAACTACCGAAAACTAGTTATTATTTTTTTTATTAAATAAACTTATTTTATACTTCAGTATGAATAAAATTAATATTTCTTAATAAAAAAAATAAAAAAAAATTTAAAAAATTAAATAGACGTTTCCAGGGTTGGAAAACTTTAACTTTTTTATACAAAATTATACAAAGTTAATTTACTAAAAGAAATTTTTCCTTTTTTCTATAAATTAAATATATCTTATATTCTAAGAAGAAAGAGATTTGGGTTAAAAAATCAGAAAAATCAAGAAGGATAATTCCAGGGCTGGGAAACTTAAAATGTTTGTGATATAAAAAATTAACTACCGTAAACTAATTTTTATATTTTTTTTATTAAATTAACTTATTTTATACTTCAGTACAAATTAAATTGGTATTTCAAATTAAAAAGGAAAGTTAAAAAAATTAAAAAGACGTTTCCAGGGTTGGAAAACTTTAATTTTTTTCAAATACAAAAGTAACTGACTAAAACAATTTTTTTTCTTTTTCTCTATAAATTAAACATATCTTAGACCCTTAAAAGAAAGAGATTGGTGTAATAAATAAGAAAAATCAAAAAGGATGATTCCAGGGTTGGGAAACTTACACTTTTTGTAATATATGAAAGTAACTAGGTCTTACTATTTTTTTATTTTTTTTATTAAATTAACTTATTTTATACTGCAGTACACATTAAATTGATATTAAAAATTAAAAAAAAAAGTTTAATACATGAAAAAGACATTTCAAGGGTTGGAAAACTTTAAATTTTTTCTTATACAAAAGTAACTTACTAAAACAAATTTTTTCTTTTTCTATATATATTAAACATAGCTTATATTCTTAAAAGGAACATATTGGTGTACGAAATCTGAAAAATCAAAAGAACGGTTCCAGGGCTGGAAAACTTAAACTTTTTGTGATATATAAAATTAACTACCGAAAACTAATTTTTATTTATTTTTTTTAACATAAACTTATTTTATACTTCAGTAAGAATGAATTTGATATTTCAGATTAAAAAAAATTAAAACGAAGTTTCTAGGGTTGGAAAACCTTATTTTTTATACAAAAGTAACTTACTAAAACAAATTTTTCCTTTCTTTACTATTAATTAAACATATCTTACATTCTTAAAAAAAGATTTTTTTTAAGAATACATAAAAATCAAAAACGGGCATTCCAGGGTTAGGAAACTTACGCGCTTTGTGATATAAAAAATTAACTACCCAAAATTAATTTTTATTATTTTTTTTTATTAAATCAACTTATTTTATGCTTGAGTATGAAAAAAATGGTATTTAAAATAAAAAAAAACAATTAAAAAAATTAAAAAGACGATTCCAGGTTTGGAAAACTTTAACTTTTTTTGTACAAAAGTAGCTTACTAAAACAAATTTTTCCATTTTTCTGTAAATTAAACATATCTTAAATTCTTAAAAGAAAGAGATTGGTGTAAGAAATCAGAAAAATCAAAAAGAATGATCTCAGGGTTGGGAAACTTACACTTTTTGTGATATATACAAGTAACTAAGTCTAATTAATTTTTATCTTTTCCTTTATAGATTATACATATTTTTCATTTTGGAAAGAAAAGTTTGGTGTAGAAAATTATAGAAATAAAAACCAAAGCTCCAGAGCTGAAAACTTTGACCATTTTTCTGGATATTAAAGTAACTAAATAAAACATTTTTTTTTAGTTTCCTTTTTTCTTTTTTTACTTAACACACTTTCTATATTTTTTTAAGAACTACTAGATTGATATAAGGAATCAGAAAAATCTAATTTAATGATCCTAGGGTTTGTAAATTTATTTTTTGTACATAAAAGTAACTAGGTCAAATTATTTTTTTCTCTTTGTTTATACTTTATGTATGTGCTTATGTATGTATCTCTATACTACATAAAAACACTTTGGTAAAGGGTATATAAGATTCGGCACAGCCGAATATAGCACTCTTACTTGTTTTATATAATTTTTCCCATTGTGGTTTTATTTAAACACAACTACAATCCTTTTTATATTTTCTTAAGAAATTTCAATTATGAGTATTAGAAGAAGAAGTGTTTACTTTGTTGTATTTTTGTGTCCGTCAATTTGTTTATTTATGTAACAGGTAAATATTGTATGTTGTTGTAGAGGATGTAAGTTTTGATGCAAGCGTTTCATGCCGGACGTTGGTCTTTAATGCAAATGGTATTTTCTCTACGCAGTTCAATAAACCATAAAGCATTTGAAAAATTAGCTATGGGTGGATTTTTTATTACTGAATAATAGACTCTTGCAAGGATGTAAAAGTATTTATTTGGACTTCATTAAACTGAAGGTGTCGCAGACAAATTTAAAGAGTAGTAATTTTTAAAGTATATTAATTTTTAATCTCTTAATTTGACAATTTAAGTTTTACAAAATAGTTAAACCACAACAAAAATTTTGTAATAGTCTTTAGATTAAACCTGTGGTTTTAGAGAAATTTTCTTAATATATTAAAGACATTCACCACAGCCTGCTACACAAACACACGAATACAAATGCCGCCAGCTGTATTTGTCGCCTTGTAGCCAGCTGCTTAATTATTTTGGAGACAGCAGCAGCATCCAGAAGTACCTGATATTTAAGGCTGCCTCATTTCGTTCTTACTAATCCTCATAGTTCTGGACGATGTTTTAACAAGGGCTATTTACGATAACGAAAAAAGAGGAATACAATGGAGTTTCCAACACCATCTGGAAGATCTGGCATATGCTGACGATATTTGTCTGTTATCTTCAAGGCACAATGACATGCAAAGAAAAATCGGTGACATCATTACCGAGTCACAAGCAATTAGTTTAAAGATAAACCTTAAGAAGACGAAAGAAGTAAAGATAAATCCGCTTGACTCAAATATTAATTTTAAATCCGGCGATGATTTAATTGAAAATATCAGCTCTTTCAATTATCTTGGAAGTGTATTCTCAGTAGACGGAGGTGTTTTCAACGACATTCTGAGCAGGATATCTATAGCCCAAGGTGTCTTCTCACAGCTCTGCAAAATCTGGAGATCATCTTCTATATCTTCTTACATGAAAATGCGTTTATTTAACCCTAACGTAAAATAAGTTATGTTGTATGCCTGCGGGACTTGGCTAGTGACGGAAACACTCGCAAGGAAGCGTCAAACGTTTGTGAACAAGTGTCTAAGAAAAATCCTGAAGATATGGTGGCGAACACAATAGAAATAAACAAATACCGATACACATAGGGATCAAAAAGAGAAGGTTGAAATGGATAAGACACCCCCTACGGAAACAACCAACGGAAATCTGTAGACAGGTCCTCCCATGGAATCCACGAGGTACCAAAGCGCGAGGAAGACCAAAACACACATGGAAGCGAACGTTAGATAAAGATATACAAACACTAGGATATTCTTTCAACGAAGTGAAAAATAGAGCATGGGATCGGGATAGATGGCGAAGTTTTGTTGAGACCCTATGCTCCACAGGGAGAGAGAGTACATAAGAAGAAGAAGATTCAGGTATAAACAAATATTTATAAAAAATATTTTTGATTTATAAAAAGTTTTTCTTTTATAAACTCAAAATATTTTTTTTGAATAAGGGAGTTAAATTTAACCATTTTATTTCTTTACTTGAATTTCTTTCTGTTAAATAATATAAAAGAATTGTAAGCTATCATTCATTCCACATTTTTAATTATATTGGCAACACTACGTTTGCGCATTGCTGCCAATATAAAATAGATATTAGTTTAATTGGACGGCAAAATCAGTATAGACAACAACCTGCCCCCTTGACTTGCTGTCGTCAAAATAATCTTTTTCATATAAACATGTATGTTGTATTTACATTCATTATTATTCCAGTTTTCAAAATCGAGGCATATCTACCCGTTGTCGAAATCAACTGACTGCTATTGACAGGTTCATGTTCTTTTCTGACAACTTTTGGTATCTTGAAAACCGCAAGAGGCCAACTCTTAAAATTTTCAAAAACGCTAATACTAAAAAATCCCAAAATTCAAAAAAGAAAATGCCGAAACGAAAAATCCTTCAAATGAAAAACCGCTTAAACGAAAAATATCAATAAAAATGTAATAAATCGCTAAGATGCAAAAAACATACTAAAAGTAAAGAGGTGGCCAAAAATCGACAAAAATAACGAAAAACCGAACCAAATCGCCAAAACGAAAAAACCGCCAGAACTAAAAAAATACTAAAATAAAAAAATAAAAAAAATTGCCAAAACCAAAAAAATAACGCCAAGACGAAGAGGGAGCCAAAACTAAAAAAAATCGCCAAACTAAAAAAATCGCTTAAACTAAAAAACAACTGAAAAAATCCCCAAAACTAAAAAATCGCTAAAATAAATATAAGCTCTAAAACTAAAAAAAAATAGCCATCGTGTGCGAGTCAATGTCGCACTGTACTGAATTTGTTATTTATTTTAAAAGCTTTCGCAACTTTAGGGTTGAAAGTAGCATATTCTTATTGTCAACCTCCAGCCTTCTTAAGATCTTTTAAAAAGTTTTGTATTAAGTATCAAAGACATTTAGCTTGCACATTACCTGGGTTCAAATTAGTCAGTTGATGGATGTTTCACTGCACGTCAGTTTAATTGCCTCAAGTCATCAAATCATAACTTTCAATTATGTGCAGTAATTATTTATTTATTATAATTTTTTTTTTCCAATTTAACTAAAATTTAATCTGTTGAATGATTTTGTTTGCATCTTGTGGCAAATTGTTTGATCATGTTAACAACCACTCATTCAGTCGTACCAAATCGATGTTAAGCGCCACTCGTTTTCAATTTATCGTCACAATTTTTTCGCTTTATGCAGTTTGAGTGGCTGCTTGCCCATTTGACTCTTGGCTTGACTTCGCTTGGCTTTAGTTGATTTGATTACCCTACACCTAAATGCTCACATTTGATTTAATTTTTTTATGTGACCGCCTACATGCTGCCGTTTCGAATTAAGATTCCATAAAAATTTTATTTATCGTTTGTCTTGCGCATTTAGCTAAGAGTGCACAGAGGAGAGTTTCACTTTGTTGACTTGCTGTTAATTTGTCATAATATGTCTAATATATATTAGACTGCTTGTATGTTGCAAGTTGGCTTTGTTTGGTTGTCTGTCTCTCTTACTAGTATGAGTATTTTTTTATAATAAAAGTCTGTGAGTCATCAGAGGGAAAATTTAGAATGTATAATTTAGTACAATAATACGAGTATGTGTAAAGCAGTATAAAAAGTTTAAGGGAAATACATATAAAAACATATTTTACGGGCATATATTATTTTATGTTAATGCGACAATAATTGGAACAATTTGCGTACTATACCACAAAACCGCCTAGAGTATTTCACAGGCTTGCTTGCAACATCAGTGGTGTGAGTGAATTATTTTCAAACACCGAACCCTCTTTCGTTTAATACGGGTATCAGTGCAAGGGACATTTTCGGTAAATTAATTGGTATTTCAAACAAGCTTTAAAGTCTGAAGTTCAATCACAACAGGATTTTCAGAAATAAAAAAAAAATAATGAAATTTAAATAAACCGGCGCCTCCCTGAAGAAACTAAAGTTTTCTCAAAACTCCATCCATATCCATCTTATAGGCTTTTTACATTGACACACATTTCAGTGAAATGCATGGAAGATGTAAAAAATGTGAAACATGCGTTTACATTGACAACATCTAACATCTACCATCATCTCACTTGTCAAAAAGACAACACGTTCTGCATAGGTTTTGTTAAGGAAATTATAAAAAATAGATTTTGATGTAAAATTAATAATTGGAGTAGTTGTTGATTTGCAAGAACAAACCCAACTAAAGTGCAGTACATGAAAATTATAAAAGATTTGCAAGAATAAGATGAAGATTTTTTAAAAGGTACATATCTATATGTACTATGTATATACGTATGTCGTTTTTTCTTAGTTTTTGACCAGCGTTGCCACTACTGAAAAAAGAAATTACAAAGCCGCAAGTCTAAAATAATGCAAAACCGAATGAAATAGTGCAAAAAAAATCTAAGAAAAAATTTTTATTTTCTTATTAGTTTTTTTGGTACATTGAAATTTAATACGAGCTAATTTTTTAATATATAAAAAACCTAAAATTTAAAATATAAAGAAAATTCACTAATTCGTAAATACTTACTTCAACGAAGAATAATTTACTACTTTCCTCTTAACATTTTGTCTAAATTTAATAAAATATTCTTTGAACCAGGCGTTTGAGAAGAGGGTTATTAACCTTTTTAACCTCTTTTAACTAGAAGTACTGAGCGATACTTATACATTCTTTGGTTCTTTAAGCATATGTATATATTTACACTAAACTATTTTTTTAAATATCTTTTCATAATTTTAAGCTAAAAATTTGCACCACAATTTTAAAATTGACGCTACTGTATTAGCTGATAACTCATTCTTGGGGTATCAGTTTTAATTAAGATCAGTTTACTTAAAAAAAAAAACTCTTTCAACAGAAGCGTTTAAGAATGGTAATATCAAAATTTTTAAATTTGGAAAGAAAATATCGCCAGCACAGTTTTTACTTTGAGAAATTTGAGACCAATAAATTTCAAAACATCGAATTTATCCTTATGGTCTAAATTGTCTAATTTTTGATAACCAAGCTTAACAAATGGAAATCTATTTTTATTTCAATGAGTGTGCAAATTCTGATTATACTACATCAATAAAAATTATAAAGGTCATCATGAAAGTTGATTTTTTTTTAATTTCTGTTGTGCCTCGGAACAGTATTTTAAGCAGTTAAATTAATATAAATTCCACTTTTGCTAACAAGTTGCTCGTTTTTATTGGTAAACTATTTTTAGTTTTAGTAAAAAAAATAAGCCTTTTGTAATTAGAAAAAAAAATTTGCACAACTGTGATTACTTTAGCTTTTAATTTGTATAAAAGTAGGGAGCTACCAAGAGAATATGAAGGAAACTTCAAATAATATTTTGAATATATTTTATCTAAAGCAGAAAGAATAGATTCAGTTATTTTTGAATGATCTTCAAAAACTTGTAATATTCAATAATCTCAATACTTTCTCTTGTTCCAGAGCACTTTCAATGCAACAAAATATTTGCATTACGTTTATAATAGGATCCAAGATTTATTAGCAAATCTTCTAATTCTTTTTAGTATAATTTGGGCCTTTTTAAACATTTTATTGGAATTTTATTAAGACTTACACAATATTGGTTTGTACATATCTTTATAATAAACTTTGTTAGAGACATGTTGATTGACATGATATGTTGCACATAAGTATGACTTGATTTTGTCTTAAGTCAACTCATACTGTTATCGCTTTATAATATATAAATATGAATGCCATTAAAGTCAAATAGTGCAAAATTACACAAAAAATTTATGGTGCAAAAATACTGCGACGAAATTTAAATAGTACAGATTTTTCACTATTACACAGAAAGTGGCAACGTTGTTTTTGAGAGAACAATGTAATTTTGCTAGTGATGGCACTAAAATTAACGAAAGATGTTAGATGAAACAAAATGAGATAGGAACATCTTTTAAAGATGTAGAAAGATGTTGGTTTTTAGTACTGTGTATTTCTTATGGGAAGATGTTAACATTTTCGCAAATTGATGGTAGATGTTAGATGTGCGTCAGTGTAAAAAGCCTATTAGAGTTTGCTTTATTGCATACTTACATACATATGTACATATTTGTCAGACTTTTTCATTAAACAACAATTTAATTAACTCAGATTTTATTTTAATTTTTGTATGCAGTCTTCGCCAAAATAATAAATTAAAATTATGATTAAATTCATCCAATTATGTATGATAAAAGAACAAAAAAGACAACAACAAAAATAATTTAAACAACACTACAGTGTCTACATCAAATAAGATTAAATGCATTTAAAAAGCGAGCGTGTTGTCTGAAGTGCTTCCTACAAAAAAGAAGCGGTTGCACCACGATCCCTTAAAATGTCTCCCTTTTCATTCTGTCGGACGCTGATTATGCTGACGACAACGCTGATACTCGTATTGTGCACTTTTGCCAGGGAAACTGAAAATGAAAAAAATATTAAAAAAAAAATCACCAAGACAAATTGAGTTGTAGAGGATACTTTTTTGTTGTTGATCTGAATATTAGCAAAACATGAACTCCTTAAAGAATCTGATTTCAGTGGGGGCAACACAAGTGTAATAAAATAAATTTTGGTATGCTTTTTCTTTTTTTGTATATAAAAAAAGGAAGCATTATTTTCAGAACCAGTCTGCCACTATAATAATGTTGACTTTTGTTACTTTGTGGCGGGCAATGCATGAATGAGTGTCTGTCCCTGAGTACCGTCGTCTGTCTGTGGGTGTTGTCGTCAGCTCTAAAACACTTCACATTTCGGCTCATTCTTTTTTTTTGCAAAATTTTTGTGGCTGTTGGTTTGCATGAATGGCTTGCTGGCTGTAAGAGTATCATGATGTGTCTGTTCTTTTTATGCTTAATTTGGCAGCCTGTCAAAATGATATAAACATCATTGAGTGCTTCTTTCCCTCTTAGCATTCATGATATAAGACCTGCTTACAAAATCTCTTAAAGGATTATTTGCACAAAAACATGAAGATCTAAGGCCAAACGAACGTGAGACAATCCAGTGGTGCAAGTAAAATATTAAGGGAACCTAACCTAACTAAACATATTTAGGAAAGAAATAATTACAGAAAGTAGTTTACCCTAAATATTTCAACTTTTAACACTTAAATTTAATGTTTTCAGCTTCGAAAATTCGAAGTTAAGTTCGAATTTTAGAAAATAATCTCAGGTATGCTTAACATTTTTATACTGCACGTTTTATCAAGAGAAGAAAAAAAATAAACATAGTATTTGTATATTTAGGAAATGAAAGTTCTGCTTTAGTTTTCAATAGTTTCCTTTTAAACTAAATTATTGTGTGTTTTAATATAAATTTTTTTAATTTCGAAAAAATTGTTTTGTTCTAGCAATTACTTAAAAAGACCATTTTGGGTATTGAAATAATTAAAGCTGTGTAAGGTTGCACAAATATTTCAAGATATATTGATGCTCGAAAGTTTCTTTTAATTTCTTGTATTTCGAACATAGCAAAATTAAGTATAAATACAATAATAATAATAATGCTTTGTTTTGAGCTTAATTATACATAAAAGTTATGTTTTACACTTTGAAATGATCTTCGAAAATTCGAACTTAATTTTGAATTTTGGAGAAGTCTTAAAAGTCAAAATTTTAAGAAAAAATAGCCTAAATAATAGCTAAAAGAGAATTATTTTATTATTTCTATTCAATATGTAGAAGAAATTAACTAAAACACGACTTTATGTTCGAAACTCCAAAGCTCAATAAATAATTACAAAGTATTAAGGAATTTCGAATATTTTGTTTTCATTTGGAGGTCGTATTCTCCGCATTTGTTGCTTGGCAGACCTTCCCCTTTTTAAGCAAAATTATCTTCAAAGTAAATTCATCTCTGTTTCATTTTTGGTAGCCATTAATCAAAAACACACAAAAATGTTCAAAATACACGACTTTTTTTCTACAATTTTTCAACATTTTATCACATATTGTTTGCAACATCCCATTATTTTTGATTAATTTCATTTTATGTTGTTGATTTTGTGCTGTCGCTGTTTATTTTGTTTATAACCTCTAGACAATGGTCACTTAACCCCACATTAGCCTTGTAACACCTAAAAAAAGAGTCTTGTCGGTATTGTATTCATACGATTGTCAAATTTTGTCTGCAAGAAAAAAAAACATCTATTTAAATTGAACAGCCAGCCAATTTAATAACAAAAATTAAATGGGCAAACAAAATAAGGAAACATGTAAGAGCTTTTAAGACATTTATGTACAATTTAAATTTGCCGTAACGGACATTCAAAGGCACTTAGAAAATACCAAATAATAAGTGTTTCAACATAAACCTTCATAATCTTAATAAGAGTAAATGAAATAAAATATTTTTGTTGGTAGGTGACAGTCTACAAAATCAGCAATTTTTACCAGCCCCGGGTTCAATCCAGTAACCTCTGTCATCCAAATCTTTTCCGGCGAAACTCGTAGCCAGATATGATTAAACCACGGACTGGAAAGGCGTGAGAGGACTGATCTTTGTATCGCCTTCAACCAGGAAAAGATTTCAAATTGAAAATTCTAAATTGGTTACTTGAAAAAGTTATAAAATGATCTCCTAAATACTTGTTGGGATTTCTTATGTAACCCAAATAAGCATTTCTTTTTCATTCCTCTCGTCTTCATGCAAGTTTAAATTATATGTATATTTAAAAATCCATTCAATTTAACATGCTTTTTATCCCCTCTTGCTCAGCCAATCAATTACATAAATATTACACTCTGTATAGTTTGAGCTCCTCCTTTGGCATATTTATGATTTTTTTTTTTTTTTTTTTTTTGTTACAAGTTGATTTTGTGCAAATATTTTTAATATTTTTTGGTTTGAAAATGTGCAAAATTTTTACAAATTTTCCAACATATGAACTTAATAATAAAACACAGCGATACGCCACGTTCTCAAACATGCAACTCGCATCTGTGTGAGTGCGGACGTGCTTGTTGATGCAGCAGTCAGTCATGTGGAGAGACAAGGCGTATTAGTTTTATCGTAGATGCTTCGCTGTAATTAAGTGCAAAGTATATTGCTGCCGATATTCATACTTGAAGCGGCATACGGCTGATGATCGTACTCGTATGTATATGAAACAAACAATTGAAAGCGAGCGTAAAATGGTATTAACAACACCCCCAGTCCACTACTGTGCAACGATTCAACAAACATAGCAAAACTAACTGCACAAGCAGAGGTTCACAATTATTTTTTTTTTTCACCGAAATTGTATGCTTGTTTAGGTACTTCAGTTGCAAGGCGAGTTTGTTTGCTACTCATAGTTTATGCTTTTGCTTTTTTTTTCAAATGTTAGATGTTGCTGCTGTTATGTTATTGATTAATTATGCTTCATTATTGTTGCATATAGTTTTTTATAATTTCTTTTAGGAAATTTTGATGAGAGCTTTTTAGTGTTTTTTGATATGTATATGTATTTGCTTTTACACAGAGGAATCTTCCATGATCACACCTCGGTCAAGCTGGAGATATCATAAGAAACACCCCTTTTCCACACGGAAAGTTTTTACTTTGCAAAGTCTTAATTCAGCTGGGGGAAAGACAGAAAGAGACTGTACTACTACCTCTGTCCTTCACACAGCTGAATTAAAACTTTGCAAAGTAAACTTTGCTTGTGGAAAAGGGGTAAAAGTTATTATTTCAAAATGAAGTGTTATAACACAAAAACTGTTTTGCAAAATAAACAGCGTAATATATGAAACTAATTGTATTCAATAAAATATTTTAGTACAAAGTACATTACACATAATGATAAAAGTAAATGATCAAACAGAATAAGTCTGCAACTTCAGAAAAAATCGCTGTCAAATTAAGAAAGGCCATAATAAAATCTACAGCAGTAACTTCAAATGCTCTCTAATTTTTGTTTTATTTTCTTTTGTGCTTATATTTCTTTGTAGTTTTGTTTACAAAAGGCCCTATTATGAGTTGTATTCGATTTTCGATTTTCGCTGGGTATCGAAAATCCAATGTTAAATTCATATTATGAACATCGAAAATTTCGCTGAGCAACGAATTTTCTATTGAACAGAATTTAGCTTTCGATGAAGTATTTTAATATTAAAAGTTGTTAAACAAATCTAAATGTTAACAAATGTTTATTTTTAAGTACACAAACACATATTGTAAGCTATTTTTTGTCGATTCTATTCATAATAAGAACCAAAATGTATAAAATTTTTTTAAAATATGGTAGCCTTATTGAGAGAATGAGTAATTATATGTGAGAGCATTTGAAAAAACGCTGTCAAAATAAAATAGATTCTATCTCTCGACGGCTTTCTGGTGCTACTTTTTTGTGACAATTTGTATGGAAAATGTGTTTATGCCGCAATTCTGTTTGATCATTAAACGCATTCATTCACCACTGCAAGCTACCGACTTCAAAATATCATGCTTATTTATATGAGAATGAGTATTTTGACAACAGGAAGGCAACACGGCGGCCGGTTGTTGTCCATGCTGATTTTGTGGTTGTAGTATAATTAAACTAATATCTACTTTTTTTTTGGTAAATTTGAAATATTTAAAGGTGGCTCCGCTTAAATATATATTTATACTTGAGTATCAGGTACTCATGATGCTGCCGCCGTCTCCAAAATAATTAAGTAGCTGGCTACAAATTCATCTGGCTATACTTGAAGTCGTGTGTTCGTGTAGTCTGCTGTGGTGAATGTGTTTAATAATGAGAATTCTTATACATGTAAATTGTTCTCAAAATCGGTTTTTTTGGGAAAATATAGAAACTCTTATACTCTAAAGAAATTTTCGCAAGTAAGAAAAAAATTGTAAGGCATAAGAACTATTGCAATGGACGAAAAATAAATAAAATTTATATAGAAAACATTTACAATCAATTAAATATTTTTATTTCTGATGATTGTTATGAGTCATATTAAAATATAATGTATCAAACTGATCCAGAATTTCATTGAAATATCATTTCGAGTGGTGAGTTCCATTTTCACCTCGTTAACTATGTTAACGAGCAGAATTGTGGCGTTTAGCGCTAGAAAAGCCCCAGATGAGATGATGAGCCGGACTGTGAGGATGAAAAGAATTTGCGGGGTTGTTGCAGCTTACTCCTTCAAAAATGCGTCCAGATCCTCTGTTACGGTGCACTATAGGAAATTTTATCCCTTTTTTGGCTATTATTAATTACAGCCAAACGGGTGGACCAATTTAAATGATTGTTTTTCAATCAAACTTCGAAATACTTATTTTTAACGTTCTTTAAATTTTTACCACTTATTCTTCCGAAGAAAAAAATGCTTATCACTCACGCTTACGTCTTCACACGCCTGACAACTTTTGACTAAAGTTAATAATATTTTAGCATGTATTACTACTCGTATCTATGCTTCGTTATTATTCTCAATTTTTTTAATTTTCAAAAACTATAATTTTTTATTATGAAAACTTTTACTACACTCAATCGTTATTTGAATTCACGCACAAAATATTTGACAAAGTGACATTAAATCACAATTGGCGAAAATGTTCAAAAATGGTTATTTTCTTCTTTATTCTTTTTATACTAAAGCAAAAATAAAATAACTTTTTCACTCACGCTCACGCACTCTCACTCGTGACAATTTTTAAAAAATTATTTTTAATAACTTTTAATTTACTTTTGTTTTAAACAGGAATTAAAAAAATTGATTTTCGATTTCATCCCCGTACAGGGGTCTAATAGTCGCTTCTGATAACGAGCTGATTCGATTACGTTTTTTTATTTTGAAATTATGACATACGCTATCTAACAATGTAATATGACCGCTCGATATGGAATGCCATAATCTCAAACTGAAAAAACGTGATCAAATCAGCACGTTATCGAAAGCGGCGATTAGATTCCAGGAAATACGTATTTACCTAGAAAAATGGGTTTTTGTAAAACAAAAATCAAATATTTGCAAATGAGATATTTCAAATTCGGAAGAGATTTGATTGTCCTAAAGAACTGTGATGGTGATATAGATATGATTTAATGATAGCAGACAAAGGGGGAATGTCCTATAGTGAGGTAAATGGAACGGCCGGAACCGGAAGAATGTCGATGATAACGTAAAACTCTTATACTCTACTAAATCTTGCATGAAGTCAAAATCTCGTTTAAATGTATATATGTATATTTTTTTCAATAATGACAAGATTTGCCATAGAGTTAAGGCAATAATAAAAATATATAAATTTAAGCTAAAAACTCAATATCCCTTAACATTTGAAAAAAAAACATTCTTCATGCGTCTCTTTGATAATACAACTATAACTTTTTTTCTTAATTTTTTTTATGTAATAATCGTGAGACATTTACCGCAATTGAGTTTATCAAATATCAACAATCTTAAATGTCTCTAAAAATATTGCTACCAATTAAATTAAAAGTTTTATGTTTTTAGTGAATACAAACAAAACGTTGACAAATATTTTTTATTAATAATTTCGTTGGTTTTTTTTATTATTTCAGCTGTGAGCTGTGAGCTTGTAGTGAAAATGTTGACAACGTTGTTGGCCAATTTTGAACCCAGCGACAAGTGCTGGCTGCCACTTTAACAGCCAAACAAATACACATAAAAAATATTTTCGTTGTTTATATATTTTTTTTTTCTTTTAGGCACAAACTACTTTTGCTTGTTTTAACAACAGTGTCCCCCAGCAAAAGCAAAATTGTCTGTCTGCCTGCTGCTCAAGCTGGTATTGAATTCAGCCGTCTTGCCCGCAGAGGAGTTCGAATAAAAAAAAGATGCAATTTGCGGCCCAGTGAATTATAAAATGGGGGAAAAGAGACTAATTAAGTTGTGAAAATAAAAAAATATTTTTATTTTATTTATCTTTATACGTAAACGATTTTTTAATGAATTGCTGGAATAGAGATTTTTTTCTTCAATGATAACATATTTTTGGAGCTTCCACTTGAAATTAAAAAAATAAAGTTTTGAAAATTAAACGTTTTATCTTCAACTAAAAGACCTCCGAATGTGTTATTTTTGTTTAAACTTCATTGGTCTAGTTAAAGATTTATGGTTTAATTTTTGTTTAACAAAAAAAAAACACAAAACACCAATAAAAAAAAACTCATTTCGAAATGTTCACTCACTAGTTACAGATACTTGTTGTACGTGCGCCAATGTACGAGTATCTATCTGCATCCCAATGCAAGTTTATCTGTTGCATTAACTTTCATTAAATTGTTTACACTGATCTTTTCCATTTTTCTCAATCGATTAGTTTTGTTTACTTGACTCTGGGGAGTTTTCAATGTGGAGCCGTTTTGAAACACACAAACTTTATATAGTTGCTAAATAATCGGAGCAAAATAGAAAAAAGAAATAGAAACATCTCACATAAAAACCATATGGCAGGTCTTAATTTAAATGTGCATTAATGTTTTTTAGTGTTTACAGATTTATGCCACATTTGTGGTCTCATTCCAGCAATTTACTGTAGGACGGAGACATTAAATTGAAAATAGACAAGAAAAAAACGACAGAAATAATCATAACAGGGTTGTATTCAGCTTCCACAAAATAATTACATTTGGTTGGTAATTAAAATATTCCAAATCATTTAAATGCTTTGTTTTTTTTTCAAAAGAGCAATGAATTATTTTTTCCCGTATAACAAATAAATTTCTTAAAAATAACACATTTGAATATATTTACTCCAGTGATTTATTTTGTTATTTTTGCCCCACTGTGCCGTATTAACGCTTGCCGTCTCCTGCATCAAAGAAATTATGGCATGTGCTTCATTTATTACAAATAACCTAAATTTCTAGAAACCGTTCCAAAGATTGGCATATAAAATGCGGAAATTAAAGCGCGAACTATAAACGAGAATTATTGCGAGTCGCCAAATAAACAAATATTGCAAGACCATAGCCATCATTTTATATAACGTATTAAAAATAAATTATTTAGACAAAATGTTATACAAGGCTTTGTTAAATATTATTTTAATATCAACGGTATTCGATACTATGGGCGTGTGTCAAACGGTAGAAAAGTACTATGGTAAAAAAATATTTGCCTGTGGGGAAAATATTTCATTTTTCTGCTGTGCCAAATGATATCTTTTTTGACAATGTAAAATTTTGACAAATTCGCTTAAGCATAGATAGAAGCTGATGAAACGATTACTGCGGCGGCGGTTTTGCTTCGCCTGACTACAAGCCGCCGGCTACCAACAAATTTTTAAGAGGACATTTTTATATAAAACAATATTCTTGTAGCAATAAATTATATAATATCATATATATGATGCAACATTTTTCGCAAACTAAAATAAACAATGATTTTTTCACAGTCTAATTAAACTTAAAAGACGTAAAAATCTTTGTATTAGGCGACGGCTCGAAGCGACGGCGGTGGATTTAAATTTTATGATACCATGCTTTTTATTGCAGCTTGTCAAAAATTTACCTGTTGTGTCAAAATTTCTACTAGCCCCTAGGGCTAGTGAAATTTTATTCACCTCAGAAGTGTCAAAAATTTACTTACACTAGTACTTTGCTACCGTTTGGCACAGGGCCTATGAAGTAAAATATTTTTTTTAAATGACAATTAAAAGATCTCTACTATAACAGTTTGTATTATATTTAAATTAAATAAGATTCCTAAAAAATTTTCTACTTTAGGTTCAGTTAAACGTGCCATACAAAACAGCTGCTCGAACCAAACTTATGGCCCATGGTCGGTAGCGGCTGAGAGTCTTTGAAAATTGCTGGCGGCGGCTGTTAGCCGACTAACAGCCAGCCTATCGGTTTCATTCCCTGCTTATGGGCAACACTGTGTTTGATTATAGGAGAATCACCATAACGCCATAATTATAACAATAACCATAGAAACCAATTGAAGTTTGGTTTCTCACCATAACCACAAACAGCTGTTTACTGGTTAGACATATTTTTTGTTGCACTTTTGAAATGAATAAACAAATGAAAAGATAAAAAGTTGTTTATGGTTATGGCAGCATTAAAAGGTGGCAATATGGTATGACACACCTGATTGAACCTTTAAAGCTTAAATTAGACGTGCCATAGCTAAAATTCAATTGGTTTCTATGGCAATGGCTATGGCGTTATGGCGAGTCACTTATAATCAAATACGGTGTTGCCAATAAGTTTGGTTCGAACAGCTGTTTTGTATGGTTATGATTATGTCACGTCTAATTTAAGCTTAAGATTTTCGCAGAGAAAAAGCAACACAAATAAGAATTCATTGTGCATAAGAGTTTATTTAAATATTTTTTTAATGGTTGGAGGTTTCTTTAAATATTACCCACACGATAAAAAATTTATACTTTTATATATTTTCTGTATTATTTTCAAAACAACCTCTATGATCAATAGTTATTTTTTTTTTAATTTTTTATAATAATATTAGCTTACTAACTTTTAACATGTCAATAAAAAAATGCATCGTAAAAATGTTTTTCAACCACAAATTTTCAAGTAAAATAGTTCCGACACTAAACTTAATGACACGTTTGAGATATTAAAAAATTCTAAGTAGGATTTCTTTACAAATAAAAAGAAAATATTATTTTATGGGAGTTTCTATACAATAAAATTCTATTTGGTAATTTTTTTACGACTCAATTATTTTTACCTACTACCTTTTTTATCATAAAAATTATGGTTTTATAACATAAAACAGAATCCATATAGATAATTTTAAAGTTTCTATGGGATATTTTTGGAATGAACTAGAAAAAATAGAATAAATATAAACATATAGATAAGGGACAATTTAGGTCCTTTAGAATTACCCCATATTATTTTTTAGCTTTGAGGAATATCTTCGCCTTAATTTTAACACGGGGTTTCCAATATAAAAAATTAAGGCATTTAAATTTCAATGTGGCAACATTGTCACATCTTAAAATTTTCATTGTGATGAACAGGCAACGGTATAAAACGCAGTATATCAGGGATGGCATTCAGAATTTTTAAATTGTACCAAGAATTTTCAAAAATTGTATTTTTTTGACCTTAATTGTACTAAAAGATTTTTTTGATTCAAATTATATATTTTTATGTACTTTTATCATTTTCACAATTTTTCTTTTGAGTTTGGATGCTAAAGCATATGTCTACATCTGTTAAAGTTAAAATCTACAAATTAATAACATGTTCTCCAGCATCCGAATTTAGGACAAAAATAATTTGGAAATGGAGGAGTTGATAATTGTTCGAAAATAAATGCAGTGTGAAACTGGGGAGATTCCTTAAATGTACTAAATTAACCATTGGTGTACTATTGTACTTTTCGAGTTTGAATAATACTAAAAAAGTACAATTGTACCAAATCTGACAACCCTGCAGAATATTGAAGTAATAAAATAACAAAATTTTTAAATATATAGAGTCTGTTTCACCAACTTATTTAAATATCAATTCATATTTAAAAGTCATTTTCCATACAAAAATTAATGAAAATCAAAATTTAAATATGAATTGATATTTAGAGTTGGTGAAATTGACTCTTAATATTTAAAAAAATTTTCATCAACAAAAAAAAAGCTGACAAATTTACCTTGTTTTTTATTATTACCATGTTGCCATATCGGAAATGTCATACTTTCCAGACTTTTAAGTTTGACACTTGGTATTAAAAAAAAAACAAACTTGCCAACTCATATTTGCCCTAATTTACACTATGCAAGTCTTATTGCTAAGCTGATTAGCTTGTTAGGAGAGAGAGACGAGGGAAAAAGAAACTTTTCTGTTCCCCTCGTCTCTCCCTCCGTCAAACTGATCAGCTTAGCAATAAGACTTGCAAAGTGTAAATTATGACTTAAGGAATTAAAATTATAACGTTGCAATAAGAAATATTTTAAAACGCTTTGGTGAACTTCCTAAATATTTGGCAAACTTTAGTTGACAGCTGTTACTTTTGTCAAAAAAAAAAGTTAATCGCAGAAAGTTGGTTAACATTGAACACGTTATGAAGTTTTGACGACTAATCAGCTGACAGTAAAAAACATTAAGCTAATTTTTTAATCATGAAGGAAAAACTTATTGAAGAAGTTAAGAAGCATACACTACTGTAGAAAAAAAGAAATTAAAATATTTCAAATCCATTTCTCAATGTACAAATAAATCAACAAATAATAAAAAACAGCTGATAGAAAAAGCTTTTATGACGCGTGTTGTCTAACCTGCCATTTTTCGAGCGCTAAAGTTTTCAAATATCCGATACTCGACGAAGAACTAACGCGTTTTATGTTTCGTTGTCAGTTGCCATACCTAATATTACTTTGGCAGCTGGCAACGCAACTAAAGTTAGGTTGCCTTCCATTAGCGAGCCATACGAGTAAATACAATTTCTAAGAAATCTTAAAGAAAAATATAAAAGCTACTATCAAATAAATGAATTTCTAGTGAAGATATTATGAAGAATAAGAGTTTTATTATACGAGTACCATGAGACATAAGAAATTTTTTTCCAGGTATAACAATTTCATTAATTTCCATTTACATATTTAATAAGTTTTTCTAAACGCTGAGCAATTTTCATTGGCCATTTCGAACATATGGTTGTTATTTTATATACACATTTTAAATTATTTAAATTTTTCTGGATTTTATTAATTGCTTGTTCTTTTCTGCAGAAAATGTTAAAAAAAGACAAACTACTTTGAAAAAAAAAAATAAATAACATCGACATATAATTTGTTGCAAACAGATTGCATTTGTGGCCGCTATGTTATGAGTTGCAGTTTTGCTTATCGCCTTTTCAAGATGCACGCACAAGTTTTTCAGCTGCCATAATTGGAAGTATAACGTAACGCAATCGGTTTGGCAGTCTGCGTTAAATGTCACCACCGCCACTTTTGCCACAGCGAGTGACTCAAGTCGCGCACAAGTTGTGGAAATATTAAACTTTTGAAAGTGGCGGGAATTAATTTTAATTTTTTTTGTTTTTTGTTTATTTTTTATTTCTTGACACCATCAGCATCATTTCGGAGTCAACAGCAGCGGTCCATTAAATGTTAAACAGACAACAATAAGAATATTTTCGTATGCAAAAATATTTATGGCTGAAGCGTACGAACAGGGAGTGAGGGAGTGAGTGAATGAATGAATGCATGTGATGGTGGCGTTTAAAATATGGTAATAATAAATATGGCCAAAACATACAACATACAACATACAAGAGACACGAGCAAGGAATTTCACTAAGATGATCAGTTTATGGCCACCGAAAAAAAAACAAACATCTACTTGTGGGCGATTTGCACAAAATCCTCAATAATTAGATGGTTTACTTGATAAATAACTTATAAATCAGCCATGGGAACAACTTCAGAGATTTTACACAACTAGCATTGCAAAGGCAACAACTCTTATAGTCTTTTGAGAATTAAAAACTTACAACATAATTTATTTTTTAATAACAAAATTGCCATAGCAAAAAATTATTTTCTTCAGAAATTTATTTTTAAATTAACTGCTTTTTTCCTTGCCAAAGTTAGTGTGGAGGTCTTTTTAAAATCAAATTTTTCTTTCTTTTGTATTGATTCATCCATCCATTCATCTATCACCAACGTCTCAAAGTTCTTCAGCAGTGCATTCTTCACTTCATGGTCTCAAACTCATTTCTCTGCGGACTATGACAACGACAAGTTGTCTAGGATATTTTTGCTTAATGTGAATCATCACCATGTCATCAGAGTTTTGTTTAAAGCAAATCAATTCCATTTAATTTGTGTCTAAAAGAACAAACAAATCAAAGACAAGCTGACTACAATATATTTGCCAAGTTGTTTGTGCAAAATAAATGTCTGCTTTTATTGTCATTAATTTTAAGCACGTAGAGTTGCATTTCTTTTTTCTCTTCATTAACAAGCAGACACTCCTTTTGGAAAATGTTGTAATTAAATTAAAGGATTTTTAAATAAATATCTTTGGCCAAATATAATAATCAATAGCTTTTTCCAAGTTGAGTATTTATTGAATATACTTGTATACCTATAAAAGCTTAAGATAGAAAACTTTCATGATCTTAGCAAGGTTTTCATATGAGCTTTTACACTACAATCAGCATTATTATGAATTCCACAAGTGAAAATAGCTGAATTAAATTTTTCGAATCATCAATTCTATTAAAATTTAAAACTTACATTCCATTTTCCACTTTTTGCGACAGACAAATCTTTCTAAATAATTTTCTTCAGAAATTGTCAAAATATATCGCCATCGTATGAAGCTTTTTGAAATCAGACAAATTCACAAGCAATTTTTTCGAAGTTTAAGAACATTCGGAAACTTTCATCACACATTTTATTTATGATACCAACTGTTCATACGTTTGGAAATTTCCATGTGGAATTTTATTTATGATAAGCCTGAATGTTTGGCTTATAAATTATCAAGGCGAATTGACATCAGTTGATCTTGATTCAGAAAATGGTGATCAGCTGTTGATTTCTCTTTTGTCACATCAAACAAAACGTTCTAAATTTTTTTGAAATTTTTAGGAATTCGTCTTGATAAATTATCATATTGTTAACATTCTTATTATGAAAATAATTTAAATAAATAATAAATGTTATACTACAGTTGTTACTACAAAATATGAGGTCCGGTCAAAAAGTACGTGACTGTTTGAATGGCTGACAAGCTCATCTTGGACCTCTTTGGCACCGATTTATTCTGAGAAACCCACTGTTTTGACTTCTGTTTGATCTCTGGTGTTTTGTGGTTGATCAACGTTGTGTCCACAGTCAGTAAACGGCGCGAAAACTCGTCCATATTGCGTTGAACAGCGCCAAACACTCCTACGGGGGTGGCGTTGGCGTTGAATACAAAACCGAAGATTCTGGGTTCAACCTCGGTCACCGACAAAGACATTAAATAACAACACCGCGTATTTCTAATGTGCATTAGTGTCATTTTGTGTCAGTTGTTTTAGGAAAGTTCAAGTGATGAAGGCATAGACACTGGTCACTGTACTATACCGGCTTCAGAGGATACTGATTCTAATGTCACATCAGAGCGCCCTCCTTCGTCCTTATAGTGTAGCAGAATCATCGGCGAATTAAAATATTCAATAAAATCGCTACTAAACACAGCTTTGAAAATTTAGTACGCCTTATTAACACCAGAGGCGCTGCAACACTGCTTTATTATAAACGTGCAAAAGAGCAGAGATGTAAAAGAGTGAAGCTTCCTCTATATCAAGGCGAATTCAGTATCAGGTGACCTTATCAGCCCGGTTGATTATCAGCTGTTGATGCAAAATTGAGCAATTTGAACCAAAATGTCAAAAGTTGCTCAGAAATCTTTTGACAGATTGTTTTTGTAGCATAGCATAGTGGATATCTACCCCTACATAAAATATGAAGCAAAATGTCAACATAACTAAAACTCACTTTTTGCAACTGGATTTTGACATCCATAAGGCCAATTAAATTCGCCTCTGCTATTACCTCATAAAATAATTTCGCTTAAATTTAATGTTTCAGTAAATGTTGGCATGCTCAAAAAAAGCTTAGAGCTTTTACACTAAATTAATAGTCCTAATTTACACTTTGCAAGTCTTATTTCTAAGCTGATTGGTTGGATGGAGAGAGAGACGAGGGGAACAGAAAAATTTTTTTTCCCTCGTCACTCTCTCCTAACAAACTAATCAGCTTAGCAATAACACTTGCATTCATATGTATATACCATTAAGGAATAAACTCTACATACAGGTTTGAGGAAACTTGGGAATAAATTCAAAAAATTAATTATGCCAATATTTAGGGTGCTAATAAATATGTTTCTACAAAAAATAAAAATTAAAAAATAATTATGATAACAACGTATTGGACCATATTTGGATGTCATTTGTTGACGGCTTGGTACCGGAAATCACAGGATTTTCAAATAAGTTGACGACATCAAACATTTTGCACTTATTTTTTCATGTATTTTATGCCTGTATTTATACTTTTTTTCCTATGTATTTTGAATATTTTTGCTACTGTAGGTAAATAAATATTGGCATAATTAATTTTTTGAATTTATTCCCAAGTTTCCACAAACCCTCAACTGTATATTATACATTTATAGTATTTACATAAACTGTTAACTCTTTTTTTTTAATAAAGCAATTCAAAATCAAAACTTTTGTATAATAATTTTCTTACTTAAAAAAACCGGTTGACCGGTTTTTCCTGAATTGTAAAACCGAAACCGGGTTTTTCATAATTTCAAATAATCGAACTATTCGAAAATCGGTTTCTGGAAAAAGTCGAATAATCGATCACCCTAGTGGTTACGCTTTTTTGAGAAGTGTGACCGTAGCTTAATATAATATAACTAATGAGCAGTATTCATAAAATATTGTTAAAGTTAAAGCATTTTTCAAACCGGATTTTATATATATAAAACACGTGCGTTAAGCCAACATTAACTTTAATAATCGTTTATGAATACCGGAGTAATGCTTTAATTATTCTATATTATGAAAAAATTAATTAAAACTCTTGTACTCATTAATATTTGTACATGCTTGAATTCATAAAAGATTTTTTACGAATATCTAGTAAATTTTAAATTTTCTTTCATGCAGGTGTAAAACTGCACATTTGGCCATATCTGTGTTAAAATCGCTTTTAATTTCTGTGTGTGGTTTTTGTTTCATTGTACATTATTGTTATTTTCGTGTTTGATTAATAACAATTTTTAAGTTTACACTAAAATTAATTTGGCAAAATTGAATTGCTGGCAATAAAAAATGCTACTTGATATCGAGGCAATTAAAGCCAGCGCAAACTTTAATAAATTAATTGGCAAAATTAAGTGTTAAATATAAAAAATATAAAAAGTAATAAAAAAAAACTAATAAAACAGAAAATGTTTAAGTTTTGAGGTGACATTTTTACATTTTAAATTAAACGCTTTAATTACAAGAACTTGCATTAAACCATTGAGAACTGCCAAACAACAATAAAATAAAAAAATTTATTTTTGTCGAACAAATAAACCTATACAACCGACATCGTTAAACAAACAGGCCATTAGTAAATATTTTTATTCTTTTATAAATATTTTTTTTGTATTTATTTAATATTCAAAATATTTTTCTTTGCCAGAATATTTAACCCAAAAACTCTAAGCTTAGCGTTTAAAGAAAAATAATAATTTAATAAGAAGTGTCAAACAGCAATCACGATTTTTATACTGCGCCATTAAGAAAAACTGCTCAAAATTCTTTGAAAAAACAAACAACAACACCAGGCAGGCAAGCACAACTTCGACCCCAACTTTACGCTTATAGACACTCAATATTTGGCGGTACAAGAACATTTTTATTTACAGGCAGGGATCAACAAAGAAAAAAAACGGTAAGCATTCAAGTCAAGTTAAATCAAAAGAGAATATAATAAAAAATGATAATTATCACGATTTATGAGATACAGAAATAACGACAAATATGTAAAGGAGAAACACAAGGAAAAGTGCTAAACTGGCTTGGAGTTCACATTAATTTATAATATCACAATTATTTAATCTTAATAAATAAATGGCAAAGTTGTTGGCAAATAGAGGGTGGCAAAAAATTTAATTTCGATTAGATAATTGTTTAAAAATGGAATTTTATGAGTATAACAGTTATTGAGTATAAAACTTCCAAACTTTGTAATGCTTTTTAGTTTTTGTTACATTAAAACGCCTTAATTGCCTTTAGCATATATTATAACAGTTTGTATAACACTTTTTGCATATAACAGTTTTTATAAAAAAAAATATAAAAAGCATAAAAATTTCAGCGGAAGATTTAAAATTTTTCATTTCTATTATACATATATGCAATTGCCTTAAATCGAGTTTTATAAGCATAACAGTTACTGAGTATAACACTTGCGAGTTGTTTAACACCTTTTAGTTTTTATATTGAAAACGCATTAATTTCCTTTAACATTTATTAAAACAGTTTGTATAAAACTTTTTGAGTACAATAGTTTTAATAAAAAGTTAGAAAATTTGAAATTGTTGGCAAATAGAGGGTGAACAAATATTATATTTATGGATCTATGGAGTTTTAAGAGTAGTGCATAACACTTACAAAATTTGTATCGCTTTTTAGTTTTATTATTAAAAATGCATACGTGCTTTTAGCATTTATTATAAAAGTTTGTATAACACTCTTTGAATATAACAGTTTTTATAAAAAGTTGGAAAAAGCATTAAAAATTTTAGCCTAAAATTTCAAATTATTGGCCAACAGATGATGGCAAAAAATTTCATTTCCATTAGATAATTGCTTAAAAATTTTATGATATAACAATTACTGAGTGTAACACTTAAAAAATTTTTATCGCTTTTTAGTTTTCTTTACATTAAAAATGCATTAAAAGGACTTAACATATTTTATAACAGTTTGTATTACACTTTTTGAGTATAACAGTTTTTATAAAGACTTGAAAAAAACGTAAAAACTTTAAAGGTAAATTGGAAATTGTTAGCAAATAGAAAAATTTATTGTACATACATTACATAATTGTTTAAAAATTTAGGTTTATGAGTCTAACAGTTTCTGACTATAACACTTACAAAACTTGTATCGCTTTTTGGTTTTTAATTTAAAAACTCAGTAAATGCCTTTAGCATTTATTACAAAATTCTGTATAAGACTTTTTGAGTATAACAGTTTTTATAAAAAGTTGGAAAAGGCATACAAATTTTAGCTCAAAAATTCATTTTGGGAAGAAAATTATGCCTTTGTACTCGTAATCATTTTTATATTCATTTATAACAGTTAGTAAATGAAATTATAAACAAATTAACAGGCATCCAAAATTTAATTTAATGTTTGTACCTGCATTATTATTTAGTAAAATATTTAAAATAAGTATAACAGCTATATTAGAGGAATCATTTTTTTTTTTTTGCCAAAAAAAAGTTAATACTTTCAGCAGAACTGTCGTTTCGAAAGCAAAGAGCCACTAAGAGCAAAGGCCTAAGGGGATGGTCACACTTGGGCAAATATTTGCCCAAAAAACGTAACCACAAAATATTAATGAAAAAGCTTTCAATTGAGATACGTGTTTGTTAAGTTAAATAGTTTCCAATAATGTTGGAATCAATGACGTTGACTATTAGTTGTTCATGAAACTGTTTAACTTAAGAAACACTTGTCTGAATCAAATGGTTTTTCACAAACATGGAGTGGTTACGTTTTTTTGGGCAAATGTTTGCCAAGTGTGACCGTACCTCAAGAAAGCGTTCACAAAAACACAGATTTTTTAAGAATATATGTAGTAAATCAAATAAAAGTATGAAATAAAAAATCTTATTATTATGCTTATTACTTCTATTAAAAATTCATTTGCATTACATTTATTTAATTTTAAAGAAGCTCATGTTTCAAAAGCAAGTTGATAACGAAAAGAATATCTTCCCAATAATTTATTAAATCATATAATTTCATATTCATCTCTGAGTTAAGAAAAAATAAACACATTAAATTAAAACATCAAAGATTTTTTAAGCAATTTGACCAAAAAACAAACCCAACATCAACAAAACAATCTTCCCTACAACATAAAATTAAATTTTATAACATGTTGCATTCAGAATTGTATGCAGTTGCATTAATAATGAATAACTTTAAAATGCAAATATGTACATACTAGTGAATAGAAAAGAAACATTGGGCCTCCTTAAACATTAACAAAATAAAAAATAAAAAATAAAAAATAAAGTTGTTGATTCATACGAATTAAAAAAAAAATTAAAATAAACACAAAAGACCAACAAGCATAAATAAATTACTACAACTTTTTTTTGGTATTTTTATGTAGATTTTCTCAAAAATTTACTACAAAAGGGAAGCTTTTGTTGTTTTAATTCTGTGGCAAAACAAATTGATTCTTATATTGTTTTTTTTTTTTTTCTTTAACAGTCAATTAGATACAAGACTAGACTGAGAGTATAAGTGTATAAAAGTTTCCATTGTAAGTTCAAAAATGCATTCATTTGCTAACGAATCTAAAAGAAAAATGTTGTTTCGATATCTTAACATGATTTGAAATTTATTGATAGTATTTAATTTTTATTGGTCACGATTTTACTCGTAGAAAAATTCACAGAATATTTTTAGAAATGTTTTATACATCATTTCGATATTTCGAACGAAATCTCTAATGACAAATTGATTGTTTTAACGTTTAATTGTCAGGCGAAAAGAACAAAAAATAAAAATTATGTAAATTTTCATTTCGGTTTTAGTTTTACTTCCAACAGATGTGTTTCTCAACTAAAATCATTTAAGAGCAGCTGTTTCAAAAATACTTCTTTTTTTTTTGTTCTGAATAAGGTTCCAGTATATAGAATATATTAAATGAGCTCATAGTAGAGATACGCTATTAATCGGCAGTAATTTGATATTTTCGTTATTTCAATTTAAGAAATTGTATTTGAAATCATTTAAGAGATCAAGAAATCATTATGGCCGGCTGTCTTAAATAAAGTAGAAAATTTTATAAACAGTGCAAGTTCAGTGCATGTTTTAATAGGACCAGCACTCAGGGATGACCCCTAGTCATGCAATGTACAGGAAATAAATTTAAAGTGGAACTTTAACATGCCCTCGAAGGGTTTCGTACGTATAATCGAATATCTTTCCTGTTGTAGACATTTTATTTTTAAAATTTAAGTACACGGTAAACTTTTTTTCGGTCTTTGGCGATTTTTTTTTTTGTCGCTTTTTCTTAGTTTGGACACTTTTATTTTGTTTTCAGGATTTTTTAAGTTTTTTGCGTTTTTTTTTCGTTTTTGGCGATTTTTTTTTTTTTGTTTTTCGTGATTTTTTCGTTTTGGCGTTTTTTTTATTTTGGGATTTTTTAGTTTCAGCCTTTTTTTGAAAACTTCAAGATATTGCCCTTTAAGGTTTCTAAGATACAGTAAGTTGTTGAAATTACATATTCAAAATTACATTAACTGATAGAATACCCTTTAATTTTGATTTTGTTTTTAATTGGTGCAGTCTGTATAAAAATACCCTTACTTTGAAAATTTCAAGTGTCTATAAATAATTAATTTTTAACTGCCATATATTTGTTGTTGTTGTTTTACATATTCTGTGAAAATTTCAGGTTCGTAGCTCTTAGGCCCCTATCATGGTTCTCAACTAAATTCATTTTAATCGTCTAAGAGTCGAGCAAACTTACACACGACCAAACTGTATTTTAGTATTATTTTCTTAAATTGATATTATCATCACGTTACCAACTTAAAATATCAAGTTTGACATATCACACCAACTTGTTACAAGAAAACCCCAACTACTAACAAGCAGTTGTGTAAACTCAACGTTTATCTCAACCAAACTTAAGCTATGTACAGATAGTTGTCAGACCTTACAATATTGCCAGTACAATGTGCTAAAAATTTCTTACAACCGTGTGAACTGGCAATTTTTGTCAGACGACGTTGCCAGAAAAAGCATTGTCAGTCCATTGCAAGACTAGCAACTGACAACATATTGTCAGACATCTTACAATCGTGTGAACACATTGTAAAATTATTGCCAGATATTTGTCAGACATTTTAATATTGTCAGATGTGCGAAGTTCATGTATCTGACAATGGCGTCATTGTAAGATAATTCTTTCTATGGGCAACACTGCACACGCTTGATTTTAAAGAAAAAGTATATAATAAGAAATATGCAGACAAAATCATTGCAATTGCTTCTTTATGGTCCATAATTATTTATACTTTCACTTTTTACATTTAACACAAACACAAACGATAAATATTTCACAATGGCCAACAAATGGTTAAATGGTCTGGCAACGCATAACAACAGATCGAACAATTTGTGCATATGACAACCGTGTGAACTGACAATTTTTCTACTGACGATTTTGTCAGATGAATTTATTGTCATACAACCGTCTAGCAATAAATTGTAAGATTTTCTGACATCAGTGTGAACTGACAAGAAATATTGTGCTGGCAATTTTCGATTGCCAGTACATTGTCAGCACATTGCCAGATCCGACAATATTGTAAGATCTGACAATCGTCTGTACATAGCTTTACGCAAAGTTGTATATGACATTACCAAAACACAATTTAAAATTCAATTGTTAATTTGTTTGAGAACGGCGACGCAAATTTATCAATCCCAACCAAACTATTTTAAAAGTTAAAAACCGTGTTAGGGGCATTACGGTTCTGCAAAAAAGCCTGTGACTGACAGACGGACATCACGATAACCCGTATCCAAAAAACAATAGGCTTCCTTTTCAACAAAGGAAGTAAATAAATTCATGCATTTCCACTCCTTTTAAAAATAAAATTAAACCATTAAAAACTATTTTAAAAAACAACAAGAAAACTACTCACATTGTGCTGCTTTTTTTTATTCACAAACAAAGCGTTCGTGAAAAACACACATCATTTTCGGGGAAAAAATTCACGGGAATAAAAATCGGCGATGCCATATTTTTTTCGAACATGCCAGTTTTTTCACGTGGAAATAATTCACGATTACAACTTTAGGGAAAAGGGAAATATTTCAATTGAAAATATATTCACCATAGGGGTGAATATGAACCAGTTCACAAGACAATTCTTTATTTTTAATATTTAAAATAAAAAATGCTGCCAGATTCCAAATCTTCCATATCGAATATTATTACAAACTATCAAAATTTTTTTTCAAAATCGAATGGCGTAATATGTATTGTGTTTTTAGAGACAATAAATTATCATAGAAATATATTTCGCTTAAAATGTGGCCACCCTTATGTTTGCATTTTTCTTAAAAAATATATGCATCAAAGAAATACATACATACATATTCTCAAAACTTGTACACCAAGCAGGTGTTTACTTGATCTTTTTTTGTGGACTAAGAATTTTTTACTGATTGTTTTGCCAACAATTTGAATAAAAAAAAAATGATTTTCCAACAGAATACAAATACAAATAAATAAATAGTATATTTTTAAAATCAAGTTCCTTCTACACTCCCCCCCCCCCCTACAATTTACCCTAATTTGGTATAATTTTTATGTATAATTAAAATGTTTAAAAACTTCATTGGAGTTCCTGGGTATTCACTCAGTCGCTGTTGTGTGTTTTGTTGCTTTCGCTGTTGCACAGCCGAAATAAATTTATGTCTGTTTATTCAACCAGACGCAGTCATTAATTAAAAACCAAAAAGGAAAAATTTGGGGTGTAAAATAAATGATGATGTTGATATTAAACATGGAAAAGCAAAATTCGAAGCGTCACAAAAAGAAACAACAAAAATCATTAAATGATGTCATTTGTCGTCTTTGGGGAAAAATCATACATATTGCCATCTATTAATCATTAAACTTTAATCATTAAAGACATCAAAAGGATATTAGTTGTTTTCAAAAAGATACACACATATGTACATAAGTATCTTAAACAAGTCCTCTCATAAACATGTAATACCACAAAAACAAACAAAAGATTTGATAAAATCTCTTAAGCCTAAAGTTTGTAATGCTTGCAATTGTTTTTAATAAAATACACTTTATAATTTTTTTTCATCTATAATATTATGTTTTAAAATTGTTTTCATTAAAAAAGTTGTAAGCTCTAATTAAAAGTTTATAAACTGCCAATCATTGATCGTTTTTTTTTTCAATTCTGGTATACGAGACAAACAGTCCATAATTTTTATCAAGATCATTAAAAACGTTTTATGCTTTTTTTAGATACACTTAACACCCCATAATAAAAACAGTTTTTACTTTTATCTTTTTTTTTTGTCTGCTGTAAAATTCCTTAGCTTTAATTTATTGTTGTTTTATTGTTTATTTTTTTCCAAGATTTTTCAAATGACCAAGAAAGTTGTTTTTATTTTTTTCTATTTTCTGGTTTCAGTTTGAGTTGTCAATGAAATAAGAACGTCTAAACTTTTGAAATGTTTTGAAATTGTCATGGTCTGCTGCAGGCTGTTTTGTTGATATTTAGGATGCAACAGCACTGTTGCATCATCAATGTTGAAGGGCAGCAGCGGCCTTCAAATATTGAATAAAGTGAAAACATAAAAGGGAGAGAAAGAGAGAGGTGCTGCGCCTTGTTTTATAGTTCTGTCTATCGTACAGGCTATAATCTAGACCACATTTCAAACTATAATTTAAACTAGCGTCTAGTTAATAATCATAACTAGAGGTCCATGGTTTATACTAAAGTTTCCGCTGAGAATCGAACCTGCGTCCGTCCTAGTATGCTGCCTACTAGCCAAGAGGGCTCTCAATAGCATATGCATAACTTTCAATGACAATATGCATTAATATTCATTAAGTGAATTGTTTCCTTTCAGTGTATTCTAGAGTATATTTCAAGCCAAAAAAAGGAGAAGTCTATTTTAAGGAACGACATTTTCATTAATTCAAACACATCCATAAATGCGCATATTCGACTTCTTAAGGAGTCCCACGTTGGTTGTATGTTTCTCCACTCACAACGCGCAATAACGTATAATAGAATTCTCATTCGGTTCATATTGGAAATAATACAAGTACTTCCAATCTACCAGCATTTTCTTAGTGACTTAATAAGACCAATCTCTTTTATAAGTAAATGCGAGTCTTTGGTTGAATTCTAAATGCCAAAAAGAAAATTGTTCTTAACATCGCTTCCAATTCGGTGATTAGGAATCTTAAAAGATAACTTTTTGCAATGGGTGAGTAGTAGCGATGCTAGCCCGTCAGTCTAGAGTAGAGATGGGCGCGTGTCGTGTTTTTACCGTGACAAGAACATGCATGACTCAACACGAAGTGTTCGTGACAAAAAGTCTGATTTCGTGCGTGTTCGGTTCGTTCCGTGTTGAGTAAAATTGACACGAAAAGCACGAAAATATGTATGAATGAATTTCCAGTAGGGAACGAGTTTAATATTTTGTATTGTCAAACACATAACACCAGCACATTTTTTGATATTTTATGGGCCTCTGAAGCTTAAAGTTCTGTACGTAAACCGATAGTACCATTTGTGGTGACAGATAATATCAGCTGGAGGTGCCAACTCGGTGACATATTTTGAAAAGCGACTCTTGAAAAAATCAATTAAATTTCTGATCTTAAATACCTTACCAATAATATTTCTTGCGTGTTGTGCAGTATCGTGTTGACGAAATTTTTCGCGTGAGTGTTTCGTACGTGTTGATCGTCTTGGTGTTCGTGTCGTGTTGAAAAAACTCAGCACGCGCCTATCTCTAGTCCAGAGGTCTTGGGTCCGATGAACGCCATAGAACCTGGGTTTTTTCGGCAGACAACCTTGGCGCTTCACGGGTTGTTTTTTTTTCACAAAATATATTATATCTATGTGCTTTCGGATCTCAAATTCTATATTCTCATCACTTCTTGGGAATGTCTCTTTTTTTACGCTTCTCACTCTTATGAAAATGCTCAAGGAAACAGTAATTCTTGCTGCGCACTAGTTAGTTAGTGGCCGGGGTTTAAATATTTACTTCTGTGGTCCCCCATGGTTTTCTATTTCTCTCCCTCCGTCGATATATTTCTTTTTTTTAATACCATGCTCTACTGAAAATTTCTTTTTCGTCTCAATTTCTTCATTTTTATTTTTACAGTAACCAACTGTGAGAACAAAATTCCCAAAGATGATAAAGAGATCTTTGTTTTCTCTGTAAAAGTCTTGTTATCTCTCAAAATCCATGTCTGCTTTTATTTTTATTATTAATCTTGCTAACAATAGAACAAAAACATTGACAAAAACTTCAAGGTACTTTCAGAACCATAGCCCAAACTATGGAAACACTGGAAGGGAGTGAAAAAAACCATACAAGCATACGGACAAACAAGAAATTTGATTATAAGTGTTTCGTGAGCATCATCAACAAGTGAATGATGAGTAATTGCTGCTCAGGAGGAATTTATTTGTTTAGTATCTTGTAAAGCTTATCAATATGGGCTTCAGAAAATATTGCTTTTTTATGGACAGGCAATCATCATAATGATAATCATGGTCATCATTTACACTTCAACGCTTAAAATAATGAATGCAACGATGACGACGAATTCTTCGATAATGTTGGTTTGTAAACAAAATAAGAGGAGCTTGTTTTTTATTTTCTACTTTTATTTGTTTACTTTAGGTTTATTTTTATTTTCATTATTTACTCTTTTCTTTATGATATTTGAACTTCATTGGTGTTGACTCTGTCTGTCTTCAATGTTTGGCGAATAAAAACTTGTTTGTATTGATTTTTTTGTTTGTTTGTTTATTTCTTCATTCAATAAAAATGTTAAATAAAACTGATAATAAAAAGTTTATCAGGCTTAATTTTCGATATTTTTGTTTTTAATGAAAATATTTAAGGTAAAATGTTTGGAAACTCTAATTTGATATGTGCATAAGTATACGAAAACAGTCTGAGAATTAAATGATAAAATAATTCATATTCCGCAGTAGACTTCCTAAACCAAAAATGTTTAATTTTGCGTTTGAAGAGCCTCCTTTAGCAAGAAAAAGTTGTGTGTGCTATAGTGGTTTTAGAAAAGGCAGTCTCAAAACGCTTCGCAACGCAAGATTGCATTTTTATTAGTTCTGAATATTTTGTATAATTTGTACGTAGAATAATTTTTGATCATGAGCGTAAAGTAATTTTCGCCATTTTGTGAAACAGTTGATCAATTGGACAACAAGGTAACTTGATGCCAGGGATGTGAAATAGGATGCTTAGACAAATAAAATTTCTTCAAATGGACATTATTTTTCAAAGCAGCATGTGGACAACAAATCTCCTTAAGCCGAGATCACACTATCGGCGCAATGTACCGATTTTCTTCGGCTTACTGAAATAAAGTCGTAAGTAAAGCAGTAAAATGGCTTTATTTTTCAATTAATTGAAAAACAATTACCTGACTGCGCTCCACTTCAGTGGCAATAAGGCCATATAGCCTTATTTAAGAACTAATTGAGAAAAAAATCCGTTTTGGTTTATTACTTATGACTTGATTACAGTGAGCCGACGAAAATCAGTACATTGCGCCGATAGTGTGATCTCCGCTTTAGACAGAGGCAATGCAACATTTCAGGGATGATATGGACATGATTATCTTTAGAATAAGGCACAACGGTCTGATCTAATGGGTGCCTAATTTCATGTGTGCACTCCTTTCACTGGGCAACGTTAAGTAGCAACACGAGTAGCACCAAGAGACAAACAAGCTTATTCCAGTTCTCAACATCGACGTTATGTCAATACAATACCAAGAATTTTGAGATTGTCTAGCCGTTATCGAAAACATCCGAATTCTGTTGACAGGCTCATGCTATTTTCTGGACCTAAAGGAAAAGAAATACACTGTCAATAGCACAAAATTGTTCTCGAGTATCGAGTAGACCAAGTCCCAATTTATTTTTAAGAGAAGTAACACTCAGGCAATGAATGTCTACTGCTATTACTAGGTTTTAACTTCTTTTAGGAAAGGGATAGTGATAGAAAAGACAAGTGGTGAAGATAGAGATAGAGGAAAGGTTCATTCTTTGCAACTCTGCACTTTTTAATAAGAGAGTTGCAGCGCCTCTGGTGTCAGCGAGGCGTATTAAATTTTCAAAGCTGTACTTATTGGTTATTTTACTTTGCAGATGATTCGGTTACACAATACCGACGAAGGGGGGCGCACTGATGTTACATAAGGATTAGTATTCGCTGAGGCCGGTGTTGTTCAGTGACTAGTGTCTATGCCATCACTTGAACTTTCCTACAACAACTGATACAAATAGACACTAATTTACATGAGAAAAATACGTGGTGTTTTTATTTAATGACTGTCAGAGATCGGGCTCGAACCCAGCACCTTCGGTTTTGTAGTTAACGGGGATTGTATTGACGTGACGTCGATGTTGACAACTGGGTGATTAATTGTCAGCCCCATGTCTGACATTATCCATCAGCAATATAGTGCAAATATTATGATAATAATCATATATTAATAACCCTCTTCCCAAGACTTTGGTTTAAATCACAGCCAAGGCCTAGTCCTGGAGAAAGTCTTGGAATATTTTAGATCCGAGTATTACCAGATGTTACTGTGAACGGACGGAAGGAAATCCGCTTTCGAGACCAGTGCAGCTCAAAGTAATAGTATATATATGTATGTATATACATATATTATATCCCGTAGTTCCTATAGGAGAATAGGGCCATTCAAAGTTTTAGTATCATCTCTATATTCAGGGATTCATTCCACTTCAGTTGACAGTGGCCAGAAGGAAATCTACTCAGTTACTCCCCTTTGCAGCATTTAGGGACCGCCCTCATATGCCTGACTATTTAACTTAATATTTCTTCCTCATTTTTTTTATTATTCTATTTTATCATAAGCCGTAGTTTTCTTGTTTATTTTATGTTTTAACTAACTCCGCCTTGTTTTACTATCTACTACAATTAGCATTTATTTATTTTCCTCTCTGTACATGTGCGTGTTCGTGTGTGTGTGTATGATTATTGCTATCTGCTTTTTACAGATCTAGAGAAATAACTTTTATGTCTGTCAAAAGCCAATGTAAACAACAAATGTTGCAATTTAATGTTTGATTTTTATGATGACAACTAACAACATTACATTTTGACATTGACAGTTATGCGTTAAACTAACAAACACGCACACACTCTACTCATCTGTAAGTAATGTCTAACTCTGGCATGAGAACAACATTTATTTGCAACATACTTATCTATTTCCTCTTGATGTATTTTGTTACAAATTTTGATTTGTGACAAACAAATAGGCATGAAAAATTTACATGTGAACTTTTAAATGGTAAACTAGTGTACTTATGTAATTTATAATGTATATATAAAAGAAGTTCCAATTACTTGTAAATAATTTGTATTATTTACCAGATAAATGAGTTCCTTAAGCAGAAAGAAAATGACTATAGAAGGTGCTTAAACCAGCAAAACATGCAAAAATTCCTAGTACATTAAAGACTTAAGGCCTTATTCATAAAATATATTTTTGATTTATAATAGGTTTATAAAAAAAGTTGTTTATAAAAAATTTGTTTTATAAACCCTTTATAAAACAAAATTATTTTTTATGAATAAGGCAGTTAATGTTAAATAAAATTATTTTGGCATGACTTTAGAATTTATATCAGAAACTAGCCTGGATGCATCCTCATTTCGGTTGACTATTTCGGAATTTGCAACAGCATTGCAAAGCTTGTAAATAACTAAAATAAGCAATAATTTTGAAAATAAGCATATCAATAAATATACAACTCTTTCTAGGAATGGTGTTAAACGAGAACCATTAAAACATTTAAGTTATTGAACACTTTTCAGTGTCTGATATATTAAAAACTAATTGAATTGAAAACTAGGCAAATATTATCTGAAGACTTCCAAAACAGCAGGGAGCAAAATTCCCAAAATCAGCTTTTAATCGGCACTTTTCCACACATTTCCATTACTAGAGCCCCAAAATTTATAACAATCAAAAGAAATTATTTTTTAATTTTATTGCCATCATATAAACATTAACAAACATTTAAGTTTTTTTTTTCTTTTGCCATCATCTTCGTACTTATCATTCGTCTAGGATCTTTCAGCTCAGTTTAGATTTTCTGAATAGAAAAAAATTGTTTTCTAAAAACTTTCAGCCAGATATTTCTTGCAAAATAAAAATGACAAGTTATAATAGTGAAATGCTTAGAGAGATATTTATCTTTTCATCTGGTGTCAAACGCCAATTAACAAGTTGATTGTGTTGTTTATTACATGTCTAAAGTTTTCATGTTGGCAGAGAAGTTGGAGTTAAACTCATGTTTAGTGTGTTTTCATTAAATTGAAGAAATTAAATGAAATTTAATACAAAAAAAAAGAATATTGTAAATTGTTGATAGAATAAAAGAAGAAATAGAATTTATTGCAAAAACTTTAGGCCAAAAATCTTGTTTAATAAAAAATTCTCAGACATTTTAAGTTGTATTAATTCTTACATCGAAAATGTTCACTTCCTACAAACACTTTTTGCTTGGTTAAACTATTGTATGACTACCCTAAATGTTTTTTATATTTCATTTTTTCTCTCAGATATTTCCTGAAACTAATAAAGACATTTAAGGAATTTGTTTCACTTATTTTGTATACTTTTAACAATAACTTCAGCTGCTTATCCTTTTAACCAACCATTAAGTATACAGGCATAAAAAATTATTGTAATTTTTTCAATGCTGCAGCACCAGCAAACAAACATATGTTGTTATTAGCGCGTGTCCATATTTACGAACCTTCATTATCTTTCAATAGGCCGCCAGACGGACAGACACACACACAAACAGACTTGCATTCACAGTGCCATAAAAAGAATAGAATGGGATCGCATCTTATAAGTAACCGCCCTATTGTTTGGCAAGATGTACAGAAACAAAATAATAATAAAATACAAACACTCATTTATTTTGTATTTGTTACATGAATAAAGTTACAGCAACAAAAACTAACAAATAAAATAAAAAAGCATTGCCAGCCTTCTTTTTTTCATCTTATTATTTGTTGGCAACTTACGGTTTGTACTTGTAAATTTTGTTTTGTCTTTTGTGAAAAGGAATAACAATAACAACAGCAACTTCATCAAACAACATGGCATAATGCAACACCAATGCAAGTAAGCCGAATACAGTTTGTCAGGGAAATATTTGCTGAATGAAAATCTATATATAGGGCAGTTTGTTAAATCGATGTTTTTACTAAGATTTCCCTGTTTAAAATTCTCTTTCAAATTTCATAAATTAATAGACAGACAAACGTAGTGTGCTGTTGGGGTAATGAAGATTTGAAGTATGTAAAAGTGTGACATTTTTACTTAATTTTTTTTCTTTTTACAATTTTGCCATTGTATAACACTAACTATAAATTGTATTTTTCCACATTTCTGCTGAAACTCCTTATTCGCCCTGAGGTCGATTCATTCACTACATTACTAAGAAGTTCTGGAGTTCAGTGGCATTTTTTACTCTTTCAAAGAGTAAGATATAAATTAATTGTTCGGTGGGAAGTGAAATTTTTATAAGAAAGGAATTCTTGTTAAGAAGCTAATTGGTCCTACAAAGCTAAGAAGCAAAAGAGGTGTGACTTGTATGGGCAGTTATTAGAAGTTCCGATATTTATCCTTTCCCTCAAGCGACTTTGGAAAAGCTACTGAATTTCTTCTAAGGCTAGGAGGAGCTGCTTAGTCTTATTTTCATCAAATGAGGGCAAAACCTTTAGTTACATGCAGTGAAATGAATGGAATAATGAAAACCTATGAAATAAAAAATGAATTTTTCGTCCTTACTTAACGTGAAGTCAATGTTGAGCAAGACATCATGCCAAAAAAAAATATTTAATTTAATAAGGAATGCTTTTGATATTTATATATATATATATATATATATATATATATATATATATATATATATATATATATATATATATATATATATATATGGTATTTAATCAATTTATTCCTAGGAGGAACATAGGGCCGTTTTAATATTTTTATGATGGGTAAAATCGATATTAAATTAAACAATTAACAGAAATCTTTAGACTTCAAATATCAACTTCTTCCTTTTGCAGATTTGAAATAATCTTTGTTTTTCATGCAGCAAAGATTTACTTGACAAACTGTATGTATAAAAACACAATGCCTTTGTAATAGTCGCTGCAACAAATACTTTCAAAAATGGGCAATTAACACAGAGTCATGTTTCCTTTCTTCCACATTCGTACTTCTATGCATGAAAGAACGAATGCCAGTGTGTTAGCGAGATTTTCTTTGGAAATTTAAAGCTGTTTTAAACATAATACAGTCTTTTCTTTGAGTGACATTCTTAAAACGAACTCGTAAATGTAACAACTTTTGTTTAAATTACAATTTAATGTTTCGAAATGTTTTTTTTCAGAGCGAAGGTCTGAAACTTTAGAATTTTAAAATGATATAAGAGTAATAATAAATTTATCTCAAATATGTAATAATTTATGATTTCTAAAATTAAAAAGTGAAAGTATGTATATGCTTTTTTAGGCCGGGTAGAATTTTAAATTCTAGAAAATAGCACAAAAATTCAACTTTAATGAAATTTTTTTTCTCGATATACATATTAACAATGTTATGGCCATCACATTCGTGATGGCGATGCGGATTCTGGGAGTCTAATTCTCAGCAACTTTTTCAAGAATTATCTCGACAACGCCAACAATATTTCCTCCAAAGCGTCAATTCGAGGCATAACCGCAAAAAAAGCTTAAGCGATATATATTTGGAACTTATTTTTTTTTCGAAAATCGATTATCTATGATCGTCAGCAATTGATTTTCGTCAAAAAATCAAGATCGAAAACTATGTCGTTTAAGTTTTTGGCGGTTATGGCCAGTGAATTCACATATCCCTACAGCAGAGACAAGCAAAAGGCCGCCCGTGGACACTTCGTTATGCTCTTATTTATACGTGCTTAAACACACGTACGGAAGAAAACAAATCAATCTCTCATAAGCATTCTACACAGCATTCATACTACATATTTTCATACTATTCCTAACATTTAAATAATGTAAAGATGTACATGTATGCCTGACTTTATCCTACAGGAAATAGTCTGGAGGTTTCAAATCGAACGACCTTAGAGTTCAATTTAAAGGTGCATTTCTCGAAATCAGTTTATCATCCGTTCAATTTTAAATTGCATATGTCGATGGTTGCGGTCATCTTTTTAAACCAAATCTCTTTCGGATCAATGTCATTCACATTTTTAAACAAAAAATTATTGATCATGGTGCGGGAACGATCTCCATTGACCGTAACGCCAGTTTTTGGCTTCGTTTTTTTTTTTAACGTACGGTCCAGTAATGCCACCAACGTGTAAACCCATCGAAACGTTAAATTTTTCTGGATTTAAGAGAGCCTGCAGGATCTGTTGCGGAGTGCCTGTTTTTTGAAGTAAGTTTGAATAATTTACTAGCGTTGTTCCAACGTTAAACTATTCATGATCATTTGACAGACAATGCTGTTCATAAATATCAAAAAATGAGATCGCAATGACTTCGTAAATTCTATCGGACTTCAATGCATCCTCTATAGAGTAGCCTACGTAAAAAATATGCAAACTGGTCTACTTACTTACAATTTGTATTGAAAGAAGTCGAGTGTTTAGGCTCGAAGAATATGTGGTTTAAGAACAGATCTTTTTCTTCATAGACTTTGACATTAGAGTTTTATGACTCTTCATACATAACTGACCATAGCGAGATACGAGGAGGATACCATAATTACATGAAAGACTTTTTTTTTAAATGACACGTTTATAATTATACTAGCTGAGCCCGGCAAACGTTGTATTACCCTCAATTATGTTATATTTTTTTTACTACAAATTACTCCACACACTTGTTCAGTCAGAAACAAATAAAAACCTACCGGGTATTGACCCGAACCTGTGTTTAAAATTTCGGACACACAGCTCTTATAGTTTCAGAGATCATGCGTTAGGAACAAACACAAACTACGATTTTATATACATATATAGATAAATTATATTATAATTATTGCCTTGATCGATGCTTACAATTTTTTGACAATAACTTTGCGAAAAGCGCAGAGTTACATAAAATAATAGTACCTACATTGAATGTGCCTTGTGATATACCTTCAGTATATTGTCCATCATGGCACAAAATTGCAATTTCAAATACTTACATATTTATATAAATTATGTATATAATTTGATACAAATTTGAAGTTTGGAAGTAAATGATGAAATGTCAAGAATTGCGATGTCAACCTTTGACATTTATTCAGTAAAAAGTTGGGCTTTTTAACCATGGAACGCTACATTCTCGAGCAAAGAATTTTAATTGTGAAATTTGTGAATTTTAATTTGAAAGACTGGGTTTACCTGAACAAACTACAAACAGCTGACGCTCTCAAAGATGAAATTCGGCGCTGCATTATCGAGATAAGAGAAACTTTGTTGCAAAATGTGGTTCAAAATTTTGTGAAAAGAGTGGACGTCTGCCGAAATGCTAGAGGTAGCCATTTGCCAGACATTATATTTCATTATTAATTCCCATATTTCCACTTTACATTGGCATCAATAAAACTGAATTTATCAAAAGAAGTGTGCTTTAAGCCAATTTACTTCCTATACCTAAATTATATATTTTTTTTAAATAAATTTTTGCAAAGAATTTCTTGACAAACTGTACTGCAAATACCTCGCAATTTCTAATTGTAAGGATCTACCAAAATAAGCTATTAAGCATTGAAATCAAAAACTATTTCCGAAATTCATTGCAGAATTAATTGCAGCAGGAATTTCCTAATTTGGTGACCTCAAATAAAACAAAATCTCCGCCATCCTGTGGTAGCAACAAACAGCAAATTCTCATAGACTTAAAGGAAACTCGCACATAAATTTCTAGTGACCATTATTATTTATCTAGACATAATTTTAAGTTTAAATATAATAGAAAATTCTTGTCACTATTGAGTGAAAGAAAAAACTGAAAACTTTCTCATCGAAGGAAAGATGATCACCAAGTTAGTGTGTGTGTGAGTGTGTGCGATCATTATGGCAATAAGCGAGATAAGGTCTTTCAACTCAACAGCAACAGATATGTTTGCTTGCTTGCTTTTAAACTAAATATAGCAAAAATATAAAATAGATGTTCATACAAACATACATACATATTTATGTAAGTATGTGCCTAAGTATATGTTTACGTAGAAACAGAGATATTTTCAAGCTTATTTTATATAGACTATACAATTTTATACGTTTGTTGGCAACACATGGTTCAATGTTTTCTAATAACTAGAAAGACAATTGATAATGCAATAAGATGCTTCTTAACTGCAAAATATTTGCAACAAACCATGTTTGTATGCTGATAATGAAGATAATGACCATACCATGATGATCATCTTGAGCGAGAGGAAAAAAACACAGTTTGTCTGGCCGCTTAAAAAGTAACATTGAAAACTGATCTGCTAGCGAAACCGTATATGGCTGCTGCTTCATATGGATGGATCGATGGATGGATAGATGCTTTGGACTGAAATAGACGACAATCGATTTGTTGCTTTTATTTAAGCAGGAAACTAATTCTACTGTAACTCTCCTCAGTAACAACACCATATTTGTCAAACAAACAAAAAGTATGTATAAGAAACATTAAAGCAGGAACAAAAACAATCTTTACAAATTCCAGTTAACGATAAAAAAACTTTTTACAAACAATTTATTTTATGACTTAAAACGGAAACTTACCGTTGCGTTGTAATTTCTGACGTTGACCGCCACCGAGTCCCACAGCACCACCACCACCTCCTCCTCCTCCTCCTCCTACACCTGATCCGGAGCCATTGCGGCCATTACGCCTGCGCTGCATTTGTTGTCTATTACGCTTGCGTTCTTGCTTGTTGAGTGTGGTTGTTGATGTGGCGGCCAGTGCTTCTGCATCGTACTCTTTACTTGTTGTTGTCATAGACGATTGTGGCAATTCGGAATAATCCATTTCAATATTGCTTTCAATCAATAAACCACTTTTAGTTTTGCGTCTCTTATTACCGAATTGATTGCGATGAGGCTGAGTTTGAGGCAGCTTTTCGTCTTGCCTTTGAAATTCTTGTTCATCTTGTTTCAAATGCTCCAGCCTTTTGTGAAACATTTCTGTCTGAGCTGATTGCGGCGATAAGAGTGTGACCGGTGAGTTTGTTAATTTGGCGCCCGTCCACGATACCACACTCGTTTCGAAATCTTGATAGTGTGTTGTGGCATTATTTACGCTTGCTTTTAAGCCGTAATGCCGCAGCAAATCTACTGGTTGGCGATAATGTTGTTGCTGTTGCTGTTGCTGTCGTACACGTTGATGCATTAAATCTTTGGTATGTGAGGGTGTTGCCTGCCAGCTGAGTACAAGGAGACTACATGTGATACTCATCAGACTTAGCTGTAGGTTAAAGGGTTGGTTAAATGCCCTTAAAGGTCTTTGTTTTGTTTTTGTTAATGGCGAGAACATTTTTTTATGTATTTGCAGCTGTTTTTCCAATGTGGACTTTGAAAAAAAAGGATTCCTCTTTTTTACTTTTTAGTGTTTTAAATCATGTTGATATTGGTCTTTAATGTTAAGTCGTACCTGCAAAAGGAAAGACAATTGAGATGTTTAAGTTGTATAGAAAAAAAGTTAAAAACTTATAAGACATGATTTTATTGAAGATGTTGATTTAAATAAAAAAATAAAAAAATAAAGAAGTTTTATTGTTTTATTAAAAGAAGTTTAAGGATATTTTGGGGGTTAAGACTTTCAAACATTTCCATTCTTCTTTCTATACCAAAAATAAAAAATAAAAAATCATCAATTTTTCGAAATAAAAATTTTACCATCAAACTTTTTAAGCAATTTAAATTTAAGTCAGCCCTTTTGAGCGTATCGAACTCATAATCTACTAAAAAAAGTGCTCCAAAAACTGAAAAAATCATCTTACCAATTTTAATAATGAGCACATTCTCATGTATTATTAGGAAAAATATTCAAAAATATAATACTGAAATTGATCAGTTGAATAAGTCGGCGCGATAAATAACTATGATTTGAAGAAATCATCATAATTAAGCACTTCCACACTAAAATCGTGTGTATTTCTAAGGCTGAGTTTACATCTGGCATTTCTTGTTTGTCATTTGCCCAAAAAAAGCGTAACCAACTAATTACTAATGAAAAACTGTTTGATTTAGACATATGTATATTTATTGATTTAAACAGTTTCCAATCATGTTGCATTCTATAAAATTGTCTATTAGTTATGTATGAAACTATTTAACTTAATAAATACGTGTCTGAGTCAAACTATTTTTCATTAGTAATTAGTGGTTACGCTTTTCTTACGCTTGTGTGGCACATGGCACACAGATGGAAACCCGGCCTAAGATAAAGCAAAGAACATAGAATAACAAAAGTATCGTTTTAAGTACTCTTTGAGTATTGGCCGTCAAACAACTATAAGTATCCAACAACAATTTTTATACACATTTTTTAAATTACGCAGCACAAACAATTATAACTAACATTTATAGTCTGTATGAGCTACAATTATACGCAGGAGTATAAAAATACACTGAATGATTAAACATGCGTATATACAGGGCTATTTTATTTACAAACACACATAAAGCATTATCAAATAGCCAAAACACACACACACATTTTCCATTCTATTTTATATACACAAATGTATGCATACGATGCCAAATGATGAAAAATGATCCTGAATATCGTGCGTATATTTCTTTTTGTACGGCAAAACTCATAATTGGGCTGAATAAAATTTCGATAATTTTCATTCTATGTTACGTAAAGTGTTGTTACACTTTGTTTAGTGATAAAAAATTCATTGGTATTAGAGAAATTCGGAAATTTCTTGACTTGTGAAATTAACGTAAAATTATCAAAGATTTTATGCTATTTGGCATTTGGGTTAATTCGATCTTTAGATGTTCTCATAATCGGTGTATCGACTGATACAGACTCTTCAAAAAACAATAAGCTGTTCAAAATTAGGTTATATTAAATTTAAATTTATTAGGTTTTCCTACTTTTTAGCGAGAAAATCTGCGTCTAAAATGAATATTAAATTAAGATTTGGTTAGTAATTTTTTTATAGTTTTAAAACTTTTGGCGATGTGCTCTTTTGCCTCTGTTACTGATTCAGATTTTATTTCTAATTTTGATAATCTTAAAAATATATTTGTGTGAAAAACTTGTCTAGAAGATTTTTTTTTCTTCATTTTTATTTTGTCTCATTTCAAAAATAAATGAAATTAAAATTTACTTCTTTAACTTTTCTTTTTTTTTTAAAATAAAAGATAAAACAAACACACAACCCCACCAAAAATTTTTTAATCAAAAACTTCCTTTGTATGTCAACATTATTTTTTATTATTTGGTTTTCTTACATTTGTACTCGTATATGATGATTCTTAGAAAAACTTTTCAAATCTTATTTTTCCTTATAACGATTTCCGGTGCAAGAGCACTTCAATTTTTTAAGATGTATTTTTTATTTTTCACTTTTTTTTCATATGTTTAACTCTGATTACTTGGCACTGCACTTGTTTTAATATTTTTATTTTTAATTTGCAATTTCTGCCGCAAACAGCACATGACAATATACTTTTCTTTTATTTACTTCAATTTCTAAAGAAATTAAGCACAACAAAATTTAAAGCAGCCTATTTCAGACAGATAAAAATAAAAAAGGCTTTAGCAGCAACAAACACGTGCACTTGCATAAATTTTATTTAAGCACCAGACTCTAAAGGTTTTCTTATTCTTTTTCACTTGGCAAGCAGAAAGCAAATGATAAAACAAAACAAACATTTATTTATAAAACGAATTTAGCAAATAAGTAAAACAAAACCGCGTTAAATAGAATTTTAAAGGGCGCGTTTGACGTTAGCGACGTGTGCTAAAAACAACACTTTGGCACTAGAAACAATTAATTTCTTTTTTATATGTATGTATATAGATTTTAAATAGACAAACTATTTTTGGCACATCCTCTTTAAAAAACATAAAATTTTTTTTGCTTTTTCTAATATATTTTATGCTCTTTTAAATATATATTTTTTTATTTATTACATTGCACTTCCGCTTATATTTTTTAAGCTTTTAAAAAAGAAAACCTTTGTTTTCTTATTTCTTCGTTGGTTTTTTCCGTATCCACAACCGGTCGTTACGCACCTCCTCGTTAAACTAATCGCAACTGCATTCAGAGCTCGTTATTACTAATTTGAGGTGTATAATGGAACATTTGCTAATGTATGAGTAAGTGCGTGGTGAGTTTCCTTGTTGTTTGTTTTTGTAATGCACATACACAATGCAGTTTTCATTTTTTTTAAGATCTTCATAACGAAGAGAATTTTTAAGATTTTGAGGAATATAAAGAGCAACTCCATATTTAGATCATTTTAATACACAGATTTTTATCGATTATAAGTTTGTAGAGGATTTTAGTTTAGCGAATGCGAAAACGAAAAATGATTTAAGTTTTTGAGCGAAAGTCGATTTCAAATAAAATTTCGTGTTACACTGCAATTACACATGCAACTAGTGGCATGCCAGTGTTGTGTACATATTATCGACGAAAAATTGTTCGAAAAAGTCGAATCTCTTGCCATTTGCTTTGCTGTTTACACATGACATTGCCACTCCATTTTAAAAATGTCGTCGAAGCGAGCTGGCTCAGTCTCGCTTCCATTTTTACTTTTCCTTTTGTTTATAGAATAGAGTTACCTAGTACGTCACAAAGGCACATTATTGAGGAAACTATTAACACTTATTATTATTATTATTTTAATAATATTAGTTCTTTATAATTAACAAACTCCAGTTTTTCATACACAAATCAAGTTATAAATCATAATAACACATTTAACAAGCTAAAATATTAATTTAATTTTCACAGTAATCCAATAAATTTGCATCAAATGTATAACAGGGTAACACTTTTCTTCGTTTTGACATTCAATGGCATGCAACTGCCAAATTTTCACTCGCATGCAAATTTTGCTGCCACTGGGGCTGCCATTGCAAAAAATTTGAGTGTGTTAGTGAAAAATCGTGAGTGTATTGAGTTTTTCGAAATGGCATGCCACTATAGTGGCATGTGTAAATGGTATGTTATAAAAGTTTAGCTGTAGCAAGCATACTTGCATGTTTGTTATTATATAAAGGGTCTCTCATTAATCGCTTCCTTTCCCTAAATACATTTGTTTACTTATTTGTAATTTTTTTTAACTTTGTGTTCAAATGGAAGCAAAAATGGCAAAGGCACTTAGCCAAATATCCAGGTTATTCCATGTGTAGGAGCTTCCTTCGTTTGCTGCGAACGACCTATACCTTCGTATAGGAAGTAAGAGTTTTCAAGATCCACTCCTAAAGTTTTTTATGCTCTTCGCCAATCAATTCTAATTAAAAACGTTTGCACTTGATAATGGAAAATACAAGCTGAATGCTCATAAGAAATAATTACGATGACACCGGAGCTATTCTTCATCCCAGAGCTGCTTTTCGACTGATTTGTAATATTTAAAGACATAATAAATTATGAAATTAAGTTTTAGACCTATTTAAATTTAGGTAAAACAGAGTGTGTTAAAGATATCCTCGAAATCTCTTATTCGTTTGCTTATTATTTGTAGAATATGACATTGCTGGATAGTTCCAATCCGAAGTGTTCAGTTAACATAACGTACATGTTAAATGACCAGGCCCCAAATCGTTTTTGGATAATGTAGCTTGTGGCATGAGCCGTGAAGCACGTAGCACTGTTCTGTTGAAAACATATATCACATTATTCAATTCTGGCCAAAACAAAGTTGGTAATCATTGACCTATAGCGGTCGCTTCCGTAAAATGGACGAAGCGCGCGGAATGTTGCCTACATAAAACAGGCGTTTTATAATTTTCACGTGATTTGGTAAAACAGCCAATTTGACAGAAGTAGCTGCAACAATATGGCCGCTTCCAACTGTAAAAGTTTATAATATTTAAATATTTATACATACACACATACGAAGGCAATTTGATAAATCACGTGATTTTTTTGCATTTTATTTCTCAACATATTTTAATTTAATCGTGACACATTAAGTCCAACATTTCTTTTATTCCCTCCATATAAAAAGATTTCTTAAAGCTCTCAATATAGGCGTTGGTTTCAATGATGACGTTTTGGTTTGACCCAAACCTCTAAAATGGAAATAGTCGCAATGGATTAAATCTGGAAATTATGATGGACGGTTTAGCAGCTCGTAATCCAATTGAAGGATTTTTGCCATCGTGACTACACAAATCTGGGGGCAAATCTTGGCATTCGATACGACTCGTAATTTGTAAATATTTCCATATAAACCCTATTATCTATCATTTTATGTAGATATGGTCCAAAAGCTTTGAGTAGTAGATATTTGCCGGTAATCGTTCTTCTTTTTTCAAGGTAATTGGAGTGAGTTACATCATGTGCAGCCTGAAAAACTGTGGTCATATCTTTGTTGGCCGACCAGCGTTGCCATAATATTTTTTTGGAAAACTGCAAATTTAGAATAAAAAAACTGATTTTCATGTGAAAAAACTGCTTATAAAAAATTCTTTAGTAGATATTTCTGATTTTTTTGCGGAGTGGGGGAGTGGGGTGTTAACCATACGTCTATACCTGATATATTTTCACATCATGACTTGATAATGTTTGTCAAGTTGTTACGTTTTACCATCTCGAAAGCTTCATCGGCATCAGTTAAGAAAATATGGCTCTAAGAATGTATAAAGTTTTTAATTAATTGAAATGGAAGTGTTTTAGTTCCACTATGGGATATTTCGCGTTAAACTACACACATAATTTTTTTCCAAATCAACCTAAAGAAGTAAGTGGATAAAAAATTGAATTTTGTTTTTTAAGATGTTGTTTTATTTGCGTGCACAATGATTTATTTATTTAATAAATACACTTACTTAGCCAAAATAAAATGTTGTTTTTTTCTGTGAATTACTGAAATTTTGCTAAGAGTACTCTGAAAAAATGTGCATAGCTTTTAATTCTATATTTCGTCGTGTTTTATGTCATTCTAAAAAGGATCGAATTATTTCAATGAAGAAACTTGTTTTTCTTTTTCAATAAGGCAAGGCGAATTAATAATATTAATAAAGGAAGTGCTACGTTCGTATGAGCCCAACTTGCAAACAATAACACAAAATTCCATACAGAAAAACACAACTTTCGTGTGAATTCTCTCTTGCTGTTTGAAGAAGTACTAATTAACCTTCACTATTATATTAAGCTTCAGATAATGGAATTAAAAATTAAAAACTGCACAATTTATAGAAAAACTTATTTTTTAAGTAAAAAACTGCAAAACTGTTCTATGCTTTAAGAAACTGCTAAAATCAGTTAAAACTGCACATTTGGCAACGCTGTGGCCGACAGACTCTCCTCAGCTTTCTTTAGTGCAACCGAATATTGCTAAAAAAAACCAACATTGAAAAAATCTGTGATTTTTTCTGCTGAAGCTGAGCTGCAGCTGTATAAATTTAAACAGCTGCTGTTCGTTTTTCACAGCTTCAGCCGAAGCCCCGAAATGACAACGAAACGCTGATCTGAGGCTGACCTGCTAAAATTTGTACAGCCGCAGCCGCAGCTACATGCACTGCTAATTTGTTGGAAAACAGCAGTTCAACCAACAGCTATTTTTAAATGATGTGGCTATTTGGCATACTGAACGCTGCTAAAGACTACTTTGAAGTGGTTGGGCGTATAGTCTTTGCTGGGTTGAGATGCCTACATCTTCAGTCATCTCACGCAATTTCATTCCCCGATAGTTCTAGATCATTCCATGGATTTTATCGGCTATTTTGATCGACCTGAATGTTTGGCACCATTGCTGTTGGACACAACTCTAGTTAACGGAACCAGTGTTGGATTGAAAGTTACTGATCTGGATATACAAAGTCAAGATATTATCAAACTTCAATCGTATGTTCTTCGAAATACTTTTTTTTATTTAACTGGAATCATCCCAATTCTAAGAGATGTTTACGCAAAACATTTATTTTTAAAGGACACATTTTATCGAAACATTCTAGCAAATTGTCCGCGAATACCGCGAGCTACTCCACCTGGCAATTGCACTTGCACTTAATACTATTCAGTCATTAACGTCATAATAATTATCAATGTCAAACAATTTTTTTTAAATTGAGTGCAAATTGTTACACCTTTAGAAGAACACCCTGTATTCGCCGGCTGTTTAGCTTTGTTTACATTTTTCTCTTTCACAAAAATAATACTCACCTTTTTATTTACATAAAAACAAAACATGTGCTCTTCAAATTCACTTTAACTCACCTCTTGTTCTCTGAACTCAACACATACAGATGAAACAGATAAAAAATAATAATAAAAAAAATAAAAAAACTCGGCTAACTCACAGAGTTGAAGATTATCAAATTAATCATACGGATTTCAAATAAAAACCTAATGCAAATGAAGACGATCCTTTTAGGGAGTCATTGTAAATACTTATTTTAGAAAGGACTTTATAAATAGATTTAAGAAAATTATATAATTTAAATTCTAAGTAAAGTTGGAATACATATGACATTCGGTCTATTTTTTGAATTGATAAATTAGTTGAAGGTTAATGAGATTCTTTCTAAAGCAGAGCATGTTTTATTATGATTCACTTTTCCAAATAATTTTTCTGGGGAATTTTTTTATTCTTGATCTCAAATTTCCCGGTTTATGATCGTTTATGTGTAGAGAGTGTAAAGGTTTTATCCATATGCACATTTTTACTGACAATCTTAATCTTGTTGTGGCACGCAAATGTCTGCATATTTCCTTTGCTTCATTTCACATTGCAAGCGGATTCTACGAATTTCTCATCAACAGCAACAATCGCCCGCACAAGAGTTTTTTGTTCAAGCGTATCTTATTGTTTTTACAAAACAAGCAGTTTTGCTGTTGTAATTTTATTGATCCTGTCATGCATTTTCAGCTTCATTTTAATTCATTTAAGGCTATTTAGTTTTATTTTTAGAATATTTTTTTCGTGGCTCTTAAGGAGGGTCTCTTCTTTCTCGTTTAGAACACACAACACACAACAGCCATTAACCATCAATGAATGGCTGTAGAGCATGACACAAACACTTGGGCTATTTTGGATTAAAAACATGTGTTGAGCGGCTTGTTTTTATGTTTCAACTCCACACCTCAGCACTTTAAATGGACAAGCGTTTCTTGAAAGAATAGTGACGACTGCGAAGGGATGCCAGATGTTTGAAATAGGGTAATGTCATTTAAGATTTATGGCCTTTCTCTAGGAAAGCCGAAACAATAAATAAAAATTATCAAGAGAAAAAAATTTTAAGTAAAGATGTACAACTTTTATTTCAAAAACAAAAATCCTTGACAATGAGGGACGCAAGCAAGAGAAAAAAAGAGGTGAGGAACTGAAATTGATGTGTGCCAGTGATGCCAACTTTTTTGGCTCTAAGAGCATATTAAAACTAAAAAAAGCACAAAGAGTAATTTTTAGATCTAAAAAGCGTAAAGAGCACTAACGTGAAAAAAGAATGAAGATCAAAATGAGTGAAATTAAATAATGTTTAATATTTTCGAAGCTATTCTCTGTTTAATGAAATATATCGGATGAAAAAGGTATTTTTTACACTGAAAAATTAAATTCACCAAGTTTTTATTAAAGTAATTTTAAGAAATATACAATTTTCTTAAAAGCACTACTTAGTGCTTTTTCTTAGTTTGGCACTAACGCTAAAATGGCGTTTTGAGTCGCCAAAAAGCACTAAAAATAGTGCCAAAAGCACCAAGTTAGCATCGCTGCTGTGTGCGAAAGCAGTATAAGCGATTTCTAAGAAACCGCGAAGATCTCAGTTTGGTTGTATTTTTGCTTGTTACGTCTGTGTTCACACACGTCAACTTTTGTTGATCAACTCGTAATTTAGCGGTAAGACAGACGGAAAAGGAAATACAAATATCTCTTTTTTCTACCAGCTGAATTAGAAGTTGATCAACAAAAGGTAACGTGTTTGAACCGGGACTTCTTTAGAGCTGCGTCATTTGTTAACAGATTTGAAAAATTCTTTTTTATGTGCGAGGGTAGAGCCGTGTTTTGGTGGGGTTGTTTTACATAAATTTCAATTTTATTTCAGGGACTCAGTTTAGCGTTTGAAAAAGTGGATATGTCCACGCCCTTTATATTTAACATAATATTTCCCGTACTACTACTACTCAACCGTTTCCTATGAAACCTTGCACTTATTTCAGGCTCGGGTTATAACACAAATTTGGAACAATTAAAGAGAGCGCGCATTTTGTGATCCTAGAAATATCATTAGTGCTGCCAGATTTTAGAATAAAAGTATTTTTAAAAAATAAAAATAATTGTGAAAAAAAATTAAAACGACACTAAATTACTTTTGACTGTTTTTGAAATCGATTCAAGGTTTTTCTTCTGAGAACCTGCAAAATTTCTTACCCTGGCAAATTCTGTTTCTTTCGAGTATGTAAAAACCGTGGCAACGTCATTTTTCTACATCGAACAAAATTGTATGAATTTTATTTATTGGCGGTTTTGTATATATATTTCATAAAAACAATTTATCAAAGCTAAAAATGTTATGTAGCAAGCATATTTCATACATGTTCTCCTATTTTTTTTTAATAAGTGTCCGGTGTTTATTATTGCCATTAAATTGGCAAAATTATAAGTGTCTTAGCATAAAAAGTTTTCTGGTATAAAGCTGATTTTTCACTTAAAGCGATTAAATGTTGATGGCTTTAAATTAGCCATGCTCTAGTGTATGAATATCATTTCATATTTATGTCTAAAATAGAAAATATGATAAAGACACTACCCGGCAGTTTTGAAAGTAAAGAGTATAAGAGTGAGTATAATATTACTGGTAGCTATCAAGTCTAATGTAAGCCACGCATACACACCTTCCAACCATTCACACAACTTGAGGAGTTTGCACCAAGTTATAATGAAATTTTAGTTTTTTTTCTGTCATGTTGTACTGTACTTAACAATTATTAGTGGTGAGTATTAATATACTATACAATTTTGCACATGCAACGATGCAAGACCATTTGCACAAGATTGTGAATTAGGCTAATGTGTTTGAGGATGTTGTACAACATAGTTTTTCGTTATGTTTTACTTTTGTAGTAGCAATATGGAGAAAAGAGATATGCGCAAATTTTTCTTTTTGTGAAAAATAAATAACAAAAAATGGAAGATTCAGACACAATTTTTTAATTTACAAATAAATGTATGACGAAACTATGGTTTTGCAAAACAGAAACGAAAATAAGTAATACCACATTCAATATCTGAACACATCTCTTAACGAAATTATTTTTAAGTGAAATTTATTTGCTGGTGGTTAATCATTGTCTAATCCAACCACACAAAAATGTTGAAGTACACTCACGATTTGCTATAACGACAATGAAATGCATATAGACAATGCTTAACCGTAAATAAATTTCACTTATAGAATTATGACAGTATGTCATATAATAAATTTCTTGAAATTATTTTCATGTACAAAATAGAGTTGTACATTGATGCTGTATAAGCAAGTTATACATATGTAAACTACGCAAAACACCTAATTTTATTAACAGATGAACTGTAGCAATGGTTGCAACATGTGTGGCCGGCTTAAAACAATGGGTCTATTCGTAAATGCATAACTGCGCTGCAAATATAAATTAAAATGTCCTAAGTTACCTTACTAAAGTAGATAATACACAAATAAATGTCAAATATGGTGTACATACATGGCTACTACTGAAAAAAGATTATCAGCAAACATTTATTGCATTTTAAATAGAAGTTTGCTCGTATGATGCAAGGCAGTGATGCATTTATGAACAGATCCAATGTTACGACTAGTATAAGACAACAGCAAGAACTTGAATTTTAATAAAATTAATTAGCTAGCTATTTGGCTCCATTATTTTCTCAGAACTGCCGGGTAATATATAAAAATAGTCATAGGAATGATGATTATGTTTTTATGCATTTAAGATTATATATAATTAAAAACTACTTTTCATGCCGGAGATTTTATTAATCCTATTAAGCTTAATTTAAATGTTTCATATAAATTTTAAATTCATATTTAATAACACAAATTGAGACTCAAAAGCATTTTAAAAATTAAAACTTAATTAAGAGATATATGTAAATTAAAGCTTCTGTTGCTAACAGCCACCCACCTTTATAAATAAGCCAATTAGTTTTCTACTTAAATGAGTGCTTGAGATTCCCAGCTTTAAAACGCAAGCGGCTAAATGCACGGCCACCCAATCAGCAGGCAATTGATTTTTCTTGTATTTTACAGAAATAAAAAAAAAGTTATAATATAAATAATAACGAACGAAAACAATAAAATTAGCCCCGGGGAATACAAATTTCAAACAAAATTTGCAATCACGTGACATTTATGAATCAACGTCGCCTGAGCAAACTCAAATCAAACTTTTAACAACAACATCGTTTAAAAGACTTTCGTAGATATTTGGTAGGCAGGCGCCATCAAACAAATCGTTTTAAACTAGTTTTTCTTTAAAATGACCAACTTAAAAAGCTTTTGTCAACGCATAATCCATCATTCTGAGACGTCATCAGCAAAAAAGTGGTTTTTTGACGACAACAAAAAAATCTAACTTTCCTCCTTTTTGGATTAGACAAGTAATGAGATCTAAATCAATTTACAACAAACTTTTTGAAGTCCGACTAAACTTTGTTGTATGTACTTCTAAAATATATTTTTATTTTCTTATTTTTTTATTTTTCTGCAACAAAGACACACATATGTATGGACAAGGTTCCTTTAATGTATTTTCTGTTGGCGCTTTGGTATCTCTATGAACAAATCGCACATTTACTTCAATAGTGGCATAACTCAAAAACCCCGTTTTGCAGAAAATGTGTTTTAAGTTTTCAATTTGCATACAACTCAATGGAGAAATGAAAAAGAATTCTTCTCTCAGGAGGTGATGGTACAAGCTATTTATATGAAATTTTCACACAAGATAAAATACGAAATGCCGCATCTTTCTGCATTATTAACTCAAAAAACTCATTTTTTGAGTTATGCCACTATTGAAGTAAATGTGCGAAATACCCGTCGTGCGCGCATTAGCAGCCATTAAAGTGGAAGTGATGTTGGTGTTTAAACTCTTCTCAGTTTTTTAGCCTTAATTGGACATAATTTAAATTCCATTCGTGAGTTTTGTATGCGGACTATGTTGGGGGAAAAACATTGAAATAGTTTGCCAAGTAATTTAACTTTCTTGTTGACTAATAGACGAAGAAGGTGTGCACTAAGAAAATTTACCAAAGAAAATTAAAACTTTAGTATAATATGGTGTTACGACAAAGGAAAACTGTAACGAGTAGAAGAACCAAGTCTGACAATTACCAGTAAATGGGCTCAGTAACTTTTCTTACAATAATCGTATCGCTATAACAAATGTAACGAAACTTTATCGACTTTGCTATTCAGTTAGATATTTTAACGATATTCATTGTCGTAAGCTCAAATTCATTTTTTTAATTCTTTCTTTTGCTCTTCGCTTATTTTGACATTTTGTGTGTAGGAATGCCACATGATATACAATTAAATGGCGAGTAAAACACAGATGTACATTATTGTAAAAAAATTACGGAATCGCATTATCGTTAACGCAAACGAATAAATACGATTTTAAATTAGCAAAAAGTTACTTAATCCAATTACAGCTGTCAGATTTTAGTACTAAAATAATTGTCGGAGTATAAGACTTTAAAAATAAAGTAAAACAAAACAGTGTGAATAAAGATGTGACTGAAATTACTTATTTTAAAATCTTATATTTTTAGTACGCTAAGCAACTTTTGGTATAAGACTTTAGTCGAAATATGTTTATATTGAGGAATGTCTGGAAGTGTTGATGGTATAAGAAATATTTAATTGTAAATTGCTGGTATAAGGGGACTAATCTTATACCGAGTTTACATTATAGTTCTTCATTAAATTTGTTGCATGAAACTTTTTCTATTTGCTAATAAGTTCTTTATGTAAATTCAATGCAAGCCAGCGTTTGAGAAAAATAACACAACAAAATTATTTGTAAAAGACTTTAGTATTAGGTGATATTCTTGAGTAGCAAACGTTTTTCTTCATGTTTCTAGAATTTTAGTGTAATAGCAAACTTTTTTCTTCAATGTTCTGAGAACTTTAGTATAATAGCAAATTTTGTTTGTCCATGTTCATTGAATTCCAGTAAAATAATGTATGGTATGTTAATAGAATTCTAGAATAAGAGGTTATTCTAGAATATCAAACCTTTCCTCCATGTTCATAGAATTCAAGTATATGATGGTATTCTTAAATAACAAAATTGTTCTCTTTGCTCAAAGAATTATATTATACGATCGTATTCTTGAATAGCAAACTTTTTTTTCTATGTTCATAGAATTCTTGAATAGCAAACTTTTTTATAAATGATCGTAGAATTCTAGTATGCTATTCTTGAATAGCAAAATCTTTTCTCTATGTTCATAGACTTTTATTACAAGATGGTATTCTTGAATAGCAAACCTTATTCTCTTATATTATTATTATTATATTATTATTATATTATTCTTATATTCATAGAATTCTAGTATAAAATGGTATTCTTGAACAGCAAACTTTTTTCTAAGTTCATAGAATTTCAGTTTACGATAGCATTCTTGATTAGCAAATATTTTTATCTAATTTAAGATCTTATTCTTGAATATCAACCTTTTTTTTCTCCATATTCACAGAACCTTGCTATAAGATGGTATATTGGAATATCAAATTTGTATCTCAATGTTCATTAAATTCTAGTATACAATAGTATTCTTGAATAGGAAACCTTTTTCTTCATATTCATAGAATTAGGATAATATTGTGTTCTTGCATAGCTAACTTTGTTTGCCATATTCATAGGATTTACGATTGTATTCTTGAATAGCAAACTTTTTACTCAATTCTCATAAAATTCCAGTATAAGATGTTATTCTTGAATAGCAAAATTTTTCTCCATATTCATAGAATTCTAGTTCACGATAGTGTTCTTGGATAAGATATCTCTTTTATCCAGCATAGGATGGTATTCTTGAATAGAAAATTTTTTATATTTTCATAGAATTCTAGTTTACGATAGCATTCTTGAATAGCAATTTTTTTATTCAGTATAATATGGTATTCTTGAATAGCAAACTTTTTTCTCCATGTTCAGAGCATTTTAGTTTATGGTAGTATTCTTGAATAGCAAATCTTTTTATCCAACATAAAACGATATTCTTGAATAGAAAACTACTCTTCGCAATTCTCACTGGAATTTAATCCAGTATAAGATGCTATTCTTGAATAGCAAACTTTTTCCTCCATGTTCATAGAATTCTTGAATAGCAAAATTATTTCTCCATGTTCAGAAAAGTATAGTAAATGATAGTATTATTGAATAGCAAACTTTTTCCTCCATGTTTATATAACTTTACTATAATAGTGTATTCTTGAGTAGCAAACTTTTTTCTCCATATTCATAAAATTCTAGCATAAAATGTTATTCTTGAATAGCTAAATTTTTCTCCATATTTATAGAATTCTAGTATGAGATGTTATTGTTCGATAGCAAAATTTTTTGTTCTTGAATACATACCTTTTTTATGTTCATAGAATTATAGTCTACGATAGTATTCTTGAATAGCAAATATATTTTATCCAATATAAGATGGTATTCTGGAATAGCAAACTTTTTTCTCCGTCTTCATAAAATTCCAGCACACGATAGTATTATTGAACAACAAATATTTTTTATTCGATATAAGTTGCATTCTTGAATAGCAATATTTGTTCTTCATATTCATAGAATTATATTTTACAATAGTATTCTTGAATAACAAATCTGTTTCATCCAATATAAAATGGTATTCTTGAATAGCAAACTTTTTTCTCTCCATGTTGATAGAATTTCTTTTGCGAAGGCGGTTTTGTTGTTCTGTGCCACATGTTTTCTTGCTTTGCTAGGAAATGCAGTACCGTTTTTTTTTTTTTTTTTTGTTTAGCACAATCATTTCAGCTTATTCAATTTTTGTTAAATGTGAACAAAAAATTTAGGTTCCTGTTTAAAAGTCCATCAGCATAGCTAAACGTTTTGGCACCATTATTAATCCAACATCACCACTACAATAGTATTTGAAGGTTTTTTGTTTTCCTAATTACTTCCAAATATAAAGTTACAAAACTACAGCGGCAGCCAAAAAGAAAACAAAAAATAAATAAAAGGTAAGAATAGACTTCCTTGTGTGCTCAATGAACCAGATTTAAATAATAATTATATATATATATTTTATTTTTGTATTTAACAAAAATAAACCTCCTTTAAAAGACACTTGAAATGTGCGAGTTTTGAAAAGGGTTTACATTATTTTTTCTTGTTATTTTCAGTTCTTGGAAAAAGGACATCTCAATGAAGATCCTTTTTATGTACATACATGCGTTTGAATTGAAATGTTTTTTTTTAGAGATGTCAGTGTGTGTTTTCTCATCTCGAATTTCTCTTGTATAAAATTTTGAAGACAGGTTTGTAAGGCGCTTTGAAAAAAGTACTTCCGCAGTTTTTTATGCAATCACTGTTTACAAAATTTTTACTTCGAGTTTTTAAAAGTTTGTTAATCAAATATAAAAAATTACAAACAGGTAAATTTGCTTGTTTCTCGACAATAAGCTCCTACGTAGTAATACTTTTTTAAAAAGATTTTAACCTTGGACTGCATTTATAATAAAACTTTTTTCTTTAAACTTGTTACAACATTCCTTTATTTGGAATAAATCTACCTCTAAATAAATTAAAATTATCTTAAATGATAGAAAATTTAATTTTAAGAAACAACTGTTGTATACAAAAATCCTCGGACAGCATATTTAAGGAGTTAAGGACCTCTAAAATGTTGGCATTTTCTTGGTAAACTTTTGATTTAGTTTAACAATATGGGTATCATATGATTAAATCAAAATTATCAAAATGATTAAATAATAAGAAAATCTGAATTTAATTTTTCCAATAACTTTTCCTAATGACTTTGGAGGTCTGTAGCTCTGTAAATATGCCTTTTCAAGGATTTTCGTACATAACAGTTGTTTCTTAAAATTAAATTTTATATCATTTAAGTAAAATGTTTTAAATTTTGTTACCAATACCAATACCAAAACCAAAACGGCTACTAAACACAGCTTTGAAAATTTAACACGTCTCATTAACACCAGAGGCGCTGCAATACTGCATTACTAAGAACGTTCAAAAGGCAAAGTTGTAAGAGACTCAAACTTTCCCCTTTCTCTTCCTTCACCACCTATATTCTCTATCACTATCGCTTTGCTAAAGAAGGGGACACCCAGTAATAATAGTAGGCATTCATTGGCTGAGTGTTACTTCTCTTTTTATAAAAAAAAAACTTATAAATGTGTATACACAACAATCATTTCTCATTTACGTTAAATAGCTGATGTTAATAATAATCTCTACCCAAGTAGATAGACTAGGGTGCTGATGAAGTGCGTGGCTGCACAGAAAAATATCGGTATTTCCCGCAGCTAAAAAGCCTAGTTGAATTTTTCTTCTGGACACTAGATATATATGTAATTCAATACTATATAAAATATAGTTTTGGCATTTTTGGGTTTTTTTCATACGGGCAATTGTTTTAGTTTTGGCGTTTTTGCGTTTTTTCGGTTTTGGCGATTTTTTTAAGTTTTGGTTTTGGTGATTTTTTTTAGTTTTGGTTTTGGCGATTTTTCTAATTTTTGCGATTTTTTTTTTCATATATATTTTGTTTTGGCACCATTTTCGCGTTTTGGCGATTTTTTTCAGTTTTTTGGGATTTTTTTATTTTGGCGATTTTATTTTATTTGGACGATTTTTTCGAATTTGGCGATTTATTTTAGTGTTAGAATTTTTTTTTTTAATTTTGGCGATTTTTTTTATTTGGACGATTTTTTCGAATTTGGCGATTTATTTTAGTGTTAGAATTTTTTTTTTTTAATTTTGGCAATTTTTTTCGTTTTTGAGTTTTTTTTCATGCAGTCAATTGCTTAAGTTTTGGCGTTTTTTCGGTTTTGGCGATTTTTTTAAGTTTTGGTTTTGGCGATTTTTTTTTATTTTGGCGATTTTTCTAATTTTTTTTTTCATATAAATTTTTTTTTAGTTTTGGCACCATTTTCGCGTTTTGGCGATTTTTCAGCTTTTTGGGTTTTTTATTTTGGCGATTTTTTTTCATTTTGGATTTTTTCGAATTTGGCGATTTATTTTAGTGCTAGAATTTTTTTTTTGAATTTTGGCGATTTTTTTCGTTTTGGTTTGGCGATTTTATAATTTTCGGATTTTTTAGTCTTACCGTTTTTGAAAATTTCAAGTGTTTGCTTCTTATGGTTTCCAAGATATAGCAAGTTGTCAAAATTACATAGTCAAAATTGCATTAGCTGATGGAAAACCCTTTAATTTAAATTTTTTTAAATTTTAGTGTTAATTGTTGTAGTTTGTATAAAAATAAACTAATTTTAAAAATTTCAAGTGATAATATATATATTACATGGGATTTTAACATTTTTCGTTGCTCGTTTTAGAACACCATTTAATTTTTAACTCTTATATATTTTTTGTTGTAGCGGCCAAGGTTCTACATACTCTGTCCAAATTTCAGGTCCGTAGCTCTTACGGTTCCTGAGAAAATCGCCTGTGACGGACAGACGGACAGCGTAGCGAAAACAATAGGGTTCCTTTTCACCATTGGTTTACGGAACCCTAAAAAGGCGATTCTCAATTTGCTTGTACTTTTATATTAAGTATTACAAAAATTTCGTATATTTCAACACCATTGATTCTTAGTAGAGTTTGCATACGTACGACGCAGTTTCATGTTTTAAAAATTATTGATTTCTTATTTCTTCTCCTCATATTCTAAAACGAACTTTACACATACCTTAGATTCTTGTAATGACATAATATTGCATTCTTAAAAGTGGGCGGAACCACACCCATTAACTTTGACATAGTACTTCACACACATACTTCTTTCTAACCAACCGATTGATAATTATACAATTTGGAATTTAAGAAAATGGGCGATGCGACGCCTATTGAAATTAAAATTTTATGTACTTACCCTTTTCAAAAAGTCTTGCCACAATGTTGTGCTCTTCTAATGACATCATCATCACGTTGAGAGAAGTGGACGTGCTCTGTACATTAAAATGTATCATGTTCTTCTATCCAACCAGTTCCATCAGAACCTTGCATGCACATTAGACTCTTGTTATGATACATTTTTTTTAACTTGATTGCAGAATTATTATAAGTAACACCAACATATCCTGCAAAGGCAAAAAGTTTTAAAAAGTATTAATCGTTTCATTAGCAAAAACAAAACAAACACTTTTCTAATAACAAAAAGCGCAAACAAATTCGGTTTTCTCTCAATTGCAAACAAAATAAAAGCTGAAACAGATTTATTAGTTCTTATTACTATTAGAGCCAATTATTGGATTCAAGATTAAACTGTATTTCTTTCTGTAATTAGCTAATCCGAAAATTAACTTAATCTGACATTAATCGAGTTTCATGTTTTTCAGTGCTGGTTTAAACTCCCTTTTGTATGCAGTATTACCATAAGCCTGGTACTCTGTTCACAATTTCGTGCGAAATGCTGTCAAACTACATATAAAAGTATTTGGTATGAAATATTTGCGAAATAAATTCGCAAAAGTAGTACTCTGCTCTTGTGAAAAGCACGTAAAATCATGTCTTTCCATGCAAAATTAGTCTGGCATCATTTTAGTATAGCTGCGAAACAACATGAGCAGTGTTTTTTTCGCACGGAATTTTAGCAATGTTGCATACTTTCAAGCAATAAAAGCGAGAAATTTATAAAAAAAATCGCGAGTTGGGCTACATTTACTATATGTCAAATTTTTCACGCGAAATGATCAATGGTACTGAAAATTTTTCACAACTTTAAACAGAGTACCAGGAAGAAGAAGAAACTGTCTAATTTTAATATTTACAAGTTAAAATATTGTGTGTGTTAAAGTAAATAAATAAAGAATATAAAAAATTTATATAGACATATACTTATTTATGTATGTGTTTTTTACATAATTTATAATAGAAGTTCTTAAAAAAGTTATATACGATTGCCAGCTTAACCTAGCAAGCAAAATCATATAATCGACTGCCCAAAAACCACAATTAAAGACTAAAAATTGGTCCGTATAGTCTAAACCATATGTTCCCACCAAATTCCTGTACCGAACCTCTTGTAATTTTTTTTTCTCAAATCACCTCCTGGGATGTACATATAATATTTTTTTATTGAATTAAAATGCAAAAAAGGAGAAGACTAAAACCTTTAAAATATTCTCTTCTTTGACATGTTCAAGCTTCACTTCACATTCTATCAAACTAAATGGAATGGCAATAAAAATAATGTCAGCTGTTTTTGATAGTGATTTTAATAACAGTCAGTGCAGAATCGGAGTAATTTATATATTTAGCAGTGAGGAGTAAAATATTCCACTAATATTTAGTTATTTAAGGGTTTTCAACTGGTTATACATACGTACACATCTGTGTATGGGTCTGAGGATCCCCATTTGGGAACCCCTGGTCTAAAGACCCAAACTAAATCAGCTCGTCAAGCGCAATGCTAGTAAACGCATTCAGATTATATTGATATTTTCACAAAAGTTGTTGAAGTCTTGGTATTAAAAGAGTAACAGTTTAATAAGTATATTGTAATAATATTTTCTATCTCCCACTCTAATTTTTCTTCTTGTTTTTTACAAAGAGCAATAGTAAATTTCCAGAAAATGCAAAATCATTTGTTTTTCATCCACACACTTTTCTCTGTCGCCACAGAGCAAATAACAAAAGGTAAATGAAATTTTCTCGTCAATCAGATCAAATAATCAGCCGTCAAATAAAAACATCAGAATGTTTTGATTCTCTTCAATCACTGACGACAACGTGTACATGTAGCCGAAAAAACACGACTGCACGCACATAACTATTGATTGATCGTTTTATTTGATAGTCTCCTGGGTACTTTAGCTACATTATTGCCGTATATAGTTTAGCGGTATCACCAAGTCTGAATTAGCTGTTAGCCAAAATTTTGAGGGCGCACTGATTTTTTAAATCTTGGGAGGCCCATAAAAAAAATTCGTAACAAACTATCTAAACAGAGTACAGTCGAATCCGCTTTAGCGCAACACGATTTACTGAAAAAAATCGGATTACTGAAAGCGATACAAATTTCCGCACTGATTTTAAACGCAGCTAGTCTTATTCACTTCGCTTCAGAGAATCATCGCTTTACTGAAAATATCATATTATTGAAAACCAAAAGCAAGCCCACAACTACGTTTTGTATGAAACTTGCTTCGCTTTAGTGAAAAAATAAACAATGAAAAATTTGTTTATTAGAAATCGATTGCATAACTTAGGGCTGAACAAATTGTGCATGTTTTGTCCGTTAAAAATTAAATGGCAAAATGTATTTGTCCTTTTCGCTCTTATACGGGATTTACACTATGACTTTTTACCGTGACTTTTCTAGAGTTTATTGACAAAAGGGGTAAAAAGGTGATCAAAGGGGTAGCAACATAAAAGAGAATTGAAGAAAAACGAAGGGGGAAAAGTCATCGTGTAAATCCCGTATTATGTACTTTATTGTATTTTTCTATTATATTGTCAATGCAAGTGGCTAGACATTTACTTATTTTAAGTAGTACGCTTAACTCTAACAAATTTCAGTAATCCGAACTACGTTTTAGAGAAAAAATCGGATAACTGAAAAAATGTGTTTTGGTTACTTCCAGTAAAGCGGAGTCAACTGTATAAGGTTGTGTGAAGCTTTGGAAGTACTATCGAACCCATAATGTCCAGTTCGTGTGTTTTTCCAAAAGTCTTTATGTGTCGCATAGTGTCATTAGATTCTGTCAAGATGTATATAACCAGGCTTCAAATCGTTACATACGTGATCGTATCGGCAATCGTACGAAAACAAATTAAATGATACGTAAATCGTATAAACTGAATGGGATTTCAACACGTTCACGTATGTCATAATCCGAAAATTGTATTTTTACGTGACGAGTTGTACGTTCACGGATGTAACGATTTGACCCCAGGTGGCAGCGCTACTTCAGCTAAAAATGTTTGTTTTATGTGCTTTGTAGCTGACGAATGTCAAAAACTTCGTTTTGTTTTGATTTTGGTAGAATTATTTTTGTGCTTTTGACGTTCTTCGGTTCTTTACACAGCTACATATGGTTTCCTTATTTTTTTATAACAAATCTTTACGCAGTCACCTGTATAATGACACCATGGATTCTGTCTTATACTTCAGACACTACCCGGCAAGTAAATCATAACAAAATCCTTGCTTTGGAATATTATTAATATGAAAAAAAGACAACTCTCGGCTTAATCAAATTATATAGAACGATTTTTTTAAACAAATATTTCATCCTTATCGTTTTCAATAATACAATTCGTTACCAACAATTATCGTCCTATAAATTAAACTAGTAAATACCACAATGTCAACATAATGCGAAGCGAATCTTCGTTCAACATTTTAAGCTTGAAATATTTTAAACAAAAACTGTGATAAAACGAAAATAATAAAAAAAAAACTGAGCACGACAACATTTTCATTTGCGCCTCCATAATTGGTCATCATTACACAAATTACATAAACTTTGCAATTGCAACTAAATAACAAAAAAGAGGCCGAGTGGAAAACCTCCAAATGGTTGTTTGTTGTTTTGGCTTAAACCAAAGCCCAGAGTATTAATTGTTAAGCAAAACTAGAAGTTCAACTGCAGTGCGAACGACAGCTATTGCTGCAGTTGTTTTAGTCGTTTGGCGGAAAGAAGAAAAACTATGTTTTTTGGTATGGATAAAATAACTACGTATAAACACACTTACTCACTCACTTTGACAGATAGTGGGACAGACACACCAAGACTAAGTGCTTTGCACTGATATTTGTCAAAAAAAATTTAAAAGATTTTTCCATGACATTTAAGCATTCTCAGAAGATTTCTTGCACAAAATTTCTAAATATGATTTTTTATTTGAGAATTTAAAATTTAACAGACGCAAACAGAATTAAAACGAGAGGGAAGTTTATTTTTGTTTTGCCATTCCCGGTTATTTAAATGAATTATATTTATATCAGCAATTCTCTGCAGCATTTTAATAAATGATAAAACAAACTTAAGTTTAAATTACATATGTTCTAAGTATAGACTCATTTCGATTAAACATTAAATGCTTTTGAAATTTTTATAATCGAAACTACAAAATAACAAGACGAAACTCTCTTACACTCCGCTTTTTTTTTGGTTCGTGAATCGTTAAAGGTTTCCATAATTTGTTTTCTGGCAGTTACGAAACACACCTTAAATCTGTTGTTGTTGTATCTGTGAGATTGTGATTTTATTTTATAGATTTGCCGATCATCGTTGCAGCATTGCGGCGCAATGTTGCGTGACTTGCCACAACAAATTGTTTGTAATTTAAATGCGTTTAGTAGGTCAAAACTTGCAACATATCACGAAATTAAAAGTTTCTTCTTTTTTTTATTGTTTTTGCTTTATAATAATCCTAAAAATGTCTGCTGCAACACATTTTGCGCTTCTTTATTTTTGAAATTTAACTGTTTAGTGAGTGATTAACAATCGATTACTTTTGCGAGTAATCGGTACAAAAATTATTAAAATATTTAAACAGTTCTATGAAAATAAACAAATATTTTCGAATTATGTAATATAAATATTAAAACAAAATTACAAGCCCTTTTTTGAAAATAACTTAAGAGAAGAAGTACAAGTCAATGCTTCTTGCAAAAAGAACAATATAATCATGTTTCAAACATTAAGTAACCAAACTATAAAGAAAAACATATAACATCACTAGCTGCAACAAAACCAAAAAATTGGTTTATTGTGCCAGTAGTAGCTTTTGTTAATTCAAGTTTCAAGATACTTCTTCCCCCTCTTCGTAAATCGTGTTCGTTAACTTATAAATACTTATGCATTGCCCCTTAAGCCATTCATAAAAATATATTTCAATAAACAACAGATGATAAAGTGTTTTGTAAGGATTTAATGCTGCCACTTAATCATTATGTTGTTAATTGTACAAAGGACTTGTTTACGTAAATTATGTTATGATCATGTCTGTCGATTGGGTGCCAGAGCCTCGCGGGGTGCGGACTGGCAGTGATATCGTATTAAGGTTTTTCATCTTTTTTTTTTTTTTGCCTGATAATTTATCACTCAATGACACGCAGCAGAGATGCAGTCTGATAAAAAAAAAGTCCGCAGAATACATATGTGAAACTAGTTTCGGTAGCACAATGGATAATGGTAATTTGATGTTAATATCTACAATTAATAAGTTTAAATGAGTTTAAAAAATTCCAAGAATGACATTTACTTGCAGATTTCGAGAGGAGAAAGGGAAGATGTTAATTATTATACGAGATAAAAGTATAAATAAATTATTAATGTATGGCCAGCTGTTAATAGCAGAAGTATTACATACCGTTATTCAGCAAAAGCTGAATGATAATTTCAATATAAGATTATAAGTTTTAGTTTATGGATCGTATTATTAAACGTTAACCTTCTTTGTGGTAAATGGAACTGACACTAGACTAGTTACGTGGATCGGTTTTTTTTTTGCAAAAAAAAGTTCACGAAAAAATTATTTTTTTGAGGTATAATGTTAATGAGTCTTAGCTACATTGTAATTTATAGTTAAGCGCTATCAGCAAGTCTGAATTAGCTGTTGGCCAAAAACTGATTACGAAATTTTTTGAGGACGCACTGATTTTCGAAATGTTTGGAGGTCCATAAAAAATTTATCACCAAAATCGCCAAACTAAGTAAAGGAAGGGTTTTACTACCCTATCATTGCTACAATGTCCAGTTCGTTTGCTTTTCCAAAAGTCTCCATTTATTGCATAGTGTAATTAGTAAAGAACAAACAACAATGGCAAGACTGTTGTAAATTTACTCGTAGATAAATTTCAGCTTTCATTACAAAAAAAAAGCTTTTAGCAAATTGTAATACGGTGAATCAAAACAATTCACATATTCCATTTGCACTAAAAAATATGCATGCACATATCGCTCATTTGCTCAAAGAACGTCATAACTCAAAAACTTTAATTTTTGAGTTAGTGATGCAGAATTAATCCTCATATGCTTCATCATTTTGTGTAAAAATTTCGTACAAATATTTTGTTTACTCAACTCTTGAAACAAATTTTCTTTTTGCTTGTGAGCCACATGTATATAACCTGAATTTTGCATCAACTGACGCCACACACAGTGGACCGAATTCTTGTATTTGGTCCGCGGATGATGAAAGTCTGACAGCCTTCGAAAACACCATGTTGTTCTGTTCTGCCAGTGTTTGTAAGAATATTTACAACTGGTTTTGGTGTTATTTGCTCCTTAAAAATTATTACATGTAATTTGGCTTTTTTAAAATACCAACATTAACCTTCGATTATACCAAACAATTAACATTATATTTATATTACTTGATAGGTGTTAAGTTGGATTCACCCATTGTTTCCGAACAAAATTTTTGTCCAGACAAAAATTTTTTTATTGAGAGTTTTCTGCAGCACGATTCATCCATTTCGAACATTTTGTCTGGAAAATCGAAGTTACCATATGAAATACGTGTGTAAACGATGCGTATCAATTTTATAAATGGCAGCACATCGGCAAATGATTACAATTCGCTGTGTGTTTTTAATTGTTCAATGCAATTCTTTCGTTCAACTCCATATGTATATGTTTTATTTTACAATTTTGCTTTATTTCTATTGTAATTAATACAAGTATATTCTGTGCTTTTATTATTCATATAACATGATGTGGCAGCTCAGTTCAACTTTGGCTGAAAAATTAAAATACTTGGCAGCTCAGTTCAATTTTGTCCGGACAAAATATAAAATTAAACCAATTCAAACTGAGAGTTTTTCGTAAAAAATATTTTCTCTCTCTCAAGAAGAGAGAAGTCAAACTACATATAAAAAAAATTTTGTCCGGACAAAAATTTTGTTCGGAAACAATGGATGAATCCAGCTTTAGATCCAGCCACATCAAACTTGCTCAGTGGCGTTTACTGTAATATTAAATCGAGTCCTTATTAAATTGACCGAAGATTAAGATGACATATTGCGAAAATGTCCAAGCTTATAATACACGAGTGGTAGTATAAGAAGATGCAGGTAGTGTAAGATGCTGATCTTTGTATCAGAAAGATAATGTTAGTTTAAAACTGTATTCTTTGCATAAGAATCATTTTTGTATAAAAAAAGATGGCTGTAGTAGTCCACAAGTTCATTCGTACTATAAGATCTGAGTAGTAGTATAAGTAGTTGCAGTGAAAAGGCGCATGTTTAGGATAAGACAAACAGTTCTAGCACAAAATGGCTGTCATAGTATTAGATCTGAGTGGTAATATAAGGCAGCACTAATAGTATAAGACGACAGTCGCAATGTAAAAACACATATTTAGTATAAGACAGTAATATTATTATAATACGGTGTCTTTGTTACAAGAATGCTTTTGCACAATATAGCGGTTTGCTATAAAACGGCTGTCGTACTATCAGATAACGTTAGTAGTATAAGACTGCATTCATTATCTGTCGTACTATCAGATAACGTTAGTAGTATAAGACTGCATTCATAGTATAAGACAGTAACATCATCATAGGTTAGGTTCAAAAGAATATTGACTCAATCCGTTTCCGATTACTATTATGCTTTTATATCATGTTGTGCACTCTTAAGATATATTTGTGTAGAAAGTACCCAAATATCAATATATGTGGAACAAGGTATTTTTGCACTATTGTGCACTACACCAAAATATACAATGACATACATAGCATAAGTTAGGGTTTTAAAACAAATTTTTAAGTAAAAAGCAAATGATTTTTTTATATTCACACTACCCATTATGTCAAAAAAGAATACTTCGGTATTTCTGGTGTTAAATAAAGTTTTTAAAATTTGTGCTCTCTACAAAAAGAAGAATGCAAGAAAGAAAACAATTCGAAAAGGAGTGATAAATGAACAATTAAATTATGTAATTCTGTTAACAAAGCCAGCAACAACATTCTAAATCAGTTCGAGAAAATACAAACAAATAATATATCGCAAAAGCTTTTAAAATTAATTTGTTTTAAATATCTAGTAAGCCCATTAGTCCCACAAAAGATATTGTACTTAAGTGAATCAAACAGTAGCCATTACGCTTGAAGGTATTTACTTTTTCTCCTTTAAGGCACTCTACAAAACTAATGATGTTGATTATAGATCAATAAAGGCATTTGTTACCAATTGTGAAGTGAATGTTGGTTGGTAAGTACAAATTAGTGGCTTTATTCATGATCTATTCTCCACTTTCCTTTTATGATGTGGTTGCTTTAGGAATATACGTTAGTAGCAGGGATAGTCTAAATCACAATATACTTGTTTATGATCTTGGATTTTATTAAAAAAGCTTTAGTAAATTTTAATAAAATATATTCGGAAGCAGTGTTTGTTTGAAAATTTTGTTCCCTACAGAATTTCTAATGTCGTATCTACTTGTGCCTTTTCCTTTTTGTTGATGCCACTGGCAAAACCTTAAGGAATTCTGTTTTTTTTTTTAACAACAATGTAAACATGCTTGCGTAGGCGTGTATGCAAGCGAAGGGGATGCCAGCGAACGTGCTTGCATTTTGAGTTTGTCGTTTCAAAAAAAATAAATAAAAAATAAAAAAATAGAACAGAAAAGAAACAGGAAAAAAGAACCGGTAGTGCAGCAACAAAACATGAACTTATTCGAACATAATACTTATATGTGAGTTGCCTGCTTAATACAGTAGCTGTGGCAAGTTTTTCAGTAATAATGGAACGAATGGTTGCTTTAGTTTCTTGGCAAATAGATTTGCAGCACGCACTTTTCTTATGCCATTTAGTTGTGTAACCACTTTGTACTCGTAATGCAAAAATTGCAAAATGAAACAGATTTGGAGTGCATATAGCAAAAGCATGACGTCTAGAGTTGAGCTGGTGAAGGTGGCATATCCAAACACTCGTAAGTGCAAAACATGTACATATGCCGCGCACTCAACCATGTCTAAAAGTTTTTAATAATAATAAAAACACATATTTATGTTTTGTTTTTTTGTTTTGTATTGTCTCGGCCTTCGTTGTTGCAAAGACAAAGAGGAAGAGCCTTAAGGGTCTCATAAATTATTAAGACAGACATTATTTGTGTATTATTGTATGAGATTTTGTATCAATAAGTAAAGTACAACAAAACTGCGTGTTAACAAGAAATAATGAATTATTTCTAGACAACCCATGGTGTTCGGCAATTTTTTAAGGATTTAAGTCACAGAGTTTTCCAAAACAGCACCCGAGGGCGCTTAGTAAAAAAGAGCAGTTATCAATTTTACGCGTAATGAGCACCTTTTTGGGAAACACTGATTTAAGCCCAAGTGCGTATTTTTTTTTAAATAGAACAGCATGATGAAATTTATAACGGCAGAGACTTTTGTAACAAGCAAAAATTTACAAAATCAAAAAACCCGACTGCGACCAACTTTAAACCGATAAAGATCCGAAATAGTGATTCAAAATGAAAAATACGTAATGGTAGGTGCAGACTTTGCAACTTGCTTGCGCAACCTACGATGCAACCGTCAATGCAACCCAGAAACATCAAAACATGTTGATATTTTCGAAACTTCGAACGCAACCATAAACAAGACTACACACTATGCGATCAACAATGCAACCTGTCTGTACCTACCATAAGAGAACCCTAAAGATGATTTTCAAATGCCTGTCGAATAATACCCATTTTTATATAATTCGCCAAATTTTTTAATTTTTAGAGCTATGCTCTTTATGTCAGACACGATTTTTGTAGCAAAAATAATCGACACTACAGTTTACAGTTACAAATTTATTTTTGTTTTAATTTCTTTGTTTACATTTTTTATCTGTTTGTAAATAAGGACTTAGAAAAAACAGGGGGCGAATTACGGCACTCGTTATCGAACGAAATTACGAAATATTTCCATATAAACTCTATTGAAATATTTCGTAATTTCGTTCGATAACGAGTGCCATAATTCGCCCCCAGGGTTGCTAAGTCTGCGTTTACATATGCGAAATCCCCACACATTCAAATATTTGCGCGAATTTATTTAGTTTTATAAAGAACAATAAAATAAATAAATTTTATGAATATTAAATAAATAGTTTTAAAAATACAAATATTTTGTTTGCATTCTTATTAAACACATGAAATTTGTTCTCTATAGCTAAGCAGCATAGCTCTATCCGGGTGTCCCAAGACACATCTCTTATTTTTTTAATTTTTTTTTTTTCGTATTCACAAAATGGCATCTGTTGACCGCCATATTGAATTTTGACCACTTTCATATCTTTAGTGAAACTCCCGGTATTAAGAAAAATTTATTGACGTAAGAATCATTAAAAAGCGGCATCCGACACGCCTTCTGTTTACATAGTGCTGCAAAGAAACACACATACATACACAGATACATAGTCTGATAAACACAATACCCTTCTTTGCACCGCGCAGTCGCTTCAATACATATATGACTCTTTGAGAAAAGTGCCTTTTCCGAAAGATACTTTTATAACAATAAAAAAAAATGTTACACAACGACATTCGCTACAGCGGCAACTTTTCAATAACTTATTTATGTCAGTGTTCTTTAAAATGTCATCTTATATTTTTAATCAGCTTCTTATTGAAAATTACACATAATCTTTATTTTTTCAAGTCATATTATTTGTAAGTAAGTTAAAAATTACTGTGATTTCTTGCCATTACTTTTCACTTTAAATCAGTTTTGGTTGTATGTAAGTCGGTTTCAATTCTTACTTTCTTTCACATTTTACATAAATAAATGTTTTCCCAAATTACTGCAATTTGTAAAAGCCCTTATTCAGCTCACGTCTTTGCAAATGTTTACAATTTTGACACATTTTCTTTTGCAGAGTTAAAATATGTCATTTACTATAAACCCAATAACGTTTTCTGCCTTCTGTCTTAACAGTGAACAAAAAAAAATCCACCTTTCAAATTTGTGTTCTTAAATAATTTAAAGAATTTGTTAAAATTTTTATAACAATTTTTCTTTTTTTTTTTGTAGAGGTTGCATTACCGCATCCATTTAAGGTGCTCATTAGTTTGGCCATAAACAATATTGTTGGGCCAGTATTGGATGGCATAATAAAAGCAACTTTTTTCCCCATTTACAGTTGACTGTCAAGCTCAGGAGTAAAAGCCACAAACAAAATAGTAATAATAATAATAATAAAAAGGGACTTTGTGCCAAACCAAAAATGGCTAAAAAATCTCATCAATTTTGCCATTTTTGTAAAAATTTATAATGACGTGAGTGTTTTGTATATTTATTATAGTAGATGAATCTGTTGAGTGGCTTTCTTCTTGACTGTTGACTGCTTGCTTTCTTTGACTCTGAATGCACAAAACGAACAAAAAAATAAATAAATAAAATCATTTAAAGTTGGCAAACGCCTACAAGAAAAGTAGTGTAACAAGTTGAACTTTTAAATTATGCTTTAACGTTTTTTTTCCTGTCTTATTTGTGAATTCAAAAGAAAGTGAAGACATAAACCCATTAACGATCGCACAATTGATGATGGGAGCATGACAATGAATAGTTTAGAAATCTCATTTGCTCGTAGAGAGTGCAGAGTTAAAAATTAATAAATATTTCTTTTATAATAATGCAAATTTTTTATGCATAACTTTTTTATTTCGAGCAGAAGTCATTATGCTGCAGTTGGCTAGAGAAACATTTGTTAATGGAAAAATGAAAGCGAAATTAATTTTTTTTAAATAAATTCTCACCTCAATTTGTATGTTGAAATAAGAAAAAGTTAAGAAATATTATTGTTATTGTTATTGTTATTATTATTTTAATTTTATTATAATCAAAATTATAGTAAACTAAACTCAGACAAACCATTAGCAACTACTCGTATTCTATTGGCTATCGGCTTACGAATTAAGAAACATTTTGTGATATCTGTATTAACAAAATTTCTTAATTTCTGAACAAGTAAAAAGTTGTTAATAAAAAGCATTTTTTACAAAAGGGAATTTTTTTCTAATCAAATATGTACGTTTTTCTGAAAAGAATGTACTATTTCTGATAAGGTACATTTCTATTATAGGGGGCTATTTTCTAAAAATTTATTTTTTCTGGAAATGTACTTTTTCAAAAAACTATTTTTTCCAAAATGGCACTTTTTGTCCTAAATTACACTATGCAAGTCTTATTGCTAATCTGATTCGTTTGGGGGAGAGAGAGAGACGAGGGGAACAGCAACGTTTCTTTTCCCCCCGTCTCTCTCCCCTAACAAACTAATCAGCTTAGCAATAAGACTTGCATAGTGTAAATTGGGACTTTCCAAAAAGGTACTTCTTCCAAAAAGACATTTCTATCGAAAAATGTACTTTTTTTCCTAAAAGGTATTTTTCACACAAAAACTTAATTTTTCCCAAATAAGTAATATTTTTCTAAAACTTTTATCTTTACTTTTATCATAACAGGGAATTTTTTTACCTTGTCATGAGTAGATAATTTTTTTAAAACATGGGCATTTCCACGAGAAAGTTCACTTTTTTGCCGCGTGCGACAGCAAGCAATTAAACTTGTATTTCAGAATAATGTGACTCGATTTGTGTAAAAATTGTAGCTTATGTAAGGCTGCTTGCTGACGGCCTACACAAATATTTTAAAAGTAAAAAAAAAGTTTCGTTTTCTTTGAAAAAAAAAAACAAACATATTTAGTTGGTGTCGCATGCTACAAAAAGTTGACATTCCTGTGGAAATGCCAATATGTAGCTTTCTCGAAAATAAACAACTTTCCTGAAAAAAATACTGTTTTCTAAAGAAGGAAATTTTTAAAAGTACTTTTTGCTAAAAATGTATTGATTTCTAAGGTGGTACTTTTTATAAAAAATTTAAATTTTCCCAAAAATTTAATTTATATGTAATATGTAATCTTACTGAAAATATTAAAAAAGCAAAAACTTTTTTATAAAATTTACTTTTTTACTATTTTTTATAAAAATATAATTTTGTCAAATAAATAGTTTTCTAGAAATGTTAGTTTTCCTTTTTTGAAGAAGCAAATTTTTAAAAGAATTTTTTAGAGGTACTTTTCGCCAAGGAGTTATGGTTTGATAGAGCGGTACTTTTTCTTAAAAGAAAAATTAATTTTTCCTAAAAATGTATTTTTTTCTGAAAATAAGCTTTTTAATTAGAAACTTTTTTTAAAAAAAATTATTTAATTTGATAAGAACTTATTTTTATTAAAAAGATGCCATAAAAAGTACTTTTTTATTACACCACAGCATGATAGTTTTTTATGGTAGTTTTAGTTGAATCTATTTTTTTTATAAAATATATTTTTTTAAAGTGATAATCCACTAATTTTTAGTTTGATTTTGTTGGTTTGGTAAAAAGTATAAAAATGTCTTTAAGGTCCTAATTCACAGTCTATAGTTAACCAAGGCCTGTAGTTTAACTAACGAGATTTTTCTTATCAATTTTATTGGTTAAAAAACCACCTTCATTAGTTAACTAAATACTGTGAATTTTTCATTAAATGTATAATAAAAGTCGCATGTGACAACAAGCATGGCAAAAATCTATTTTTTTTCATCAAGCGTGTCACATATACTAACAAACTTTCACTCACACTATAAAAATGCTTGTTAGGCATTTTGATCGTGTATGAAGGAAATTACAAAATTAATTTTTTTAAATAAACTAAATAAGTGCTTTCGCTCAAAAAAGGTACTTTTAATAAACTTATGTATGTATGTACGTATGTACTCAATAGTACTTTTTTATAAATTTTCCATTTTGTAAAATATTTTTTCGATATGTATGTTTTATGTTGTTAATATTTCCAAATATGTACATTATGAAATACTCTTTAGGACCCCTTGTAACACACTAAACTTGCAATAATAATTTCCCTGTTCGCATAGAGAAAGTTTTTTTCTCAGATTGTATTTATTTATAGATTTTAAATTGATCGTTTAACTTTAACTGTAATTCTGTAACCTCGCAATTAAACTCCATAACATTTATGCAATTTTATGGTAAACAGTTTAACACCTTGCATTTTAAATTTTTTTTTTTTTTTTTTTTTTTTTTTTTTGAACATCGCCAACATGTTCATCAGTTACACCATTATCCCAAAAAAATACTGGCAACAAAAGAGGTTCGTGAAGGCAAAAGGGACAAAGTCTGCCGGCAACATTAAGTGTCATTATTTTATGTTCAACATGCCATAAAATTTTTTTAACAAAAATACAAAGCCCAGGAAAAACAGCGAAGACTATAGATCAAGCATAAACAAATTTCAAACAAGTAAAAAAATAAAATAAAATAGTAACCAAAGAAAATCATTCCGAAACTGGTTCGAGGGATTTTGCTACTAATGACCTTAAACCATTAAACAGCAGAAAATCTCAGAAAATGGGGGAAAAATTGTTTTAATGGGAAAATCACAACATCAACAACAAGAACAGAAAATAAAATTTAATTCAACAACACGTTCAGATATCCATTGACAAGATTTTGTTTATGGCCTGTTGCATTGCGAAAAAGGAGTGAGTGTGAGCGTGGCGTGGCGTGTGTATGTAAAACTAAGTATTCGTTTGCCTCGTACGAGTGAGTGAGTACATTTACTTCTTTATGCATTTAGATATTGTATTTGTAATTCAAACAGCCAGCGGCAGTTTTTGTGGCATGAAGCAAAAATGTTGCTGAAGAAACATGTCGGAGGAGCAACAAGCAACCATAATTTGGTACTTATCATCAGTACGAGTATTGCTGTTATTTCAACGAATGTGAGTGTTACTGGTGGGAATTACGATTTAAATAGGTACAACATTAAAGATCGTTTTACCACTAATAAGAGTAAACGACTAGATCCAGGTTAATTACAAGGGTATTAAAATTCATATAAAAAAGATATGCAAGCTTGCCAAGAAATGTGTAACATGTTATTAAGCAGTATTAGCAATTACTTAAAAAAAGCATTAAAAAGCGAAACAAATATGGTTTACAAAATTATATAATATCCCTATAAAAGTTCTAAAGATGCAAACAATAAATGAAACGAGCATGTGTATTCGTGACATAATATTGTACGAAAACTGTCACACGAATTTGTGTACCACTCCTTTCCTTTCCATTCCTCTTTCTCCTTTCGAAAACAAAGCAGGATTGTCTGAAAGAAAGTTGTCCGCCCCTATTGCGGTTCTCAACTCAAATCTGTTTCGTCGTTTAAGAGTCAACCCAACTTTCACACAACCCAATTACTTTTTAGTATTATGAATCACAACACTTAAAACTTTATGGCACAAGAAATCTACAAACTCAACCAATATTTATATATAAGTTGGCTTGACTCTCACACAACCAAACTAAATTGTGTTAAGCATGAAAATAGGGGTCTTCATTACCTAAGCGGGAACTATACGAAAATGTGTGCAACGCCATTCACATTATGTTTTTTATATGTAAAGCAATGCCAAACAACGAAAAATATCGGAAATAAAAAACGTTGACACTAGTACACACTACTGCGATGTCACAAAAAGTCATAGTGGGTACTCGGAAATCGTCTTTACAAAAATTCTAAAATTGTTAAAATTTTAGGTTTTATTCAATAATTTTCAAAAAATTTAAAAGTAGTTTTCCCAATGTGAGGAATCATTGAAGAAATTTTAAAGTGCATCTATAAATTTAAAAATTAATTTAAAAAAAATCAAAAACTCAAATTGACCAAAAAAATTTACATTTTAATATGTTTCATGTGAATGATGAATAATAAAAAAACGCTTATTTAACTAATTGTTTTCTTTAAAGCAGACTTAACCTTTGGCTTGTACATGAGTTTCCACTTTCAGTTCCACCATTTGTACATTTTAATAACCATTTCGTCCCACCATACAGCAATTAAGTCATATTGTTTGCTTAAAAATACATAAAAGAAAAAGCAAAAAGTGGGAAAACTCATATTTATTTACTGTTTCCAAGAGATGGACAGGTGATGCTCACGTGATTCACAATCTTTTGTTCGCTTTAACACAGGGTTGTTTAAAAAAAATAATGGGAAAAATTTTTTTATTATAGTTTTAGGATAGATCTGTTCAAGCAAGAGTTAAATATAACCCCATTAACGTGACTACGCTCTTTGCCCTTCAGTTCGTCTATCCACATGTCTTTCGCCTCCACGAATGTAATAGCAACTTTGTTTGTTTGTTACGCTTTATCGGTTAAGCGGGCTAACCGGTTTTGATTAAATTTAAAAGATCTAGAAGAACACACAGGCTTCATAGTTTCCTAAATCTAGAAGCAGTTGCCCTCTGGCCCCTGCCCCCTCTTGGAAACTATCCAACCGGTATAGTTTATATGGGATTCTCATCATTTTAGCATGGTTACCAATAGGACAGTGTCGCGTAATAACAGCTGCTATTTGCCTTTGTTCGCGGGAATCTAAGTGGCATTAAGGTTCTTCTTTTGTTTATAAATGGCCATAATGTTCTTGCTGTGCCAACTACTTTGGGATGTTGCCGAGAAAGCGTTATATAGATACAATAGGTCAGAAAGTGTGGGTTGCTAGGTTAGGTTAGGTTAATCTGGATGATCAAAGACGTCGCATAGACCAGGATTGATCCTTAGCGATACCAGCAGATGACAGGAAACCTGTAAGTATGGCAGCCAAGTTTACGGTGCCTATATCAAATGACTCCCACATAGATTTAACAAACCTTAGCAGTCTACAAAGGTCCGCTTCTGATACAAGTTCAAGACTCCGAAAAAGTGTGAGCACCAAGACAGTCATATCTAGTGCCGCTTAGAGCTGGACAGTGGCACAGTAGATGTTCTACTGTCTCAATTACATCGGGTTCATTACATTTCCTCCAAGTACCGTCAATTATTTGTCCTATTTAACGGCATAAGAGTGTCCAGTTAGTATCTCCATCTAGAAGTCTATAGTTGCTTCTGGTTAATAATAAAAGGAATTTAGTCGATTTGGGATCATAGAAGCTCTAAATGATTTTAGAAGTTTTGCAAGTTTTCGTAGCACGCTCACTTTTTCCCGCTTCGTCATTAATCTTAAGAGTCTATGATTCCTTTCGGATGTTGAATTCGTGTCCGGACAAGTGCCTTTTCCTCCAGTGGTAATTGAATTCTCCTTTTGGCCGAAGATAACAGAGCTCTGTATAGCTGACTCATTTTCATTATGACTTTCGTAAGTAGGACAAAAAATTTTAAATTACTTAAATGGAAAACACAAGATATCGTTGTAGCTCTTCTAAAGAACATCAACTCAAAATTGTTCAATTTTCACTTTTTGCAAGAAAACGATATAAAATGGTCATATCTACCCACTGTAAAAATTTTACATTATTTTCTCTACTCTTTTGCCAAAAAACCAGTTTTGTGAATTTAAAAATAGTTATTTGACTCTACTGACAATTTAGAAATTTTTAGTTGACGCTCTTTACAGCAACTATTACGATATGTATGTTAATAAAGCTTAAATTAGACGTGCCATAACCATAACCATACATAACGCCATAGTATAAGGCTCAATCAGACGTGACATAGCCATAGAGAGCAGCCGTTCGAACCAAACTAATGGGCAACACTGTATTCGATTATACGTGACTCGCCATAACGCCATAACTCTCACCATAGAAACCAATTAAATTTTGGTTTGGTTATGGTTATGGCGTTATTGCTATGTCACGTCTAATTTAAGCTATAATCATATAAACCAATTGGATTTTGGTTTTGGTTATGGCTATGACAATATGGCATGGCACGTCTAATTTAAGCTTAAGTGATAAATTTTTATTTATCATGGATAGCAGTGGGTAGAGAATCAATCACTCTCTCATCCCATATTTGTATGATTTTCAATCTCTAAAAGTTTCCAACAATTTACTAGAAGATTTTTGTTGAAAATATGTACATACAATACATACTACAAACCAGAATAGAAAAACCCTGCAGCAAAGACTAAGAATAATTTATGTTACGAAAATTATATGCACCCAGGGTGGTCTTTGTGTAAGAATAATAATAATAGAAGACATTGCAACAAAGCACCTCGCTGAAAGGTAGAAGACAACAAGTGTTTTCACACACACCTTCTCTCAGTCAAAATGCATTGAACGTGCTCTTGTTCTAACCAAAAAGGTGGAACAACATCTCAGATTTACTAATTTGTATTTGTTTAGGTGAAGTTTTTTATGAACAATGTGGTTCGCTTAAGCAGGAGACGGTCCGTGAGTGAGTGAGCGGCTCTTATTTGAAAACATTTTGAATGATTAACAAATTTCTGCTTAAAAACAAGTTTAGACGTCTCGAATTAATAGGCCGATGGAATTTTAAGTAGTTTCAGTGGTAAGAGGGTTTTACAAGAATGTACTGGAAAGGTCAAGGTATACAATTATTTCTTTTCTTTTTTTAGTTTTATGCTAATTAGAGAATTGTTTCACGTTTGAGTACTACAAAAAAAAACTTCTAGTGGAGCATCAATAAATTTAAAACAAAGGGTTGCCAAATGTCCTTTTATGTATCCAATTATGTATGTATGTATGTGCATATGTATGTGTTTGTTTATGCATGTTTTTCATGCAACCATTTGAAATATGGCCTATTTACTAACCTTTAATTAAATTCTATATTGCAAATTAAGCCGTTTATTTTTCATCTTACGAGTGGTATTATGCCGTCCATTCACTCATTGGTTTTGAATGCTATTATATGCTGTTGCAAAGACTCTTTTTAAGAGTGGCAAGCATGCTGTATAATTTAAAACCAAATATAAAATATTATAATTTGCATTGAAAATTAACTGCAATCAAGAAAATGTCTATCAAGCCATTGCCAAAGTGTTGTAAAAGTAACAGCAATGCAACGAGTATTACTTTGATGGAAGACTTATTTTCCCATATGCAAAAACGAAAATATGACTTCCTTTTCAGGCGGGGAAAGAATGTGCTGAAAAATATTTAAGATTTGCTCGTTATGTATGAAGACTTTATGAATTCAAGGAATTATTTTTGGTAAAGGTTTTGGTACAAAAAAAAAACTTTTTTTAAATAAATTTTTCGCAATATTGTTAGGCACAGTACCCAGTTGTAGCTTTAAGTTCTGTACAAGCTCTCTCACAACCGTGTAAACTGACAATTTTGGTCTGACGACTTTGCCAGAAAGACATTTAAGGAATACAATACATTGAGTATCTTAAAGTTTTAATGTGGCAACATTGTGTCATCTGAAAATTTTCATTTTGAGCAGGTAACGACATAAAAGACAGTGTATTTGAAGTATTGAAATAACAAATTTTTTTTTAAATTAGAAATTAGTGATGGATAAATTTATCAAAATAATTTTTGTTTTGCAAAATGCCTACAGAAAAATACAAATATTTTTTCATCAACTACAGCTACGCTGACAGTTTTAACTTGTTTAGTTTGACATTACTATGTTGCCATACTGAAAATCTCATGCTTTTCAGGCTTTTAAGTTTGGCACTTGGTATTAAATTGAATTGATGCATTAAACACATTGAACACAGCAAGTACCGACTACCAAATATCAAGGATAGAATACACATGTTTATATGAGAAGGATTCTTTTGAAGACAGCAAGGCAACAGGGCGACAGGTTGTTGTCTATGCTGATTTTGTCGTTGTACTCCAATTAAACTGATTTCTAAAGTGTGTCCCAACAAGAACGCAGGATTTAAATTTTAAATAAAACACAGATATTTAAAAAAAATCGTGAAACTTTATTATATCGTAAAGAAGACAAAATGAGGTTATGTGTGGAACAACAAATCGGGCAGATGGCCGCCGCGGCTTTGCTGGCACACACGCGATCTTTTAATGAAATTTTCAATGGCTGTTTTGCATAAATGCTGCGGTATTTTATTAATGCAGCGTCCCATTTCCTCTTTTAAGGCTTGAGTCGTCGTCGGCTTATTCGCGTAAACCATCGACTTCAAAAAACCCCAAAGAAAAACGTCTACTGGTGTTAAACTGCACGATCTAGGCGGTCTGTGGTCTCCAAAACGCGAAATAACACGACCGGGAAATGACTGATGCAGCAATTGAATTGTTTCTCTGGCTGTATGACATGTGGCGCCGTGTTGTTGAAACCACATGCCCTCCACATTAATTTCTTCAATTCTAGGCACGAAAAAACTGGTTATCATTTCACGATACCGAACACCATTGACTGTTTGCGCTTGACCTGCGTTTGAGCGACATCATCACGTACAGCTGCGACATTTTCGGTCGATCGACCTGGTCGAAGGCGCGTTGTTGTCCTTACATCACTAACAGACCCAGTTTCGGCAAATTTATCCATTAATCTCTTTACAGTTGACACTTTTGGAGCATTATTGTGACCCCAAATTGATCGCAAATTTGCGAACAGTAGCCGCAAAACTTTCACTATTTTGGTGAAACAATTTCACAATGAGAATGCGTTGTTCAACCGTCTAGCGCTCCATTTTTACTAACCTCGTACCTTCTACTAGCAAACAATAACAATTGTTCAAATGTCAAACAATGACACTTCGAATGGCGCCAAATTTAAATCTTGCGTTCTTGTTGGGACACCCTTCATTTCTTTGAGTATTACTACGTTTATGCGCGCACTATTTGCAAATAAAAATATTTGCAAATAAAATAACTCACTGTTTATACGGCATTTTAAATGCATAAAAACTTGATATCACTTCTATAGAAATGTTACTTATATTTGCAAAAAACATGTGTAAATGTATAAAATAACAAATAATTGTTTGTTTTTATTGTCATTATTTTCTTTTATCAATGTTTTTTGTGCAATATTCTATCAATTTATTGTTTTTATTAGCAAACATTTTTAAGTGTGGCAACCTTAAGCATTTTACTTGCAAATAGTGAGTTAATCGTGAATAGTTTTCTGAATTGGTAAGTCGCATTAAACAGAATAATATGGCAACAGTTTACAGTTTTATTTGCGAATAAGCCGTAGTATATAATAGTATATAACGTATAAACGTAGTATATAATGAGAAAATTCAGTGTTGCCAGTATAATACAAAATGTTGAATGAATGATTGTGTGCAATTATTTCATATTATTTAACAGAAAGAATATCCAAAAATTAATTTAAAGAATAAATTCATTCGTTTTTGTACTTTTACGTGAAATAAGTACATTTTAAAAGAATAATTAATTTTTATAAATGCAAAATATATGGCAATACTGAACAATTTTTATTTTTTATAAGAGAAGTAACACTCAGGCTATTATATACTACTATTACTAGGTGTTGCCTTCTTTCGGAAAGGGATAGTGATAGAAGAAAGGTGGTGAAGGAAGAGATAGAATAAAGCTTCATTATTTTACAACTCTGCTTTTTGCACGCTTTTTTGTAATAATGCAGTGTTGCAGCGCCTTCTGTTGTCAAATGAGGAGTATTAAATTTTGAAGCTGTGTTTAGTAGCCATTTTATTGGTTATTTTACTTCGCCGATGATTCTGCTACACAATAACGACGAAGGAGGGCGCTCTGATGTTATATTAGGATTAGCATCTGCTGAAGTCGGTATAGTTCAGTGACTATGCCTTCATCACTTGAACTTTCCTACAACAACAAAGATACAAAGGGACACTAATGCACATCAGAAAAATGCGTGGTGTTGTTATTTAATGACTGTCGGATACAGGGATTGAACCCAGGATCTTTGGTTTTGTAGTCAACGTGCTAACTACTTCACCCAACGCCTGTTGCAGATGGTGCTGCTGCCGTCTCCAAAATAATTAAGTAGCCGACTACGAGGTGACAAATGCTGCGAGCGGCATTTGAAGTTGAGTGTTCGTGTAGCCTGCTGTGGTGAATGTGTTTAATGCATGACACATAGAAAAAAAAACAACAAACTTACCAACTCATATTTAAAAATGAAACGTTGCAATATTAAAACATATTTTAAAACGCTATTGTGAACTTCATAATTGTCAGTCCCAAGGCGCATTTGTTAGGTGACAGCATTAGACCAGGTGACTAATGTCATTATACCAACCTAAATGTCAAATTTGGATTGTGTGGGTATAAGCCTAAAAGCATGCTTTTAATTTGGTATCCATAAACACCTTTCGAAAATTCAGTTTTGTATGGTGTTTGACATTTCCTATAAGAAACATACAATCTGACGAACGATGCTACCCTATTTTGAAAAGTCAGAAGGTAATTTATACCAACAAAGAACATGTGGTTATTGCTGTTGTAATATTTGTTGTAGAAATGCGGGTACCTTATTGATGTGCCTTGGTCAGTCCATTGTAATATTACCAGCTAACATCAGTCAGACATCTGACAATCGTTTGAACACATTTCGTTCTCATTGTCAAATTATTAACAGATATTTATCACACTTTATTATTACCAGTTGTGCGAAATTTATGCATCTGACAATGACATCATTATTAGAGAATTCTTTCTATTGGCAATACTAAACACACCTGTTTTTAAATAAAAAGGAAAGTGAAAAAATATAATAAAAGATATGCATCCAAAATCGTTGAAATTGCTACTTTATATATGCATATATTTATATGTATGTACATATATTCTCTTAGGGTTCCATATTCCACTATGTCTTGTTTTAGACTTGGCAGTTTTTCTTGAAGCAATTATCAATTCTTTTTTGAAACTGCTCGTTTGTTTACACTCCGACGGTTTCTTGTTCAATTTTCCTATTGTTTTAATGCTGCGAATGAAATAACAAAAGAGAATTGAAGTAACTTTTCTGTGCAAGCAAGTCAGTACCCCTCTTCTTTCTTCTTTCTTCTCTCTCCCATAAACTCAGAATTGCTTCAAGAAAAACTGCCAAGTCTAAAACATGAGTATGTTGAGTAATAATTTATATTTTTACATTTAACACAAGCACAGACCATTGATATTTCACAAATTCTGTAAAGTGCTTTAAGTCTGGCAATGCCTAGGAATAGATCTGACCATGGTACAATTATACTAGGTACATGCACGACTACAACAAAATTACAACACCAAAAAACATATTAATTTTGTTGGTATAAACAAACCAATAATTGTCAGAAACAGATGCCTTTTGTTTTTAAAAATAACAATTACAGGGTAACTAAAGTACAATTGCAGACGCGGCATTCCTGCATGATTATAGTTATTCAGTGTTGCCAATCTGTGTGTAGTTACACAATGTGTAATTTCTACTCACATGTGTAGGCCATGTAATTAAATTCTTGTATAATCTGTGTGTAATTTTACTTTGGGTTCTATTATTATTTATTTTTGTTTTAATTTTCACCTACACAAAAGATGTGTAATTGGAGACACAGCGATGTGTAAATTCATTGGCAACACTGTAATCATTTTATTCACACACATCACTAACATTTTCGCAGCTTGTAAACAAAGTTTGACAACTACTTGCATTGTATACATTAACAGGCTGGGCTTGTGCATGTACCTGTTATAATTATATCATGGATCTGACAATTTTTGCCTATGACAACCGTTTGAACTGACAATTTTTTTACTGACAATATTTTCAGATACATTTTTTGTCCGACAATCGTCTAACAAACATAACTTATGCTGGCAAATTTTTGGTCAGTACATGGCCACATCTGTCTATATTAGACTGGATTCACACACGGAAATCTTAGTAGAAAAACTTTTACCGTAAGTGAACCCAGTCTTATTAGGTCTGATATCGTCTGTACAGAGTCTTATTAATAAACTATGATTCAAAGTACATATTTGAACTTAAGTTGCTATTTACGAATATTTCACCTTTTATCAAATCATGGCATACGTTCCCCAAAATATTTATTAAAGTTTTTTGCATCACATTGAAGTATTACTGGCCGTTTATTTGTCGTGGTAAATGTACTCATATGTACATACATAAGTCTTAACATTTTAAATTAAAAAGATCTTTAAGA